>OY856412.1:1162292243-1163527243 GCA_963693085.1 Alisma plantago-aquatica | reverse complement strand
GTGTACACCACACTTTTGTCTTTAATTTTTTAAATTATATATTACATTAGGAATCTCGTCTATACTATATAAGAATGCCCATGGAGCGGGTTGGATGTATTTTTCTCCATTATTTTTTGAAATGACATACTGGTGCTTGTGTGTTGTCTTTAATTTTAAAATTACATATTATATTACGATATTCAACTATACAATATAAGAAAGCCCACAGAGGGGGTTTGATGCAATTTCCCAATTATATTTTAAAATTACATACTGGTCCCTGTATCTGTACACCACACTTTTGCCTTTAATTTTATAAATTATATATTATATTAGGAGACTCATCTATACTATATAAAAAAATTCCATGGAGGGGGTTGGATGCAATTTTCTCTATTATTTTTTAAAATTACATACCGGTCCCTGTGTGTGTACACCACACTTTTGTCTTAAATTTCTTTAATTATGTATTATATTAGGAGACTCATACTATATAACAAAGTCCATAGAGGGTTCAGATGCAATTTTCTCTATTATTTTTTGAAATTACATATTGGTCCTTGTGTGTATGAGAAGACTTATTAAGATATGTATTGTACATATTTATTGCATCTTCTTTTCTCAAAGTTTAACCTAGAAATACTCATTGCAGCCCACTAAGGCACCCATGTATAATCACGGTGTTATGCCTAGTTCTATTTAAAAAAGAGAAGGGAGCCAATAAATATAATTGTAGTTAAATAGATAGACAACGCCAACTCAAATGTACACCACTATCCCATGTATAAAAGTCATAGAACTAGGCAGTTCAATAACTTTTTATATTAGAATTTTGTCAAGAAAATGTCACGATGGAATTAAGCCAAAAAATCATTGAGGGTCTGTACCCTTACCTTTTCCCTCTAATAAAGGCTTGGAAGGGGACCGATCAACTCTTTCAAACATTAACATATAGACTAGCCGCATCTCCAGGAAGCCGGCTTGGCAGCTGATCAGCTCATCCCAAATGTATAAGGGTTAAGTTTTGGACACGCTCACGGGCAATGACGCGCACCCAAACCAATCTCCAAAACCGTCTCTACGTGACAGATTGCGATTGGCTGATTTTTTTTTGAAATTATACAATAGGCATATAAATTTGTTTTGCTTATAACTTTTGAACCGTAATGAATTTTTTAATGAAACAAAAATCATTGGATTCGTTACAAAAAATGCAATCCAACAATACTAATGTTGACATATTTTTAAGAAAAAAATACAAAATGATATATATATATATATATATATATATATATATATATATATTGTAACATCCCTGACATGGGTTATGAGATAACCCTAGGTGTTTTGCCTAATTATGTAATTAATATACTTGTGATTATCTTTTGCCATGTAATTAAAGCTCTTGAGGAACATATGTTTACATTTCTATCCGTTTTAAACAATGTTTTAATTTGTAACACATGGACCTATGTGCAAATTACCCAGTTAAGGGGTTTAACTTGCAAATTTCATAGGTTAAGATGTTCCTCTGATGATGAGACATCATATGAGTGAATATGATGAGGTATGTTGGATTTCCCAATCCTGGGCATCAAGATGCAGCTTGTGGAATGATCCTTGTGCTTAAAAACCCTAATTTGGAATAAAGTGCAATTTACCAAAATTGTGGGGTGCAACTTGTAAAATACACCTTCTAGAATATATTTTATAACTCTTGACATCAATTAGAGAATAAATGATGAAAGGGGCGTTTCAATTAGATAATTAGATAAGAAAAATGACCTTTATAGTGAAATCACCTAGTATGAGTAAGGAGACCCTTCATATATGTGTACCTTAGTTTGCATGTTGGTTTTCTTTACCCTTAGATCTTGATTTTTGATGGACTTTTCTTAAGTTATGATGGTTTGAACGTACCTTAGAAAGAAGGAGGGACCAATATGAGAAATCTATGAACTAAAGGTCCTTATGTTGGAAATTAGCCTAAACTATATAAGCCTATTCCTTTGCAAACCAAGTAAACATATCCTTTATCGTCTTCACTTCTCATCTTTCTCAAAAACGGCCAAGGCAAAGCTCTGGAGCTTAGGGAAACAACCAACCTGTTCTAAGGTAAGAGAACACCATCTTCTAGCTTGGATTCATGGAGGAAATCATTGCATAAAGTTGGTTTCATGGTTAATTCACTTAGGTTTCTTGTTCTAGCCGACCATCCCCATCTTTTCCTTGGAGAATCTCCTATGGACAAGTGGTGGAGCTCAATATGCCATTAGAGGCTTGAATATTGGAAGCTTGGAGCTCTAGGAACAAAGTTTGAGGCGGATTTTATAACTCTAAACTCTTTGCTTTATTCTGCATATCTATGTTCTTGCAATTTAAGCTTAGTTCTTCTTCTACCTCCCTTCTTCCTTGACCTTTTGCAAGCAAAACCGTGGTATAACCGACCTGAACAGAGGTTGAAGATGATGGGCGTGAATTCCTAGGCAACTTTATCAACCGACCTTGGACCCTTTTTGATCCAAACGGTTGCAAACCGTTTGAATTCAAACGGTCTCAAACCGTTTGATCTCAAACGATCTTGCAAGACCGTTTGGATCAAAACGGTCTCAAGACCATTTGACAGGGTTGACCAAGGGACGACCGTTTGAGGGTCTGTTGGTAATATATTGAATTTCATTCCTACAAAGAATCATAATTTAATCCCTAACTAATTGAGAGTTGAAGGCACTTCAATACCCTCACCCTAATCGGGTTGAAATTGCTATTTTTAAGTATAGATCTTGTTGAGTTTTGGGTTGAAGGACTCAAACGGTCTTAAGACCATTTGGGAATTCATCCAAACGGTCTCAAGACCGTTTGGGCACAACCCAAGACCGTTTGGAGGTTTAGGGTTAAGGAAATTTGATGGTTTGAGGGTCCAATTGTAATAAGTTGATGAATTGATAAAATTGCTGATTTTAGACCTAGTTAGGGTTCAACCCTTATCCAACCGACTTGGTTTTTGGTCAAACTTTGGGCAAAAGGTCTCAAAACCGTTTGGAGGTTTTCCAAACGATCTCAAGACCGTTTGGGCCAAGTTTGGGCCCAATTGGAGGTCAATTGATAGGTTCAACCTTCATTTGATTCACATTGTTGAACATTGATGATTATCCGATTGAAACCCTAATTGAAATGGATTTAACCCTAATTGGCTTTCAATTAAGGATCAATTTGGGGTCCAATTGATTGAGGATTATCCTAATTGACTCAATTTTGTGAGTGGTTAACATGGATTTAGCCAATTGAGGGCTTCAACATACATAACCATAATCAATTGTAACTTTTGAACCATGTTGGAGGTCCAAACGGTTTGAGCCCATTTGGACCAAACGGTCTCAAGACCGTTTGGGGCCAAAAGGTCTTTAGACCGTTTGGGCTCAAACGATCTCAAGGTCGTTTGGTCCAATCGATCCCAAGATCGTTTCAATTCAAACGGTTTCAAACCGCATAAGCTCAAACGGTTTGGAAGTCAACTCTCCCCAAACGGTCAACGCACCCCAAACGGTCTTAAGACCGTTTGAGGACAAATGACCTTGGGTGTCATGCGGTCTTGGAGTCAAACCTAGAAAACGGTTAACACATCCAAACGGTTTCAAACCATTTGGAGGTTAAATATGTGTAACCAATTGGAGACTTTCAAGGTTGTTTATACTTAATCAATTGAAGGTGTATTTGGTTTAATGATGATTTGATCTAAACCCTAATGATAACCTAGGACATTAAGGGACTAAGTGACTAATGAATTGACCTATGATGATGATCAATAGTGTAATTTACCAAAATGCCCTTGAAGGGTTAAATCAAAGGATACCTTGTTTTAATCAAATCCTAATTACATGATAGTGATGATTTGACTTATGATAGTCAATGAGGACTTGACCCAACCTAATCTAGAGTGGTGTAATCACCATCTACTAGTGAGAGGAGAGAGAAAGTACTTTTTATGGTTGAAATTCAAGTAAAGTACCATCAAAACATATGAATGTGCATGATTAGGGTATGATCCACCTATGTGAGATCATGGAAACCCTAATCATGATAATTGATGAATTTTAATCTTAACTGAGGGCTTTAATGGTGATGTTTCTCATACATGATGATGTTATGAGTTCAATGTACCATGAAGTGAACAGTAAACCCTAATTGATGGAAATCAGGGAATCTATCTCTTGTAAGAGTATGAAAGAACAAATATTGAAATGAATTGTTTACTATTATTAGTTGGTTTAACCATGCAGGTTCTCATATATAAAGATGATCATATCCAGGTAAGGATTATGATATCATATTCACTGAAAGCATGTTATTAGCTTTATGAATAGTGAAATTCCCTGTTGCCTAGTAAGTGGCATCTTATGAAACTGATATGCTGTGAGAGCCATGAGTATCATCAAGGTCATGATAGATGACTTGTGATGAGATGATTGAGAAATGATAATTGATGTGAGTTAGACTTGTTACATTTAGTATTCTTCTTTCATAGCTGCTATAATGTTTGAGAACATGTATGATATTAAAAGAGTATTGAAATGTACCTAACTAACCAAGTATAATCATACCATGTAGAGCCCTGATCATAGATCCATCATTGTCAGAAACTAAATGATGGTGAAACAGGTTTTCCTAAGGGAACTCCTGGAACACATACTTTTGAGTATGTGGGGGAATATGGATGTGTATATCCTTACATCCTAGTGTAGGAATTGATGTAGATATATCTTAATCTATCAATCCTTCACTATATGTTTATGTCAGGGTGATGTAACACTAATCTCCCGAGGAAAACTTTTATACCGTATCGATGAGAGATAAACAAGAAATCCTTCGATGACGAAGAGAGTACAGAATGCCACTGTGACTCTAATAGCGAAGTACCAGAGTACCCTGTGAGCTATAATAGCAGAGACACTAGATGTCCTGCATGTTGATCCTCACTCTGACTGAGGAAGATGAGGTCATAAGAATCCGGCTCTTTTGATGACCTAGGTATGATACTGATGCGACTTAATAGTGATCAGTTGGAGTATGAGCGGTATACCTCATCTCCGCAGGGCATAATGATGTTTGTAAAACATAATCAACCGCGTAGTATATCTGCTTAGGTTGAAATACGAGATACATGAATGATGTTATACTGCATAGTACATATGTCCTTCATATTTCTTATATGTTGTTATTCTGTTTAAATGTTAATCTGCTGTTGATTGCCTTAAAAGCTTGTACTGCTTATGTAGTTCTTTAATGCTATAATAAAGCTTCTGGCGAAGAGTTATCACTCTCGTTGGGACAATTATTTAAATAATTGTCTCACTCCGTAGGTTTCTAACTTTTAGGTGGACGTCGAGGACGAAGAAACCAATCTGAGGGTGAGAAGTATCATCAGCAGCAACACCAAGAGCAGCAGTGAATCTCAGGTGGAGATACTGACTGCTGAGTCATGTAGTTAGTTAGTCCTATGTCGTCTCTGTACTCTCAGGTCCTTGGAGTTAGTTGGTCTGAGATTTTGGTTCGAATCTTGAGATTTTGTATCTGGCTGTATATAATCACTCAAGAAGTGGTTTAATAGAGATGTAAATTGTTTACCTTGCTTTTATGAAAGAAGTTTCATGTCTTCAAGATCTTGTCTCGAAAAGTTTTAATTTTTCATGATTTTTCGTATTCCGCTGCTAAACGAATGCTTCCGCTGAGTTTATATCGTGCTTTGGAGATCAGAGCCCCCCCCCACATATATATATATATATATATATATATATATATATATATATATGTTAATTGACACCCAAAGATGGTTCATTGACGCATAGAAATTGTTCATTGACACCCAAAGTATAAAAATGACGCCCAAGTAAATATTATACGTGCTAAATCACATATAAAGTAATTGACAACCAAACACTGAAGGTAATTCACAATAAAAAACAACATAAGGACGCCCATAAATGGCTATTAACACCCAAAATGGTTAATTGACACCAGAAATGGTTCAACACCCAGAAGTATAAAGATGTCACCCAACTAAGGTATTGACAACCAAAAACTTTTGGGCGCTATTTTGCTATTTTTGGGCACTATTTAGCCATTTTTAGATGACACCCATAAATGACTATTGACACCCAAAAATGGTTAATTGACGCCCAAAATAGTTCATTGACACCCAAAAGTATAAAGATGACACCCAAATAAGGTATTGACAACCAAAACAACATAACAACATCCAAATATGTGTGTGTGACACCCAAGAACAACTTAATGGCACCCAAATATGGGTTTATACGTTAAATAGAATATAAGAGTACTTCACACCCAATAACAACTTAATGACGCCCAGAAATGACTAATTGACACCCAAAGATGGTTAATTGATGCCCAAAATGGTTCATTGACGCCCAGAAATATAAAGAAGCCCATAAATGGCTATTGACACCCAAAAATAGTTAATTGACGTCCAAAATAGTTTATTGACACTAAGAAATATAAAGATGGTGAATTGACACCAAAAGATGGTTAATTCACGCCCAAAATAGTTTATTGACACCCAAAAGTATAAAGATGACGCCCAAATAAGGTATTGATAACGAAAAATAACGCAACGACGCCCAAATAAGTTTGTTTGACACTCAAGAATTAAGTTTTTTTTTGCGCTATTTAGCCATTTTTGGGTGGTATTTAGTCTTTTTGGGCGTTTTCAACCACTTGTATATCAACATTACTCTTGTTTGAATATATTTTACATTAAACATTTAATGGTTTTTATTTGATTCAAAAATTCATCACGACTTAGAAATTATAAATAAAATACCTATTCATATCATTTTTGTATTTTTTTTTGTAAAAAATATATCAAACGTAGTCTTGTTGGAATGTATTTTTTATAACGAATCCAATGAGTTTTTGTTTCGTCAAAAAATTCATCACACCTCAAAAGTTATAAGTAAAAATAAATTTATTTATCAATTACACAAATTCCACTTACGCATCCAATTAAAACTCACCACGTCATACGCCCCAAACCAAGTCTCCCTACCCAACACAAAAACCACTCAAATGGCCACGCGTAGTGAGATCATTTTCGAATGATACTGTAAGCATCAAAACGAGGCCCACCTCCATCCCACTCACCACCACCTCCGCCACTTCCGTGCTTGATGCTCCGACGAGAAACACATATGCCGGTTCCATAGCAGCGCTGTCTGTTCACGTCAGCGTCCTCGTCCCATCTCTTCAATCACGAGATGGTGGAAACAATCAAGACTTTTTATTTACCCTTAACTTTCACCAAGAAGATCGATATGACACCCACTGCATACTTTACAGAGTTGCGACGTTGACGCTTTGTCAAACTGTTCCGTTTCCACCACCAAAAGTTTGAAACCAAATTTTATAATTGCGTCACAATCTTTGCTTTCGTCTTCCTCCTCCCTTCCTTCTCCACTGTGCTGCTTTCAACCCGCCACCACCACTACGGCTTCTTTCTCTGGGTGCGGTCCTTCGGGCTAACCAACCAAATAAAGCGCTTGCGCTCCACACGCGCCCTCCTGGCATTCCCCGTCTTAGGCCCCTATCACGATCTATGCGGAAAAAAGTGCTCTTTCATTCTGGTTCTCTCCTCCTCTCTCTGCCACTGTTGATGTTCCCGCTCCTGCTTCCGTGCCAGGGAATCGAGTAGTCTAGAAGGGTACTGCTTTCCTCTCAAATTTCCACTTCCACTTACTCTGATTCTCCTATCTCTCTGTTCTATTCTCTCTCAACCAATTGCGTAGTACTACGCTAAAAGTGTTTAGCCTTTTTGAACTTCTTTGTTCTGTTTGTGCATAAAGGTATTCCGCACAGCAGATGGTCTCCAGATGATAGGTGGTTTCATGAACGACAAGCCCCACAGGTAACCACTTCTGCGGGGAGTTGCCCCCATATTTCATGCACTTTACTTCCTTGTCTTCTCTCTATCGTTGGTTTTGATTTTCTTTTCTTATTCAAGTAACCTAGAGCTAAATTGCCCGTTTTCCTAGGCTTGGCATCACGTAATCCCTTCCCCAACTGCATATAAGGTCAGGATTACCGGGAATTTTAATCCAGGCTTCTAGTTTCATTACTCAATATCATTCTGTTTTCGAGGCCAATTTTATTTTCTCTTGCAGTTTCTCTCTTTGTTTCTTTAATAAATTCATCTTTATATATGTCTCTAGGTGAAGGGGCGAATTTTGGTATTGTTATACTGCTTTCAGCATTTTCATATATCTTAAACCGGTATGTTCGCATCAGTTATCATGTTCTGTACTGGAAGTTATGAGTTTCCTTTACGGCCTTGTCATAGTTTGATTTGATATTGCTGTACTGAAGCGGGCAGTCACCTATAAGTTATATGACAGACTAAGTACATTCCAATATTTTGTTTTACCCAGGACTTTATGCCTTCTTGATCACAACATATATGCAAATAGATTCAATTAGTGTGATGGGGAAAGTTGCTTCAGGAGATTCTACAGACTTAAAATGCGAAGCTCATGCAAAGGTATGCTTGCGTTTCATTTAGTCGAGTATGATGACGGTATTAACTGGGGCTATGTTATAATTAATCCCAATTAGCAAAACGATTTCGTGGGTAAATTGGACTTGTGAAGAATAGGCAAAATTTCCTTCACTCTTTATGCCGTTTTTTCATATATGTCGCTTGTATATAGATATGGTGCAATTTTCAGGCTTGAACTGGTATGAGGCTTTTTTTGCCTGCCTAGGTGATGCAATGACATCAATTTAATACCATGTATATAAGTTGTGATATTAAGTGTCAAAAATAATATTGAGACTAATGAGTTGATCTATTAGATAAAATCTTGCTCCTACATATTGGAAGGGGACTAATATAAGGTATGGATGAAGCTCTAATGGGCCAGATACACTTGGACCCATTTACATAAGGAACACAATAATGAAATACTCTGAACACTTCCCCTCAAGCTAGAGCATGGGTGAAACACACGTCAGGCTCTAGCTTGCCAATACAGAAGAAGATACCAATAGCTCCTATAGAAATCGGTCGCCCTCTGAATTTTATAATACAATAATAGAAAATACTTAAACACTCCCTCTATGTCCCAACCAAGTTTTTCACCCTCGTCAGTAGATCAACCAACATATCAGGTATTTTCTGACTTAGACATTCCTATTAGTTTACGCAATGACACTCAGTCTTGCACGCAACATCCTATTGGAAATTTTTGCACTACTAATCTGGGAAATAATTTTGCAAATTTTACTTCTGCCCTATGTGTTGTTACTATTCCTAAGAATGCTGCTCATGCTCTCCAGCATCCAACATGGTGTTAAGCCATGGAAACTGAAATGCAGGCCCTCACTGTAGACATACTTGGGATTTGGTTGATACACCCCCTGGTTGTTCACCAGTTGGTTGCAGGTGGATTTTCACAGTCAAATATCAACCAGATGGCACTATTGAACGACTCAAAGCTCGCATGGTAGCCAAGGGATACACTCAGACATATGAAGTTGATTACTTCGAGACCTTCTCTCTCGTGGCTCGGTTAAATTTTGTTCGTATCCTTATTTCTATGGCCGTAGATTCTGATTGGCCTTTATTTCAACTAGATGTTAAAAATGCATTCCTGTATGGTGATCTGCATGAGGAGGTTTACATGGAGCATCCTCCTAAATTTTGTGAGTCAGGGGAGTCTTCAAAAGTCTGTCGCCTTCGCAAAGCAATTTACGACCTTAAGCAAAGTCCCTGAGCTTGGTTTGACAAGCTTAGCCCTATTCTTCAGAAATTTGACTTCCGTTGCTCTCAGTCTGATCACTCAGTGTTTGTTAAGAAAACTACCTCTAGTCTTATAGTTCTCATTGTCTACATTGATGACATTATCTTATCTGGAAGTGACTATGCAAGCATCCAGGCTACTAAGACATGCTTGGAAAAGCACTTTATTACCAAAGATTTAGGCAAACTAAGGTATTTTTTGGGCATCGAGGTCTCTCACTCATCCTCTGGTCTAGGTTTGTCTTAACGCAAGTATGTTTTAGATCTCCTATCAGATATAGGAATGCTTGGGGCTAAGCCAGCTAGTACACCCTTGGATCCCAACACTAACTGGGATGAAGACACTTCTCCTTATCCTGACCATCATCAGTATCGCAGAATGGTTGGAAAACTCATCTACCTTATTGTCATTAGGGATGATATCACTTCTGCTATTGGTCTTGTAAGTAGATATCTGGATAAGCCCCGCCAATGCCATTGGGATGCTGTTTGCCATATTTCGAAGTATTTGAAAAGTTCTCTTGGCAAAGGCCTGCTATATAAGAAACATGGTCACTGTAATCTTACTAGCAACTCTGATTCTGACTATGCTGGGAGCAAGATTGATCGTAGATCTACCTCTAGAACAGGGAGTCTAAAGATTCATGGTTATGTTGCTTCTTTCACATTCCATTGAAGTTGAACAAATACGATCTAGAATAATAAAAGGCATGTATTAGATAATCAAAACAATTACAAGAGACCCTCTTATATAGGAGATTAGAGAGTACGAATAATCTAGAAACATAAATATTCTAGAATAAGGAAAAAGGCTAATGGGCTAATAAACAAAGGCCCATAACACAATAATAAAGGAAAAATAAAGCCAGGAAAATATATATACTAATACTCCCTGTTAGAGATTATTATAAAGTTGGAGTCTAAAGATTAATCTCTATTTGAAACATGGTTTATACAATTATTATAAAGTTCTTGATTGATATACTCAATCGTTTTCCTTGATATCGTTGCTATGAAACAATATGCTTTCATTAAGGTGCAAACATCAACACTGCCTTTGTCCTTCCAAGTGAAACAAAGCCCCTTAGGCCTTGTTTAAAAAACTTTGAGTTGGGGTATACAATTATTTGAAACATGGTTTATACAATTATTATCAACCCCATCGAAGCTACTGACTGTCAAGTTTCTCATCTCATCGTAGCCGATGACCTCCTTTCCGCGACAATGAATGATGATAACACAAAGCCCTCAAGCACATTTTCTCTATATTTCTAAAGAAATGCGAGCCTTCGATTCAATCCAACAAAAGGTCAACTCTTTAATGTTTAGTCAAACCCCTCTACTTATAATATTCTCGGTGTCTCTTTCTCAGGGTCTATTGTATGTTTGTACTTACATTGTTCATAGGAAAACTCAGAAGGAAGCTGTGAACACCACTAATTGAAAAAATTAAAGCCAAATTAGATTCCTGGAAGCTGAGAGCAATATCTATGGCCTAGTCATTTTTATTTCCTATCAACTGTCTTGGTTCAACACGTTTCCTCTCCCTTCGGTCATCATTATAGAAATTGAGAAGTTGGAGACAAGATTTGGGAAGACATAGAAGATAATAATATATATTTGTAATATTGCATGGTCCTACATGTGCAAAAGAAAGAAAGGAGGCTACATGTCACGGGTTGTTCCGTTGTAGTGAGTGGTCCAACACAAGTCTTCTTTATAAAATATGGAGCATCACAAACCACAAGGAATCCTTTTGGATTCACTGGATGCACTCTACAAAACCTATTTCTTGCGCTGTCAGCTAGGGGGACAACACCCTAGTTTTGAAGACGAACATTTTCTCACCATTTTCCAATTGACAATTACACTACAATGGATGTTTGTGAGAGATCCTTGGCTTCTTCATTGAGGATTTCTTTTTTATATTAGCAAATAATATGACTTTTTTTCATAAACTTTAGTAATGGCCTTCCTCAGGCATGAAGGCAAATGTCAACGTCTAATCATCACCCCCAACCTTTGGTGATCATTGTTGGTACCTAGTGGTGGCAATGACAAATGGAGGAATGGGCGCTGTATATATACGCAACACCTAGAATTTCACCAATCCCCCACACTCAACCAGAATGGGTGATCTAGCTTTGGTTGTTTTGAGCACCCTGAATAATCCCTTCAGGCAACAGATATTCAGGCACGACTAGTGGCAAAAGAGGGGAGTCAATTGTTAGGTAGCAAGTTCCTTCTATGTAGAGACGAAAATGAAGAAAATGTCCACGTCTCTTCACCTGTAGCGCTCCAATTCTTTGTGGTCAAGTGTACATCCATGCAACTAATAAATCTAACTCCAGATGCTACAGAGCCGTCCCTCAACATATATCAAGAAGTAGCACCTCCTAGCTTATTGGTCCTATAACATGTTTGGGATGGCTACAATAATATTACTTCTGATGACCAATTTAATTTTGAATCCCTCTCGATACATCATATCAGATTTTGAATCTCTACAATCTATGTAAATAGACACTTTTTAAACCTTTTTCTCATTGACACGTCTCACTTTTGATAGAAATGGAAATTCGTAGACAGATGTTTGTACCACAAAAGATGGGTTGAATGAGTACATGGTTCAATATAGTTAGTCATTATATATCTCAAGATTTGGGAAAATTATGTGGTTCAAAACTGAACGGCCGGTCTTGGTTTTCCTACCTCAATCCTTGGTCAAGTGCTTCTGCCTTTAAGGACCAACTTTGTAAACCCTTGGTCAATGAAACTAAACTTCTTTACAACAATTATAATTCCCAAGCAACTTTTTTCTCATAACTAGTGGAAAAATCCATGCAACAAAGTATCTCTAGCTATGTTACCACCATTGAATTCTCTTGGTAATTATACTTTTGACAAATCAATGGCCAAATTATTACTTAAAATGATTTATGTAGTAGTTTGTTAGCAATGCTTTAAAAAGTTGGAAGCGGGAGGTGTGGAGACAACACCTTGTAACAACTTAAGCAGAAGGCAAAAACAGGTGCCTAAATTCTTATATATTTTAATACAAAATTACACATATTTGTATATAAAATTATACTTCTAAGAAACTTTTGTACACATCTTATCAGCAAATTAGTAATTAACTAAGTATTAATCAGTGGTTTACTACTAATCAATATTTCTAAGCACTAAAATCAGCAAGCAAATCAATAATTGTAAATAACCAACTAGAATTTAGTCCAACTGTTATAAAAAATATTAATTATTAAACACTTCACTACTAATCAGTAATACAATCGGTAAAATAAGCAAGCATATAAGTAAATCAGTATGTGCCGAAAGCAGCCATCTTTCTATATCTTGGAAAAGGTACAAACCTCTTCTATATATAGGAGGTTAAAACAGGAAAGCTAACTGAAACCCTAATGGGCCTATGATACTTAGGCCCATAATACATGAGACTTAAGTAAAAGAAAAAGATAAACTGAAATAAAGAGAATATATATATATATATATATATATATATATATATATATATATATATATATATATATATATATATAGTCAGGCTAGAATACACTCGAGTGTACGGATCGCACGAATACACTCAAGTGTGCTTGCATATCCAGACTAATTTTTACAAAATGAAAACCGTTGATCTTCACCGTCATACTATAACTAGGCTACATACAAATTTTGAGCCCATTTGGATGAGTGCAAGTCACTCATCCAAGGGCAACAAAATCGACGCGTGAAACTAATTTGAAATGCATAATTTTTGTGGTTTTCATAACATGAGCTATACATATCCAAATGTGCTCAAATTTTGCGTAAGAGTTGTTTATGAGACGTTTAAGAAGATCAATGGATTAGATTTTCAAAAAAAATATTGCATCATGAAAAACTACTTGAGTGTATTCCGCTCCGGATACACTCGAGTGTATTCTAGCCTGACTCTCTCTCTCTCTCTCTCTCTCTCTCTATATATATATATATATATATATATATATATATATATATATATATATATATATATATATATATATATATATATAGTTGAGCTATAATACACTCGAGTGTATTGAAATATTTGTACACCCCAATCTGTAGCCGTTGGATTTCAGATTTTTCTAACATATGTGTAGGCGTTACATGACTGAAGATGCTCCTTCAGTGAGGGGGCCCCTTCCTCTCAATACAAAGTTTGCAATGTTACATACCCAACACACACATGAGTCTCTCTCTTTGTAATCTTTAGTACTTCCTTCCTCCATGATTTCATCCTTTCTGCCTTCCGGCCACTATCTCTTCGCCGGCCATAATCTCTGTGACTTAACAACCTGCTGTACAAATTCCATTGCATTTTAATTTCCATGCAGTTCCCTGTCCATGGGGTTTATGCTTTATCAGTTGGATACTCGCCTCTCTTTATCCATGCTATACCAGGGTATGGTTCAATTCCCTTAGCTAGAGGAAGAAGATGACATGTATGTAATGTTTCAGTGACAACACTGATTATCACAGCTAGCACAGGAACGTCTACAACTCTAAGAGCAATAGCCGTCTCACTTCACCATATGAATGTTAGCGTGTTTGGCAACATTGCCTCGTCTTTCATGCTCTGCAGTTCCTGTGTGTGGAGCACGCCCGCCATGGCTGAAGGCACTTCAATTGCAATAGTGGCAGCCATTGTTGGGGCCGGTACCTTCTTGTTGCCAATCCATCCCAAAGGCAGTAGCACTACCTCTTACTGCTTGTCTGACCATGCATGCATGTGTGGTGCCTCTAGGTAGTAGAAAACCTCTAGCCACTAACAACCTGAAGAAACAACTGATTTACATCCCTTGTTGATTTTGCACTATCCTTGTTATGCTGTGGACTAATGATGTGAGTTGAAATAAGGATCAATTTTTAATGATAAAATTGACAGTGACATTCCATAATGGTTCCATATGCATAATCCTCAACTGAAGAGACAATGCCTTTGTAAAATTGATCAAATTCAACCCTTCCATCCTCAATTTGATGATTCATACGAACAACCATATCCGGAGAACAACTAAGGTTCAAGGAATACAAAGCTGGAACATATTACTTACAAGAAGTACTCAACGCAATATATATGAAAAATCACAAGTACATTTGTTCTTTGCAAACAGTACAGTATTGACTCATTAACACATAAGCAGAAACAACTAAAATCCTGCTCTCAATTTTCTGCATTGGTGATTTAATTTTGTACGTGCATACTGCATAGATACCCAACGTCATTCTTTCATACCTCAACCAGCTTACTAGTCATGATTTGGCTGAAAAATTATGTAAGAAGCAACGCCAACACTAATTAGAAAAATGGAAACAATGATTCGTGACTCATTTCTTCCCTCTCTAATCAAATATTATCTTCTCTTACTGTGAGGTTGGAGTTTTTGTACTAAAGATGATTCTCCTTGAAAGTGCAAGTCAATACAACTTCCGCTCAGTCCATTATATGAATTTAATTACATGATATTCTAACCTGGTCAAAGACAAAAAATTGGAACATGCTAGAAACCATACGAAAAACTTGATGCAGTCACTTTCTAAGGGCTAAGTGGATTTTACCCATAGATCATGTGCTTGACCCATAGAAACAACAACCTCCTGCCTCTACGAGTAGTCCACACGGGCCACCGGAAACTTCACGTTGCGCTATCAGAGCCAACAAGGAGTTGTCCCCTTCTGTCAGCATACTAGTCGCCTACATGCTCTCCCACAACTGATTCTCAGTTGTTATCTCCCTTGCTATCCCTCTCTTTATCTGTTAGGACTTGTTTGAGCTCTCTATGTTGGTAAGGTATGCTCGTAGAGCCAATCATATGATGCTTGACATAGCATAATTACCTAAAAGGATTTGATTAATACATATAAAGGCAAACTTCTAATTCATTCTGTTTCATTCAGTTATGAGATGAGGAAACACTATGAATGTCTAGAGAATAATATTACTCAATGACATATGTCTTCAAGTATTAGCTTTTTGGAAATGAGATCATACAGATGTTAAGAGTACATATACATATTCTCATTATGTCCCTAGTCGACTATTGCTGTGGAAGGTAGATAGACACCAGTAACACATAACACTGGAGTGTGAGTTGGTTGATGACTGAGTCTCACTAAATCATGATATGACAATATCAAACCAAGCACACAGATACATGTTAGGGAATAATGTATCAGACACCTTGAGAGTGACACATGGTTGTGATGGCCACAACCATCTCTCATAGTGAAGGTGGTGATGTGATTCTTAGACCTGAAATCACTGCACTCGTCACATGTCGTTGGGTACGCTTTGACATCATAAAACGCAGTCCTAAAACATGGATTGTTATAACGATGGTGATTGGGTGACTTTGACACATGGGGATAGACTGTGAGTGATAGATATAGTATTTGTCTCTCCTACTGGAGTATGATATCCTGGCCACTTGATAAGCGAGACTGAGAAACGCATGCACATGCACCGGTGAATCAATATATGATATTGAGGTCACATTATCTCAGACAGTATGCTCTTGGTTCAAGGAACATGGATTGAACGTTGAGAGGATGACCTTCCATGCTTCGAGTTCATCCTGGATATCAAAGACAATGGAATTATACAATCACTGCAACACCTTACACAGATTGTAGGTTGAAGTTGACCTCCAACTTTCCATTCACTTGGGTAGCATTGATGTGCGACTAGGCACCACTCTTTGCTTGTGATGTCATAAGCTAGTTATAGACATTCACTGCCAACGTGATATGAGACCTATATGGTCACACACATAGAAACTCATCTAGAAGAGGAGTTTAATCTTGAATGACAATTAGATTGATTACTAAAGTGTTTAGATATTCAATTCACGCAACAAATCGATGGATTGACTGACTGAACTGCCAAACGACCAATTCACTGGGTGAGACGGCCATTCAGGCAGCCATACGGGCGTCTCAATTGTTGAGACGACCGTTTGGGTTGTCAGGCTAATTAGAGTTCAGATTGGCTAAGTTTTGCCCTTGAGCCGTCCGGTTCAATGTGATTGAACCGACCCGCTCATCTCAGAGTCACCAGACGTACGTTTGGCGTCTCACAGGTTGCGAAAATTCAAGATCTTCCGGTCCCTTCCACTCCCGCACAATCCCGTACAGATTGCGAACCCTGGCCCAAACCCCGCCTGTAAAAGGAGGGGTACTGGGGGCTTCCCAAGACACAACAAAGACAATTGAGAATCAGTTCCTCTGACAACGGTTGTCCTCTCTGGTTGTGGTAATCGCGAGAAATCAGACAAGTCCTACCCGAGAGGGAGGGATAGCCAACGGGAGAGAACTGAAAAGTTGTCGTTGTGGGAGAGCTGATTGGTGACTAGTACACCAACGGAAGAGACTTCTTCCTATTCGTTCTTGGTGAACGACAAGAGTTTTAGTTGGTCCTTGTGGACTACTCTAGAGGCATGAATCCTTTTGCTGCTGCTGCTCAGAGAGCAAAGTCAACCTACAGTTCGTGGCGAGACCACCAGAGTCGCTGCAGAGGTTGCACAAACAATTGTTCGTGGTGAAGACTAGGAGCTGCACAACCACCGTCTAAGAGCAACTTGTCAGCAGTTGCAAAGAAGCGAGTTTTGTTGCTGAACTTGCTCCAGGACCATGTATAACTTGCTAAAACCATCCTTCCTATTTCAAAGTAGTTGGCGCGATCTTGCTGTTGTGGGATTACATATAGATAAAATTTTGCTTCTGTTGCTATACTCTGTGCCCGTATTTCCCAACACTCTATTGGTTACCACAACCAGAGATGACAACAATTACCAGATCAACTGATTCTCAATGGTGCGTCTTGGGAAGCCCCCAGTATCCCTCCATTTACAGTAGAGGCAGGGTCAGAGTTCCTTATCGGCGTGGGAGTAGAAGGATCTAGAATCATGAATGTTCTACAACCTACGAACTGCGAGACGGTCGTCTCGTGCAGTTTCCTAGTTCTGAATCAAATTGGCAATTCGAATCTGATTAATGCACAACATGACATCAACAGTAATCCTTGATGCAATTGAATTTTCCCACGAACCGGGCGTCTCGCTCACGCGAGCCGGTCGTCTCGCTCACACGAGCCGGTCGTCTCAGGAACACGATTCGGTGGTCTCGCTCACACGAGCCAGTCGTCTCACGACCACAAACCGGTTGTCTCGTGCCCCAGTTTTGGCAGAACTCAGTCAATTCAGTTTCTAATCAACCTGACATACCAATCAGTCAGTCTAACACTTGAACTTGATGATTCTAAGTCCATTCAGTTGATCTATTGTTTAATTGAATACCGAAACACCTTCAACATTCAATCTAAACATCATTCATGAATATACTCATTTAATCCAAGTGTATCCTATGCGTGTGACCCTATAGGTTGAGAATTATGTTGGCAGTGGATTTCTATAACAAATTATGACATCGCAAGCAAAGAGCAGTGCCTAGTCACACATCATTGCTATCCAAGTAATTCAGAAAGTTGGAGAACAACTTCAACCTACAATCCGTGATTAGTGTTACAATAATCGTATAGTTCCTTTGTCTTTGATATTCGGATTGAACTCGAGGCATGGAATCGATCATCCTCTCAACGTTCAATCTATGTTTCTTGAACCAGAGCAGACTATTTGTCATGCATGTGAGTACACATATCACAAATTGAATCACATGAGTACGACCGTACGTTACTTAGTCTTGCTTATCAAGAGGCCTGGATATTAATCTCCTTTAGGAGGGACAAATCCCATCTACATCACTCACGCTCAATCCCCATGTGTCAAAGCTACCCAATCATCACCTTTATGGCAACCCGTATTTCAGGATTACGTTTGATGATGTCAAAGTATACCCAACGCCATGTGATGAGTGTAGTGACTTCAGGTCTAAGAACTACAATCACCACTATCACTATGAGATGATTCTGACTACCATTCCATGGTCTCCATGTATCACTCTCATGGTGGGTTTGCCCGATATACTGTTCTCTAACATGTACCTGTGTGAGCGACTTGATGTCATACATCATGACTAATGAGATTCTATCATCAGTCAACACACATTCTAGTCTTATGTATTACTGTTGTCTATTTTGTTTCCACAGTAATATCTGACTAGGGACATAACAAGAATGTATGTACTCTTAACATCCGTATGATGTCATTGTTCAAGTCACGTACTTGAAGACATATGTCTTGAGTAACACCATTCTTTAGACATCTACTTACGTCTGTGTCATCATCTCATGTCTGAGACAAACATAATAGACAGAATTACCTTTATTATTATCAAATCAGGTATCCAATGCCACACTCCAATCATCATATGATTGACTCTCTGGACATACATATCAATAGACTCCCACTTGCACTTAGAGCCAATCACCCACGAATCTTACTCCAAGTGATCTTAAAATGTCCATCAAGTTTCTGCTGTGCAAACACTTTTATAGTGGGTTTAACAACGTTTGCTTAAAGTTGGTATTTTGTAATTTTCACATCTCTTCGCTGTACAACATCTCGTATGAGATGGAAGTGCTGTAGTATGCTATCTGAGATTCCCAACCTGTCAAGTAGCTCCATTGTCGTCACAGTATTTCTACTGTGTCATCAATAGTTGGAACCTTGTACAAGTTCACCCGTATGAACTTCTTGATCTATACAGTATCCTCTGCTGTTCTCATAACACAGAGATACTCGACTTCTTTTGTAGATTCAAACAATTGTCATTAGCTCGATACCCTTTCTAGCTTACAGTTCTCGTTTAATGTCAAACATAAATTTAGATTGCGATCATTAATTTGTCAGTTTGGAAGCTTGCATCGGTGTAACCCTTTACACCAAATCTTCCTTTTTACCATAACTAAGGAACTGATCCTTTTAGTGCTTCACAAGCACCTAAGGATGTTCTTTATGGTAGTCCAGTGACTCTCACTGGTATCTAACATATACCCTCTCGCCATGTCCAACACATACGAGATTACTAGATGGGTATATATATCCTCTCATCATGTCAAATACATATGAGATGACTGGATATCCTCTCGTCATATCCAATACATACGAGATAACTGGATATGTTCTCGTCATGTCCAATACATACAAGATAATGGGATAAGTACATAACATTGCATTAATAGATCCAATTGCGAATGCACATGACATCTATTCCATGTATTACTGTTCTTCATAAGAACTGGGACACTAAGCTCCTGAGAGTCTAACTCCATGGAACATGGACAAGTTCTCTCTCATTAAGTCTTGCATGCTGAACCCTTCAACATCTTGTCAATGTATGTTCTCTTACTTAGGTCAAGAAGCTTTCCAGATCTATCTATAGATCTCAATCCCTATCACATAGGTTGTTGCCTAAACCTTTCATAGAGAAAGTGTTTCCAGCCAGGTTCTAACATTTACAACATAAGGATGTTATTCCCCATCATTATGTGGAATATAAGTATGCTCTCACTAAATCTTATGTAATCACATATTTCATCTTCATTTTGACAAGTCAAACTCTTTGACTGTCTTGTCAAATAGAAGTTTCCAATTCTGAGATGCTTGCTTCAATCCATATATTGACCTTTGTAGCTTATAGATTTTATTTGCATTATTGGATTTATAAAACCTTTAGGCTGTGTCACGTACACATCCTTATAATTATTCTAGTTAAGGAATGCAATTTTAATATCCATATGCCAAATCTCACTAGTCATAATAAGCTGCAACGATAAGCATGATCCCGAAGGATTTAATCATGATAACTGGTGAAAGACTTCATCATGTTCAACACCTTGAACTAGTTTTAAACTCTTTTCAACCAATTTACCCTTCTATGCTGGTCTTCTTACAAAGACCCAAATGCACCCTATGGGTTTTACCCGTTCAGGTGGATCCAACAAGTTCATACCTTGTTGGTGTACACGGAGTCATCTTTGACCCCATGGCCTCAAGTCATTTCTCAGACTTTGGTCCCTCAATAGCTTCTAGGTAGTTTGTTGACTCATTATCTATATTCACTTACCGCCATTCTGAGTTATAAGATATCATCATCTTTCAAACTCAAGGCGTGTTCTACTAGAACGATGAGTTCTGTGCGTTACATAAGGAACTTGAAATTCCACAACAGCTTGCGATTCTCCTTGTTCCTGCTGTACTTCTTTAGGTTCTATATTTTCTTGTTCGTCTCGAACAATTTGAGTTCTACTTTTACTCCCATTGATTCCTTTGGAACTAAGTTTCTCTTCAGGAATACAACCATTCTGATAAAAAAAAACTTTATTGTGGGATCGGGATAATAGTATTTAATAAAATAACATTTATGTGATTTGTGGACAGCCTTTTAAGAAACAATTTTCTTGTATAAGCCTTCGATCCTAATCACTAACAAAGACACATCGGGACACCTCCCATGCCATATCTCATATGGTGTCTTTTGAACCATTTTAGACGGTACAATGTTTAGTGTAAAGCATGTGCCTAAAAAGAAATTGAAGGATTAGCTAAATTTATTGATGATTGCACCATGACTTAACAGGGTGTGATACCTTCTATCTGATACACTTTCATGATCCACTATCATTGTGTTTCAGGTGGAGTTCATCATGATACATTATCACGATCTCTCCACAAGGTCCTCAAACTCTTGGTTCAAAGTATTTCCTCATCGATCACATCGAAGTATCTTAATACTTTACCAAGTTAGTTACATACTTCATTTACAATCTCCTTGAACATTTCAAGAGATTCATACTTGTATTTCATTAAATACAAACTTCATATCTACTGATAGCATCAATAAATAAAATGAGGTACTAGTAACTAACTACCTTTAGCATTTATTCTAAAAGGTCTATATACATCTGTATGTATGAGTCCTAATAGAATAGTTGCTCTCCCACTACATCTAGTGAAGATTCTTTCGTCATATTGCACAACAAATAAAATATGCATGTCTCTGTTGGTTCAATAACCAAAAGAGTCTAGATAACCATCATATGGATTCTAGAAATACATTTCTCATATATGTGCTCTAGATGACAATGCTATAGTTATTCAATGTTTGAGTCATCAAGTAATTCAATATGTCATACACATATTTGTCTTTAGAACTATCATATATAGTTTGTGAGACACAGGGCATTGCCATAAAAGATCATATCTTTTAAAATGAAACACAATGTTCTTGTCACACAAGACATATGATGTTTTCATCAATGACAAGTACATAATAGCAATTCACTAATTCTATTATGCGCCCATAAATGACAGCTTCCAACTGTAGAGGCAACAACCCTTGCTCCATACAGTTCTAGCTTACTTCTTCTCAGAACTTGAAATAGAGATCTTTATCTCCATCTTTTCTTGAGATCCTCTATAAAGAGGATAGTTCTTTCCAATGTCTAGACATGTGAAAATGGTGACACTTTATTTCCTTAATCCATTAAGTGAAAAGGACAAATTCCTTTTTCACTTACCCTTCTCCATAAATTGAGTGCAAAAGACTTGGACTTTAGCTTAGCCTCAGAACTTTTCTTGGCCTTGCCTTTGCCCTAAGACTCACTTTCGCTGATCACCATCACGGATTTTGTCCTTTCTTCTTTCATGCTTTGGCATCAATATGCCAAACATATGATAAATTGACTATATAATTCGTACAACGATTTGTAGGATCATACCCATGGTCAACTCTTGACCTGATAGAAATCCCAATTTCTCCACATGCCCAATCATATTGAGCAAATAGGGCTTTACTGGATCTCTTTTGTCAGTTTGCACTCATACAACGCTTTGGAGACATTATACCTTGATTGCTTTACATAATTCTTAAGATGCGTTACCATCTAAAGAATGCACATGTTATCATGCTGTTCATGCAACTCATAGTTCATACAACAAAGCATAAGGTACTCTATGACATCATTGGCATGCTTCCAATAAGCATCCATTTAGCCTTTAGGCACATTTGAAACGGGTTCCTCAGGCTCTGGTCTTTTAAGGACATGGAGGTTTCACTCGTGATTGAGAACACTTCTCAAAGTCCTAAATCAGATGTGGAAGATTATCATGTTGTGTCCTTAAGGACTGATCGCAATTATAACATATTTGTATTTGACATTTGATTCTACAAAGAAATATTGTAACTTTTCAAAACATTTTTGATTTTTTGATTTCATAAGTTAACGATATTAATTAGGTCTTTAATTAATTATTGCTCCCACTTTTTTGTTCAAATTGATAACCCTCATGTATCAATTCAGAAGATTGCTGCGTACAATCTTCTAGTGACCAAGATCCAAGATAATTCAACTATGGCTCGACCAACGCCGCAATACATAGTCAATCATCAAAGTAGGCAACTTTTACCAATTGCATCATATGCAATTCCAGATAGATGATATGCACAAGTCCTTGCCATAATCATCTGCATGCCTCTAGGCCTAGACGCTCTAAGAATCACCAGTTAAACCTGGCCCAATAGCCAACATGATAGATATGCACCCTACGAAGTTAGAACCTACATATCTACCATCTTCGACGAGATAGACGACGCACCACTTGAGGGCGTAACCTACGCTTGATCGATCAAGCTTTTAGTGTGTGTTCCTAATGGAAAGCATCTTAGACTTAATATTTTATTTGAGGGATTTTGTATTTATAAATACATATACTTTATCCAATCACCACATATATAGTAGTATCATATACATGCTATATCCCACAACAAAAACATACAATAAACAAAAAGCGATGGTTATGTCCAGCCTTATGTAATTCCTTGGAGCCATAAGGAATTACCGCGACCTAGGTCTACATCATATGTAGAAACCTGTTGTTGGTGAAGATCCGTGCTTGCCAATCCGGGTTGTTTGGTTCAACCTTTGAACCGATCGACTCCCCTCCTGGCTGGTCGTTTGGTCGTCTCACTGGTCGTCTGGTTCTTTCCACCATCTGCTGGCTCCTCCAGCCGATCGGTTGGGTCCACCAGACAATCGGTTCGGCTCGTCCTTCTGGTCCTCTTCGGTCCTCCAGCCATTCGGCCCGTCTCCGAGACGGTTGGTTGACATCGTCAGAACGTCTTTCTTCTTTGTCATAATAGAAAAGTAAACTATCCTACTATTACATTATTATAGACAAACCTCCAGTTACATTCGAGGGGAATAATGGTAGGGAAGAATTAACTTTACATCGGGAAGATAAGATAGAGGATCGGTACGCAGACAGAGATAAAATAGGATTAACCAACCACACAACCATGCACAGATAATAGGGGTTATTGGCCATAACCATGCTACACATCCACCATCAAAACTCGCTTTTAGGGCGATGCGTGCAAATTGCATACATATATCATATATATTAGTTTGAGATTATTGTGATATTTGATTGGACAAGAAATTATTCGCATCCCATGCAATAATAAAAGGATAAAATCAAAATCCGGTCAATATCGATTATCTCAAAATATAGTAGATTGACGTGGCTCTGATATCACTGTAGGGAAATAGGGCGACAAAATAGGCATCGGAAACAATTTTTATTGCCATATTCCCCATAAACCAGTGATCACATCAACAACTATCTAATGAAAAGATGGTTTCGAGGATATACCTAGTCCTGGAGCAAGTCCATCGACATATTCCTCGTCGTCAATGTTCAAAATTTCGACGAAATTGTCAAAATTTCGGTCAGAATTTCTGTTTCTGTGACAACCGGACATCGAAATTGACTGACGAAACTCTCGAAACATGCAAATCATCGATTTTTTTCTACGTTTTCTTATACTATGTACTACCTAGAGCATATTGTTTTGTACAATTTTGTGTTTTTAAGTCTATATATTGTGCTTGCAAACTATAATGACTTAATTCATTGATTTTACCATTGAAAATTAACATCAAAAATCACCATCGAAATAGTTCGGGGTCATTCACTAAAAAATGATAAGACCCCACCCCCACATATCCAATATGAAATATTATTACATATTTGAGTAGATCTACACTAGTAGATTATTCTGGTAAAATTTCATAAATTAATTCGTTTATTTTGTCGTTGAATTGCTAGGAACGCATTTATCAAAACTTCTGTCAAAATTTGTCGAAATTTTTGTTTCTATGGCCACCAAAACGGCATCGAAATCAGACATTTTCTTCCTTGCTCGTTGTTGTAGATGCGCAACTATCGTCTAGTCGTTCTTAGACGATGTCTGTGCAGCTCCTGGTCTTCACCACGGACAGCAGACTGGAACGTCTATGATGGCTCCTGCGGTCTCGCCACGGGCTGCAGGTTGACGTTGTCCTCCAAACGGAAAACAACGGGCTCCCGCCTCTAGAGTACTCCACGCAGATCATCGGGAACTTCATGTTGCGCTACCAGAGTCAACAGGAAGGAGTTGTCTCCTTCTGTCAGCGTACTAGTCGTTGACATGCTCTCCCACAACTAATCCTCAGTTGTTCTCTCCCTTGCTATCCCTCTCTTTATCGGGTATGACTTGCTTTGGCTCTCTATTGGTTACCACAACCAGATTGGACAACAATTTTCAGAGCAATTGAATCTCAATTGTGTCTTGGGAAGCCCTCAATGCCCTTCAATTTATAGTAGAGGCCAGGGTCATGGATCCCGATCGACGTGGGAGTAGAAGAGTCCGAAATCATGAATGTTCTAGAACCTATGAACTGCGAGACGGTCGTCTCGCATAGCGAAATAGTCTTCTTGTGAGAGAGACGGTCGTCTCGCGCAGTTTCCTATTCTGAATCAAATTGCAATTTGAATCCAATTAATGCATAACACAACGTCAGCAGTAATCCTTGATGTAATTGAATTTCCCCACGAACCGGGCATTTACCTCACGCGAGCTGGTCGTCTCACAACTACGAACCTATCGTCTCGCTCACATGAGCCGATCGTCTTACAACCACGAACTGGTTGTCTCGCTCACACGAGATGGTCGTCTCACTACCATCACGCGATACAGTCGTCTTGTGCCCCAGTATTGGCAGAACTCAACCAATTCAGTTTCTAATCAGCCTGACACTCCAATCAGTCAGTCCAACACTTGAACTTGATGATTCCGAGTCTAGTCAGTTGATCTATTGTTCAATTGAATACCTAAACACCTTCAACATTCAATCTATCTAAACATCATTCATGAATATACTCCTTTAATCCAAGTGTATCCTATGCGTGTGACCCTATAGGTTGAGAATTACGTTGGAAGTGGATTTCTATAACAAATTATGATATCACAAGCAAAGAGCGGTGTCTAGTCACACATCATTGCTACCTAAGTAATTCGGAAAGTCGGAGAACAACTTCAACCTACAATCAATGATTAGTGTTACAGTGATCGTATAGTTCCTGTCTCTGATATCCAGATTGAACTCAAGGCCTGGAATCAATCATCCTCTCAACATTCAATCCGTGTTCCTTGAACCGGAGCAGACTGTTTGAGATGCATGTGAGTTCACATATCACATATTGAACCATATGAGTACGGCCGTACATTACCCAGTCTCGTTTATCAAGAGGCCTGGATACAATCTTCTTTAGGAGGGACAAATCCCATCTACATCACTCACACTCAATCCCTATGTGTCAAAGCTACCCAATCACCACCTTTATGACAACCCGTATTTTAGGATTACGTTTGATGATGTCAAAGTATACCCACCGACATGTGATGAGTGTAGTGACTTCAGGTCTAAGAACCACAATCACCACTATCACTATGAGAGATGATTCTGACTACCATTCCATGGTCTCCATGTATCACTCTCATGATGGGTCTGCCTGATACACTATTCTCTAACATGTACCTGTGTCAGTGACTTGATATCATATATCATGACTAATGAGATTCTGTCATCAGTCAACATACACTCTAATCTTATGTATTATTGTTATCTATTTTACTTCCATAGTAATATCCGACTAGGGACATAACAAGAATGTATGTACTCTTAGCATCCGCATAATCTCATTGTTCAAGTCACGTACTTGAAATATACGTCATCGAGTAACATCATTCTTTAGACATCTACTTATGTCTGTGTCATCATCTCATGACCGAGACAAATATAATAGACGGAATTACCTTCATTCTTATCAAATCAGGTATCCAATGCCACACTCCAATCATTATATGATTGACTCTCTGGGCATACATACAAACAAGACATGATGTGTCCGAAGCAGTTAGACCACTTCCAAATCAGTAATGATGTCCTCCAAAGGTCTATCTCTCCTCCAATACTTGATGATAATAAGATCCTGTTATTATTTTTTGACCCAACAAAAATTTCACCCCCACATTTGTCTACCTAAGGGCTGGACAAATGTCCTTTTCGGGTCAAGAAAAGATCCATTTATTTTCTCTATCCAGATCTTAATCAGGTTGTTTTTGCATATTGATTCCGATTAGCAGTTTTTATGTCAAGAAACCATTCCAACAATGCCACTTCCTCCCCTACCGAGCAAAATTCCAGTAGTGTATCCCCTCCTACCGATGTTTTCATTTCGATAGTCCTTTCAATCTGCATACTACACCTCTCGTTTTACCCTTTCCCACCCTTCCATCCATCATGTGTGCATCTTTCCACGTGCAGGGGGGGTCATATTTCCCTTTTTCCACACCATCTACTCACTCTCGTCGTATTTGGTATGCGGCGGGGGGGATAGAAGAGATAGTGAGAGAGATAGAGAGGGTATGAAGAGAACACGAGAGAGAGAATATGAGGGGAGAGAGAGGAGAGACATGAGATGAGATGAGATGATATATTCCAGGCTATCTTCATGGAGCTTCATATTGTTCGTTCAACACATATGGTTTTTTGATGTCTTTGTGGCGTGCCATTCCCATTTAGCATCACATTACTTCTCAGACAACACTGAAGGATCTCACAGATGCAACATTGACACCAAGACTTTCGCGTTCGTATCACATTATGTACGTCAGCACAAGAGCTTGCTGCGCATATTCCGACCTCTAGTCCCTTTGGTGTTGATGACGTTCTAGTTGATCCTCCATGCTGCGTTGATGGTGTTCCAGATGGTTGCGTCTTCATCTCTGAAGCTCGTCATCTTCAAGCTTGTGCCAATTTTGTATCTGTAAGGATTCATCCAGAGTTATCTTCACTGAGCTACTTCATCACGTCTTCTCCGAGTTGCATCTTCTACTTCTACGTGTTGAGATGACACCTCAACACCTTGTCCAACGTGTTCATGCCACATTATGCATGTTGGTGGTCTTTTGCGCTAATTCCAGTTGGCTACACTTCTCAGACAATTCAGAGACATCTCCACTGCTACATCGACATTGTGCCTATGCGTTCGTTCCCCGTTATGTACGTGTGATGTGTTGAGTGCACTTATTCCACTCCACATTCCTCTCCAGTGAAGATGGCGTAGTCGTGATATTTATGATTAGATGTTCTTCTCTCCAGATGTACTTCAAGAGAAAAACCTCCTTCAAAGCTCGAGCTTCTCCAACCTACATAACACATCTCAAAGAGCGTTATCGTATCTTTTCAGTTAGGAAGTATTCTTTAAGGGGGAGTAACAATTTTTGTACGGGGAGTGACATTTCTATCTTTCATTTATCGTTTATTTTGTATCGTTCAATCGAGTCATGTAAGTCCAAACTTGGACATGCGTTCACCCATGCTCCAACTTGTAGGGGAGTGATAAATATAACCTATTTCGTTAATAGGTTATTAGTCTATTGTCTACATGGGCCTGTTGTCCATGGCCCATTAGGGTTAAGTCGCTTCCTTTGTGCTTTCTTGTAATAGCCTCATAGGACAGAGGTGTACATATCAATAGAACAACACAACATCATTGTATACACTTCTTCACACAACTAAGGAAACAACAATGGGAAGAACGGGGTGATAGTTTATCCAGGTTGGTGATTATGAATAAAAACGTTGGCAGCCAAAAACTTTTGGTTGTTAAGTAAAGATTGGTTCATGTGGGTAGAGAAGTTAATAAAGAATCTTATTTTGGGGAATAGAGGAAGGCATCCGAATGATGAGATAATTTGCTACAAGGTCAACATCTGCCCAATAAATCTTAGGGACTTTTATTTCAATTAGGAGAGTGCGAGTTACATCAAGGAGATGCATGTTTTTCCTTTCAGCAACTCCATTTTGTTGTGGGGTATAGGGACAAGAAGTTTGATGAATAATCTCCTTGGTTGTTGATCGGTCCTGAGATAGCGCTCCCAAAAGTGGAGGCGCGGTCCCAAAGGTGAATCAAACTTTTAAATTTATAACCTGAAACTTTAAAGGACCCCCGCAACACAATCTGGGGTCGAAACACAGGGACTTGGGGGCGTTTAGGACGTCTAAGTTCCTGCTCTTAAGTCAGTTAAGCAAAACCGATAGTTGATATATGTAAAGAACTAGAACTAGTCTAGCAAAATGATACAAAACAAAACAAAATAAAGTAAAGAAAACAGAGTGCGCCGAATCCTACTAATCAGGAGGAGTTCCCGGCTATGTAACCACAAGCTGGGCAGTCTATGCACTCGTTCTTGAGCATAGACAACCCTCGAACACCCTAGCAAACATCTAACCTCCAAAGGTAGTAAGTATCATGGTAGCTGAACCTGTGGGGCCATCCCACTCGCTCTCGCACAATGTGACTAAAACCCATTTACGATTTGCAACCTATCTCAAGGATAACAGATCGACACCCCTGAATATTCTGGATACCCTCTCGGGTCCAAAATATTTGAAGATGTTAGGAGCACTGGGAATCTGCACAGAACAACCTTTGAATCTGAATGGACAGAGATGAACCCAACCGGGTTCGGTTGAACCTGACTGAGTTCACCTGGACCCAGGCGGGTTCATGGCTTAGGGTTGGATCTCTCCGACTTGAGTTCTAGAATTTTTTTCCCTTAGACGTCCTCCTTTCAAATTTCGATCCAAACTACCTTCTCTTATCTATTTCTACAACTAATCTCTCGATCTTAGTAGAAATAGAGGTTCAAGCAAGAAAGAGAACAACCAACCCAACAATCAACCAAAAAGAGAAGATAGAACCGAAAACGTACTAGATCTAGATTAAACTACTTGCTTAAGAAAAAATACATAAACATGCCCAAGCGGGCTACATAGCCAAGAAAGAGCTCAACTAGCCATGAACAAGCATAGTTGGCACCATGGTGCAGGACTTCGACTTCGTGTCGACTTCGCCAGGTGTGGAAATGGAAGTTTGTGGAAACTTCGAGGAAGTTTTGAGGAAGTTTAGACGCAAACTTCGACAAACTTCGATGCCATTTTTTGAAGAAATGATGTGAATTTTTAGAAAACTTTGATGGAAAACTTCTAATTATGTTATACCTCTATCTTATATATGTGAATTTAAAAAAAGAACACGATTTATGACTCTCTAGCTCTATGTAGGTTAATAATACAATGTGTTGCTTGAAATGGTCAATTGTGCAATACACATGTATAGATACAGTTCACCATATGTATTATATACAATATACAATCAAATAGTAGTTACAACACCCTCTCTAGGAATGAGTGGCAACAAAAAACATAGGAGTTGATATTAGAAGTTATGAAGAGGGTTGGAGTGATATTTATGCCTTATATGGCCATTGGGGCACTAGTTGGGATTATGGTTCTGGGTGGTCTTAACTTCGCCCCAACTTCGCCAACTTCGAGGAAACTTCGACAACTTCGGAGAAGTTGAGACGAAAATACACACAAAAAAGTCAACTTCGCCGACATCCATGAAACTTCGCCCCGAAGTTTGGACGAGGTCGAAGTATATGGTATTCGCCTTCGCCTATGGTCGAATTTCGAAACTTCGGCGAAACTTCGCCAAACTTCGACAATGTTGTGTTCCATGGTTGGCACCGAACAAAGATGAAAGAACATCATTTATACAGAAACTTAGGAGAAAAGTAGAAGAAAGAAGTAGAAGAAGATATTTAGCCCATGGAAGTGAGGTTGCTCTCGCTCCTTAGCCTCTAGGAAGGCTGAATTTCATCCTTGGGGTCCTCCTTGATCTTCTTGACTCCTTGGTCTCCTTTCTCTTTGATTCCGCCCCAAACAACAACTTGGATATGTGTATGGAGGTGAAGGTGGCTGGGAATGGCTGGAAGTGGGTGGATGATGGTAGAAAACGATGGTGAATGGAGGCAATCCGAAGGGATGGGCGTAGGGTGTGCTCTTTAGCCCTTTCAGAACTTCGAGCTCTCCCTCAAAGCTCTGGAAACTAATGGTCGCTGGAATAAAAAATCGGAACCCAAAAGTCGGAACTCTCGGAACCATTTTCTAGGTAGCAAGGGGCGGATATTTGTAGGAATATGCGAGTATATAGGTTAAGTGCTTCCCCGAGGGGGTTCAGGTGAACCCGACCGGGTTCAGTCCACATCTTCGGTGACCGCTGGTTCTTCGACGACCGTTAGGCTTTCGGCGACTGCTGGGCCTTTGGCGACCGTTGAGTTGCTGCAAAAAGTCAAGGGTTGCCCCCGGGTTTAGGTCACATCTTCGGCGACTGTTGGGATTAAATCTTCGGTGACCGCTGGGGCTTTGTACCTTTGGCGACTGTTGACTCATCCTCGACGACTGCCATACTTTGCACCTGCAACGACCACTGAGTTTGGGAGAAGAAAAAGAGTCGACGGGGCACTGGCGTGTGCTGCTGCAAAAATTGGGTGTTGAACCCCCCCGGTTCGTCGGGAAAAAAATTGGAGAATCGATGTTGTCTGGGTAGTTGAGCAACCTGACCTTCAAAAAGATATAAATTACAAAAAGATAAGTGTCTAGAGTTATTTTGGGCTTATTAAGGCTATAACGACACAGAACTATAGATAAATACTTAGCATAAACACATGAATTTGGTTGTTATCAACAATACAAATCTGTTGAAAGTCATGTTGCACTTATAAAAACACATTATCAATACGGACAAACTTAGTAGCAACAGAAAATTGAGTCTTTATTTCATTTAAGAATTTGGAGAAATATCTAAAATTTCAGAATGTTCTTTTAACAAATAGATCCACAATGGCTCGAGACCAATCATCAATAAATGTTACAAAATATCACACACCAGTACGAATTCCAATGAACATCTGAGTGGATTAGATAAAACAAACTCAAACTCCTATTGTTAGGGCTACGAGGAAACACTATCCCAGAGTGGTTTCCAAGCTGACAAGACTGACACGAAAATTTTTTAGAGGTCAAATTTGGAAATAAAGGTTTCAATTTAGAAGCAGAAGGGTGACCAAGCCTCAGGTGCCATTGATGAAGAGAGCTAGACTGGGCCACAAGTGCGGTAGTAGAAGAGGTTGACAAGGTCTACATGTAGTACAGACTGTCTCCACCTTCATATCCCCTACCAATCGTCTTCTTCGTCCTGAGATCCTGCATGGAGACAGTGTAAGGAAAGAAGGTCACGATGCAGTTTAAAGTTTTGGTATTTACTAACAGATATCAAATTTAACAAAAATTTGGACAAAAAAATAGATTTAAGAAGATTGCTATTCACATCTCTCTCAATGACTGGAGAAGTGGATCCGTCTGCTAGAGGCATAGGAGGATGACAAGTAGATTTCTCCAGGTAAGTAAAAAGATTCTTATTACTAGTCAATGGGCTGTAGCACCCGAATCAATAACCCAATCATCTTTTGACAAAGAGGAAGAAGCTTGAAGACATGATGGGTCACCTGACTATTTGCTAATATTTACTTGAGGTGTAATAATTGAAATGAAAGCAACCTTGATCAGTTTGTTAAGGCTAGAAGAACTCAATGTTTCCATCTGATGAGTGGTACTACTAGGGACAGAAGTAGATTCTCCATCAACATCAGTAGTTGACACCTGATTGGCCCATTATGGTTTTTCATACCTTTTCTAACACTTGTCTTCATTGTGATTAGTACACTTGCAAAAATGACTGAATCTAGATTTGGAAGAAGAGGACCCTCTCCCACTATTCTTGAGACTTTTTCCCCGGTTACGAACATGATTATCATGCCCTCGTTCTACAATGACAAGGACAACAAGCTCCTCTGCAACAATAATAGAAGACACAAAGTTAGATAGTCGAAGATAGACATCATCGAACATTGACAAGGATTCATCTGTAAGAATCTGCTAGCGAACAACTTCATAGCTGGGAGGTAGAGATGCCAAAAACTGATGTAGTTGTACCACGTCTTGTTGCTTCAACATTTTGAAAAGATCAGATATTAACGGGTGACGAAGTTTGAGCTCGCCCCAAATCCCCTTAAAGTTGTCAAAATGTGAAGCGAAGACTAAGTTATCTTTAAGTTTTAGAGAATACAAGCATTTGTATAGATCAAATACTCAGGATGCACTTTCTTTGCTAGAGTACACTTGAGTAATGTGATCCCATGCCTCCTTGGATGTATCAGTGGCGAAGAGTAGATTAGCAGAGATATGCGATTCAGAACTATTCAAAATCCATGTGAGGGCCAGAGAGTCATGTTTAGTCCACTTTTTATAATATGCCTTCCTTTTGGTCAGATGTCTCTTCTGTAGCTTTCTTTTGTCAGATGTCTCTTCTTTAGGTGGAGGTGGAACAATGAGACGTTCCTGCTTTTTCGAAGAATGTACATAGATATGAAAGAAGTGTGTCCATAGGATATAATTGGAGTCATTAAACTTCACATAAATTACACACTTGGAGTGTGTCTCGGGGACCTCAGCAGAGGAAGATCATGAAGCCATAATATAACCACACAAGGTATAATAAAACAACAGAGAAAAGACAACAACAAGTTCAACAAGTCAATGACACACCATGTTGGTTGTAGCAGAGATTGCAACAAAAGACTCACACAACGGATGCCGACAAATCGCCGTGTTGAAGCAGTGACACATCGTGTGAGATAGTGAAATAGCATATTAAGGTAAAAAAATGACCCAGAACAGGTGGTGAATTTTATGAATCACTAAGAAAAATTAAGATATGTTAGAGAAATCCAATCATATCAAATAATAAGTAGACAAATCCCTATTATAAATGGTCATAGATGACCGTAATAGAATGCCCTGTGTCTTTCCAAAAAACCAGTCTTCAGGGTATAAGACCTTCATAATAGCCGCAGGCAATGCCCTTAGATCCTCTTGTTGGAGAACATGATTGGGCTAGAAAGGAGACTAGATCTATCCTGGGTGTGAGCAAGAGTGGTGGAGAAGAAAGGAGATGATGAGCAAGAGAAGAGAGAAAACTGCGATGGCTTAGAAAGGGGGGCGGGCTCCCGAGATGGCTATATATCCTGCTCTGATACCATGTCAAAAGTAGTCGTCTTTTTATATCTTGGAAAATGTACAAACGCCTCCTATATGTAGGAGGCAAAATAGGGAAGAGAACAAAAACTATAATGGATCTATTACACTCAGGCCCATGTTACATTGGATTGAAGTAAAAGGGAAAAGATAAACAAAAATAAAGAGAATACAATAGTTGAAATAAATGTACCTCAATACAATATTTAACTAAGCATTTATCAGTCCTTACTACCAATCAATATTTTTAATCACTAAATTCAGCAAGCAAATCAGTAGTTGTAAATAATTAACTATTAATTAAATATTGTATACTTTACTTCTAATCTGTAATACTACTCAAGTAATCAGTATTGTGCCAAAAAAGTAATACTAATCAGTAATACCCATCAATAATTAGTGAAAGCAACAAGGAAATCAGTAAAACTAATCATTAACTAGAAGTATAATAGAGTAATATCCATACAAGTATAAAACCAACAAGGAAATCCAATATCATGGCCTCTAGGAGCAGATTCTTACTTAAGGTGGGTAAAAGCGGCCGCTCAAAATAAATGTACCTCAATACGATATGTAACTAAGAATTTATCGGTACTTACTGCCAATCAATATTTTTAATCACTAAATTCAGCAAGCAAATCAGTATTTGTAAATAATTAACTATTAATTAAATATTGTATACTTTACTACTAATCTGCAATACTGATCAAGTAATCAGTATCGTTCCTAGAAAGTAATACTAATCAGTAATACCCATCAATAATTAGTGAAAGCAATAAGGAAATCAGTAAAACTAATCATTAACTAGGAGTATAATAGAGTAATATCCATACAAGTATAAAACCAACAAAGAAATCCAATATCATGGCCTCTAGGAGCAGATTCTTACCTAGGTGGGTACAAGCAGCTGCTCAAAACGGCTGTTAAAGCGGGCACTTAGGCGGGCTGTGCGGCTCAAAAGCGGGTGCTTAATGGCTTAAGCACCAGGCGGGCGCCTAAGGTCTGGATTAGATGGCCGAAACCTGTCAATGCTTAAGCGGCTGCCTGAGGCATTTTGTAATACAATGGTTGTTAGATATATAATATAGGTAGTTTGGTATCAAGTACACTATGTAGAGTTTTCATGCTAGTTTGCAAGTCATAATTGTTAGATCTGTTATGTATTATGTATGGAGTCCCTCATGGGTAGATTCAAAGGTGGTGCTGTCTTCATATATAATCTTTCTATGTAATCATTGTGAAATCCATCTAATACAAAATACCTTTCCTACTCTACACGATATTAGAGTGGGAATAGTTCCCTCTTTCCCTCCCTTCCTTTTCGCCACGCCCCTCCCACTCCCCCTGTCATAAACGAACCTCCCCCCATCCCCCTCTCCATGCCACTAGCCTTCCCATCCCCTCCCCAGCCTTCCGTTGTTGCCTCTCCTCCCCTCCCCCCTAATTCTGTCCCCTCCCCTCCTGCTGCTCATGGTGCCCCTTTCTTCTCCCACTGCCATTGTGGCCCCATCTCCTCCCCTCCCACATCTCCCTTCTCCCCCGTCACTACTGTTGACCCCCCCTCCTGCTGCCCCCCACTCCATGCCTCGTCTGATTTTGTTGCTCTGCTGCTCTCCATACTGTTCCTAGATGGGTCAGGGTGTTTGTCTGGTGAGCCTAGTCGTGGTCGCAGTTCTATTACCATATATCGTCTATATAATATCTGTGGCCAAAATAACCACACAGATAATCATTGCTGGGCCAAGCACGAGACTCTTGCTTGGGATAATTAAGTCACTACTGAAGATGGTTTTTTTGCTCCTACTTCTGGCCGTGCTACCTCTGGTACTACTACTACTATGCTGCTGGATCGCCTAACTTCTATGCTCCATATTTCTTAGTCTTCCCCTCCAATGGAAGTACCTCGACAATCCTAACATCTGCTTCTGTTTCTAGTAATACCTGTTTGGTTATTGATGCTGGTTCTTCTTCTCATCTCCGCGGAAATAAATCCATGTTCCGTGGTGTGATATAATCCACCACTATACCACTGGTAATGCTTGCTCATGGTTTTGGGATGGTTGATGAAGGCATTGGCACAATGAAAGCTTCCCCACTACCTTTACATTCTACCTTTTCTTTGACTAAGTTCCCTCTAGATATATTATCTGTCAACAAATTGGTGCGCCACAGGCAAGGTTCACTTCCCTTGCTTCCTGACTATATATTATGCATGATCTTTGCATGATGATGACGATTGGCGGGGAATATGAAGGCCCTGATGGCTAACTCTTTGCTGGCAGGTCCGCGGGATATCCCACGCTAACTCTAGCTTACTTGGGATTCGATAACCCTTTCTTAGCCGATTATCCGGTTATTATCAGATCATCTGCTGCTGCAGCTTGTCTTTCTCTACTTCAGCTTCCTACTGGCACTATAGAATTGGATGTCCTTCTCTTCCGAAGCTAAACATCTTATTTCCTGCTAATTTATATACTTATATTGAGTGTGGATCTTGGCAATTGGGCAAGCAAATTCATGTGTCGTTTACTAATAGAATTCATTGTCGAATACTGCTTGTTTTGATTTTATGCATTCTGATGTTTGTGGCCCATGCAAAATTCCAAATGTCTCTAAATTTTAATACTTTTATTGATGATTTTCCAAGACTTATGTGGTTATATTTATTAAATGATCGTTCTCAGGTTCTTCCTACCATCAAACATTTTTTTGCTGAAATCCAGACACAATAATGGTCCACCATCAAATCCACACTCATAAAAACACTACTCTTTCTTCTGAGATTCTCATATATCAGTCCACTCTCCTTTTCTAGATGACACTTTTTGGTATTTACCTCTTGCGGAGGCAATACAGATGGTGCAATCAAGATTGAAGAATGCTATTTGTTACATTATATATTTCCTGTTTTACATAGCCTGTTATTTGTTTTGTTATTTCTCTTTTATATATATACCTCTCTGTAATTCTTTCAGTATTATATATATGAGTCCACTCTCCTTTTCTAGATGACACTTTTTGGTATTTACCTCTTGCGGAGGCAATACAGATGGTGCAATCAAGATTGAAGAATACTATTTGTTACATTATATATTTCCTGTTTTACATAGCCTGCTATTTGTTTTGTTATTTCTCTTTTATATATATACCTCTCTGTAATTCTTTCAGTATTATATATATGAGGGTGCACACATTGTGCAACCCTAAGCTCTCCAAATCTCATTGTTTTTCACATGGTATCAGAGCGGGACGATCCACCTTAAACCTAATCCCTATCTCCACCAACCCTAGCCGCCACCACACTCCGAAACCTCTTTTTTTTCGCCGCTACAGTACTGCTACAGTACCACCACCGCTGCTACAGTACCGCCGCCGCTACCGATCGCCATCCACCCCTCCACAGCCCTCCATCTACCTCTAATCCCTAATAAACTCCATCCTTGTGGCCTAATCCACCACAGGACCCTCTGTCTAGCTCCGTTTCTCTTTCCGAAATCTCCGGACAGCCTCAATAACTTTCCAGTTCTGGCACATTGTCGGCGTAACAGGCTTCATCCTCTCTGTCTGCCTGCGCCTCATGGTGGAGTGATTGATCCTCCATGTTGGCGTAGGTTTTTTCTCTTCATCTGCTGCCCCTACGTGGGTTCTTTTTAAGATCCATGCGTGGATCTTCTACCTTCTACTACTAGTCCATGTGTTGAACTTCTGCCTCTGACTGTTGACTACTCCTGCCTGTTCCTGCTTGCCTGTGCCTGCATTCCTGCTTGTTCTCATGGCGTCTTCTGGAGATGACTTATGGAGAGACTCGCGCCGTCAAGTTACCACTGTTAAACTTGACGGGCGTAATTACCAGCTTTGGGTGTGCTCCTTTGTGATATATGCCAAATCACAAGGGAAGTACTCTCATCTGATTCACACTGGTCCGCCTCAGCCTGCAGCGAACGCGGATGAAAAAGACGTCAAAACTTTTGATGATTGGGTCCGTGAAGACTCGACTGTGATGACATGGATTCTCAACAGTGCCGTTGAGAAGATCAATGTTACTTTACTTAGGCTACCTACGGCGAAGCAGATGTGGGATCAGCTCGCCAGTACCTACTCTTACAGTCAGAATCCCAAGAAGGTCTTCGACATAACCAAGCAACTGGGGCGACTCCAATTCACGGGATCTGACATCTCCGACTACTTCTCCACCTTCACCGGCCTGTGGGGTGAGTTGGAGACTTACCACCCGCTGTCTACTGATCTGGCGACTATGCAGAAACAGTGGGCGGAACTACAACTGATACAGTTTCTGAGTGGCTTGCCAGAATTCTATGCTGGCGTTGTGGATCAGATCTTGGCGAGTGATCCGCTCCCTACTTTGTAGAGTGCCTACCAGTGTCTCCAATGCCTTTCTTCATCGACACCGTCTCCTGAGACTGGAGATTCTACTGCCCTGGCTGCTTGGGCCGAGCATGGCCGTAGTCGTGGCCGTGGCCGTTCCACTGATGGCTGTCCTCCCCTGGGTGCAGGACGGGGACGTGGACCTGGTGCTGGACGAGGAGCCCCCCCTGCTGCCTCTCCTCCTGTTGCTGCACGTCCTCAGCAAGGACAGCGTGTGTGTACCTTCTGTGGCCGATCTAACCATATTGAAGAAAAGTGCTGGGAAAAGTACGGTAAACCGGCTTGGGCCAATGCTTCTGTAGATTCATCGTCTACTGCTTCTGAGGCTGTTACTCCGACGCCTGAGCCAGCGACTGCGGGAGCGACCACATACTACATTCGTGCTGAGGTGGAACGCCTCCTTGAGCGTGCTGGCTCTTCGACTGCTGCTTCTACTAGTGGAGCACATGCTGCATACTCTGGTTATGATACTGCATTCCTGAGTTCCTCCTCACCTTCTACTTCTGGTAATACCAAATTGGTGATAGATTCTGGTGCCTCTGCACATATATCTGGCAATATATCTCTGTTTAAAACTCTATCTAAACCTGTCTGTAACTCTTCTGTTATGCTAGCTGATGGCTCAAAGTCTTCGGTCTTTGGAGTCGGTGATATTGTTTCTCAGTTTTGGCTCAAGTTTGCCTTATATGTGCCTAGATTTCCTCTGAACTTATTATCAGTCAGCAAAATTTTACGAAGTTTGAACTGTAGCCTGACTTTTGTTCTTGGTTCATGTGTTTTTCAGGACCTTCGCACGAGGACGAAGATTGGTGGGGGGTATGAAGGTGCTGATGGACTCTACTACTTGGACCAGTTACCGCGATCAGAGAAAGCTGCTATGGTATCTGCTTTATCGGCTTCTGTTTCTGCACTACAGTGGCACTACAGGCTGGGACATCCATCGTCAGAGAAGCTGCGTCATTTAGTTTCTGATATTCATCATCATCATCATCATCATCTAAGCCTCAATCCCAACTATGTTGGGGTCGGCTACATGGATCCTTCGTTTCCATTCAGCTCTATCATGGGCCATATTCTGATTGAGATGTAGAGATTCAAAATCTCTCTTTATGAGCTCATCCCATGTTAATTTAGGCCTTCCTCTTCTTCTATTTATAGTGTTTGGCTCAATAGCATTGCTTCGTATAGGCGCACTAGTAGGTATGCGTTGCACATGTCCGTACCATCTGAGTCGGCCCTCACGCAACTTGTCCTCAATGCTCGCCACCCCCACTTTATTCCTGATATAGTCATTTCTCAAACGATCTTTTCTTGTCTTCCCACACATCCATCTCAGCATACGCATTTCAGCCACGTTCATCTTGTTGAGACCTTGTTTCTTCACCGCCCAACATTCACTCCCATAGAGCATGGCTGGCCCTATAGCTGTTCTATAAAACTTACTTTTTAACCTGAGAGGGATCTTCTGATCGCATAAAACTCCAGTTGCACTCCTCCATTTCAACCATCCTGCAGTGATCCGGTGACAAACATCATTTTGGACATCCCCGTCTATTTGAATAATAGAACCTAAGTAATGAAATTTGTCACATTTTGGTATATCTACTCCGTCCAACTTGGCTCCATCATTCACACTGCGAGATTGGCTGAAATTGCAATGCATATACTCAGTTTTGCTCCTGCTAATCATCAATCCATTTGATTCCAATGCCTTTCTCCAACATTCAACTTTATCATTCAATCCATCTTTTGTTTCGTCAATTAAAACAATATCATCAGCAAATAAAATACACCAAGGAATATCATCCTGAACATTCTTTGTTAACTCATCCATAACCAGAACGAATAGATATGGGCTGAGTGTGGATCCTTGGTGTACCCCAACTGTAATAGGAAAAGTTGGTGTCTCTCCTCCAGGAGTCTTGACACTTGCAGTAGAGCTATCATACATGTCTTTGATCAAGTCAATGTATTGGATAGACACACCCTTTTTCTTCAAAACCAACCATAACACTTCTCTGGGTACTCGATCATAAGCCTTCTCTAGATCGATAAACACCATATGAAGATCTCTTTTGCTTTGTCTATACTTCTCCATAAGCCTCCTTATCAGAAAAATAGCATCTGTTGTTGATCTTCCAGGCATGAAACCAAATTGGTTGTTTGATACCTGCGTTATAGATCTTAACCTCTGCTCAATAATCCTCTCCCAAAGCTTCATCGTGTGACTCATCAGCTTGATACCTCTATAGTTTGTACAGCTCTGAACGTCACCTTTGTTCTTGTAGATTGGGACTATACTACTATTTCTCCACTCATCCGGCATCTTCTTGGTCTTCATGATCTTGTTAAAGAAATTTGTTAACCATGTAACTCCCTCATCCCCCATACTCTTCCATACATCAATGGGAATATTGTCTGGTCCGCATGCCTTTCTCATTTTCATCTTTTTCAAAGCATTCTTGACCTCAAATGGTGAAACTCGTCGTGTGTAAATGATATCTCTTGTATTCATGTCACACGAGTCGCTAACATTATATGCAGTATCTCCATTGAAAAGCTTATGGAAGTAATTTCTCCACTGGTTTTTGATATCATCGTCCTTCACCAATAATCTACCATCTTCATTCTTTATGCATTTTACTTGACTCAAGTCTCTTCCTTTCCTTTCTCTTATACGAGCCATTTTATATATATCTTTTTCCCCTTCTCTAGTGTCCAGCTTCTTATACATATCATCAAAGTATCTAGACCTTGCCTCCCGAACCACCTTTTTAGCTTCTTTCTTTGCTTGCTTGTATCTTTGGAACGTTGCATCATCTCCAGATTTGGGCAAGCTCCTATAGATCTCCCTTTTCAGTTTAATAGCCTTTTGTACTTCATCATTCCACCACCAAGTCTCCTTCTGTGGAGGTCCACAACCTTTAGACTCCCCCAAAACCTCTTTGGAAATTTTTGTTATGCCGTAGCTCATGTTATGCCACATAGTGTTAACATCAGACAACAAGTTCCAAGTTACCTCCTTGATGAGTTTATCATGAAAAGTCAATTTCTTTTCTCCTTTAAGATTCCACCACTTGATCCTGCTATCTTGGTTTCCGTTATGTTTGCCTTTATTGATCTTCATGTTAATATCCAAAACTACCAACCTATGTTGGGTCGTGAGTTCTTCGCCAGGAATCACTTTACAATCCTTGCATATGTTACGATCCACCCGCCTTGTAAGGAGGTAATCAATTTGGCTACAGTTGTGCCCACTCTTGAAAGTAATCTTATGAGATTCTCTTTTCTTGAAATGGGTGTTTGCCAAAATCATATCATATGCAACTGCAAAATCTAATATCCTCTCTCCTTCTCCATTCCTGTTGCCATATCCAAAACCACCATGAACTCTCTCAAATCCAACATTACCACTCCCCACATGGCCATTTAAATCACTCCCAATAATAATCTTCTCCTCGATCGGTATTCCTTGCATCAATTCATCCATGTCATCCCAAAAATCCTTCTTCGCATCCTCGCTAAGGCCAACTTGGGGGGCATAAGCGCTAATAATGTTAAAAATATTTCCCCCAAGAACAACCTTGATAGCTATGATTCTATCACCCATCCTTGTAATCTTGACGACGTCATCCTTCAACAACTTATCAACGATAATACCTACGCCATTTCTATGTTTATCAATACCTGTATACCAGATTTTGTATCCTGTGTCTCCAATCTCTCTACAGCGTTCCCCTGTCCACTTAGTTTCCTGCAAACAAGCTATATTGACTTTTCTTCTCATCATGGTATCCACTATCTCCAAAGATTTCCCTGTCAAAGAGCCAATATTCCAAGATCCAACTCTAATCCTTTTTTGTTGAACTTGCTTCTTTACTTGCCTTTGTCGAAAATGTTGCCCCTGCACATTTTTCACTGCATCCGGGCAATGATGCGGCGGGACTAGCTTCTTTACCCACACCCGTCCAAGATGTGGAAACCCTTGTACATTTTTCACTACATCCGGGCGATGATGCAGCGGGACTAGCTTCTTTACCCACACCCGTCCAAGATGTGGAAACCCTTGTTTATCCTTCAACACAACCGGGCGTCGTTGTGTCGAAACCCCTTGCATATTTATCACTGCACCCGGGTGCCGGTGCAGCGCGTCGCTAGGTAGGGACGCTCCAACGATATTCTTATAAGGATCCATGTCATAGAAAGAGTGACAAAGTTTTTATAGGCTGGCTGTCAACCTACCACCAACCCTCCTCCTTTACCCGGGCTTGGGACCGGCTACATTTACACAAAAAAATAAAAACATAGGCGGAGTTTAAAAAAAGAAGCTTCTTGCTCTTGAAGCACTTTTTTTTTTGGATCTGCAGGGGCCGAAGCCCCCCCCCCCCTCCAAACAGGTGCCAGAGCCCGGATGACCCAAGAGGTTGGTAAATACACTGTGAAACGGTAGGTTTCGAACCCGGGACCCCCGGGGGGGCCAAGCCGTGCCTAACCAACCGAGCCACAGCGGCCGGGTTATTTCTATTGGCAGTTGTAATTTTCAGTGTGAATCTTATCAGTTGGGAAAACAGACTCGTACTGTGTATCCTAGACGTAGTACTGTGAGCAGTAAAAACATTTTTGATTTAGTTCACTCTGATGTATGGGGTCCACGCCATGTACCGAGTTTGTCTGGTTACAAATATTTCATTCTATTTATTGATGACTTTTCTAGGACTACTTGGTTGTTTCTATTAAAAAGTAGGTCCGAATTGCTGTCTAGTATCAAATACTTTTTTGCTGAAATAAAAACGCAGTTTGGTTTGCCGTTTAAAGTTTTCCGCACAGATAATGCTTTCGAGTTTGTTAAGCAAGAAGTGGCGGTTTTCTGTAAATCTGTTGGTACGCTCCACCAGACTTCATGTGCCTATACCCCACAACAAAATGGTGTCGCTGAGCTGATAACCTCCAACTTTGTGATGTTATCTTAGTGTTTTTCTTTAATTTTCCACACTCTTTCTTAGATAAATTAGATAAAATCCCTAGCTATCTCCTTCTATTGCAAATATACTACTAGATTAACTTTTCTCCTTTTTACTTACAGAAAGACACAAAAAAATCATAAAAGACTCAACCGGTCTCAAGACCGCATGGACTCACACGGTCCCAACACCGCATGAAGCCAACCGGTCCCAAGACCGCATGAAGTCACACGGTTCCAAGACCGCATGGACTCGCACGATCCCAAGACCGCATGAAGCCAACTGGTCCCAAGACCGCATGGACTCACACGGTCCCAAGACCGCATGAAGCCAACCGGTCACAAGACCGCATGAAGTCACACGGTCCAAAAACTGCATGAAGCCAACCGGTCCCAAGACCACATGAAGTCACACAGTCCCAAGACCGAATGGACTCGCACGGTCTCAAGACCGCATGAAGCCAACCGGTCCCAAGACCGCATTGAATCACACGGTCCCAAGACCGCATGAAGCCAACCGGTCCCAAAACCGCATGGAGTCCAAACGGTCTCAGAGCCCAAACGGTCTCAGAGTCCAAACGGTCCTCAAGACCGTTTGGGCCCAAAACTGACCAAACCGTTCGGACTTCACTCAAGGCCTATAAATAAGACCCAAGGGGTCCTCCCAAAGGCATCAAGTTTCAGACGTCCAGAGGCTGCCTCTACTATTCTAGAGCTATTCCAACCTCCATCCTCCGCCCAAAGGCTGCCGGTCTGAGATCCACGCTCCATCTTGAAGCTGCTTTCTCTCTCTTCGTCAAAGAAGGTGGGAAGAGGAGACCTCATCATCGAGCAACCTGTGAAGTTTGAAGATCGTTGACCTCTCTCTTTCTAAGGGGTTGACTTTCCTCTCTTCTTTGTGGGGATGACGTTCTCTCTCTCTCTTCTCGCCTCCTTCTTTGTCATAGCTATGAACGAGTAGTCTCTTTCACTAGGGTGCGGGAGGTAGCCCCGCTACCCATGTTTTTATTTCATGTAATGTAATCCATAGTTTGCAACATAAAGATGCTTCCTTTTCAGTTCAACATCAATCATTTAATGAATGCTTGTTGCTTGATCACCAACTTGTGTTACCTTTTATCTTTTAGTATGAATTGTCTATGTTTGTACTACTAGATTTGAAACTCGATTGAATGTTGGTTTTTGATGCATGTATCTACCATGCATCTGTTTCGGTATCTAGGAGTGTTTTTCAAGAAGTGGAGTAAACTCACTACCAATGTTGTACTTCCATACTATGAAATGGAATCAGTTGATGTATGAAAGTACAACCTTGGTAAGTCGAGAAACACACTTTGCGAAGGGAATGATGCAAAGTAGGTGACCATTCGTTCGGGGATGGCTGGCATGGCAACATACCCGCACCCCTCGTAGTTAGCTCTCCGAAAGGAAGCTAAATCTACAAAGATACTAACTGTCTGGGCACTTTTTGCAGGTTATGTTTTATGTTGAATGTTTTGATCCTTGTGTAGTGGCGGTGAAAGCCGATCACATCCTAGTGGTTCCTTATCATTGTTTAACATCCTTAAATTTACTTGCTTGCTTTACTTTACTTACTCTTAGTTTAAAAACAACCAAACCAACCTTTTGATTTAAATACCAACTATTAAAAGATTAAGTGAAATTCTAACGTTTTCCATCTTGTTGCTCCCAACAAGACCGTTGTCCCGTGGATTCGACCCTTAACTATACTACGATAAGACTTCCACGTATCTTAGCATACGTGGGTGGAGTTCTCGATCTAGTATAAGCAAGGCTAAACTTAAAGACTCACCATCTTTAGGATTTTTAGTGGTGCACGCAATTCCACGTGAGTGGAAGCTCCATCATGAGCGGAAAAATAGACACTTATTAGAAGTTACCAGGACTATCATGATGCATTCTCATGTGCCCCGCTCCTATTGGCCTGAGGCTATTTTGACTGTGTGTTTTCTGATTAATAGGATGCCATCGTCTGTTATTGGAAATAAGATTCCTATACAGGTTCTGCAACCTGAGACTTCTTTGTTTGTTGTGCCTCCTAGAATTTTTGGGTGTACCTGTTTTTTCAGATTACTTGGACCTGCTTCAGATAAATTGTCTCCTCGAGCTGCTAACTGCATTTTTCTGGGCTATTCTAGAACTCAGAAGGGTTACAAGTGTTATAATCCCAATACAAGGAAATGGTTTACTAGTAGTGATGTTGTCTTTTTTGAAGATACACCGTATTATTCTTCAGTAGGAGATAGTTTGCAGACAGACATTCTTGCCTCTCCTTTGTCTGTTATTTCTGACTGTGTGCCTGACAGTACTGACACTATGACTACTGAAACTCAAGATCCTCCTCTTATTGTTTATCAGCGCAGGAATAGAGTACCTTCTACGCAAGTACCCCCCCCCCCCCCAAGGCAACCAATCTTCTCCTCCAGAAGGTTCTGCTGCACCTGAGGTACACTCTGACCTTGACATACGTATCGCACTCAGAAAGGGTCGCATCAGACTCAACCGCCCAAAGAGCCAGGCAAATGGCTGAAGATCAACGCCAAGCTGCTTTAGTTATGGAAAGGGTCAATGCCGCCATAGTCGCTCAGAGAACACAGCTCATTGCTGACACCCGTGTTCAGATCCAAGCAGAGATCCGAGCTGAAGAACAGGCCCGCATCCGAGCTGAAAACGAAGCAGCTAACCAAGCTGCCCAGCTAGAGCTCAGAAACAAGCAATTAAGGGATTATGCCGTCCCCAAGAACTATGAAGACAATCATCCAGTTCGGCCTCCGATTATCAACATACCCAATTTCGAAATCCGGACACAATGGATTCAGATCATGTAGGGCATCTCATTCTCTGGAGGTTCTGGAGATGACTGCATGGATCACTTGAAGAGGTTCAAGGCACTTTGCCGACTTGTCCCGCAAGCCGGAGTTGCCTTTGATGCGATAATGCTACATCTTTTCCATTTCACTCTGTCCGGAAGAGCTCTGAGTTGGTACAATTCGCTGGATAGGGAGCCAATCATCACCACCTGGGCACCCTTGGAAGAAAAATTCCTAGAGAAGTTTTTCCCCCCTTCGTTAACTTACGAAATTAGGGGGCAGATCAACCACTTTTCCCAACTTCCTGGAGAATCGCTTGAAAAACATGAGAAAGATTCAAGGAGCTTCTAAGAAAGTGTCCTCACCACGTCATCTCCCAAAATCAATTAATAGAAACATTCTATAGTGGGTGAGTGATGACATCAAGCAATTTCTAGATTCCTCATATGGAGTAAATTTTATGAGGAAGAACTACGAGGATGCTTGGAAAATCGTTACGCTTGGAGCTGAAAACCAATCCAATTGGGGACGATCATCTGGCAAGGGAGTCCTAAAGGTTTATAAAGCTGAGGAATCAATGGAAATGAAGGCTATTGCTGAAGCTTTAAAGACTATAGCCCATAAACAGCAGGCTCTTGAAACTTCACTTGGAGAATATGATAAGAAGAAAAACCCTCAAATCCAACAGGTTAAAGCTGCTGCAGGGACTTGTGAAGCCTGTCACGCATCCGATCACCCTACTCTGTCATGCGGTCTGCTTTACAATGTGATGATGGATATGCACCCACAACAACAGCAGTATGAACCAATCATCGAACACCCTGAAGAGCAGATGCCCGAACAAGTTAACTCCATTCATTCCATACCTGGACAAGTTTACTATAATCCTAATCAACCAAGAAACCACCCAGGTTTTCAATACGGGAACCCTGCTGGGACTGCCAAGCCGCAACACCAGACACAAGGCGGATCCTCCAATAGGTTGCCACCTGGATTCCAAAGCAACTTTAATCAAAATCAAGGGAATCCCAGAAATAGCTTCCCAAGATCCAACTACCCTAGAAACCCCTCCGCCTACTATCAATATACCCATCCTCCTCTACACCCACAACTGCACCCTCAGTTGCAGCAACCTCAGTTAGCACTGCCTCCGCAACAACCACATCAAGGACAACAACAACTCGCTCAGAAAAATACCCCCTCCCAGCCAGTAGATGAGATGACTTTGATAAGACAGATGCTACAGTCCCACCAAACCATGCTCGCTAATCAGCAAGCTCAGCAGAAGGCGGTGGAGGCTCAACTAGCACAAATTGCTGCGCAACTAAAGCCACCAGCAGGCACTTTTGCAGGACAACCTGAGTCAAACCCGAGACACGACCAAAATAGACCAGAGCAATTGAATGCCGTCACTACGAGATCTGGTCGTGTCTTTCACGAAACTACAAGAATCACTCATGACAATGATGATACACCTGTCTTTATTCCAAATGCAAACCCGAACCTAGGAACTGAGAAGTCCGCAGAGAACGCGAAAGGCAAAGAAAAAGAACAAGCTTCCAAAGAGCCAGAAATCTCGCAGTATAAACCAAGGATACCATATCCGGGAAGATTGCGAGAGACAAAAATGGACACTAGGTTCCAAAGATTTAAGGAGGCGATGAAGAAACTCTATATTGACATCCCGCTCCTCGATGCTCTCTCTGAAGTACCGACTTGGGCTAAATACCTAAAAACTCTGTTATCAAGGAAATACATTACTGAAGAACAAGAAACCGTCAAACTAGCTCAAACCACCTCCGATATCATCCTTAATAAGATGCCAAAGAAAAAGAAGGACCCTGGTTCCTTCGGTATTCAGTGCTGTATTGGAAATGCCTCAAGCAAAAAGGGATTAGCTGACTTAGGGGCTAGCATATCAATTATGCCCTACTCCATGTGTAAACGATTAGGGTTCACTGACTTGCTGCCCACAACGATGACAATTCAGTTAGCTGATTCCACTATCACTGCACCTCTAGGAATTATCGAAGATATTCCAGTCAGGATAGGCAAAGATGCCTATGTCCCGTGTGATTTCGTCATTATGGATATCAAGGAGGATCTGAGATACCCAATAATATTTGGCAGACCTTTCCTTGCCACAGCCAGGGCGCTTATTGATGTTGAAGCTGGCACGATCATCCTAAGACTGGGAAAAGAAGCAATTCAATTCCGAGTTCTCAATAGCATGAAAGGTCCCAGCATTCAAGAGGAGGTTTTTCTCTTAGATGCAATACATCAAATGTCCCAATTAGAAATATCTGAGCCATCTGATGAGTTAGAGAATGTTCTAATCAACCCAGAAGTTGAATTTTCTGCAAATGAATTGGTCCAACGATGTTTGCAACACTTAGAGAAAGCTGAAGAAGCACCGACAGCCACCTTTGAGGAGCTCAAATCTGTCACTATTTTAGAAGCAACAGAAACACCCAAGGCTCCTGAGATGAAGACTCTACCGACGGGACTTAAACACGTCTTCTTGGACGAAGAAAAATTATGTCCAGTCATCATCAGTTCCACCCTGACAGAAAACCAGGAAGAAAGGCTTCTTGTTGAGTTGAAGAAACACAAGAAAACCATTGGATACAAAATAAATGACCTGACAGGTATAAACCCAGCCTTATGCATGCATAGACTGCCCATGGTCGAAGAATTCAAGCCATCAAGAGAACACCAGAGGAAGCTGAACCCCAATCTTAAAGAAGTGGTTCGCCTTGAAGTCCTCAAATTACTGAAAGCAGACATAATTTACCCAATTTTAGACTCCCAATGGGTCAGCCCCGTCCAAGTGGTCCCCAAAAAGGGAGGAACCACTGTCGTGCTAAATGACAAAAATGAGTTAGTACCTACAAGGACTGTGACGGGGTGGAGGATATGTATCGACTACAGGAAACTAAACAAATCAACGCGAAAAGATCACTACCCTCTGCCCTTTCTCGACGAAGTCCTAGAACACTTAGCCCATCAGAAATACTTCTGCTATCTAGATGGTTATTCCGGGTTCTATCAAATCCCTATACACCCGGAAGACCAAGAAAAAACTACCTTTACCTGCTCCTTTGGAACCTATGCTTTCAGAAGAATGCCATTCGGGCTGTACAACACACCTGCTACATTCCAAAGGTGTATGTCTGCTATTTTTGCAGGATTAACACTATCTATAATGGAGGTATTCATGGATGATTTCTCAGTTTACGGAGATTCCTTCGATAACTGTCTGCTCAACCTTGGACAAGTCTTACAACGTTGCGAGGAAACGAACCTCATCCTGAATTGGGAAAAATGCCATTTTATGGTAACTAAAGGTGTCGTCCTCGGACATAGAGTGAGCGACAGAGGGATTGAGGTAGACAAGGCAAAAATCGATGTTATCTCGAAGTTGTCGCCACCAAAAGATATAAAAGGAGTACGAGCATTCTTGGGCCATCCTGGGTTTTACAGAAGATTTATCAAAGATTTCTCAAAAATAGCAAAACCCATGACCCAACTTCTGACCAAAGACACCGAGTTCAATTTTAATCAAGAATGCTTACAAAGTTTCTCAACTCTGAAAAATGCTTTAATCTCTGCACCCATACAAAGAGCCCCGGATTGGTCACAACCTTTTGAAATCATGTGTGACGCCAGCGATTACGCCATAGGGGCCGTATTAGGACAGAGAATCGACAAGAAACCTTATGTAATCTACTACGCGTCTAAAACGCTCGATGAAGCACAAAAGAACTACACTACTACAGAGGAGTTCTTAGCTGTCATCTATGCGTTCGAGAAATTCCGCTCCTACTTGATTGGATCCAAGGTCATCGTCTACACTGACCACTCCGCCATACGATATCTAATTCAGAAGCAAGATGCAAAACCCAGACTTATCCGCTGGGTGTTGATGCTTCATGAATTCGATTTGGAAATCAAAGACAAAAGCGGAGTGGAAAACGTCGTAGCCGACCATCTCAGTCGTATTGAAGTCGAGGATGAAGATAAAGTACCTATTCGAGACTCCCTTCCAGATGACCAACTAATGAAAGTTATCAATGGATTCCCCTGGTATGCCGACATTGTTAATTATCTGGCTACAGGAATCATTCACCCTTCCGCCTCCCATCACGACAGAAGGAAATTCCTCCACGATGTAAACCAATACTATTGGGACGAACCCTACCTTTTTCGCCTTTACGCAGACGGACTTTTCCGTCGCTGCTTACCTGAAGAAGAGATTACCTCCGTCTTAGAGCATTGCCATTCGGGTCCCACCGGGGGACACATGAGTGCGAAGAAAACTGCTATGAAAGTTCTGCAATTAGGTTTCTTTTGGCCAACCATAGCAAAAGATTTTCACGATTTTGTAAAATCTTGCAACAAATGTCAACTTTCTGGCGGCATATCTAAAAGGAATGAAATGCCCCTCACCATGTGGCAAGAGATCGAACTTTTCGACGTATGGGGGATAGATTACATGGGCCCCTTTCCTTCTTCATATGGTTTCTCCTACATTCTGGTTGCAGTAGATTAGGTCTCGAAATGGGTCGAAGCTATACCCACAGTGTCCAGCGATTCCGAACCAGTCATTAAGCTGTTTAAAAATATCATTTTCCCCAGATTTGGAGTCCCCCGAACTGTCATATCTGACGGCGGGACCCATTTTTTGGAACGAAGCTTTGAAGCCCTCTTAAAGAAATACGGAGTTAACCATAAAGTTGCCACGCCTTACCATCCACAGACCAGTGGTCAGGTTGAGGTTTCAAATAGACAACTGAAGGCAATCTTAGAAAAACAATCAATAGACACCGCACTGACTGGTCCACCAAACTTCCCGATGCCCTTTGGGCATATCGAACAGCTTATAAAACACCAATCGGGACAACCCCGTTCCGTTTGTTATACGGGAAGTCATGTCATCTTCTAGTAGAACTGGAGCATAAGGCTTGGTGGGCCATTAAACAACTGAATTTTGATTTCAAAAGTGCCGGAGAAAACAGACAACTCCAATTACAAGAGCTAGAGGAGCTTCGAATGACCGCTTATCAAAGTGTCAGGATTTATAAAGAACAAACCAAGATGTGGCACGACGGTCATCTAAAAAGAAAAGACATCGCCATTGGTGACAAAGTACTCCTTTTCAACTCCAAGCTCAAACTGTTCCCCGGAAAACTCCGCACAAAGTGGGCCGGGCTCTTCATCATCAAACATATATACCCGACTGGAGCTATCATAATTGTTGACGACAATGGAGGAGAAATGACAGTCAATGGCCATCGATTGAAAAAATACTACACTCCAGCAGATAAAACGCCGAGACAGACTATTGAGATCAGAGACGCCACAACATCATCATAACAACTTCGAAACCTCGTCGAGCCAGTGACGTAAAACCCAGGCGTTACTTGGGAGTCAACCCAAGATCTGAGCTTTTCCTTTTATCTTCTGTTCCTTTAACTTACCTTAGGATTATCTTCTGAAAATATAAAAAATTATATAACCAAAACAAATATAAAAATATAAAAATCAAAATAACCTTAACCCTCCCAAATGGTTTTGAAACCGTTTGGAGCCAAACGGCCCTGAAACCGTTTGGAGCCAAACGGCCCTAAAACCGTTTGGAGCCAAACGGTCCTGAAACCGTTTGGAGTCCAAACGGTCGCTAAACCGTTTGACCTAGGGATTTTGTAAGGTCAACCCCCGAATCCTATAAATATAACCCCCCCCCTCCTTTCTTTCGATTCCCGAACTTCCTTAAACCCTCGGTACATTGTTCTATTTCTGCTCCCGTTCCCGCGCGACCCGCGACCTAGTTTCTCTCCGCCGTCCTCCTTCCCGGCTCCGTGTGTATTCACGGTGATCGCACTTAGTCGCCGCCTCTCCTCGCATCACCATCGTCATCTCCGACCGTTTCTGCAAGGTAGCTCAGCACGCAGCTTCAGTCGGTGCTTCCGTCTGTGCACCGCCACCATCTTTGCTAAACATCGACGTCTGCGGCGCCACCGCGGCTTTCTTTTCCATCACCACCGTCGTCCTTATCGCCGCCGCCTTTGCTTCCGCCGCCGGTTCCGCCTCTCCTCCGTCCGCCGCTCCCCGACGTTTTACCTTCCCAACGGTCTCCAAACCGTTTGGGACCAAACGGTCTCCAAACTGTTTGGGACCAAACGGTCTCCGAAACCGTTTGGGACCAAACGGTCTCCGAAACCGTTTGGGATCAAACGGTCTCCGAAACCGTTTGGGACCAAACGGTCTCCGAAACCGTTTGGGACCAAACGGTCTCCGAAACCGTTTGGGACCAAATGGTCTCCAAACCGTTTGGGACCAAACGGTCTTCGAAACCGTTTGGGACCAAACGGTCTCCAAAACTGTTTGGCCTTTCACAACCGCTTGAATTTTGTTAAAACATAAAAACACATAAATACAAATAAAATCTAATTTTTCTCTTTTAATAAACTTGCTTTTCTAACACATGATTTTCCATTTTCAGAAATGGCTTCATCAGCAAAGCAACCTACAGGAACCGCCGACGCTCCTTTCTGGACTGAGGAGCAACTACGGGAGGAACGTGCCAAACTCCAGACAGTGGTGGATACCTATAAAGCAATCGGGAAGATCCCACCAAAGTTCAACATCATAGCGGCCATTTGCGAAAGTGACCCCATCAACAAATGTCTGGCTGAAGAACCTGAACAAGAAGTGGAAGAAATCTTCTCCAGCGACGAAGGCTCCGAATACGAGCCCAACTCTGAAGATGCATCCCTAGTAGAAAAATCCGTGGGGAAACGAAAAGTCCAAGAAACTACAACTGAACAACCCTCAAAGAAGCGGGCAAGAAAACAGGTCCGCCCCGCCACTGCTAAGGAACAAACCCTCGCACCACCTGCCACTACCACCCCTGTTACCACCCCCATCTTCTCAGTCCTCACCACCACCGCACCACCACCAGAAAACCTCTACATCCACACCATCCCATCCATCGACAAAGTATTAAAACCAACAAAGTACGTTTGCTCAAGCGTACTGCTCAAGATGGGGATATACGACAGAATCCTCACTATGCTCGACAACGCCAATTTCTCCAGACTCTGTTTCGTCCCCGAAATTTCTTATGTCGAACCCACCACAAAATTTTTTACCCATCTCACCAAAGAAACGGTGGACATTACACACAGAGCAAGGGACGGAGGTGACCGCAGGCTGGTCAACAAAATTTTTGGCAACGACATCATTATAACAGAAAATCTTTTGAACGACATTTTCGTCGACAACCCGGAGCAACTCAAACAAGCCAAAGCTGCTGGCACGGAGAACTCCCTATTCAATAGACACAGCTTCTGTAAGACGCTAACAGGGATTCCCACTTATGAGGCAAAGACATGCAAAGCCTCCAATATTGAATCAGGGTTTGTGCGCACGCTACACAAAATTATCACAAGTGCGCTGTTCCCCAGAACTGAGGGAGGAAACGTTATCACCGCCGACCTCTTTCTCCTATGGTCCATTTTGCAAGGAAAGCCAGTCAACATCGGCCGGCATATGATACAAAAATTCTCCGCCTACGCCATCGGAAAAGAAATCTGCATGGGCGGGCACATAACTTCCATTATCAAATACCTCAAAATGGACAGATTACTCCCTCGCTGCACGAAGATCAAGGGCGACATCCTTACTAACGAACAAACCTTGAAGAACTCCTACATTATCAAGGAGAAGGATGCAAAACTACACTACATCTTCAGCCCAACAGTCAAATCCTCCAGGACCTTGCTACTGCTTCCGGAGCTAGTGGACTACCACAAAGACCAATTTCTCTTTACTGACGAAGAGATTACCAAACTCCTAGCTCCGGTCAAAGTACAAGCTAAGACAACCCAAGCAGGACAGACAGAGCTCAGCATAACCACCCCGACAGCTAGGTTAACAAAAATATCAGTAAAACGACCGTCTAAGGTACGTTTACAACCACAACAGCTGTCGGGGACACCAACATTAAAGCTTCAACCGGAGACAGAACGGCCCCCCTCCGGAGGAACCAATCACTACCTCCTCCATAGACTCATTCATCATGAGCCTACATGATGAACTCACCACCACCACCCCCACCACACTCCCACCCACCACCCTCCAATCACCTACCACCACCCCACCTTCCTCCACAACACTCCCTCCACCCACATCCTCCACTTCCCCATCTTTCTCCCCGAGCACCCCTTTTCCGCTCCAACTCCCGGCTTCACTTTCTCCGCCCCCGTATCCACCCTCTTTTCCTCAACTTTTTCACTCCCTCATATCTCACCCAGCCATCTACCATTCCCTTCATCCGCCACCACCCCGACACCGCTGGTGACTCCATCTACGGTCACCACGCAGTTCGCGGGACCATCACCAGTGTCTCCTTTGCAAGACACTACCACCCTTCCACCCCGACCCCAGCCACATCACCCTTCCGCATCCGGGGTCCCTTTTTTAAATGTCGGTGAGGAATTCGGATGTCAATTTGACGCCATCCGAAACCTCCTCACCGATCCCTCTAATATAATGCAATCTATTTTTTCATGTGTGCAGGGTATTTCTCAACAGGTCTCCAAGATCAACGAGCAGAACAACGCCTTGCCAGGCATTCTCCGAAGCATTCATCAACGACAAGACGTAGTGGCCAAGCAAGTCGATCATATCGATGACCACTACAAACGCTTACCCGAGCTGGTCCTTGGAGTAAAAAGCCAGCATGAAGCGCTGGCTACGCAAATTGATAGGATCTCTACGCAGACTCAACCTCTGCCCGAGACCCTGCGCGAGCTTACGCAACAACAAACTGATTTAAGCACGCGCTTGGACGAGATCACCAACACCCTCACACAGATCCACAGCCGCCAAGAGGAGTCAGCAAACACCGAGCTCCACCAACTACGCGCTCAAGTAACAGATCTTACAGCGCACCTCCTCTCTGCCGAGGGAGGATACTCAGATCTAAAAGAAACACACGACGCACTACTCGAATCCCACGAGCATGTGCAAGTGGCGTTTGATGAACTACAAGCAACCCATCGGCAGTGCAAGAAGCCTCCACAACCAAAGCCAACAGATAAAAAGGCAGACGACGATGATGATGAAAACGACAATGATGAGGATTCCGACTCCTCGGCTAACTCCAATAAAAGCACCTCCTCAGATGACCAATCTGACGACCCAGGAAATGCCGGGGAGGGCACAAGCCGATGAGCTGCATCAAAACAAAAAGATCACCATGACGGTGATAAAGATCCCAAATCCCCGACTCACATTGACAATGTTAATATGTCTTACGGGGATCAATTCCTTGACTACTCCGCAATGGGATCTATGGGGGAATCTGCTAAAGAAGCAGCCTTCGCTGAGTTCCAACAATGTCTACTCGGAACCAGCACAACTCCACAACAAGAAACATCAGCTCAACATCTTTCCGCACCAGATCAATCGGTGCTCTTTCCCCCAGAACAAGAAGATTTAGAAAGAGTTAGCTTGGATACAGACGAAGATCTGGAATCAGCTTCTGATAATCTGGAGCAAACTTCCCCTCTCCCTCCGTAAGAGCTACCCCCACCGCCGCCACTACCAAACAAAATGCACGATCTTGATCCAATGGCCATCTCTACTCTCGACGCTCAAGACATCTTCATCCTTAACACCATAGTAGATGATGGCAAAGACGGGGGTGACATTATCTACCAAAATACAAAGACTCAGCGCAAGCTGACGCGTGAGGACTTCCGCTCCATCCTTCGACCACAATCAACGGTGAAGATGGCAGCCTTCCACGTCCTCCTCGCCAACTCTATCGAAACCTACAGAAGCTCTCGGCGGCAGCAACCCGTTCTTAACGCATCACCGACTCTAGCAATGAGTCTTATTTATAAAAAATTGCAAAGCAAATCAATTGAACGGTTGCAGAGGGGAATAGCAAGGAAGACACGCTACATTACCGTGCCCTTCCAAGTCTCTGGTCACCGCGGCCCGAGACGCTAAGGTGTACAACTTTTGCGCCACTGAACTAAGAGCAGGAATAATCAACTTCGTTGGAACAGAAGCCGGGGAGGCCAGATGTATCCAATTCCGGCTCCTGAAGTTGATCTGGGCTGCTTGCCCATCACTCCGCAATAATTGGAACCAACCTTGGTTCCAAATCATCAACCCCCAAGCTCAAACTCAAGAGGGTGTTCGGGATTGCGCTTTCTACGTAGTACGACATATCCAAGCGCTCAATCAGCAAATCCCTTTTACTGATCTGGCCACAGAAGATTTCCATTCTCTGCGAGGTCGTTATGCCATGGAGTTAATCTGTGATAGACGGTTCTTCAAGGACCCAACTATGGCACCTGACGACGTTCCTCGCTATCTCTTTTCGGCCATCCAACGTCCTCCAAAACAACCATTTAGGCAAACAATACAGGAGTTGGAGAAGCAACAGCCCGCCAAAGTTCCCGAGAAAAAGAAATGGGATCCTTATTCTTTCGATTTGGCGGATGATGAAGGGGTTACTGAGTTACTAACCGGGGTGACCATCAACAGATCATCTTCACAAATGGTCCCCCTGTCTGCCATTTCACCAACATTTCCCAATTTTGACCTCAGTGCCTGCAAACGTCTCTCCGACAATGAACTTCGTCTCATCATGTCAAGGCTTTACGCCGAGAAGGATGACCTCGTTTTCATGTCCGGTGACATTCTGGTCATTGCAGACACACTACGGGAAACTGTACAGCTAAAAGGGTCTCTCTCCGTCAGCTTAATGGCCGCCTATCAATTTCTTCTCGAATAGAATCACCCTACAACCTATATGGCATCTCCCTACATGAAGGACAATTTATTAAAGCTAAAGAACTTCGACACAACTGAGGCACTCATCTCCTTACAACATACGACCCCGAAGTTCATCATGCTCCCCTTCCTTCATTCAGAACACTGGATGTTGTTGGCAACAAATCTCCATGAAGGAACAACAATCATATATAACAGTTCCGACAGCCAGTACAATCCAGATCAACAACATTACGCTACAACACCAAGAACGCCGACGGAAGAGATGGCAAAGGAGTGTGCCGACCAACTAAATGTCCTCCTCAGCAAGCACACAAGGGCATACAACAAAGAACACTTTCATAGCCCCGCCTTCAGCCACAAGTGCCCTCAGCAGATCCGCGAGTCGAACGATTGTGGTTTCCACGTCCTCTACTGGATATACACCATCATAGCACTTGGAAAACCAGTAGAAGACATGACAGAAGTGGATTATCACGCATTACGAGGGAAGTTCGCCGCTAATCTCCTCCGCACACATGGCACCAATAAAGGACCAACAGAAGTCTGACGCCCTTGTCCTTGTACTTCTCAAACTATCACTTTGACACTCTGCGGACAGAGTGAGTGATAAGTTAGGGGGGGGGGGGAGTACACTGACAAGGGCAATGTATCATTTTCAAAACCCTTCCCTCTCTACATTTTCTTTCAATCCTGTATACAATTTTACAATTTTCTTTGCGCATTTAATTTTTGTTTTAAAAGCATTTTCCCTGTTAAAATAAACTTCACACGTAAAGAAGAACATCCCTTTTGGAACAAAGTCACCCTCAACTAACTTTAGAATCATGTTAGTCCTCAAAGGTAATAACAAGAATAGCACTTAGACATATAATGGCGACTTAATAATGTCTCTCCACTACTGATTTCCATGCTTTTGTTTCACTTCTACATCTGACTCTCCACAGGTCAATATCAAGGCAAAAATAAGCCAAGCTCTCAAGGATGAAAGGGGCATCAGGCGACATCCAAATCAAGAAGTCTCGCAAGTGGACCATTAAAAAGAAACCAAATAAGTGCATGTTGAGAAACTCTAAGAACAACTTTCCTCTCTTCAAATAAAAGAGGCTTGGCCGCCCAAAATAAATTCCCTAAACACCCCAAATCCTAAGCTTGTGAGTCTACGAATAAAAGCCAGAGAGTTGAATAAAACTATGAGTTGTGCCATGAATAAGGATCTATATAAAGAACCAATGAAGGTCTCACCCGACCGGTACATTCAGCTGTCCTCACGAAGGCAGATGTGTCGTGCCCGGTAGTGGAACCCTAAGGTATCTAAATATATGTAAGGTATCTAAATATATGAAAGGCTTATAAAGAACTCGCCCGGCCGGTACATTCAGCTGCCCTCACGAAGACAGATGTGTCGTGCCCGGTAGTGAGATCCTAAAAGCATAGACAACCCCTCCCCCACTTGAAGGGGGAGTTACACATCAAGCCTTAGCCAACCCTCATACCCACTCTAGCTTCCAGTAGGTTTTTCAGAGAGGTATAAAGCTGATTAGAGTCAACAACATGAACAGAATAAAAAGTGGTCCCAATGCAGGCTACGAGATACGGAAGAAACCTGAGACCCAAGCAACTCTCAATACCTGAAAGAGTTAAAGCAAACAATAAGACCCGATACGACCTTAGGAGAGCTCGGGTTTATAATTGAAGCAAGAATATGGAAATCTTAACTAAATAAAATCGCCTCACCATTACATGCCTCAACTCTATCTAACTTGAGGACAAGCTAGACTCTAAGTTAGGGGGGTGATAACCTCCAATTTTGTGATGTTATCTTAGTGTTTTTCTTCAATTTTCCACTCTTTCTTAGATAAATTAGATAGAATCCCTAGCTATCTCCTTCTATTGCAATTATAGTGCTAGATTAACTTTTCTCCTTTTTACTTACAGAAAAAGACAAAAAAAATCATAAAAGACTCAACCGGTCTCAAGACCGCATGGACTCACACGGTCCCAAGACCGCATGGACTCACACGGTCCCAAGACCGCATGAAGCCAACCGTTCCCAAGACCGCATGAAGTCACACGGTCTTAAGACCACATGGACTCGCACGGTCCCAAGACCGCATGAAGCCAATCGGTCCCAAGTCCGCATGAAGCCAACCGGTCCCAAGACCGCATGGACTAACACGGTCCCAAAACCGCATGAAGCCAACGGCTCCCAAGACCGCATGAAGTCACACGGTCCCAAGACCGCATGGACTCGCACGGTCCCAAGACCGCATGAAGCCAACCGGTCCCAAGACCGCATGGAATCACGCGGTCCCAAGACCGCATGAAGCCAACCGGTCCCAAGACTGAATGAAGCCAATCGGTCCCAAAACCGCATGGAGTCCAAACGGTCTCAGAGTCCAAACGGTCCTCAAGACCGTTTGGGCCCAAAACTGACCAAACCGTTCAGACTTCACTCAAGGCCTATAAATAAGACCCAAAGGGTCCTCCCAAAGGCATCAAGTTTTAGACGCCCAGAGGCCGCCTCTACTACTCCTGAGCTATTCCAACCTCCATCCTCCGCCCAAAGGCTGCCGGTCTGAGATCCACGCTCCATCTTGAAGCTGTTTTCTCTCTCTTCGTCAAAGAAGGTGGGAAGAGGAGACCTCATCATCGGGCAACCTGTGAAGTTCGAAGATCGTCGCCCTCTCTCTTTCTAAGGGGTTGACTTTCCTCTCTTCTTTGTGGGGATGACGTTCTCTCTCTCTCTTCTCGCCTCCTTCTTTGTCATAGCTATGAGCGAGTAGTCTCTTTCACTAGGGTGCGGGGAGTAGCTCCGCTACCCATTTTTTATTTCATGTAATGTAATCCATAGTTTGCAATATAAAGATGCTTCCTTTTCAGTTCAACATCAATCGTTTAATGAATGCTTGTTGCTTGATCACCAACTTGTGTTACCTTTTATCTTTTAGTATGAATTGTCTATGTTTGTACTACTAGATTCGAAACTCGATTGAATGTTGGTTCTTGATGCATGTATCCACCATGCATCTGTTTCGGTATCTAGGAGTGTTTTTCAAGAAGTGGAGTAAACTCACTACCACTGTTGTACTTCCATACTATGAAATGGAATCAGTTGACGTATGAAAGTACAACCTTGGTAAGTCGAGAAACACACTTTGCGATGGGAATGATGTAAAGTAGGTGACCATTCGTTCGGGGATGGCTGGCATTGCAACATCCCCGCACCCCTCGTAGTTATCTCTCCGAAAGGAAGCTAAATCTACAAAAATACTAACTGTCTGGGCAATTTTTGCAGGTTATGTTTTATGTTGCATGTTTTGATCCTTGTGTAGTGGCGGTGAAAGCCGATCACATCGTAGTGGTTCCTTATCATTGTTTAACATCCTTAAATTTACTTGCTTGCTTTACTTTACTTACTCTTAGTTTAAAAACAACCAAACCAACCTTTTGATTTAAATACCAACTATTAAGAGATTAAGTGAAATTCTAACGTTTTCCATCTTGTTGCTCCCAACAAGACCGTTGTCCCGTGGATTCGACCCTTAACTATACTACGATAAGACTTCCACGTATCTTAGCATACGTGGGTGGAGTTCTCGATCTAGTATAAGCAAGGCTAAACTTAAAGACTCACCATCTTTAGGATTTTTAGTGGTGCACGCAATTCCACGTGAGTGGAAGCTCCATCATGAGCGGAAAAATAGACACTTATTAGAAGTTACCAGGACTATCATGATGCATTCTCATGTGCCCCGCTCCTATTGGCCTGAGGCTATTTTGACTGTGTGTTTTCTGATTAATAGGATGCCATCGTCTGTTATTGGAAATAAGATTCCTATACAGGTTCTGCAACCTGAGACTTCTTTGTTTGTTGTGCCTCCTAGAATTTTTGGGTGTACCTGCTTTGTCAGATTACTTGGACCTGCTTCTGATAAATTGTCTCCTCGAGCTGCTAAATGCATTTTTCTGGGCTATTCTAGAACTCAGAAGGGTTACAAGTGTTATAATCCCAGTACAAGGAAATGGTTTACTAGTAGTGATGTTGTCTTTTTTGAAGATACACCGTATTATTTTCTTCAGCAGGAGATAGTTTGCAAACAGACATTCTTGCCTCTCCTTTACTTGTTATTTCTGACTGTGTGCCTGATAGTACTGACACTGTGACTACTGAAACTCAAGATCCTCCTCTTATTGTTTACCAACGCAGGAATAGAGTACCTTCTACGCAAGTACCCCCCCAAGGCAACCAATCTTCTCCTCCAGAAGGTTCTGTTGCACCTGAGGTACACTCTGACCTTGACATACCTATTGCACTCAAAAAGGGTACTCGTTCCTGCACTTCTCATAGCATTGCTCAGTTTGTATCTACTGCTCATCTGAATACTCATTCTAGCATTTTTGTATATGCTTTATCTGCTGTGGCTGTACCTAAGAATGTTCAGGATGCATTGAAAAGTACTGCTTGGACATCTGCTATGAAAGAAGAAATGATTGCTCTTACTGACAGAGACACTTGGGAGCTGGTGGATCCACCTCCTCAGTGTAAGCCTGTGGGCTGCAGGTGGGTATATGCCGTAAAATATCAACCTGATGGTACGGTTGAGAGGTTGAAAGCACGGTTAGTTGCAAAGGGCTATACTCAGACATATGGCATTGATTACTTTGAGACTTTTTTCCTGTTGCTCGTCTTAACTCTGTCAGGATTCTCCTATCTGTTGCTGTGAATCTGAACTGGCCTCTTCTGTAGCTTGATGTGAAAAATGCTTTTCTGTATGGTGACTTGCAGGAAGAAGTGTATATGGAGCAACCTCCTGGGTTTGTTGCTCAGGGGGAGTCTCACAAAGTATGCAGGCTTAAGAAGTCTATCTATGGGCTCAAGCAGAGTCCTCGTGCCTGGTTTGATAAGTTGAGCAGGATCATGATTGATTTTGGTTTCTTGAGGTCACAGGTTGACCACTCTGTGTTCACAAAAAAGACTTCAGCAGGTATTACTGTTCTAATTGTATATGTTGATGACATTATTATTTCTGGCAGCGACTCTCTTGGTATTCAGGCTACCAAAGATCATCTGGGCAAGCACTTTGCTACAAAAGATTTGGGCAGACTTCGGTATTTTCTTGGCATAGAGGTCTCTAGAACCTCTAATGCCCTGGTGCTTTCTCAGAGAAAGTATGTTCTTGATATTCTGCAGGAGACTGGTATGCTTGGAGCAAGACCTGCGGATACTCCTCTTGATCCCAATGTGAATTGGGATGATTATTCCTCTTCTGTGTTTGCTGATCATAAAAAATTCAGGAGGTTGATTGGTAAATTGATTTATTTAACTGTTACTCGTCCTGATATTGCTACTGCAGTGGGTCTTCTTAGCAGGTACCTTGACAAACCCAAACAGTGTCATTGGGATGCTGTATGTCAAGTCCTGAGATACTTAAAAAAGTCGCCTAGCAAGGGACTTCATTATAAAAAGAATGGGCACTGTGTTCTTGAAGGGTATTCTGATTCTGATTATGCAGGCAGCAAAGTTGATAGAAAATCTACCTCCGGTTACTGTACTTTTGTAGGAGGCAATCTTGTTACTTGGAGGAGCAAGAAACAGAATGTCGTTGCCAGATCTAGTGCTGAAGCTGAGTACAGGGCCATGGCCCGTACTTCCTGTGAGTTACTGTGGGTACGTTCTCTCCTGAAAGAATTTGGGATTGAGTCTTCTTCGACCATTCCTATACACTGTGATAATACAACTGCCATCTTCATTGCAAATAATCCTGTCTATCATGAGCGCACCAAACACATTGAAGTTGACTGCCACTTCATCAGAGAATCTATTCTTGCTGGCACATTGAAGTTGACTGCCAAACACATTGAAGTTTATGCACTCCATTCACGAGATCAGAAGATCAAGTTGCTGATATCTTCACCAAGCTGTTGGCGAAGAAAGAGTTCTGCACACTGATGGACAAGTTGGGCATGATTGACATCTATGCTCCAACTTGAGGGGGAGTGTGACATTATATATTTCCTGTTTTACATAGCCTGCTATTTGTTTTGTTATTTCTCTTTTATATATGGACCTCTCTGTAATTCTTTCAGTATTATATATATGAGGGTGCACACATTGTGCAGCCCTAAGCTCTCCAAATCTCATTGTTTTTCACACTATTGATCATGTGGTGGCAGTAAAGGTTGTCATCATTTATAGTCAGACATCAATCATTTTGCGTAAGCAACTATTGTAGAACACAATGTATGTTGTAGAATTGGCTCTCTTAGTTGTACGAGGATGTACCCCAAGCCTTTTTGTAGTCTATGAATACGTGCTAGGAGGATTGCCTACATTTGCATTTGTCTATTATGCACTAAGTTTATATTGGCTTGAGTATGTAAACTTATGTATATAAAGTTACATATGTTTATGTACTCTTAGATTGATGGCGAGTATTGGTGAATGCTTCTAAATTATCTTTTCTATTATTTATTCTCTATATGCTTTATAAGTGAGTAGATAATGCTTTGAAATTGTGTTCTATACTAGTTCTTTTCTAAACAGGATTTCTAAAAGCCAAGTATGTAGGATTATGGTCAATGCAATTCACGTAAGGCAAGATACGAATCATTTCCTTGTATGTTTGTTCTTATCTTGTAGTGTAGCCCTATTATGATGTGGGATGAATCTATGATATCTATCTCAATCAATAAAATAACAATACCTCCCTTCTCCGCCCCCTCTCCCCTCTAGAAGTTTGGACTTTTTTATGGATAAGCCACAACTGATTTAATGCATTAGTGCTCATAAGAAAGGTGGATCTTAAATACATGTAATCGATAGATACCACAAATTTGCTTTCCACATCATTGGCAATTTCGTTCTAGTAAAATACTTATATGCAGTTTATTACAGATAATTACCTTGTTATTTCTGATAACACTTTCTTATATTTATGCTCTATGCTCGAAGGCATATTTTCTTCCATTTATTATTCTATTAAGTGTTATATAATTTTATGATCTACCTTAGGTACATGCTTCCATGTGCAAGCAACTGAAAACAATGCTAGATTCAATCTCTGATCTTGTTCCTGAGATAGAATCAGCTCAACCTGGATGCAAGTCTGGAATACTGGAACTTTGTTCATTAATCTGTTCTGTAAAAAAAGGAGATCTACTTGTGGAACATTGCATCACATCTAGCAAGCTGTATGCGGTATGTCTACTCTTTTACTTGGCAATAAATGTGCAAAACAAATGTTTCTTATTCTCTTTTTTTATCTTTCAATCTCATAAGGTTATAACTTGGAAAGCCACAATTGCAAGGTGTGAAAGAATACAGGCTGCAATTATTAAGAGTCTCAATCTTATTGCCAGTTCAGTTCGTGAGCCGTTATCTAGTCAGGTTTGTCATTCCTATTTCAAGTGTGGTAATAACAACTAAAACACCTATATATGTTCTTATTGGTCTATACATATGAAGCACTTATAGGGATACAAATGTGGCTATGGATACAAGATACGACAATTTTTGCAAATTTAGGATGTGAGTCGGCAGTGGATACCATACCTGGAAAGGTGGCAAGGTGACACGGCATTCCAGTTGAGCGCCTGGTGACTAGTCGCGACTAGGTGTCACCTAAGCAGCCCAATAATTTAATAATTTCAGAGATATACATGTATTTTTATATTGAGGTTAAATCGTTTAAAATCTGTAAATAATGTACTAAACAGTCCTAACCCATCTATAAGAATAATCAAACTAGTTTATATCAAATAGTATATCTTAAACAGTAACTAAAATAATAAGTCACACATCGTACTGAAATCAGTACTTTATTTGGGAAACAAATCGAGGGAGAAATAATCAAAGATCTAAGAGTACTTTTTAGATACAGAGACCAAACAACATTCAGCAGGGAGAAGACACTTGCCAAAGGGCGAGGGGCAGTTTGCACAATACAAGAATTAGCTTAAGCACACTAAACATTGACATATACAGCAGGGGAAAATCTATAAAAATGAAGAGAAATTGAGAGAGGCAAGTGATAGTCAATCATAGTTGCAATCTCTACAAAATCAAACATATTGGTGCATCAACTAATAGATTTAAATAAGAAAAAATAAGAAGAAGAAAAAAAGTGGTACCTTTAGTACCTACATTAAGCAAGCAAAGAGCTGCTTGGAATCTGAGGCTCCCTATGGACTAAGAAGAACGTAAGCCTGGGGGAGGAACAAGAGAGTGAGGCAAGGAAACATTAAGGCGAAATAGGGGGCCTGAAATCAGTTAATATGGAAAACAAAGAAGGGTGGCGGAAGCATGTCGCAGGTAGCTACAAAAAGCGGTTGTGTATGTAGGAGAGGGAAAGAACAACGAAGAGGGACAAGAAATCTAGTAAGGAGGGATTGGGGGTCGAGCAACAAATAAAAGAAAGAGGAAAATGTTGGGAGAAGAAATCGCAAAAAATAATAAAATAATAAACCTACTTAAAAGCCAGGGTCTGCTGCGCTGTCGGCGCGCAATCCTCCTGATGGCCACCGAGGAGGAAGAAAGGAGGCCACCTTCCTCGCCGCAGATGGGCTGGGACCTGACCTTCTTCAAGGGCCATCGGCTAGGGCAATGACACCTTCGGAGGGGGTGCACCGGGAAGGAGTGACCAAGGTTCCATCGAGGTCTAGGGTGCCTTCGAGGAGAGGTGTTGTGAGTCGGCGATGAAGGGTTAGTGTGGGGTATTTATGTACCATATTTACATGTTTAGCTGGATCTTAATTGGATCTCGATTATCGACCAAGTTAAACTGGGCCAGTAGCATCGCTCAAGCCATCAAGACAACAAGGCGGCCACTCAATCGCTAAGGTGACCAAGGCGTGCATCATATACTGCTCAAAACTAAACAACTCTACCAAAGTGAGGCAAACCAGCTGTTGCCGCTTAGGCGCGCTTAAGCGATCACCTTAGCAAGTATGGTGGATACAACAAAACAATATTTTAAAGCAAAACATATACCTATTTTCTATTCATAAAAATGTAAGTTAAGACCGTCTAGATTCACTCCCAAGATAAGTATAGATGAAAAGGGATCTTCTTGGACATCACATATTTAGATCTTTAGTTGACCTCATGAACAACTTGTTGCATTTTCACTTAGGAATTCTATAGTGAATTTTGGCAAATTTTGATTCCATTGCATAGAATCTTTAGCAAGTGCATGTTTGCCCTAGTATATATAATCCGCTATACTCTTTGTTAACATAGTTATAACAACATTCACTATTGCCACCTTTTCATTCTTCTGATATCATAATCGCATATTGCTACAGAGGTGCATGATCATCACACTCTGTTGCAATATGAGTGTCCTTTATTAAGATAGATAAAAGATTGGATATCAATAGGTTACTAAAAAGAAGCAACAATAAGTTATTTTCAATAACAAACTAACAATAGTTTGAATAAAATGTCAACTTGGTTTATTGAACAAAGTTGTCTAGATCGATAATTTGCATTCACACTTGTGAAGGGGAGCAGCGGAAAGGAGACGGCGAGAAGACGATCGACGACTTTGAGAGTTGTGGCTGCGTGAGCAGCGTACGTGAGAGGGCAAACAACCGTCTCACTTCTATTATAGATGTGGGCAAATTACATAGAGGTACAACATTAATAAGAGAATAACAAAACAAATAAATAACATAATAAAAGACATGTTAACACTCCCCCTCAAGCTGGAGAGTACACGTCGTGTATGCCCAGCTTGCCACATAGATTTTGAAAAGCTGCTGGACCCAATGGCTTTGTCAAGATATCTTCCAATTGTTCTTCAGACTTGACGTATGGCGTCACAATAGTACCATCCTTGATCTGATCTCGAATAAAATGGTAATCAACTTCTATATGCTTTGTGCGTTCATGAAAGACAAGATTCCTGGCAATGTGTATGGCTGATTGGTTGTCACACTTGAGCTCCATAGAAGATAAAATAGGGATCTTTAACTCAGAAAGAATAGATTTGACCCATTGTAGCTCACAACATGCATGAGCCATAGCACGATATTCGGCCTCAGTGCTGGATCTTGCTACCACATACTGCTTTTTGCTTTTCCAAGTAATCAAATGATCACCTAGGAAGGTACAGTAGCCTGATGTAGACCTTCTATCAATATGATTACCAACCCAGTCTGCATCTGCATACCCTGTAAGAGTCAAAGTAGATGGAGGCACCTTAGGTCTATAATATGTGATCCCCTTTCCAGGAGCACTTTTCAGATATCTCAGAATCCTGCAAACTGTTGTCCAGTGTGTCTGTCGTGGTGAGTTCATGTGCTGACTCACTACGCCTACAACAAAAGAAATGTCAGGTCGTGTAACAGTCAGATATATCAGCTTACCAACTATCCTCCTGTAATGTCTTGGATCTGAGTACTCAACATCATCAACCGTCTCCGTGATGTGATAATCCATAGGAGTAAATACCGGTTTAGATTCAGTCATGCCTGTCTCCTGTAGTAAGTTAAGTCTTGAGTGAGCGGTAAGCGTTGGGGTGCACAATGTGTGTACCCCATATATTTATAGAATAAACATTTACAGAAAGGTCCTTACAGAATATGTAAATATCAAGACAATATAACAAAGACATAAACACAAATATTATCTAACACTCCCCCTCAAGTTAGAGCATAGATGTCGATCATGCCCAACTTGTCCACAAGAGCGCAGAAGTGCTTCTTAGCCAGCAGCTTGGTGAAGATGTCAGCAACCTGATCTTCAGAGCAAGTAAAGGGAGTACAGATGCGTCCAGAAATGATAGCCTCACGGATAAAGTGGCAGTCAACTTCAATATGTTTAGTCCCCTCATGAAAGACAGGATTACTCACAATAAAGATAGCTGCCTTGTTATCACAATGCATAGGAACATGATCAGATAAAAACACATGAAACTCTTTCAGAAGAGATTGCACCCACATAAGCTCACCAGCAGTATGAGCCATAGCACGATACTCTGCCTCAGCATTGGATCTAGCCACCACATTTTGCTTTTTGCTCCTCCAAGTGACTAAATTCCCTCCAACATAGGTGCAATAGCCAGAAGTTGACTTCCTGTCTGTCTTGCTACCAGCATAGTCAGAATCAGAATAGCCCTCAAGAGAACAATGACCATGCTTTCTATAGTGTAAGCCTTTACCAGGAGAATTCTTCAGATACCTTAGAATATGGCATAAAGCTTCCCAATGACATTGTTTAGGCTTATCAAGATAGCAGCTAACAAGACCAACTGCCGTAGAAATGTCGGCTCTAGTAACAGTGAGATAAATCATCTTCCCAACCAGACGTCTGTATCTTTTACTGTTTGGATACAAAGGTGAATCAACATCATCTCAATTCACATTAGGGTCAAGCGGTGTGTCAGCATGTCGAGCTCCAAGCATACCCGTTTCCTGTAGAAGATCTAGGACATACTTCTGCTGTGACAGAACAAGAGTACTAGAGGTCCTTGATACCTCAATTCCCAGAAAATACCGCAGTTTTCCCAGATCTTTAGTAACAAAATGTTTACAGAGATAGGCTTTGGTTGCATTAATTTCAGAAATATCACTGCCTGACATAATAATGTCATCAACATATACAATAAGGACAAATATACCAACATATGTCTTCTTAACAAACACGGAATGATCAACATGAGATCTGAGAAACCACAAGTAGACAAAGTGGTGCTCAGTTTATCAAACCTGGCACGAGGGCTTTGCTTCAGTCCATAGATAGATTTCTTGAGGCGACAGACTTTATGTGACTCCCCCTGGGCAACAAACCCTGGTGGTTGCTCCATATACACTTCCTCCTGAAGATCACCATAAAGAAATGCATTCTTGACATCAAGCTGAATGAGAGGCCAGTCCAGATTAACAGCCACAGACAGAAGAATGCACACTGAATTCAGCCTTGCAACCGGAGAGAAGGTTTCAAAATAATCAAAGCCATAAGTCTGAGTGTAACCTTTCGCCACAAGATGAGCTTTCAGGCGTTCTATAGTCCCATCTGGATGATATTTAACAGTGTAAACCCAGCGGCAGCCAACTGGTTTATAGTCAGAAGGAGGATCAACAAGATCCCAGGTACCCCTGTCAGTGAGAGCAACCATCTCCTCTGTCATGGCTTGAGTCCATGCCTGACTCTGTAGAGCATCCCCAACATTTTTGGGTACAGAAATAACAGATAAAGCAGTGACAAAATTGCTAAAATGAATACTCAGATGGTCAGTAGAAACATGATTAGCTATATTATGAGATGTACAAGATCTAGTGCCTTTCCGGAGAACAATAGGTAAGTCTAGATCAGAAAATACCTCTGTGGGCGCAAGACATTCGGAAGGAGAAGATTGGTGTGTAGTGGGGGGGTCTTCATCAGTATTGGGTTGTGCAACATGATTTCTGCGTTGATACACACGTAAAGGAGTAGTAATTGTCTCATGCTGTTAAGTAGTGTTATCAGAATGACAAGTCATAGGCAGAGGTGCATAAATCAAATCCGAGCTCAGGTGTGTTCCCTTAGAGGAATAGTATGGAATATCTTCAAAAAAGACCATATCACTATTCAAAAATCATTTTTTTGTCTCCGGATCCTAACAACAATATCCCTTCTGAGTCCGTTAGTATCCCAGAAAAACACATTTTGCAGCTCTAGGGGACAGTTTATTTTGATTAGGACCAAGCAACCGCACAAAACACGTAGACCCAAAAATCCGCGGAGGATCAGAAAAAAGCGGAAGAGTTGGTTGGAGAACCTGTATAGGTATCTTATTACCAATGACAGAAGACGACATGCGATTTATTAAGAAACATGCAGTAAGAATAGCTTCCAGCCAGAAATGTTTGGGAACATTAGAGTGAAGCGTAATAGTCCTGGCAACCTCAAGCAGATGCCTATTTTTCCTTTCAGCCACACCATTCTGTTGGGGTGTATACGCACAAGAAGTTTGATGAATCGTCCCCACAGTCAACAGAGCTTTGAACAAATTCTAATGCATTATCAGTTCTAAAATTTTTAATAGGCATCGAGTACTGTGTTTTAATCTGAGCAAAGAAAAATTTAATTGTAGGCACTACTTCAGATCGGTTTTTTAACAGAAATAACCATGTAGCCCGAGAATAGTCATCAATAAACATAATAAAATATTTGTAGCCAGATAAACTGGGAATGTGACATGGACCCCACACATCGACATGTACTAAATCAAACACAACAGTGCTAGCAATTTGAGATTTTTTCGGGAATACAGATCTAGTTTGCTTGCCCAATTGACAAGTTTCACATTTAAATACAGGCATACGACCATCAGGAAACACATATTTAACTTTGCTGCTGACGGGTGTCCAAGCCGAAAATGCCACTGTAATGCAGATACAGATGCTGATAGAGCCAAAGCAGAAACAGAATTGCTGAGCAGTCGTAGATCATCCAGGTAATAGAGTCCATCTGGTCCTTCATGCCCCCACCAATCTTCATCCTCGTGCGAAGGTCCTGAAAAACACATTCACCTGGAGCAAATGTCAGACTGCAGTTAAGGCCGCGAACAAGTTTGCTGACAGATAATAGATTTAAAGGAAAATTCGGCACATATAAAGCAGAATGTAGAAAGATGCGGGCAAAGACATCCCCAATGCCAAAGACCGTAATCTTGGACCCATCAGCAAGCATCACAGTAGACTTAGAGCGGGGTTTAAACATATTAGAAAAAAGAGAACGGTTGCCAGAAATATGAGACGAGGCGCCGGAGTCGATCACCCATTTTGTATTACCAGTAGAAGAAGAAGAGGAGACACTCAGAAAGGCAGAGTCAGAACCCGAGTAGGTGGCTGCGTGAGCACCAGAAGTCCCAGCCAACGAGGATGAAGCAGTCCGCTCCTGTAGCAAACCTTCCACCTCTGAGCGAATAAACTCAGTAGTGGCCTCAGTCGAAGTGGCAGTAGGAGCAGTCGGAGTAGTACCCTCCGTAGCAGCGTTTGCCCATGCAGGAGTGCCGTGTTTCTTCCAACACTTGTCTTCAGTGTGATTATTACGACCATAGAAATCACAGTACCGCTGAGGAACAACTCCAGCAGATGAGTCAGTAGAAGAGCTACGGCCAAAAGTACCGCGACCAGAAGATCCTCGACCCCGACCAGGAGCAGTAGGAGGGCGGTTGCGACCGCAACCACGACCCCTGCCACCCATGGAAGCAAGAGCAGTGGGGTCAGCTATCTCAGTAGACAGATCAGTAGAAGAGGCCGACATGCGTTGAAGGCGTTGGAAGGCACTCTCCAATGTGGGCAGTGGGTCGCCGACAAGTATCTGGTCAACCACTCCAGCATAGGAGTCAGGAAGACCACAAAGAAACTGGACCACCTGAAGTTCCTGTCTCTGGTGTTGCATGGTGGCCAAGTCCGTAGAAAGAGGATGCAGCGTCTCAAGTTCAGCCCAAACACCTTTGAATGTAGAAAAATAGTCTGCAATGTCTGACCCAGTAAACTGTAGGTGAGCCAGCTGTTTGTTCAGATCAAACACCTTCTTCGGATTCTTGCTGTGGGAGTAGGTGCTCGCAAGCTGATCCCACATCTCTTTCGCCGTCGGAAGGCGCAGGAGAGTAACACTGATGCGAGTCTCACTGTTGTTCAGAATCTAGGTCATCACAGTAGAGTCATCCTTGACCCAGTCATCATAGAGTTTTTTTTCCCTGGACTCGGCAGTGGCATGCGGGGCAGGTGGCGGATTCTCGGTCAAATGCGAGTGCTTCCCCTGAGATTTTGCAAAAATCTCCATAGAACACACCCAGTGTTGATAGTTGCGGCAGTCGAGTTTCACAACTGTCACCTGACGGCGGTTGTCCTCATGTGAAGAAGCCATAGATGCAGCAGCAAGCCGGGTCCAAACACAAAGCAGAAAACAACAACAACGGAAGACCGTCTAGATTCGCCAACTAGACGACAGCAGACAGAGCAGAGATCCACAAATGACCAGCCTACATAAGGGCTATGCCTAGGCGCAACAGAGAACCCGACGACTCAAGGGCTTGCACGGGCAGATAGAGAGGGAGAAGCACGAAATCCCATCAACTCCCTAGATAGAAGCCAACCAAGGGATCCGCCGAAGATTCAACCAGCCAGTACGTGCATGGAAGAAGGAACTACCGACCCCCAGAGAGGAGCACGACGGTGGCGGGAAGCCGCGCTGCGGCGCCAGTCGATGGGGGTGCCGCGCGCGGGGGGGGGGGGGGCTAGGGTAGAGGAAGGAGAGAGGAGGGGAAGGTGGCGGCTAGTGTGCCTGCTCTGATACCATCTTGATTGAGCGGTAAGCGTTGGGGTGCACAATGTGTGTACCCCATATATTTATAGAATAAACATTTACAGAGAGGTCCTTATAGAATATGTAAATATTAAGACAATATAATAAAGACATAAATAAAAATATTATCTAACATCAAACACATATTTCCTCTGAGATAGATTGATACCTGCATGAGATCTAAGCACCTTAATGCCCAGAAAGTATCTCAGTTTACCCAGATCCTTCGTTTGGAAGTGTCTGTGCAATCCTTCCTTCACACGTGATATGCCTGTAGAATCACTGCCAGTAATCACTATGTCATCAACATATACAACAATAATGATTGAACCATAAGAAGAGTTAGAATAGAATAAGGAGTGGTCGATCAGTCATGGAGCAAGAGAAGTCCATCTGTAGTACAACCTCACTGAACTTGTCCAACCAAGCTCGAGGAGACTGTTTCAGTCTATATATGGCTTTCTTCAGTTTACACACCTTCTGACACTCCCCCTGAGCAACAAAACCAGGAGGTTGCTCCATATAAACCTCTTCCTGTAGGCCACCATGAAGAAATGCATTCTTAACATTAAGCTGAAACAGGGGCCAATCAAAAGTAGTAGCCAGAGAAATAATAATCCGCACAGAATTTAGACGAGCAACAGGAGAAAAAGTCTCAAAGAAATCAACACCATAAGTCTGTGTGTAGCCTTTAGCTACCAATCTGGCCTTCAACCTCTCAACTGGCCCATCCGGATTGTGTTTGATGGTGAAAACCCATCGGCAGCCCACTGCTTTCTTCCCAAGAGGTAAGTCAACAAGATCCCAGGTGCCATTATTCAATAAAGCCGACATCTGAACCTGCATTGCCTGTTTCCAGCCACTGTCCTTCATAGCATCACAGTGATTTCTCAAATCCACATAATCAATCCCAATAGCAAATGCGCGAGCCTGTTTAGATAGGTGGGACAGACAACACACATTTGTAATAGGATGTTTAATAGTACAAGAACGAGTACCTTTTCGGATAGCAATAGGAATATCAAGATCTGATGCTTCTGCAAGAATCTTGTGAGTAAAAGACGATGAGGAAGGCTCAGAGACTGGTGTTGCTACCTCTTCTGGATCTTGTCTGCCTCGCCTACTATAAACATGTGGGTAGTGCTCAATAACAGGCCCATCTGCTGCCTGCTCTTCCTGAATAAACATATAATCAGGAATGATGGGTGGCACTCCCTCACTCTGCACAGATGGTGCCACTCTCTCACTCTGAAAAGCTGGTGTTACTCCTCTCAACTGCTCCCCCTTACTCATAGCATCGAAAAAAATATGGAGTGGTCTCATGGAAGGTAACATCCCTAGACACAAACATGCGACGAAGACTAGGGCAATAACACTTGTATCCTTTGCTGGTACTAGAGTACCCAAGGAATAAGGTTTTAATAGACCTAGGAGAAAGTTTGTCGGCCTTAGGGTCAAAATTATGGACAAAAGAAGTGCAACCAAACACTCTAAGGGGGACAGAGAAGGGCTGATCCGTGGGACGTAGCACAGAGAAAGGGGTCTGCCCTTTAAGAACAGAGGATGGTTGTCTATTAATTAAGCAGGCAGTTAAAAGGGCTTCAGGCTAGAATTTCTTAGGCACATTAGATTGAAACATGATAGACCGAGCAACATCAAGAAGATGACGATTTTTCCTCTCAGCTACCCCATTTTGCTGAGGGGTATGAGGACAGGACGTGCGATGGATCATGCCTACAGAACTGCAAAATTCAGACATGGCCTTTTGAACATACTCTAAAGCATTATCAGATTGAAGAGTTTTTATATTGCAGTCAAATTGAACCTTTATTTCTTTATGAAAATGTTTCACAATAGATAGCACAGACTCTCAGCTTTTGAGTATATAGATCCATGTAATGCGGGAAAAATCATCCACAAAGGAAATAAAATAACGAAAACCATTATAACTCTGGTCTTTAACAGGACCCCATACATCACTATGAACCAACTCAAAAGGACAAGATGCCCGTTTATTGACACGACTGGGATAAGATAATCTATGATGCTTTCCCAACTGACATGACTGACACTCTAAAGATGACACTTGGGAGAAGGCTGAAGACTCCTTGCAAAGTGGGTAAATCTTTGGTAAGGTTGAAGACTCTTTGTATTGGATAGGTAAGTCCTTTGGTTGGTCATGTATTGTAAGTCTTATGAATGAATATAAGAGTGCAATGGTTAGGAAATCCTAGAGGCTGACCTCTCTAGGTAAGTGGACTGACTCACTTCTAGTTTGAAGTGAGGAACCACTCTAAATAGCTTGTCCTCTTGTGTTTGCTCAATATCTCTCATCCTTACTGTGCATGTTTTAGTTGCACTCAAATTACCTATTTAGCAACCTTATCTTATGATATATCTTGAAGGTCTAATGAATTTGTTTAAGTGCATTAAGCTCTATTCACCCCCCCTCTAGAGCATCTAATCACCCATCTAGGATCCAACATGTGCTAATTCCCGTCACCCCCGACGCGTCTTCCCGGGGTCATCTTTCTCTTCGGTGTGTCTTCCCAGAGTTCTTTATCTCCTTGACAGAGTAAATTTCTGTTAAGATCTACATCAGACGCTGCCAAACACGACGTGTTCGTCAAGGAAAAGTTGTGTCACAACTCAGATTTCATCCTGACAATGCCGGTTTTCACTCTAATCACACGCTACACGACGTGTTCCCGAGTGACACGATGTGTTGTCGACTACTGGAGTTTACGCCTCCGATAAAGTACACGACGTGTCCCATCCATGACATGACGTGTTGACGAATCTTGGTGTTTATGCCTCTGACAAAGTACATGGTGTGTCTACTACTTACACAACATGTGGAAGAGTTCTAGATAATTTATCTTTTCTCTTCACCATTTGACACGTCATGTCTAGTATTCAACACGACGTGTCAACGACATCCAGAAAGTCTGTCTTCCAAAGTCGTCTGATAACAGGACGTGTCCTATATTCAACACGACGTATTGCTGCCATACACGCCGTGTCAAGTCTACTACACGGCGTGTTTCTTGCCTGATTGGTGCTATTCTCTTTATCCAATTTCAATATGGGAGACAAAAAGCCAGCTGCTTCCTCTATAATCGCCTACAACGATCAGTCTCCGATAACTTCTATGAAGCTTAACTCATAGAATTATCTTCTCTGGATAAATGCTGTTTACACTGTTCTTGAGTCACGGAAGAATGTGGATCTTGTTGAATCAGAACCTCTTGATGAAAGTAGCAAAGACTACTTTTCATGGTGGAAAAACAATGGGTTGGTGAAGTCTTGGTTATGGAATAGTATGAAGTCCTAGATTGCTTCCAGATTTATGTTCTATTCTACAGCCAAACAAATCTGGAAAGCTGCAAAGTAACATTTCTCTCATGAGAAGAATGCTCTTCATATTTATACAGTTTACGACCGTCTCTTTACAGAAAGGAAAAATAGTCGCTCTCTAGAGGATTATTTTGGTACTATACAATCCATTTCTCAGGAACTTAGCTTCTACCGAACCACTGAAGACTGATGATCAGATGAAAGATCGAGATGATCTAGTAACAACAAGGTTTTATCCGGCCTAAGTCCTGTCTAGGCTTCAACCATGAATGTTATTCTCGCCACAGACAAACTATTAAGCCTTGAAGAAGCTTTTATAAGGATTCAACAATCTTCGTTTGAGTCTATTTTGACTACTCTAAGAGAACAACATTCTGACACTCATGCCTCTCTTGCTATTGCTGCCAAAGGAGTTCGACGAGGTGCTGGTCGGGGATGAGGCAATCGTCCTAGAGACAAATGTACATTCTTGTGGGAAACTAGAACATACAAAAGAAAAATGCTATGCATGGCCGATCCCTTGTTTGTGCTGTACATTATACAATTGCTTTGTTGGGAGCATCTGCATCTGGAGCCCCTAAACAAGTGCAATCAGATGTTACAGTTGTTGAGGAGTATGACCGTCTTCTTCAGGCTACCCAACAAGCTTCCCTTGGCTCCTCTGTCAATTTGGTTTCAGACATAGGTAACCAAGGACTTCCCTTGTGGCCTCTCATCCATCTTCAACATGAGTGGTGGATTTCGGGGCCTCTCAGCATATGACAGACGCTTATACGATCTATGCTTCTCTCTTCTGGCTGGTATATCCCACATTCTTTTGTGACACTTGCCGATGGTTCTATCAGGCAAGTCCAGGCGTGTGGCACTGTACAAGCATCATCGTATGTGACTTTACCGTTTGTACATTATGTACCAGACTTTTTGTTTAACTTGATGTCTATTGCTAAGCTTGTTGATTCTTTGAAATGCTTGGTAACATTTGGAGACTCTTTTTTGTGTTACATGATCCCTAGAGCTGAAGACGATTGGTGGGGGATTCAGGAAAAGTGATATCTACTTCTTTGAAGATGGTTGCCCAACTTGCCAGATTCCTTCTACCGCGTCTACCATTTTCAGTTGCTCTCCCTTAAAGTGGCATCGTTGCTATGGGCATCCGTCTTTGCAGCTTCAAAAGCTTGTTTTCAGGCTTAGCGTCGATCAAGTCGTTAGAGTGTCATTCATGTCAACTAGGCATGCATCAACACATTTCTTTTCCGAGTCACTGTGAAATTCTCTAAATGTCCTTTTGACCGCATTCAGTGATGTTTGGGGTCCTGTTAAAGAGCCAAGTTATGATGGATTTAGATATTTTTTGTCTTTCATTGATGATTTCTCCCACATGACTCAGCTATACTTAAGTCTCGGGTTGAAGTTTTGTCTGTCATTCAAACTTTTCATCTATTAATGAAAATTTAGTTTGATGCTCATATCAAGATCCTTCGCATCTATAATGCCGTAGAGTATATTCAAAAGGTTGTCTCCATTTTTTGTAACTCTGTTGGCATGATTCACCAAATGACTTGTCCTCATACACCTCAACAAAATGGGGTGGTTGAGCGCAAAAACCGCCATTTACTTAATGTAGAACGTACACTACTTTCAGTTGTCTGTGCCAAAGAAATATTGGTCAATGCTCTTCTCACTGCATGTTTTTGATTAATCGTCAACCATCTTCTGTCTTACGATGGGCTTCTCCCTTATCCGTTTTACGACTCGGTGAGTGACCTTTTCCTGTTCCTCTTTGTGTGTTTGGTTGCACTGCTTTTGTTCATGTCTTCGACTCACATGCTGACAAGCTGTCTCTTCACATAGTTTGCACTGTCTTTTTGGGATACTCTCCCACATAGAAGGGATACATATGTTATTTCCCTCGTCTTTGTCGTCTTTTTGTATTGGTTGACGTTACTTTTCATGAGTCTACTCCGTTCTTTAGTGACTTTGTTCAGCATGAGGGGGAGCACAATATTGAGAGTGACTACATCTTTGAGCGTGAGAGAGAGCCACCACTTCCCGTGCTATGTGATGAGAGTGTACTAGATACCATCCACACTTTACCACCACCACCATCCACCTCCACCGATTCAACCTTTTCCACTGGTTTACATCAGACGAGCATGGTATGACCAAGAGGATGTAGCGTCACCAGTCCAGCAGATTGCCTCCTCGTCGTCAGACACTCCTGAGGTAACTGTTCTTATTAGAGTACTCTTGATGCTTCAGTTTCTGACTTACACGTTTCAGTTGCAACTTTTAAGGTGTTTGATCTTGCACTATATGTCCTGAACTGCTGATTTTTTGTTGCTTATTTATTTTGTCACCAGCAGCCCGCACGTTTGCTCTTAAGCTTGATTCTACAATTGTTCCTCATTCCTATACAGAAGTAGCCTGCCATGATGGATGGATCCAAGTTATGGACAGTGAGATAGCAACCCTTCATGAGAACTCCAACTGGGACTTGGTGGATCTTCCTCTTGACAAGTCTGTTGTAGGTTGCCATTGGGTTGTTACTGTGTAATAGAAACCAGATGGTTCTATTGAGCACTTGAAGGCTCATTTGGTGGAAAAGGGGTACACTCAGACACATGTCATAAACTTCTTTGAGACTTTTCCCTAGTTTCTCAGTTCAATTCTGTGCGGATCCTATCTTTGTTGCTACTTTTTGACTAGCCTCTTCTTCAGTTGGACATCAAAAATGCTTTTCTTCATGGTGATCTGCTTGTGGAAGTATATATGGAACAACTTCCTCGGTATGTTGCTTAGGGGAAGTGTCAGAAGGTATGCAAGTTGAAGAAATCCTTGTATGGTCTGAAGCAGTCACCACGGGCATGGTTTGATAACTTAGTGCTGCACTTATACAATTTGGGTTCACCCAATCCTCTACTAATCATTTTTATTTGTGTATAAGTCTTCAAGTGGCACTATTATTCTAGCTGTTTATGTAGATGATATTTTCATCACAGGTGATGACTCTACTGACATTTTACAGCTAAAGAAATGGTTGCAAACACAAGTTTAGACAAAAGATCGTAATCTCCGCTATTTCCTTGGAATAGAAGTTTTGCGTTCCAAGAAGGGCACAAACCTCTCTTGGCGGCAATATGTTCTAGATCTTCTTGTAGAATCAGGCATGGCGCAGTGCAAACCAGTCTCAACGCCTATGGATTATCATACCAAGATGTCTATTTCTGATGACAGTGATTTTTCTACTACAAAAAGTATAGAAGGATTGTAGGGAAACTGATTTGCTAGGCAATTACTCACCCTAATATCTCTTATGTTGTGGGAGTTGTTAGCCTGTTCATGAGTGCGCTTAAGCTATCACACTGGATGGCAATCACCCAGATTCTATGTTGTGTTAAAAGATCGACAGGGAAGGGCCTTACTTGGGAAAAATCTCGCACATACACATCCTTGAAGCTTACTGGATTTACTGATGTTGATTGGGTAGGTGATATTGGAGATAGACAATCTACTTCTGGCTATTGTGTGTTTCTTGGGTCACACTTGGTGACTTGGAGGAGCAAGAAACAAAATGTGCTAACACGGTCTAGCATAGAGGCTGAATATTAAGCTAGTACAGTGGGTTATGTCTATATTGTCTAAAATGGGACTATCTGTTGAGACACTGATCTCTCTCATGTGTGATAACCAGGCAACCATCTATAATACTGGGAATCCAGTGTTCCATGAGCATACCAAGCACATTGAAGTGGACCACCACTTTGTTCGTGATTTAGTGCTCTCTAAGAAAATTCAAACTTCTCATATTCGGATTGGACAACAAGTGATAGATATCTTCACCAAGCCAGTTCCGTCTTCAGCCTTAAAATATATGAATTCCAAGCCAGGCATGCATGATGTGTATGATCCAACTTGAGGGGGAGTATTAGAAAATAATTTCTTTATTTATGTACCTGTTTACTATTTCCTTTTTCATGTTGGTCTCGTTATGTAAATGTTCTCACCTTATATAATAAAGGAGAACCTGCTCTGGCTGGGTATCGCTTTGATCGGAATCCACTCACAATAACAAGTTGGCAGAACACTCATTAGGTCATGTTCAAAAAAGTTTCTAATATTCGATAAAATATGCATAAGCCTGTCTATTTGTTGTTACCTTTGATTTAATGCTTATTTATATACCAAGGCATTTAGTATGTAAATCGATGCGCTGGGTAGACATGCAATGTCTTAGTAGTTGTCCACCAATGTTCCCAGAAGTAATATGCATTTTATAGGCGGACATGTTACTAAATAGAGTATTTGCAGTATGTGGGAGTATATGCAGTTGAATTTTTTAATATTTTTTAATATTAAGTTATATGTTGACCATTTACAATCATATGTAAATATTGAACAATTACCAATGAGGATATAACAAGAAGGAAAACTTCATTTAGCATGTTAATTAAGCATACATAAAGATGAAAATGGATTAAAACATCCATGGAAATTTAACAAAACATAAAATACAAGCTTGATTATATCCTAAAGGTACAAAACAAAAACTACAGTCACCAAATAACCATGCAAGTCATATACAAATCATACAACATAAATAGTACATCGAAATGATCATACAAATAAGAGACTAATAAAGGTAGCCATCTTAATCCTTGAGTTCCACTAAGATAGGCTCATCATCATCATCATCATCACTACATAGGTCCTTTAATTGAAGCTCATGTTCTTCATCAGTTTGGGGCAATGCATGTAGAAGTAGAAAGCTTTGCATCATGTGTGTGTATGGACAACCCTACATTTGTAGAAAATCCACTCATGCTGCAATTCCTACATGAACCCAAGTCCATCTCCACCATGGACCTCATCATCGTTTATTGTATCATCTCCTATTCACTCGAATCACTCCATGGCAAGGAATGAGGTTTCAGCGAAATTTCACCCAAAATTTTTGATTTTTATGGGATCTGGTACCGAAACGTGCGATTGTGTCGATTTCAATAATTTCGATGAGTTTCGCCGAATTTCGATGATTTCGAAGAATTTTGCCAAATTTCGATGATTTCGCCAAATTGCGATGAAAATTTTGATAATTGCAATCCTTGTTGTTATTGTTTTTTTTGAAGAGGTGCAAAGGGGGATTGGAGTTATTTCACCATTTAGTACTCATACATAGTATATACTTATAGTATATCATAATTGCATTGCATTTCCCTAATATTTGCTATTCAAATTATTAAATACTTATGTAATGCATGCTTTTTTAGTTTCTGCAATGTGGATGACATGTATCCTAGTGGTGGTTTATTATATAATGAGGGTGCTAGGAAGCCAACCACACCAACAAGTAATGATTTAGCTTGGAAACACTGCACTAGTGTTCTTGGGACCAATGAAATGATTGACTATTGAGTCAATATCAACAACAAACTATCAACCCAAGTAAAATGTGTGGGGTTGCCCTACATATCCAATATTTGATATTATAACACATAAGTATATGCATGTATACAACTCATACTTGCAAAATTGCATAACTTAATTCCTACATTTTCTCATTGAAACCCTCCATCGAAATCATCAAGAAACAGTACAGTTCCCTTACCTCCCACATGAAGGACCCCTCCCCATAGAATAAAATGTCCGATTTTGATGTCGCGTCCAATGGCCCAGAAACAGAAATTTTGCGAAATTTTGGCCAAAATTTCGATATTTACTGCCCTAGCGCTTTCGACGACCAAATAAGTGAATTAAATGAAAAATTACCAGGACAATCTAATCGCCAAGATCTACTCAAATATGCAATAATATTTCATATTGGATATGTGGGGGTGGGGGTCTCCCACATTTGTAAGTGAAGGAAGCTGAACAATATCGATAGAATTTCGATGGCAATTTCGATGACAAAATGAAGGAATTAAGTTATGGAATTTTGCAAACACAATGTTTAAACATAGACACACTAGATTATATAATAAATCTATATGTTTAGAGGTTAGGGTGGGATCCATGTCTTGATGAGTGAGTGCACAAATGAACAAAAATGTCAAGTCTGTTAGACAGTTAGACTATTACTAACTTGCAAACCTCAAGTTAAAACAACTAGAGTACTAGACTTTATAACTTAGAGTTTCAACTTACAAGTTACAATATTATGGGTTAGTATATTTATTGTATAAGTCTACTATTATAATATATTTAGGGTTACATAAATGAATAATAATAAAAAATTTAGGGTTACAAGTTACAACTTACACAACATTTTGTACAAGGCTACTTTTATAATATATATAGGGTTACATAAGTGAAAATACAAAAATATAAGAACTTCCATTAAAAAAGCTTTTGTAGCCATTTTGTGTATAAATATGAAATATATTGATTAGATTTTCAAAATAAGTATAGATATATGTATTTCACACTATTGTTTCTTAGATTTACAAGTTCACTTCAAGACCTTGAGAATTTTAAGAGAAATGTCACTTAGAAATTTAGGATTTTTGGAGTATTTATTAAGATGTCTAAAAGGGAGTAGAATAGGAGGAGTAGATGAGCTAGGGAGAGGGTTTACATACCTTAGAATCAAGTAAAGCAGCCTTCAAGAGCAATATATCACAAAAAAATCGTTAAAAGATCAAAGTCCCAACAAATCCAGTCGATGGAACACAATTTCGTGAAATAGGTATTGCATTTCGCACTGATTTCGCAATATCAAGGCCCAAACTGGGCTTTTTTACACTAAAATACCCCATGTTTTGTGAAATTTCGAATGTAGCTGTGAAATTTTTGCGAAATTGCGGATTAGTTCCTGCATACTGACGTTTCGATGTCCGATTGCAAAACAAATGAAATTTCGAGCGAAATTTTGCAATTTTGATCGAAATTTTGTTCCATGCCCCCAACCCACCCCCACAAAATTTTATTGCATAAAACGATGCATTTAGGTGTTGAGATCACGCCTGTAAAATTTTATAAATTAATTTGTTCATTTTGGCATTGAAACGGGCACGGTTGCAACTATCCAAATTTTTGTGAAAATTTCAAAAAAAAAACCGGTTTCCATGCTGTCGAAACTGCATCGAAATTGGATACCTCGTTCTTTGCTCCATGGTATGCTTCCTATCACTTATTACAAGAGAATCATTCACCTTCTTTTCTTGTTGCTCTTACAAATTGGCATTAAACTAGATGTTGACCAAGTCATTAAGCCTCTTGACCTCAAATTTATTCTTCTTGTTAGTGTGGATATTCCACTTTAAAACATAGATGATTTAGACGGTAATAGTCTACATGAGATAAAGTAATCAATTCAATAGATATACAAGTGTCAAGTACCCTTGAGATGCCATATCATGCCATTGCGTATGGCACGAGGGTGACTTGTTACCATTTGTCAGGCCTCGGGGTTTACTCTGTTGGGTGTGTTCAATGTGGCCCTGCCTAGGAGAGGTTCATCGACATCAAGAAAAGTGTCAATTACCCCTTCAAAAGTAGTCTAATTCAACTCATAACTAGATGAGGAAGTTATTGAAAATTTTGATGGTCATTTCTTGTAGATGTGGTGCTTCTCCATGCAAACGTGACTAGTTAGCTGTATATACATGAATTCCATATTTGTTTTAGAAGCATATCATCAATATCCTAATAATCATAAGAAAGTCAAGTTCATATACGTGATCTATAATAGTCGTCATTGATTAAGCACTGTCTCAAAACTAATGGCTTACCAGTGACCCAAGTTTCATCATATTGGACACCAACTTCGTCCTAGTCCTCTGATCTTGGACATCAATATCAGTCAAAAATCTTAATACACTTAGCAAACACGTCCATCACCTCAAGAAGTTTTCAAATCTCATTTTGATCCTTGTAATAGTAAGGATTTGGATGGTAGGCGGCCTTTTGAAGGGCACTATCTAATCTATCTTTGGATTAAGAAAATGGCATTGATAAATGGCATGTAGGAGATTTCAACTCCCTTGAAGAGGGCTGTGATCTCTTTTTACGGATGCTTGTAATCCACTGCATACAAAATCTCACTGAAAGCTTTTTATTGCAATCAACAATCCTCAAACAGTAGATCAAATTCAAAGGTGTGCACACTTTTATGGCCAATGCAACTTGGTTTCAAAAATTTGGTGCCAAGACAGTTGGTGCTTCTTTGTCACCTGCTTTGGTATTGGACCACTTACATTGGAGTCCATTCATCAAAGGAGAAATAAGCCTCAACTTATCTTTTTTGTCAAGAACACTGCAATATCAAGAAAGAAGTAGCAAACCTGGTGACTTCAGGTCTCAAATCTCCCCCTTTTCAGAGAACTTGAGCATCAAAGTGAGGATAGTTGTATGAGAATAGATGAAGCCAATCAATTTCCTTCCCTTTTTTAAGGCACTCTTGATTCTCTGCTGCCACCCAATTCCTGAAGAATTAGATCAACAATATGAGCTGCACATGATGTCCTAAAAAATGATGATATTTATCCCCCAACACTTTCCTAGCTATTACGTTTGCAGAAGCATTGTCTGTAACAAATTGGATTACATTCTCTGGTTAATCTCCTGAATGCAACCATCAACAAATGGCATTATGTATTCACCTATGTGGTAGTCAGTAGAGGCGTTAAGCAGATTCATCAAACTCCTATGTCTCTAGGCATCCGTCATGAAGATGCATCCCTAACTCCTCGACATCTCTCTCTGAGATTGAAGATCTGTTCTTGTTTTTGTAACCTCCGCTCTCAATAGAGACTCATTCACTACATAATAAGATGAGGGCTTGTAGTTCTTTCCATACTGCCTAATCGCTGACCCATGGTCTAGGTTGGATCTACAAAGAGAAGCAACTCTTGAAAAGCTTGATTTCTCAAGAGTAAGCATTTAAAAGAAGAGTCTTTTAGAGGATGGTGTGAGAAATAATGTTATATTGATTCGATAAATAAAAGACGTACAACCCTGTCCTATATATAGAAGCAAGGGGGAAACCCTGAGACTTGGGACACAAGTAATCTAAACGGGCCGAGATACTAAAGGCCCACTAATTAATTAACCTATTAACTAAATAGGCTAATATATCTTTTCTAACAGATGGTGTTCTCAAGAGTATGTTTTCTAAAAGTAGTCTCCATTAGAGGATGGTGAACTACAATGAGAGAGGAAACAAGATGAGTAGGAGGTGTATTACTTGAAACAACACCTAAGTTCAATTTAAGCTGCCAATCATGATAAACATGAAGAATTACAAGATGTATTTTGTGAAAACTTTTATTTTATCTTGACATAGTGTCGGAAATGGGAGAGAATGATGCACTGAATTTGATTCATGCTGGTGGCACAGAGATGACCAGAGGAATAATCTACAATTTTTGAAGAAGCTTCAACCAAAGAGCGACTTTGACAATGCTGCTCAAGAAAATAAAAAAAACAATATGAAGGGAAACCGTACTTTAACTAGTTCTAGTTCTTTTGATAGTTTGACCAATGTTCAAAATTTTGACGAAATGGTCAAAATTTTGCCAATTTTTTCTATTTCGCTGGCAATCGGACATCGAAATGGACTGTCGAAACTCTCCGAACAGGCAGATCATCATTTTTTTTTACTTTTTCATATACTATGTAACTACTACCTAGAGCATATTTTTTTGCATAGTTTTATGTCTTTAAGTCTATATATTGTGCTTGCAAACTATAATGACTTAATTCATTGATTTCACCACTGAAAATTGGCATCAAAATTCCCCATCGAAACAGCTTAAGAGTCATTCACTCACAAATGACGAGACATATGAAATATTATTACATATTTGAGTAGATCTACACCAGTAGATCATTCTGGTAAATTTTCATAAATTAATTCGTTAATTTTGCCGTTGAAGCGCCAAGAACACATTATAGAAATTTCTGTCAAAGTTTGTCGAAGTTTTTGTTTCTGTGGCCGCCGAAACGGCAGACATTTTCTTACTTGAGTTTGATACTAGCAAAAAGCCGTGAGTTTTGGTTTGTGTCCAGTTCTTAATTTAATATGTGTACATTACAGGACATGAATGGATCAGAATGGTTTTTGGAAGCCTATTATCTACACATAAATGTACATGTGTATCATGTATATGATCAGTTTTATACTGGACCACAATTTTTCCATCCTTACAAATGTTTACATGCATATATGCTGTCTAAAATATCCCAACATCATTCACCTGTTTTTTCTTCTTCCAATTGATCAACCTCATTATTATCAGGTGTTCCTACTCCATTTTACTTTATTACATTACAAGATTCAAATCTGAATCTGAAAAAGTCTTACTTTTTATAAGGTCTTGCACATTGGATGAGATATCGACGATACCGTTGGTATACCAACCGGTATACCGATATCGACGCCATCGGTCATCGATTTGAACAAGTCTGCCGTTGGGATTGTAAATATCAGTAAACCGGTGGACTTACCGGTAAAACCGCCCGATATCGGCGAATATTGGGGGTGCTGCGTGCAAAAAGGCCCACTTAAGGGCGATACTGGCGGTATGCCGCCCCGACTTACCCTTTTTTGCACACTTGTTGCTGCTGCTGCTGTTTGAGTGGAGAAACTTGGAGAGTTGGGGCGATTTCTTTCCTTGGAGCTCAAATCAACCCTAATCAAGGTATGTTTTCTTAATTTCTTTCAGTTCTCATCATTTCCAACCCCTCCCCTCTCTATTTCCTTCTATTTTCACCATAGAAGTTCTCCAGAATTCTCTAAATACACCCAAATCCTAGATCTACTCCAAAATTTTTAGGATTAATGCCATTTAACAATAGATCTATGATTATATTATGTAGATCTACTAATGTATCACTAGATTTACTACTATTAATTAATATTATCATATAATTTCACTAATTAATATTAAATTCGTAATAATTCAATAAGTACTATTAATAATAGGTATCTAACTTAGGTTTAGTAGAAGAAGTTGTACCAAATACTAATATGAACAAATACAAACAAAAATATAGTTGAAATATGTATATTTTTCGAATTACATTTATTAAAAATGCTGAAAATAAAAAATTACATTTTTTGTTTTTTCTACATAAATATGTGTGTTAGTGTTATACAAGATGGAATGAGTAATTTGCAACACATCACTTGCCTTAACACTAGATAAATATCAAATTTTAGATTTTTAAAAATAATTTCAGACTTTAATTTTTTTATTTAACCTTTTTTCTTGGTAATAAAAATCTTAAAAAAATTGTGTTTGATTCTGTAAATACATTTAACATTTATACACTTAAAGTATTGTGTTTGATTCTATAATACATCAAATAGATTAATTTCGTGCAACTTAGGGCATGTTTGGTTTCCTGGATTTTGCCGTATTGGATTGTATTTTGGCATCCATTTGCAGAAAGTTTATGTTTGGTTTACAAGATTCTGGAAACAGGGCTAATCCCGGGATTTCTGAACATAATAGGAATCCCGCATTTTGGTTTCCATCAAAATTCTCCCGGACGCCAAAATCCAGCTGTGGCTGGCCCGTGGACTAAAAAAAATTAAATCATGTATTTTACAAATCCGGAAAACCAAACATAAAATGTCTGTTTGCGGGATTTTGACAATGCAGTATTTTGCAAATACAGGATGATATAAATGCAGGATTCTTGAAAATTCAGCAAACCAAACGTGTCCTTAATGGTTTTGATTTCATACACCTAATTTTTTTTCTCTGTATTTTTGCCGTGTTGAGTTGAATGGAAACAAAGGATCCATGTAGCCGACCCCAACATAGTTGGGATTGAGGCTTAGATGATGATGATGATGATTTTTGCCGTGTTGACTTTTGACTTTTGATAAGATGTCTTCAAGCGATAGTGAGGGTGCTGGGGCCGGTAATGTTGGAGCTAAGGATGGGGATTTTGCATGGAATCACTGAATGCCTGTTGATGGGAACATGGGAAAGATAATTTGCAATTACTGTAAGAAGACAATTGGTGGAGGGGGGATTACTAGATTTAAACATCACTACATGGAAACGAAGGATCCATGTAGCCGACCCCAACATAGTTGGGATTGAGGCTTAGATGATGATGATGATGATTACTGGTGGTGACAAAAATGTGGCAATGTGCCAAAGGTGTCCCCAAAGTGTTAGGGATGATTTCAAGAAACTTATGGGTGCAAAGAATCAAAAACAAAAAAAGTTGAAGGAGGTTGACAGGGCTTACACAAATACATTGTTTGATGTTAGGCCTACATGTTCTTCTGATGAATTTGATGATGATATTGGATATCCTCCTGAATGTGATACAACCTATTCACGTCGTATGTATAGATGTGCTATTAGAGAATCTCACAGAATTGAGTGGGAAAGGGAGGAGGCAGCTCGGATTACAAGGAGGTATGGGCCATCTGGTGCAGGTGGAGGCAGTGGGACTGCACGCATTCCTGTTGTTGACCTAGATGACGATGAAGACCGAGCTGGTCATGGTAAAAGGAAGAAAGGAGGCATTGATACCCTTTTCCGTTCTGCTAGTGTGAGATTGAGGAATGTTGATGAGCCTGGGGTTAGGAAGTCAGAGGCTAGGCAAAAAAGCCTTAAAGCAAGGTTCACTGGTGCAAAAGATAAGGTTGGCAAGGCAGCGGGCAAGTTCTTCTTTGCTCATGGTATACCTGCACATGTTGCAACTGAACCCTATCTGCAGCATATGGTAGATGTGATAGGGGAGTCTGGTAGGGGCATCAAGGCCCCCAGTTCATATGAATTTATGAACAAGCATGGATTTCAGACCAAAAACATGTGGTCTGAATATGGTGTCACACTTATGTGTGATGGGTGGACTAGTGGAAATAGAAAACAAATTATCAACTTTCTTGTACGTTGTCTGGATCCACAATTTTTCTAGACTCTGTTGATGGCTTGATGCTTCAGGTGGGGTCAGGAACCACAGATACATAAAGAGACTAATGAAGACATACATGAAGCAGGTTTGTGTGGAGAATGTGGTGCAGATAGTTACTGATAATGCTTCTGCCTTCAAGAAGGCCAGTGAGAGTTTAATGAAGAAATATCCGGTCTATTGGACACCATGTGCTGCCCACTGCATAGATCTCATTCTTAAGGACATGGGCTCAATTGATTTCATCAAATTTGTTGTCATTGATGGTAGGTTGATCACGGGATTCATCTACAACCATTCTTTTCTGCTAAATGCAATGAGGCAACCTGAGCATTGTGGTGGTGATCTAATTAGAACATGGGCAACTAGATTTGCAACAAATTTTCTTGCCTTACAATCGTTAAAGTCCAAAAAGGACAGACTTAGGAGGCTATTCAATGGAGTGGAGTGGACCTCCATGAAGGAGCACAACACCCCGGTTGGCAGAAGAATTGAGGAGTTGATTGCCAGCCGACCTTTCTGGGATAAGGTTACTAGAGTGCTGCGAATAATGGAACCCATTGTCAAAGTATTGAGGTTGGTAGATGGTGACAAAATTGCAACAATGCCTTTCCTATATGATGCAATGGTGGACAATATCAAATAAGCAGCTCCTAAGTCCAATGAGCAATACATAAGAATTTATGAGAACCATTGGACAAATATGCTTTTGCATCCATTGCATAAAGCATGTATATATCTCAATTATATTCTAATTTCTAAGCTATTGGTCTAACTCATAGTCAACAAATAAAATATCATTCTTATTTCCTTATTTAAATTTGTGACGGCTTACTATTTGAATCTGAGGTTCCAATACTCACGAACGCTGGGCTTGAATGCGACTCTAATGAATGCAGTGAGAGATGTCACTAATAGGTTCTTTTCCTCTCCAGAAGAGCGATTGCTAGTACTGGAAGAGGTATATAACTATATAACTTGCATTCTTAATTTCTCATTAGTCTTTCCTTTGATTTCATCATCTCAATATCGTATATATTGTTTTTGCAGTTGCGCCAGTTTCGTGAAAGCACTGGATGCTTTGGCCATCCAAATGCGGTTGCTGATCGTGAGGCAGGTGATCCTTGTAAGTGGTGGGGTTGGAATGGAACAGGTGCCCCCCATTTAAGAAAAGTCACATCCTAGCTCAAACAACTTCTGCAGGGGGTTATGAAAGAAATTGGAGCACTTTCAATTTGATACACTCAAAGAGAAGGAACATGCTTGGTGCAAACAGGCTGAGGGATCTTGTCTACATTCATTACAACATGCGGTTGAGGGCTAGAGCAATACGAGATGCCAACTACAAGGAAGTGGATTTTGCTATTGTCCATGATCCCATTGACACCGCATATACTTTTAACAGAGAAAGATGTAGAGGACTGGAGGATGATTCAGAAAATCCTTTACAGGAATGGATGAATGAGATAGGTCGTCCTGTTCTTGATAATTTAGATGGACGTCCAGATCCATATATAGAAGAGCAATTTGATGCAAATAATGGTGATGATATTATTATTGATACCCCGCCAGAAAGACTTGATCCTGAAGCTGCACATGTTAATACTGATATGGAAATCAATAGAGAAGTGGAAGAACAATTAGGTAGCTCAGATTCTTCTTCTTCTACATTTGGTTCCAAATCTAAGTCTGATGATGGTGGCAATGATGGTGACAATCGCAACCAACACTCTCCAAAATATCCTCCAGCTGTTGATCCTCAAAATGATGACCGACCTTATGTTAGTCATGTTACTAGGGCTGCACCTCCACCAGAACAGGAATTATCCCATGGCTGATAAAACATTTCAAAGGAGAAAAACTCGAACTAGGAAAGATTACAGCGGTGCACCTCCACCACAACCACAATACCAGAGCCAAAGTGATTATTATTCTGATTTTACTGATTCATTGGATACCATGAGCATATCTGACTCTCAATCTCAGCATTCATTTGGAGATATGTTATTTGGGCAGACACTTCCATACCCATCTCAGTCCCAGCATGGGTATTCTGGATATCAAGTTGAGCCACCATCAAGATTAGAATTAGGCTTGGGATATCACGAAGCATACTCTGTCCGTAGCCCTTATGGATGCTTTCGGGTGAACATCGAAGCATACTCTGGTGATGGAGGTCAAACATGGAGTGGTGGGCATACTACAGTTTATCCTATTCCCGGTGTACCATTACAACCTACTTTACTTCAACCTCAAGCTCCTCGAGCATGGGCACCTCCTACTTCTACTCAACCTCGAGCTCCTCAACATCAAGCTCCTCGAGCATGGGCACCTCCTCCTGCTTCTACTCAACCTCCATTGATATCAGCAACCAATGAAAAATATCTCAAAGATTTGGAAGAACATTTTCCAAAGTTTGGGATGATACATTTTGCCAATCCTGAAGTGTATGAGGAGCATGTTGTTTCCTACAACAAGTCTTACAGAAATTACATGACATGGGAGCAATATGTGGCCCATATGAACTACATAATGTATAGAGAACCAGCGCGCCATTCAACATACAACTGATGTGAGTTAGTAATTTACTATGTTGTTATATGTTTGTTGTAAATTGAATATTATTGCATAAGTGTCCAAACATGAGTTTATGGATTGTGCTAGTAAAATTTCAGATCTTAATTCTTGCATTTTGTCATCGAAATCCTTCATTGAAATCTCCAAAAAATAGGGCAGATTCCTTACCTCCCACATGATTGACCCTCCCCCCCCCCAACATAGCCAATATAGAATTTTATTGCATAAAATGTTGCATCTAGTTGTTGAGACCACGCCTGCAAAATTTCATGATTTAATTCGTTCATTTTGGCGTCGATATGGCCAGGATTGCATCTGTCGATATTTCCGTCGGTATACCGGTAAATATCTATATCCAAGCCGTCGAAACGACATCGATATCGGTCATTAAATTCCATGCGTGCGTCAATTCATAATTATGATCGTCTCTTTGCAAAGCGACAAGGAGATAGATCGTTGGAGTAATATTTTGGGACAATTCAGTCTATTGCCCAAGAACTGAGCTTTTATCATCCTGGTGCTATTCAAGAGCAGATCAAAGATAGAGATGACCTGATTACTGCCAAATTCTTATCTGGGACGAGTTCCTCTTTCAGTTCTCGACGGAGTGTTATATTGGTTGTTGATAAACTTCCTAGCTTGGAGGCCTACTCCAGGATTATGCAATCCAACTTTGAACCTGTACAAACCGCATGGCTCCTTCCTTTGGTGAGTCTCAAGCCTTCATTGCTGCTGCAGTCAGAGGTGGACGTACAAGTGTTGGAGGGGGAGGGTTCACAGGCCCAAATGCACCTTCTATGGTCGTCCAAGACATACAGTTGAGAAATGTTGGAACAAACATGGAAGACCAGCTACGCCACCCGTTGGGACAACCCTTTTTTTCGGAGGCAATGAGTCATTTGAACCTTCTGCTACTACTACTACTACTACTGCATCTACTTCTGGAGCCCCTGGGATCACTCTCACCAAGGAAGAATATGATAGATTTATTCTGGCCACTCAACATCTGAACATGAGAGCATCTCCCTGGGCCCACTTGGCTTCTTCTATTGGTAATCCAACTTCTTCTTTACTGGCTTCCAGTCAATGTTCAAAATTTCGACGAAATTGTTGAAATTTTTGGCAAAATTTCTGTTTTTGTGGCAATTGGACATCGAAATTGACCAACGAAACTCTCAAAACAGGCAGATGATCGATTTTTTTTATTACTTTTTTATATACTATGTACTAGCTAGAGCATAATTTTTGCACAGTTTTGTGTCTTTAAGTCTATATATTGTGTTTGCACACTATAATGACTTAGTTCATTGATTTTGCCATTGAAAATTGACATCAAAAATTCCCATTAGAGAGTATATTGGAGTATATTAGAGTCTATTTATTTGTTAGTGGGCCATGATAATTGGATTTGTAGTAGTGGGAAATGAAGACCAGACATAGGAAATTCATACACTTAGGATATATTAGAGAGTCTGTTTATTTATGTTATTGAGTGTCTTTGTAATATGAGACCAAGTATGTCTTGGCCCATTAGGGTTGGGTTGTGTCTATACGCTTCCCTATTCTCCTACATATAGGAGTAGGGGTTGTTCTATTCAATACAACAATTAGCCGTCTTTTATTTTATCACATAGTATCAGAGCAGGATCCCAAATCCTAACCGTGAGAGAAAAATGGAGAGCCCCCTTGCGTGTATACACTTTTATTCTCTATGTGGTTATGAGGGTTGGGAACCGAAACCTAAAGTTGTAGGTGAATTCTTGTAACCAAATCCAATTGCCATCATTTTATAAAGCTTTCTATTGATCCAACTTTATGGATTTGAAGAACATGATTATATTTTTTTTCAGAATTCCTTCCGCTTTACATTACTAGGTTGTGAAATATCATTTAATGAAATTCAATAGGAACCAATGCTCAAAATTTTGTCGAAATTGGCGAAATTTCGCTAAATATTTTGATGCCACCAACGACTGGACATAGAAATGGCCTTACATGTCTGTACATAGGGAATTTATCCAGGAAAAAATTAAATTTTGACAGTTATTTCGATGAAATTAGGTAAATTTTGATGAAAAAAGGCCCATTTCGTCCGCATTTCGACGAAATTTTGAGAAACACGTATTATTTCGAGAAATGAGGTACGATGTCTGCATATTTTACTATGTGATTCCTTGGGCTTGTTAGGGGCAATCTAAGTTATGTTTCTTCTCTTCCTAGCCTAATTTTACGTTTCTCTCCTATTTCTCTCACTTCTATAAAGATCAACAAAGGAAATATTTAAAAATGTGTGTGGGAGTGATATCTATGGCTATGATGACCCGCTAACTTTCATTTCTGAGGTCACATGATTTATGTTAATAGTGCGCAAAATTAGCATGACTATCGAGATATTTTGTCTGTATGCCATTATCGATCACACCTCTTGCCTCCTATAGGCTCTCGCTACAAAAGCACACGACCAAGAACAAAGCTTGAGTTAATCTATAAGTATGCATTTTAACACTTGTAGGCTTATAAAGATTACCAGTGAGACACATCTATGCTTGTATAATACAAAATAAACTGCAGCCAATATGTTGGTAGGTATAATCAACAAGGAGGATGACAACTATCATGGTTCAAATAGATGCATAAACCATAGTTGTCTCATGCTTCCTCAATACTCACTCACATGCCACTACAACATTGTTTGTGTACTACGTCCTGTCATCCTATTGTGAGTTCCTACCATCCTAGATCATGCTATGTTTCCATATATTTGTGTCTTTAAGTCTATATATTTTGCTTGCAAACTATAATGACTTAATTCATTCATTTTGCTATTCAATTCACCTCAAAATCTCCATCAAAATTCCCATCGAAATTGTTCAGCTTCCTTCACTAACACATGAGGAGGCCCACCCCCTCACATATCAAATATGAAATATTATTGCATATTTGAGTAGATCTACAATAGTAAATTTTTTTGACAAAAAAATGGCTAAGTAAATCATTTGGTCATCGAAACGCCATGAATGCATCTGTCAATTTTGTCAAAATTTCTGTTTCTGTGGCTATCGAAATGACGTCGAAATCAGACATTTTCTGTTACGACCCCACCTCCCGATAACCCCCGATTAAGGGAGACCGAGAGGTCGAAGCCATACCCATACTTTCCGGATCAAAGGTTCGGCAATTAACCAAGAACAATTATTAAATTTTAACATACTAAACTGAAAAACTGTAAGAAAAAATAAACTTTTGCATACCTTTTTGAAAACTTGGATCTCTAAACTTCTATCCACTTAAGGATTCTACTCTAACTAATCCTCCTTGTATTTTACTTCATGTATTTCACAATATGACGATTTACTGTTTGTCCTTTTGGGCTTGTACCTAAAACGCCGACAAACAAAACGTCGGTCAGCCGAAGCTGGTATGTGGGGGAAACGATAAACGTGCAACTATGATAACAGCGTAATCATTCAATTAATCATTTAACAATCAAGATTACGTTTTAAATATAACTCCGCGATCCATGAGTACCCTATCCTCTGTGCTATCCCTGCAGTGGACCTGGATACTACCTTCCTTATGGTAGATCCCCATTAAACCCCTCATGGTCCCACCTATAGGTGAACCAATTTCTAGGGTTGAGTCACATGGCACTACTCGTAAGTAGCCCACTCCTTAACTCATGTCAGGCTAACGAGTCTCATAGCACTACACGTAGGTAGCCCAGTTTCTAACTCTCGGTAACATAGACCTTGCTCTAGGATTACCCCTTTTTTTTTAGCCTTTTCAAAGCAATAGAGGTGGACCCGGATCTAGCCAGTTATATACGCACATTTATAGTGATAATCATAGTCACTTTATAGTTGCATGAAATAAATAAACATCCAATAGTTATTTTCAAGCAACCGATTAAAACTTCGGGAATCGCTGTGAAACTAGAGCGATTATTCATAAGCGTAACCACATACCTGATTGGATGAGTCATGCAGATTATTCAACATATACTTCATGTATATACAATCAAGCCAATCAACAGATCCAAGCAAGTAATCCAATCATCACATAATTCCTGAAAAGAATATGTACTCTATTTATTACACACTTTATCAAGAATCTACTTTATTGACTTGGATTCTCTTTCTAGGGTTTCTAATCCGCATTAAGGTTTCATTAATATTCATTAGGGTTTCTTAGATCAATTTCTCAAACTTTATCCCTTTTAGGTTAACAAACCCTAAAATACTCTTTTCCATTTATATGAACCTTAATTGCTCAACTATCCATTTTAATAGTCTTTTATACCCAAATTGACTTAGGATCATCACATCCCTATTTATTCATGGATTTGAACAATTAAACCAATTAAAAGACGTATTCTCTTAAATTAGGGTTTTCAAGCTCATTAATGCATAAGCCAATTATATAAAAAGATCATCTTTTTAGATCCTATTTTCATTTTTATTAACAACAGGTTAATATCAGCTTGAATTATCCATTGAACAACATTAAATCCATCTATCATCAAATCTAAGGGTTTTTCCTTAATTAAATCATTAAAGATGATAACTTTATGTCCTTTTCAATTTTCAAGCATATTTATGCACATAAACTCTAAATTAGACTAATCACGTGCAAAGTTCTTCCTTTTTGAACATAATGTACCTTTTTACATTTAACAGGTTAACATCAACTCTAATGATCCATTAAACCCTATTAAACACTTTATTCATTTCAAAATAGGATTTCTTAATCTTTAATTCATTAAAGATGATAACTTACACTACTTTTTGAATAGCATGCAAAATTAGGCTTCAAACATAATTTCTTTGTGTTCCTCTCGTTCTGAGGATCAATTTTCATATTTTATTCGTACTAATCCGAGCTACCAATCTTTAGTTACGAATTAATAAAGGAAATACCTTTTTGGCCAATCAGAGCGCGCCACGTCGCTCATTTTCCATGCAACGTTGCTGCTTTGGAAATAGAACCGAATTACGATATCACCCCTGGTTAAGTGGTTCGTTCTTTAGCCCGCGGAAGGGCATTTCTGTCCAATGACCAAGGGGTCGTCTCCCACCTTCGGCCAGCCCTAGCGGCCGCCACCTGCAGCCTTGCGCGGGTTGGTTCTTCCTCCCCCAGGTCGTGATTGATGCCGGAACTCGCTGCCCTCACTCCACCTTGCTCTGGCGCACCCAGGGCGCCCCTTTCTCATGGCTATGGCGGCGGTTTCGAGGATTCTTGGCCTGCTCTTTGTGGTCGGACGGACAACCTGTAGTAGGTCGTCTGCGCGAGGGCCATGCTCGGAGAAGGTAACCAACCATCCCCTGGTCACCGTAGGGTCATCATACTCCCGTAGCCCCTCCTCTCTGTCCCTTGTTGCTCCAGAGTAGGGCCTTACTATCAAGGTTAGGGTTTTGGACGGAAACAAGGAAGAGAAAGAAAGAGCTGCGTGGGATTCCTCCCCTGGACTCGGTCCAGGGCTCCCAAGTCTTACCCCTTATATAGGGGAAGTCAACGAAGCCCTAGGATGGCTTTCCTTAAAGAAACAAAGTCCCTCTTCTAATAGGAATCACATTCCTTCAAGGAGAAGTATTCTTCTCTCTCCTCATAACTTCTTTGATATACATTATTCCATTGATAATTAGAAATACGAAAATCCTCTCCCTTAATCTCTTTAGACTTGCCTTTTAATTCATTGGCCATGAAATTATATTTTCTTTTAGTAGAAAATACTCCCTTTTTATCAATATCACAAAATTCATTAATAATGCATTACATTATCCTCTTATTTTGAAATTTTGGTATTTTCTCTTTCTTTCCTTTTTATTGGGACTCCTTAGATCCCAAGAAACTCTATTATTTCGAAATCCTTTTTATTGGATGCTCATTATCATTCTAGATGCATCTAAATGCATTATTTCTCATTATCATGTGTATTTCTTATTAAAATATCTCTTTTTGAGGATTTCTCTTTATTTCTCTTTTATTCTCCTCATTGGTATTCCTTTTATCATTAGGAATCCTTGGGATACGAAATTCCACCAAGGATAACCCGATTATACCTTTTTCCACTTATTTCCAACATTTTAACATTATTTTCAATTTCTTTCTTACTAAAGAAATACTGAATTAATCTTTTCTTTTCTTATTGCTTTCTTTTTGCAACTTTGGACTCCTTGGAACCCAAGAGGCACGAAATCCTTCTTTGGATTTGCCTTCTAGAGGTTTCCATCTCATTCCTTTCTCAAATATTCAATTATTCATTCACTAATTGAATTTTCTTATTATTTGGGCCCAATAGCCAATAAAGCCCACAACACAAACATCAAGGCTATTGTAAACAAAATCCATTTATTCCAAATACATTATATCATTATTTGTTCAAATATATTTAATATGAGAAATTACATTTCTCACCAATTGAACCCAAAAATTGGGGTTGTAACATTTTCTTCCTTGATAGGAACTATATTTGTGTAGTGTAACCGTTAATGTGTTTCTTCATTATACTTCATGAGGCGCATGTTCATACAACTCAAATAGTGACAATTTCTTATCCAAACCTATGCAATAGGTTGGACGATGAAAATTATTTTATGACTAATGGCAAATAAAGGTCATGTATGAAATTTTTTACACCTAGTGTAGAGAGAGATGGAGAGAATGCATAAGCATGTATGAGAGAGAGATAGTTGATTATGGCAAAGCACAAATATAAACTATTTTTTGTGTTAAATCATGTGAAAGTAAAATTTAACCTTAGACCCTTATATTATGAATAAATCTATAAAAAATGTTCACACTTAAATACATTTAAGCCGTCCATCTAAAATGTACAAGAAGTGACAAATGACTTAGTTCTGGATATTATTTTTTGATGTTTAGGTGCAAGGGATATATTAGTCCAAGTGTGCTCAATGTTTTGATGTGACTAGTCTACAAATGTAGATCAACACTATATATTTAATCTTCAATTATATATTGTTTTGAATAAAACAAGAACATGGAAAATTGATTTTAATACCTAAAGGTATACATTTTTTACTAACTCCACTCTAATTAGCATAACTGGTGAATATGTTTAGGTAATCCGTCTATATGTATTTGCGGAATACAGATAGATAAAATGACATTCAAATTTAATTTTAATATCACTTTATTTGGTAAAATATTCTCAAAAGGCGATGAATGGTAAATACAATTATGTTCTATTAGTTGTTACAATTTATTGGTCTTTACACGATTTGTCATGAGGGACATTCTATATAACTTAGAATTTAGAAACTTTTGAAATGTAACACTAATTAAACATACTGCTCCATATCCGTCAGGGTGGATTTTGGTAGTTAGCTTTGTATAAATGAAAAATGGCAATCATCATCGCCATCATCTAAGCCTCAACCCCAATGATGTTGGGATTGTCTACATGGATCCTTTTTTTCCCAATCAACTATGTTATGTGTCATTCTTATCATGATGTAAAGATTCAAATTCCATCCTTATTATGCTCCTCCCAAGTTAATTTAGTCTTGTCTCTTTTTCTTTTAATTGTGCCTGACTCAATAGCAGTGCTTTGGACATGTGAATTTGTCAGTCTCCTTTACACATGTCCGCACCAATTTGGTCAACCCTTACATAACTTCTCCTTGATACTCCCTACCCTCACTTTGTACCTTATATAGTCATCTTACAAGCGGTATTTCCTTGTCTTCTCACACATTCATCTCAAGATTCACATGTTAACCACCTTTATCTTGTTGAGACATTGTTTCTTTACTACCTAACATTCACTCCTATGCAAGGAATTAAATGTACGATTTCAAAGCCATTTCTAATGGCCAAAAACAGAAATTTTCAGAAATTTTTACTAAAATCTCAATATTTACATCCCTAATGATTTCAACACCCAAATAGGAGAATCAAATCATGAAAATTTACCAGGATTATCTAAACGGCAAGATATACTCAAACATGCAATAATATTTCCTATTGGATGTGACCCGGGGGGGGGGTCTCCCACATTTGTGAATCAAGCTAATTGTTTTGACGAAGTTTTGATGGAAAAATAGATGAATTACATTTTGAAATCTTGCAAACACAATGTTTAGACCTAAACACACTAGATTATATAATAAATTTATATGTTAAGACTTTAGAGGTTAGGGTGGGATTCATGTCTTGATGTGTGAGTGCACAAATGAACAAAAATTTCAAGTCTGCTATACAGTTAGACTATTACAAACTTCAAGTTAAAACAACTAAATGTTAGAAATTACAGTTACAGTTTACAAGTTACAAAATTAAACTTAAAATGTATAAAACAAAGTAGCACTAAAAAGCTTGCACATTATGATGTTCCATAAGTCTTGGAGAGTAGGAGACTAAGAGTCCATGTCCAACAATCCTAGTTGCAGCATGAGTGTCATGGTGGTTGTTGTCCTCCTCATTGTTGACCATACATATGCTCATTAATATTATCAACATATGTTGCCCAACTCATAATATTCCTATACACGCGATCATATGTCTCAATGTGTTCTTGGTAGATCTCGTGATACACAAACTGTATCATCCCATGTTTTGAGAAAAACTCCTCAAGTGCTTTTGCTTGATAATTAGAAGGTTTTGATGCAATTGGAGCTGGAGGAGCAACAGATAATGGAGGAACATACAAAAGATTGCGGAATCCTTGCCAATTTGCTCACCATCATTAGATTTTATATGAACATGTTGTTCGGTATAAGAATAGCCTCACCTTGTGGGTCATTGTATCCATATCCATACATATTGCTTGGTTGTATACCTCTAAATGAAGAAGAATAACCACCACCATAATCATAAGTCCCATGACTTCCACCATCCATAGCCATAGTTATAGGGATCTTAGTTGTGGTGGTTGTGCGACTACGGGTTGTGTCTGTGCAGATGGTTACCCAAAAATAGAATCAACAATAGAAGATGAATCCCTTTTTGAATTGCTCATGCTTCTTACTGATTCAGCTAAATCAAATATATAATCACTTTGGTATTGAGCAGATCAAAGAATAGGTAGAGGTGGTGGTATTGGACCTTCTGTTTGAGTTTTTCTTCTCTAGAATGTCTTTTTAGCAAATGCCACTTGAGTTTCAGTGCAGGTGGTGTAAGTTCGGCCCTAGGACTAGAGAGATAAGATCGATCATCATTATCATTCACAAATCCTGACCACCCGTCATTATCATCACTGCCACCATCACCACCACCACCACCACTACCATCGTCACCATTACCACCACCACCGTCACCTCCATCACCACCGCGACCACCGCCACAACCGTCACCCCCACCCCCACCCCCACCATCGCTGCCAATACCACCATCACCACCACAACATTTGGAAGAGTGGCTAGTTGAACGAGTTCCACCTTCTTCAACTGCCTGTGCAATATCCATCTTAACTTGAATGTGCCTTTCTTCAATTCTTTGTACAAGGTTGCTGTCTCTTGTAGCCGTCTCTTGTTCTTCTCTAGTACTAGGCATAAATGTATCTAGCCTGCCATCATTTCTGTTTAAAACTTAGGCACCGCCAATCTCATACATCCATTGCTGCAATGGATTATCCTCTAGATCAACCTTTTCATCAACACAACAAAGGTAAAAGCACTATAAATTGGGTCATGGATAACAAACATGTCCACTTCTCGAAATTCTAACTCTTTAAGATCTTTTGCCCCCGACCTTATGTTATAGTGAACATATACCAAGTCTGTTTTGTCTTTTGCTATGAATGAGGTTGAATGTGGACAAGTTTCTTCCGTAGCCACCTACAATAGCTGTCTTTGTGATAGTATTCTCACGACAATTTGACTTGGCTCTTCACAACCTGTGCCATGCCTAACCACCATTCACTTGGAACAACTTTTTCTCTGTCAACGATAACTCTTGGATGCGCAAAGCATCCAATGCCTTCTCTGAACTGCCTCAATTGCAATTCAAATTAACACGACAAGGTCAAGGGTGATAAAATCTTAATTTATTCTAAACTTAAGTAATACATTCAAACTACATTTAATCCATGATAATCACCCTCTCTTTAGATGTGGTGACAAGTTTCTCCACAACTTCTTCAATAACTTCCATGAAGTCGCTCTTGAACCCCAACTGGTACATGTATTGGAATCTAGGGATCAAGTAATGGGATACAAGAAATAGAAATGGTTATATATAAAATTATATCTATTAAGAAATAGAAATCTCTATATTATTGAATAAGTATTAGTTATGCTCACCATCTTTGTTCATAGGGTGTAAAAGCATTTTCTCCCACCTTATGATTTTCTTGTATTGAGCATTTCCTCTTGGAACAACTTTTAATATTGCCTCCATCATTGTCATTGCTTAATCCAATTATGGTATGGTTTGCGACTTATCTCCATCCACCAACCTGAGCACCTTCCTTATTGGTTCCATGATCTTAAGAATTTTTGTAACCCTCTCCTAGATGCTCCTACTATTGACAAGGTCTTCTATCTTGACCCCTAGAGCTAACCTACTTTCCTTCACTGAACTCCATTGGACTTTTTTTTGTTGTTACTCCATTGAACTCCAGAATTTTTTTTCTTTAACTGTCCTTTGGCTTCATAACAAGGAAGAAAATGTCCGATTTCGATGCCGTTCGGGTGGCCACAAATAGAAATTTCGACAGAAATTTCGATAAATGCATTCCTGGCGTTTTGACGGCAAAATAAATGAATTAATTTATGAATTTTTACCAGAATGATCTACTAGTGTAGATCTACTCAAATATGTAATAATATTTCATATTGGATACATGGGGGTGGGGTCTCGTCATGTTTGAGTAAATGACCCTAAACTGTTTCGATGGGCATTTCGATGGGGATTTTTGATGTCAATTTTTCAATGGTGAAATCACGGAATTAGGTCATTATAGTTTGCAAGCACAATATATGGACTTTGTGAAAAACAATGAGATTTGGAGAGCTTAGGGTTGCGCAATGTGTGCACCCTCATATATATAATACTGAAAGAATTACAGAGAGGTCCATATATAAAAGAGAAATAACAAAACAAATAGCAGGCTATGTAAAACAGGAAATATATAATGTAACACTCCCCCTCAAGTTGGAGCATAGATGTCAATCATGCCCAACTTGTCCATCAGTGTGCAGAACTGTTTCTTCACCAACAACTTGGTGAAGATATCAGCAACTTGATCTTCTGATCTCGTGAATGGAGTGCATATCTTGCCAACAAGAATAGATTCTCTGATGAAGTGGCAGTCAACTTCAATGTGTTTGGTGCGCTCATGATAGACAGGATTATTTGCAATGAAGATGGCAGCTCTGTTATCACAGTGCATAGGAATGGCCGAAGAAGACTCAATCCCAAACTCTTTCAGGAGAGAACGTACCCACAGTAACTCACAGGCGATATGGGCCATGGCCCTGTACTCAGCTTCAGTACTAGATCTGGCAACAACATTCTGTTTCTTGCTCCTCCAAGTAACAAGATTGCCTCCTACAAAAGTACAGTAACCAGAGGTAGATTTTCTATCAACTTTGCTGCCTGCATAATCAGAATCAGAATACCCTTCAAGAACACAGTGCCCATTCTTTTTATAATGAAGTCCCTTGCCTGACGACTTTTTAAAGTATCTTAGGACTTGACATACAACATCCTAATGACACGGTTTGGGTTTGTCAAGGTACCTGCTAAGAAGACCCACTGCAGTAGCAATATCAGGACGAGTAACAGTTAAATAAATCAATTTACCAATCAACATCCTGAATTTTTTATGATCAGCAAACACAGAAGAGGAATCATCATCCCAATTCACATTGGGATCAAGAGGAGTATCCGCAGGTCTTGCTCCAAGCATACCAGTCTCCTGCAGAATATCAAGAACATACTTTCTCTGAGAAAGCACCAGGGCATTAGAGGTTCTAGAAACCTCTATGCCAAGAAAATACCGAAGTCTGCCCAAATCTTTTGTAGCAAAGTGCTTGCCCAGATGATCTTTGGTAGCCTGAATACCAAGAGAGTCGCTGCCAGAAATAATAATGTCATCAACATATACAATCAGAACAGTAATACCTGCTGAAGTCTTTTTTGTGAACACAGAGTGGTCAACCTGTGACCTCAGAAAGCCAAAATCAATCATGATCCTGCTCAACTTATCAAACCAGGCACGAGGACTCTGCTTGAGCCCATAGATAGACTTCTTAAGCCTGCATACTTTGTGAGACTCCCCCTGAGCAACAAACCCAGGAGGTTGGTCCATATATACTTCTTCCTGCAAGTCACCATACAGAAAAGCATTTTTCACATCAAGCTGCAGAAGAGGCCAGTTCAGATTCACAACAACAGATAGGAGAATCCTGACAAAGTTAAGGCGAGCAACAGGAGAAAAAGTCTCAAAGTAATCAATGCCATATGTCTGAGTATAGCCCTTTGCAACTAAATGTGCTTTCAACCTCTCAACCGTACCATCAGGTTGATATTTTACGGCATATACCCACCTACAGCCCACAGGCTTACACTGAGGAGGTGGATCCACCAGCTCCCAAGTGTCTCTGTCAGTAAGAGCAATCATTTCTTCTTTCATAGCAGATGTCCAAGCAGTACTTTTCAATGCATCCTGAACATTCTTAGGTACAGCCACATCAGATAAAGCATATACAAAATTGCTAGAATGAGTATTCAGATGAGCAGTAGATACAAACTGAGCAATGCTATGAGAAGTGCAGGAACGAGTACCCTTTCTGAGTGCAATAGGTATGTCAAGGTCAGAGTGTACCTCAGGTGCAGCAGAACCTTCTGGAGGAGAAGATTGGTTGCCTTGGGGGGGTACTTGCGTAGAAGGTGCTCTATTCCTGCGCTGATAAACAATAAGAGGAGGATCTTGAGTTTCAGTAGTCATAGTGTCAGTACTGTCAGGCACACAGTCAGAAATAACAGACAAAGGAGAGGCAAGAATGTCTGTCTGCAAACTATCTCCTACTGAAGAATAATACGGTGTATCTTCAAAAAAGACAACATCACTACTAGTAAACCATTTCCTTGTATTGGGATTATAACACTTGTAACCCTTCTGAGTTCTAGAATAGCCCAGAAAAATGCAGTTAGCAGCTCGAGGAGACAATATATCAGAAGCAGGTCCAAGTAATCTGAAAAAGCAGGTACACCCAAAAATTCTAGGAGGCACAACAAACAAAGAAGTCTCAGGTTGCAGAACCTGTATATGAATCTTATTTCCAATAACAGACGATGGCATCCTATTAATCAGAAAACACACAGTCAAAATAGCCTCAGGCCAATAGGAGCGGGGCACCTGAGAATGCATCATGATAGTCCTGGTAACTTCTAATAAGTGTCTATATTTCCGCTCAGCGACACCATTTTGTTGTGGGGTATAGGCACATGAAGTCTGGTGGAGCGTACCAACAGGTTTATAGAAAATCGCCACTTCTTGCTTAACAAACTCTAAAGCATTATCGGTGCGGAAAACTTTAACAGGCAAACCAAACTGCGTTTTTATTTCAGCAAAAAAGTATTTGATAGTAGACAACACTTCAGACCTACTTTTTAATAGAAACAACCAAGTAGTCCTAGAAAAGTCATCAATAAATAGAATGAAATATTTGTAACCAGACAAACTCGGTACATGGCACGAACCCCATACATCAGAGTGAACTAAATCAAAAATGTTTTTACTTCTCACAATACTACGTCTAGGATACACAGTACGAGTCTGTTTTCCCAGCTGACAAGATTCACACTGAAAATTACAACTGCCAATATCAGAAACTAAATGACGCAGCTTCTCTGACGATGGATGTCCCAGCCTGTAGTGCCACTGCAGTGCAGAAACAGAAGCCGATAAAGCAGATACCATAGCAGCTTTCTCTGATCGCGGTAACTGGTCCAAGTAGTAGAGTCCATCAACACCTACATACCCCCCACCAATCTTCGTCCTCGTGCGAAGGTCCTGAAAAACACATGAACCAGGAACAAAAGTCAGGCTACAGTTCAAACTTCGTAAAATTTTGCTGACTGATAATAAGTTCAGAGGAAATCTAGGCACATATAAGGCAGACTTGAGCCAAAACTGAGAAACAATATCACCGACTCCAAAGACCGAAGACTTTGAGCCATCAGCTAGCATAACAGAAGAGGTACAAACATTTTTAGATAGAGTTTTAAACAGAGATCTATTGCCAGATATATGTCCAGAGGCACCAGAATCTATCACCCATTTGGTATTACCAGAAGTAGAAGGTGAGGAGGAACTCAGGAATGCAGTATCATAACCAGAGTATGCAGCATGCGCTCCACTAGTAGAAGCAGCAGTCGAAGAGCCAGCACGCTCAAGAAGGAGGCGTTCCACCTCAGCACGAATGCAGTCTGCGGTCGCTCCCGCAGTCGCTGGCTCAGGCGTCGGAGTAACAGCCTCAGAAGCAGTAGATGATGAATCTGCAGCAGCATGGCCCAAGCCGATTTACCGTACTTTTCCCAACACTTTTCTTCAATATGGTTAGACCGGCCACAAAAGGTATACACGCTGTCCTTGCAGAGGACGCGCAACAGCGGGAGGTGAGGCAGCAGGAGGGGCTCCTCGTCCAGCACCAGGTCCACGTCCCCGTCCTGCACCCAGGGGAGGACGGCCATCAGTGGAACGACCACAGCCACACCCGACCCAAGCAGCCAGGGCAGTAGAATCTCCAGTCTTAGGAGACGATGTCGATGAAGAAAGGCGCTAGAGACGCTGGTAGGCACTCTGCAAAGTAGGGAGCGGATCACTCGCCAAGATCTGATCCACAATGCCAGCATAGGATTCTGGCAAGCCACTCAGAAACTGTATCAGCTGTAGTTCCGCCCGCTGTTTCTGCATAGTCGCCAGATCAGTAGACATCAGGTGGTAAGTCTCCAACTCACCCCACAGGCCGGTGAAGGTGGAAAAGTAGTCGGAGATGTCAGATCCCGTGAATTGGAGACCTTCTTGGGATTTTGACTGTGAGAGTAGGTACTGGCGAGCTGATCCCAAATCTGCTTCGCCATAGGTAGCCTAAGTAAAGTAACACTGATCTTCTCAACGACACTGTTAAGAATCCATGTCATCACAGTCGAGTCTTCACAGACCCAATCATCAAAAGTTTTGACGTCTTTTTCATCCGCGTTCGCTGCAGGCTGAGGCGAACCAGTGCGAATCAGATGAGAGTACTTCCCTTGTAATTTGGCATATATCACAAAGGAGCACACCCAAAGCTGGTAATTGCGCCCGTCAAGTTTAACAGTGGTAACTTGACGGCGCGAGTCTCTCCAGAAGTCATCTCCAGAAGATGCCATGAGAACAGGCAGGAGTAGTCAGCAGTCAAAGGCAGAAGTCCAACACATGGACTAGTAGTAGAAGGTAGAAGATCCATGCATGGATCTTAAAAAAAAACCACGTAGGGGCAGCAGATGAAGAGAAAAAACCTACGCCAACATGGAGGATCAATCACTCCACCATGAGGCGCAGGCAGACAGAGAGGATGAAGCCCGTTACGCCGTCAACGTGCCAGAACTGGAAAGTTACCGAGGCTGTCTGGAGATTTCGGAAAGAGAAACAGAGCTAGACGGAGGGTCCTGTGGTGGATTAGGCCACAAGGATGGAGTTTATTAGGGGATTAGAGGTGGATGGAGGGCTGCGGAGGGGTAGACGGCGATCGGTAGCGGCGGCGGTACTGTAGCAGCGGTGGTGGTACTGTAGCAGTACTGTTGCTGCGAAAAAAGGAGATTTCAGAGTGTGGTGGCGGCTAGGGTTGGTGGAGATAGGGATTAGGTTTAAGGTGGATCGTCCTGCTGTGTTACCATGTGAAAAACAATGAGATTTGGAGAGTTTAGGGTTGCACAATGTGTGCACCCTCATATATATAATACTGAAAGAATTACAGAGAGGTCCATAAATAAAAGAGAAATAACAAAACAAATAGCAGGCTATGTAAAACAGGAAATATATAATGTAATAGACTTAAAGACACAAAACTGTGCAAAAAAAACGCTCTAGGTAGTACATAGTATATGAAAAAGTAGAAAAAAAATCGATGATTTGCCTCTTTGGAGAGTTTCGTCAGTCAATTTCGATGTCCGATTGCCATGGAAATAGAAAATTTTGGTCAAAATTTCAACCATTTCGTCGAAATTTTGAACATTGCTTCATAATTTGTGATGCCAAAAAATTAGAAGCAAAACGGGTGACTCCTGGTCTTATTAAATCACCGCCACAATACTCCCTCCTGATAGCTGCTAAAAGAAATGGGTGATTGTATATGAAGCTTGTGATTGTCCTGGATTAAACGATCAAATTCCTCACATGCGACAACCCATCTACATTTGAACAAACCAAAGCATGAAATCAAAGAATGACACTATGAGTCATTTGGAATTGGATATTGGAATACAAGGAGACAAACACATATGACTCACATATATCTTTCATAATCCAATCAATGTAGTGAGTTGCACAAGGAGTCCGATAGACTGGATACTTATCCATCAAAGACTTTTCAACATTCTTGAAATTGGCTCCATTGCCGACTACAATTTGAATTACATTTCTGACACCAATTTCTGTGTTAGATTTTCTCATCAATTTAGATATGTATCTAGAAGCGCGAGCCTCAGTGGAAGCATCACAAATCCTAGGAAAATGGTGGATGCGTAACAATAGGTAAGAAAGTTGATGATCTAATTCTTATTTCCAGATGTCCAACCATCATCCATTAATGTCACACCATAAGATTCCCACCTACAACAAACAGAAGTGACATTCAAATGATTTAACTAGAGTTAAAAACTTAAAGTCTTCAAGACTTCAACAATCAAGAGTGGACACTAAAGAAAGAAGCTCAGTTACCTTTGTTTCTTTTGATCAAACCATTTTAGGATCCCATCTTTTTGTTCAGGAAGGTATACGTTCATAAGCTCATATGCAGTGGGTGCTTTAACACCTGGTCCAACCTACATTGCAATTCAAAAGAGGTGCTGTAAATATGGCTCAATAGCTACGCATGTAGGGATCCCATAGTCAAAAAAAGAATTGACCCACCGCTTCGCCAACCTTGTTCTGTGCACCCACAAACATAAATTTGAACTTCTGTTGTATGGGTTTTGACCTTCTGAAATATGGATCGTCTATATCTACACTCAGCCTCCGTCTTGTTGTGCTATAAGATCTGAATAGGCTATCAATTGTCGCTTTCTTTCTTTTAACTTGAGCATGCCTATCATTGTCATCTCTTAAGTCAACCATGGGAATGAATGCTCTTCCTGAAGGGGAACCGGTAGCACGACCTGCACTACTGCCTACACCATGCTAAAAAACAAATGGGCAATGCGCCTTTTGTGTGCATCGTGGTGTTCTCTCTTCCATGCTTACTTCTTGGAATCTATAAGCGCCCTACAATACAAGCGGTGTTGGGAGGTGTAATAACCTTTAGGATGATCTACATATGAGTCTAACTCAGTAGAAGAACCTCCTCTACCATAGACAAAGAAGGTATCAACATAGAGTTGGTCCAGTTCTTGTTGATGCTGACGAATATTTTTCTTTTGACTCATCATTTCCCTGGAGTCGTACCTCCCTCCTTGTTGACATTTCTTGCACGTTGCCACATTCCTGCCACCACCAACATTGTGGGATTTGCATGGTAAATATCCCCCACCTCCTATTTTCTTGGCACAATATTTGCATACTACTTGTTGCTTAGTATCGGGAATTTGATCACAATGAGGCCATGCAAAGTCAATGACCTTTTTAGCAAATTCATTTCACCTACCACCATCCCTATCACCGACTGAAGAAGCCATCTACTACAATTTCGAAACATAAAAACATAAATACATCGTCACATCAAGTCAAGCAAGTAGTCAACACATGTATAAATAATAAATAAGTACTCAATTTGCATGTTAGAAACTTTGAACTTAGAATTATAACTAAGCACTTCATCTTTTTTATTTTCATTAGTTCATTTTTATAATTTATTTTAATTAAGGTCTAAAATTATTATTTAAATTGGTGTAAAATAAAAACTACAGTTCTGATACTAAAATTAGTTTACATTTGTTGTATAAAGTCTACTATTATAATTTAATTAGGATTGCATACGTCAAATATACATAAATATTAGAAACTTTATCAAAAAAGGTTTTTTATCCGTTTTGTGTATATTGTATAATATTTGAGATATATTAATTAAAATTTCAAAATAAATATAGATTTATGTATTCCACATCATTTTTCTTAGATCTATAAGCTTTACTTTTAGATCTTGAGTTTTTTTTACAAAAAATGGCACTAGAAATTTGAGATTTTAGGAGGATTTCTTAAGATATGTCTAGAAGAAAGTAGAGATATGAGGAATAGATAGGCTAGGGAGAGGGGTTTCATACCTTAGAATAAAGTAGATCAGTCTCTGGGAGAAAGAAATCTAAAAGAAATCGCCAAATCACCAAACTCACAACAACCTAGTCGGTGGAACACTGTTTTGTGAAACGTGGACTCTGTTTAGCATGCCTTTAGCAAAATGAAGGCCCTTAGTGGGTTTTTGCATTGAAATACCCCCTGTTTGTCAAAATTTTGACCATAGCTGTAAAATTTTTGCGAAATTACGACTCAGTCCCTGCATCTTACGTTTCGATGTCCGATGGCAACAAGATGAAATTTTGATTGAAATTTTGCAATTTTTACCAAAATTTCGTTCGATGCTCTTATGTAGCATGACTTGTCATATATATGCTCTATGAAACTTAAGTTTTAATCAAGGAAGCACGGACACAGACACATACACGGGTACAGACACACACACGCACACACACACACGCACACATTATGGAGTTAATACATATAATATCCATGTATCCAAATATGTGAAGTGACTGATAACATGAGATTTAAAGAAATAAAATTTAAAGAAATATAAAATCAGACCCAAAATTGACTTACGATATGAATCCAGACTTTGTAGGAAACCACTAGTATGTTTCCATTATGAGAATATAAATGATCGATGAAGATAATTAATGTAGAATACCTTTGCAATATGAAATCAAGTATGAATGAAGAATGATGAATTGCAATGAATTTTTATGTCGAATTCCTAGAACATTCTTTACGAGAATGATGAATTATATCTATAAGTATGATGTATCATAGATAAATATATAGTAACAATATAAGAAGGATGGGGAGGAGACATAATGGTACTGTGTTGGAATAAGAGGGAGACATGAGTGTATAATTTCTATTTCTTTTATATAGAGAATTAGTTTGGTCTTGCCGTATCCACGACGTGTCCAAGCTGTTCACGTCGTGTCCAAGCCATGTCCATGCCGTGTCCATGCTCTAAAAAAAGTGGACACTACAGAGCCGTGTCTCCCATGTGACCAGCCATGTACACGCCATATCTGTGTCCGACACGTGTCCACGACGGCCACAACTACCCTATGGAAGTGTTCGTGCTTCCTAGGTTTTAATGAGTGGGACCTTTAGGTCACATACGGCTCCAGTTGCACTCCTCCATTTCAACCATCCCGCTATAATTCTATTACATTATATATTTCCTGTTTTACATGGCCTGTTATTTGTTTTGTTATTTCTCTTTTATATATGGACCTCTCTATAATTCTTTCAGTATTGTATATATGAGGGTGCACACATTGTACAACCCTGAGCTTTCTGAAAACCCTGACTTTGTCACATGGTACCAGAGCAGGTCGAAACCTAGCCGTCTTTCCCTCCCTCCCTTCTCTCTCTCTCTCTCTCTTCTCCCCCCCCCCCACAACAGCAGGCCGCCGCCGGCTGCTGGCCGCACAGCTGGCTGCCGCCCACGTAGGGGCCGTCCGTCCTCCTCGACCCGCTAGTCCTCTCCCGCTCGCTGTCACAAATTCTGTTAGGAACTTCATCAACATCACCATTCTTTTCAATAATCGAAACCATGTAAAGAAACTTATCAATTATCATGAAGTAGTACATCCACTCCATCCAATTTGGCACTACCAAGTGTAGGGAATTTTCTACACTTGGATATGAAGTCTCTCTTTCATTTATACTATGAACGCACACATGCCCATGCACGTGTCACATTAAACAAATTAAATTTAAATTAGATGTTTATAAAGAACAAGAAGATATATTTTAGATTTTCAATTTATCCTAAATATATGTATTTGTTATAGTTCATTACATGACAATATTAAACGAAAAAATAAAAAACAAGAAGCAACAAAAAATTGGGTGACGTGTATCATTTTGTTTATCGGTGACATTTTTGTATGGTTAGTGTGAAGTCTCTCTAGTCGAAATAACAATCCAATACCTAGTACAATAGAGAATTATAGGTTTGCTTCAAGTTTACATTGTGTACATAAAACTATGTGAAGAACATTTTGCCAATATATTTTGAAAGAAAATATATTACACCATGACGATTTTGTGCAAATGTAAGAAAAGTCATAAAACAATTCGTCAATGATGAGTGAATTGAGTACTTGTGACATTGTGAATTTCTTAGTAGAGATTATTGTAAATACCATTTTCAAAAGTATATTATGCATAAATTTACTAAACAAGGTGTTGATAAAATCTCATGATGGTGAGATGTTGAATAATATTGACCACAGCTGAAAATTACTAATGGAAGATGAAACTATTAATACATAGAATTTTACTCAATTTTAATTGAAAAATAACGTAAAAAATGTATCGCCTGGTTTAATCAATCCGTATATATATTTAAGAGGGACCTTTTAGAGAAATTGAAAAGGACTATTAATATTTAGGATAAAAAGTATTTCACCATTTTGATATAAGTATTACATATGTTATGCATATTATTAATTCACGATTCATCCAACAAACATTGTAGACAAATGTTTAGATAAGAGGCGGTGGAAAACAATCTTAAGACATAGAGACAAATTTGAGAAGAATATTATTTCTCACCTCAAATATTTGCTTAGCATCAAATTATGGTCGTTATCCGTCAATTTTTAAAGCATAATGATTACTGATTGATTGCATAATATGAAATGTTAAATCAATTGGTGTGCATTCATGTCCTATGAGTAACCAAACTATGACAATCATATAAGTCAAGGTATCGAAACACTATATGTGATAAAATCTCTTATATATCAATATACATGAAATGGCATATTCTAATAATCATGCACATAGAACCAAATCCACCATTTTATTCTTAGTATATTATGTAAAAGTATCATTGCAGAGTGATGACTCATGCTTGTACTCCTAGCATGCTCTTGTATATTGCACACGTTTTTGTAGTATGAACATAACATTTATGACCTATGGTGCTGTCTTGGAGAATTCAGAGGTCGAATCTAAAATGATGGCATAATTGCATGGTGGAGGCCGGTTTTACCTACTGCCATTAGTATCCAGATAAAGGAAGAAACAGCGTCATGATAAGAATGGGGCAGCAATAAATATTGCTCAAGCGAAACAGTGGTACTGTGGTAGTACGACATCATTGCTACAATTGGATGCTGCTCTGTTTCTTTTTCATCTCATCAATGGTGTTTTGGTGATATAACAGCACAAAAAATTACAATTACTGATTGGAAGACGTGAGATGGTTGTTGTGTGGGAGTGGGAATCGTGGGCGGGTGGGGTTGGTTCTATATGGATTGACGGATTACATCTTTTGTAAGAAAGAATTTAAAAAAGAAAAGAAAGGAAAGAACATAAATAGCTCTGAATACAGTTATTATGGATAAATGTATCGTGCAGAGAGAACATAAACAAAAAATTTAACAATTGAGTTTGCCCCCATTGGGATGGGATCATTATAGCTTAGGAGAGAGTGGTGGGGAGAGGAGTGCATGGGGTAAGAGTGCAGACATGAGAGAGGAAGAATAATCTATAGATGTATGGGATGTTTCAGTTTTCGTTTGACCAGGATAATGGGTGATGGATGTGTCGCTCGGCGAGAATGATTGGCCATGGAACCGTTTTTAATGGGAGAGAATGGAGAGAGAAGTACTTGTATATAATGGGAGTTACCTGAAGTTGCAAAAACGACTCAGCAGACAATTCATTGATCTTGAAGAAAATCTAAGCATTAATCTGAAGTGTCGGACTGTAATAGAACAAATCCAATGCAAATAATTTATTTACTTTAATACGTTTCTATCTCGGCCAAAGTCTCACAGGCTAAAAAAAGGGAATCTAAAGCTTCAAAGTTTATATAAGATGATAACAAAGTGACACCGAATTTTCTAAAGAAACTATGGGAAAACAAAGAAGAATAGCCTATTGATTCTCGTAGGAACAGCGGCAATGTGTAGTTTCTGAAGAAACGATGGCAAAACAAAGAAGAATAACCTATTGATTCTTGTAGGGCTGTTTGATGCATTCGTCACATCTATAACAACTATGGCTCAACTCTATTTACTGAATCCACCTGAAATATCTAAATGCTTTGGAAGCAAGGGGAAAACGAAGAATAATAACTTTTTGTTCTTCTATAGAAATGAAACCAGTAGGCATGTTTAAATGTTTTTGAAGTATCACTTGTAATTACACCATAAAATATCAACCAAAATTGTCGTGTTTACATATCATAAACGAATAGGTTTTGTGCAAAGCTAGCAATTGTGGCTCAGTGCAACTCATGTCCCTACAGTTAAAATTTTGCATCTCTCCGCAAATTAGATAGAGCTTGCAATGTTTACTGAAGTGTTGCATTGAAATTATGCTTAACGTTTCCGTATACTTTCTCATCAGAGGAGTGCCCCTATCCTTTCTGAGAAATACCAAGTGAAATGGAGAGCTTAGGGTTACACAATGTGTGTACCCTTATATTTATATTAGTAGAACATTTACAATGAGGTCCATATATAAATGTAAAATAGCAGAACAGTAAATAAAGACTTATATATTAACACTCCCCCTCAAGTTGGAGCATAGATGTCAATCATGCCCAAGTTGTCCACCAGAGAACAGAAGTGCTTTTTCGCCAATAGCTTGGTAAATATATCAGCAACCTGATCTTCAGAGCGGGTGAAAGGAGTGCATATTTTGCCAGATAGTATAGTTTCCCTGATGAAGTGACAATTAACCTCAATATGTTTTGTGCGCTCATGATATACAGGATTGTTGGCAATAAAAATAGCAGCTTTATTATCACAGTGCATCGGGATAGCAGAAGAAGACTTAACACCGAAGTCTTTCAGAAGGGATAGCACCCACAAAAGTTCACAGGCAGTATGGGCCATGGCCCTGTATTCGGCTTCAACACTAGATCTAGCAACAACATTTTGTTTCTTGCTTCTCCAGGTGACTAGATTACCTCCTACATATGTCCAGTAGCCAGAAGTGGATTTCCTGTCAATCTTGCTTCCTGCATAGTCAGAATCAGAATAGCCTTCTACAGAACAATGCCCATTTTTCTTGTAATGGAGGCCCTTGTCAGGTGACTTCTTTAGATATCGCAGAATATTGCATAGAGCATCCCAGTGACACTGTCTGGGTTTATCCAAGTACCTGCTAAGAAGTCCCACAACAGTAGATATGTCAGCTCTAGTCACCGTCAGATACTTACCAATCAATCTCCTGTATTTTTTGTTATCAAAAAACAGCGGAGAAGAATCATCATCCCAATTAACATTGGGATCTAGAAGAGTATCAACTGGCCTTGCCCCAAGCATTCCAGTTTCCTGTAAAAGATCCAGTACATATTTCCTTTGAGATAAAACAAGTGCAGTAGAAGTTCTAGATACCTCTATGCCCAGAAAATATCGTAGTTTTCCCAGATCTTTAGTAGCAAAGTGCTTGCAGAGATGGGCTTTAGTGGCCTGAATAGCAAAAGAATCGCTGCCAGATAGGATGATATCATCAACATATACAATCAGTATCACAATGCCAGAAGAAGTCTTTTTTGTAAAGACAGAATGATCAACCTGCGATCTCAGAAAACCAAAGGCAGTCAAAATTTTGCTTAACTTATCAAACCAAGCACGAGGACTCTGTTTGAGCCCATAGATAGTTTTCTTCAGCCTGCAGACTTTATGTGACTCCCTCTGAGCAACAAACCTAGGAGGTTGCTCCATATAGACTTCCTCTTGCAGATCACCATACAAGAAAACATTTTTAACATCCAGTTGTAATAGAGGCCAGTCAAGGTTAATAACAACAGATAGTAAAACTCTGACAAAATTAAGACGGGCAACAGGTGAAAAAGTCTCAAAGTAATCAATACCATAAGTATGTTTATACCCTTTTGCAACAAGGTGTGCCTTTAGACGTTCTACAGTACCATCAGGTTGATATTTGACAGCATAAACCCATCTGCAGCCTACATGCTTACACTGAGGAGGTGGATCCACCAACTCCCAACTGTGTCTATCAGCAAGAGCAAGCATCTCCTCCTTCATGGCAGTAGTCCAAGCTGTACTTTGCAAGGCATCATGTACAGTCTTCGGAATGGCAATAACAGATAAAGCAGTGACAAAGTTGCTAGCATGAACACTTAAATGTGCAGTAGATACATGGTTAGCAATATTGTGAGTAGTACAGGAACGAGTACCCTTCCTAAGAGCAATAGGTACATCTAGATCAGAAATTACCTCAGGTGATGCAGAACCTTCGAGAGGAGAAGATTGGTTTGGAGTGGGGGGTTCTTGTGCCGGTTGAGATCTGTTCCTGCGCTGATAAACAATAAGAGGTGTCGTATGTTCCAGAGTAGAGGCATCAGAAATACAATCACTAGTAATAGACAGTGGAGAAGCAATAAGATCAGAATGTAGACTATCTCTTTTAGTAGAGTAGTAGGGCATATCCTCAAAAAAGACAACATCACTGCTCGTGAACCATCTTTTTGTAGGACTATAGCATCTATATCCTTTCTGTGTACGAGAATACCCTAAGAAAATACATTTTTCAGCACGTGGAGATAGTTTATCATGAGTAGGGCCAAGCAACTTCACAAAGCATGTAGAGCCAAATATGCGAGGAGGTACAGAAAACAAGGGTTTGTCAGGATGCAGAACTTGTACAAGTATCTTATTTCCAATCACAGAAGAAGGCATTCTATTTATTAAGAAACAGGCAGTCAAAATAGCTTCAGGCCAGAATAACCGAGGTACATTTGAATGCAGCATAATGGTTCTAGCAACCTCTAGTAAGTGTCTATTCTTCCTTTCTGCAATGCCATTCTGCTGAGGTGTGTATGCACAAGAAGTTTGATGTCATAGAATTAAATGTCCGATTTCGATGTCGTGTCCGATGGCCCAGAAATAGAGATTTTTCGAAATTTCGCACTAAATTTCGGTATTTACTGCCCTAACGATTTCGACGACCAAATAAGCGAATTAAATCATTAAAATTTATCAGGATGATCTAAACGCCAAGATCTACTCAAATATGCAATAATATTTCATATTGCATATGTGGGGGGGGGTCTCCCACATTTGTAATTGAAGGAAGCTGAGCAATTTTGACAGAATTTTAATGGAAATTATGATGGCAAAATGAAGGAATTAAGCTTTGAAATTCTGCAAACACAAAGTCTAGACATAAACACACTAGATTATATAATAAATTTATATGTTTAGAGGTTAGGGTGGGATCCATGTCTTGATGAGTGAGTGCACAAATGAACAGAAATGTCAAGTCTGCTAGACAGTTAGAGACTAAGTCTATAACAAACTTACAAATTTCAAGTTTAAGCAACTACTACTAGACTTTAAAACTTATAGTTACTTACAACTTACAACTTACAAGTTACAAGTACAACTTGCAAGCTTACAAATTACAACTTAAAATATATAATTATAAAATAAAACAAATTAACAACTAACAAACTTACACATTATGATGTTCCATAAGTCTTGCGTAGTAGTAAACTAGGAGTTCAACAATCCTAGTTGAAGCTTGAGTGTCGTGGTGGTTCTTGTCCTTGTGGTGGTTGACCATACATATCCTCATTGTCAAGTCCGTTAGACTGTAAATGAGTGGGATCCATGTCTTAATGAGTGAGTGCACAAATGAACAGAATTGTCAAGTCCGTTAGACTGTAAACAGCTTACAAACCCACAATTTACCACTTAGACCTTAAAACTTACAGTTGCAAGTTACAAACTTACATGTTACAACTTATATAAGTCTAGTGTTAAAATTTAGTTAGGTTACATGGGTCATGTATACATAGATAAAAGAAAATGCATTATTTTAAAGTCATTTTATGTATTAATATGTGTAATAATAACAAATTTATTATAGAATTGCAGACTTAATACTATTATTTCATAGATCCACAAGTTTATTTGTAGTTCATGTGATTTTCCAAAGAGAATCGCCAAAATACCTAACATATAGTAGCAACACTTAGGACTTTGTTATTTTTCATAGTATCTCTTCACATCTTTTAGAAGAGTGTAAACATAGAAAGAGGTATACATGGGCTAGGGATAGGGGAAACATACCTTAGAATCAAAGAAAATAGCCTCTATAAGCAAAAGATACAAAGAGAATTGCCAAAATACCTAACATGTAGTGGCAGCAGTCCTAGGAACAAATATCTCGAAATTTCTATCGAAATTTTGTGCCATTTCGTGAAATTATGGCCCAAACTGGGCGAAATTTGCACTGTTTTGCGAAATTTCACACCTAAGTGCGAAATTTTAGCGAAATTTCTGCGAAATGACGTCCCATTCTCTACGTACAAGCGTTTCGATGTCCGATTGGAAAAAAATCGAAATTTCGATCGAAATTTTGTTCCATGTCTGATGTATAGTGCCAACAGATTTACAAAACAATTCAACATCTTTCTGAACAAATTCAAGTACATTATCAGTTCTAAAAACTTTAATAGGCATAGAGTACTGTGTTTTCACCTTAGCAAAAAAGAATTTAATTGTGGACAAAACTTCAGATCGACTTTTCATAAGAAATAACCAAGTGGCCTGAGAAAAATCATCAATAAACAATATAAAATATTTGTTTCCAGACAGACTAGGGACATGACATGGACCCCATACATCAGCATGAACAAGATCAAAAATATTTTTACTACTAATCTGAGAACGTTTAGGATAAACAACCCTAGTTTGTTTCCCTAACTGACATGACTCGCACTGAAATACATGTGTCCCTACATCAGATACAATATGTCGCAGTTTCTCAGAAGATGGGTGCCCAAGTATGTAGTGCCACTGTAGTGCCGAAACTGAAGAAGATAACACAGAAGCTAAAGCCACATTGTCCACTTTTTTCAGATTGTCCAGGTAGTACAAACCATCAAAACCTTCATGCCCCCCACCAATCTTCATCCTCGTGTGAAGGTCCTGAAAAACACATGAACCAGGTACAAAAGTCAGGCTACAGTTCAGGCTACGCAAAATCTTGCTAACAGATAATAAATTCAGCGGAAAGCGAGGCACATATAGCGCAGATCTCAACATGATCTCAAAAAAAATATCTCCAATCCCCGAAACAGTAGACTTGGAGCCATCAACAAGCATAACAGACGAGTGAGTAATCGGTCTAGATAAATTTCTGAACAAAGACCAATTCCCAGATATATGAGAAGATGCGCCCGAATCAATAACCCATTTAGTATTACCAGTACTAGAAGATGGTGCAGTGAGGAAGGCAATATCACAACCAGAGTAAGTCGTAGCATGTGCTCCAGTGGTGGTGGCAGTCGAAGATGAGTCAGTATGCTCGACCTCAGCACGAATGAAGTCAGTAGTAGAAGTACTCGAGGCATCAGGCTGGGTAGCTATCTCAGAAGAGGTAGTAGCATCAGTGGCCGCATTGGCCCAAGCCAGTTTGCCATATTTCTCCCAACATTTTTCTTCAATATGATTAGTCCGACCATAGAAGCTGCAGAACCGTTGGCCAGTCTGAGGGCGTGCAACAACAAGAGGTCCAAAAGATGCTGCACGACCATAAGGGTTCCTCCCCCTTCCAACACCGGGGGGGGGGGGGGCGAGTGTCGTGAGACCGACCGCGTCCACAACCACGACCAGACATCGCAGCAGGTGCAGTAGAATCACTAGTATCAGTAGATGTCTCAGATGAGGATGCAGGCAGGCGCTGTAGACGCTGAAATGCACTCTGTAGAGTAGGTAGTGGATCACTGGCTAGAATTTGATCCACAACCCCAGCATAAGAGTCAGGTAAGCCACATAAGAACTGAACTACTTGCAACTCTTGGCGTTGACGTTGCATAGTAGCCAAATCAGTAGACAAGGGATGGTAAGCCTCCAATTCCCCCCAAAGTCCCTTGAAGGAAGAGAAATAATCACTAAGGTCAGATCCCGAGAAACACAGACGACTGAGCTGTTTGTTGATGTCAAACACTTTCTTTGGATTCTGGCTGTGTGAGTAGGTGCTAGCAAGCTGATCCCACATCTGCTTGGCTGTCTGCAGGTATAATAATGTGACACTAATTTTTGTCTCACTACTATTCAGAATCCATGTCATAACAGTAGAGTCATCTTTCACCCAGTCATCATAGGCTTTAACATCTTTGGAGTCGGCAGTTGCAGCAGGAACAACAGGTGGATCACGCGTCAAGTGAGACATCTTGCCTTGAGATTTAACATAGATTTGCATTGGAGCACACCCAGTGCTGGTAGTTGTGCCCATCAAGTTTGACCGTAGTGACTTGACGACGCAGATCTTCACCGGAGGACACCATGAGACAGAAGTGGACCAACTCCCGGAGTGACAGGTAGGTAGCAGAAGGAACATACAGGTAGTAGAAGGCTGCCTACGTCTTCAGGTAGGTAGCAGTAGGCACAAATCTACAAATCGGATGGACCTCTTACATACGGGCTACGCCGGAGCGCAACAAGGAACCCGGTGGCTCAAACGGCCAACACGGGCAGGCAGAAAACAGAGTCGAAGGTGGTCTTCAGTAGGGATTCAAGCCACTGGACAACCGCGGGCAGATCGGAGCCCAGCAACAGACGGGCTTGCCCGGAGGCGGGCTGCCCCGGAGGGACGGTGGCCCCGGCGGCCTAGCAGCCCCGACGGCTCAGCGGCCCCAGCGGCGGCTGGTAGGCGGCTGGCTGCGGCTGACGGGCGGTGCGAGCGGGGGGGGGGGAGAAAGAGAGAGAGGGAGAAAAGCGGCGGCTCCCGGATCTAGGCCTGCTCTGGTACCATGAGAAATACTAAGTGAAATGGAGAGCTTAGGGTTGCACAATGTGTGTACCCTTATATTTATATTAGTAGAACATTTACAATGAGGTCCATACATAAATGTAAAATAGCAGAACAGTAAATAAAGATATATATATATTAACACTTTCTAGTCAGTAGAGCGTCGTGGTTGTTGAGATGCAACTAACGACAATTAAATACCAGTCAAGGGTTGATTTTAAAAAATAGGCCCTGTTAACAAACAAAGAGAAAGCTAAATTGACATATTTCGATCCCCTCCCTTCATAATACAAAGTGAGACAAAATGCCTGTAAATAACATATGTGTTTCCCAATTCGGTGTATAAAAAGACTTGCCGAAAAATTGTCGGCCTCATTGGTAGCTACATCATTAATCTTATTCTTTTCATTTTTATCTGCTTGCAACCTGTACCATCACTCCATGCACCTTGTAGGGCATGTCTTCTCATTGTTACCTTCTCTAAGTACCTGCTACTTTATCGGAGCAACAAATGAAGTCAACGCGTGAATTCAATAACAAAAATAGATTGCACAAATTCATTCTTTGACAAAAAGCCAAAAGAGGAAATAAATCGTACTCATGAATAAAAATGAAAACAAGGCATTTGTCAAACTGCTACGATGTCACTGTGATAACTTGTTGGCTGGAGCGACGTGATGATCACTGTGTTGTTCACACCGTTTCTTACAGCAGTGAGATGCATATCGGTGGTAGAGTGAGGGCTTCTTTTTGATGGAGTCGATGTTGTGACCAGAACATTTCATAGTCTAGCGGACTGGAAGGAAGAGGTGTTGAAGTGATATATGTATGACAACCTCGACAGCTTCTGAGTGCTGGCGGTCGTTGCCACACACTGCTCCTATTCAAGCACGCAAGAAACGAGGTATCCGATACCGATGCCGTTTCGACAACCTGGAAATAGGTATTTACCGGTATACCGATAGAAATATCGACAGACGCAATCCTGGCGGTTTCGACGCCAAAATGAACAAATTAAATTATGAAATTTCACATGTGTAATCTCTAAACCTACATGCATAGTTTTATGCAATAAAATTTTATGATGGGTATGTGGGGATGGGGTATCCATCATGTGGGAGGTAGGGAACATGTCCTGTTTTCTGGGGATTTCGATGAAAAAATTTAGGAATTAAGATTTGGAATTTTACCAGCACAATCCATAAACATAAATACACACACTTATACAATAATATCCAATTTACAACACAGTAATAACATAGTAACTTACTAATATCATTTGTATGTCGAGTTATACATTGATTCTCCATACAATATTGAGTTGATATGGTTGACATATAGCTTTCCTAACATGTACATTATGTAAGGTTGGTTGTATGAAGTTCCGTGATGCTCATTCATGTGCAATATTATGTGTATAATACTCATTTGTATTATATTCACATTACACTTTAGTAAAACATCTTCTACTAAACATAAATAACTAACTAATTATATCAATACTAATTGTAATATGTGTAGATATTGCATGATAATAGTAATTAATAGTGTTGTAATTAGGTAAATCTAGTGATACAATTGTAAATCTACATAATATACTTATAGATGTATGTATAGTTCACATAAACATATAAAAATTGGAGTAATACTAGGCTTTGGCAGTAAAATCCCCCCTTTTTAGGTGAAAGTGGAAGAAAAAAGTAGGAAAAAGAGACGGAGAGGTTGCTAATGGTAGAAAATGACAGAGATTAGTTAGAATTACCTTGATTTGAGTTGGTATTAGCTCCAATCGCCAAAAATCATCCAAATGTACCTTTTCTCCTCCCAAGAAGTAACAACAGTCATTCTCGCAAAAAACGACATACCTGTCGGTATACTGCCGGTTTCGGTCGGTACAGTGAAGTTAGTAGTGCATTTTGCACTGAAACCATCGAAACATGGTGGTATTAATGGTATACATGTCGTTATTATCGATATTTACGATCCTATCGGTACGCAAGCATGTATCTGCGTCGGTGCCCGTCAATATCTGTATTTCGGTCAAAATACCACCAATACCAACAATACCTCATTCCTTGTAAGCACGTTGTAGTGGGGGAGTCGTGGGGTGAAAACCAACGCAAGTAGTTCGACTATCGAGTAGAGAAACATGTGAGAGAAACAAACTAATAAAAGAAAAAAAAACGTGGAGAAAAATTGTGAGAGGACAGAGAGTCAAGGAGCTTGCAACATTTGAATTTGTTGCAATCTGATTGGCTAGGAAGCTTTTCAAAAGAGAAAAATGGCACAATTGTAATTAGTTAGAAAAACTCTCTTTTTATAGTAGTATAGATAAAAATTAAAATAAATGCATTAATTTACCTAAATCATCCTAGCATGAACTAAATCAGACCTAGTTTGACCATTCATATCTCACATCTAACTCAATCCAAAGCCAATTAAATTCAACAGAAAAAGACCTAATTTTAGCAAAAAATACCTATTATGGCCCTAAAAGGCGTAAATTGGGTCTAAAATGTCCTAGTTGCCTAAGATTTCATTAAAGAACCTAGCTAGGGGTGGGCATAGTTCGGTTTGATTCGGTTTACCCCTAAAACTACATACCAAACCATATATATCGGATTCTGACATTTTCAAACCGAACCAAACCGCTAACTAGTCTGAAACCAAACTGAACTGAACTGTTGATTTGTGGTTTGGTTGGGCTTAGTTTAGTTTCAAACTATTATATGAGAAATTATACGGCTTTATACTGGCTTTATATTGTCTTTTATGAAAAAATAGGCATTTTTATTATCTCAATCAAGGCATCTAGCATGAGAAAAGAACTTCATATTAAAACCATTGTTTAGAAATGGGTAATATAAAAATACATTATAAAACTATAAGTAGACAATGTCCAACTAACATCAAATAAGTATGCCTTATATCACATAGTCTAAAATTTTGTAAGACTTTATTTAATTTTTTATATCATTTGTTTTACAGATTAACATATATAAACTTATTGAATATCGTAAAATTTAGTTTAGATAAGTAATTTTTATAGTATTAAGTTTATGTTTAAAACACATAGGGGTGAGCAAACTTTGGTTAAAACCTTTTAACCGAATGGTTAATTCGAATTCAACCAATATGGTTAGACCAAATCGGTTAATTCGGTTAGTTCGGTAAAAAAAAATCGGTTAATTTGGTTATTCGATTAACGGTTCGGTTAATATATTTTCTAATGTGGTTAACCGATTAACTGAAATAAATTTTACACAAACCTAAACCCAATCCTAACAGGCCCAAAATCTGCCGGCCCATTTGTAATTTTGGTTTGTAGACTCTCCTTTCAGTTTCACACTCCAACTCCCGATCCCAGCCCCACCCCACGCTCGCGTCCACGCTAAGAGTCTGAGACAACGTTCTGCCGCGACAACTTCCCCCCAAGTGAGAAACGCTGCGAACCCTAGCCGACAACGCCGGACCCGCCGGTCATCCTGCCCTAGAGCCCGCCGTCGCACCCGTAGCGCCGTCGCACCCCTAGCGTCGGTCATCCATCCTTGCTCGCCGATTTTGTCCCTCCGTCACTGCTGGCCGCCGCAGACGTCTACTTCTCTAAGAGACCTTGCTGCCGCTGTCCCGCTGAACTGTTCCGGATCACTGTCGCTCGGCGGATCCGCTATCAAAACTCCAGGTCGCAGCTACCCAAACTCCAGGTCGCATGTCTTTCGTCACCACTGGTTCTTCTAGCTCCCTTGGCCTCGGTCTGAGTCTCCCCTGCTCTGGTCACCAAGTACATGCTTCTACATAACCAAGGATTTCAGTCATCTACCCATCTTTTTGGCCATTTGCTGCAGTTTTCGAAGAGCATTAGTAGCCACTTTAGTTGGCATCTTCCAATCTTCTTGGTCTCTGTTGGACGGTTGGTCGTGGTTGATTACAGCAAGTGGACAGCTCTTTGCATTAGTCTAGCAATCTTCTTGCTGCCTGCTCTTGATCTATCTGTGGTTGATCCATTCTGCTATTTTATTTTGTACCTTTTGTGATTTCTCAGCTCTAGGGAACCCATTCTTACTTTTATTTTTATTTTTGCATTGAAATATATATACTCTTGTCTTGATATTTGTTGTAATCTTGTCTGGCTAATGATGTAATGTGAAGTATTCATATCCAAATATTTATACACATGAGATGTATACATAAGTGATTTCCTTGTAGCTTTTTGAGTTACTAATAAGAAATATAAATGACAAGCTTTGGTCTAATTAATTGCAATGTTCCCTCCTACATTCACATGATTGGTTGTAATTCAAGGAGGAGGACCAACAGGCTTAGCTCTTGTATATGTCATTGAAATTATGTCAAATAAATGAATTTACAGCAGCTATACATCAATATGGTTGGCTGTAACTCAAGGAGGATGACCAATAATATTAGTTATTGCCTATATCCTTGACATTATGTCAAAGAAAGGAATTTACAGCTGCTATACATCAACGTGGTTGGCTGTAATTTAAGAAGGAAGACCTACAAGCTTAGATCTTGTCAAAGAAATGAATTTCCAGCAGCTATACATCAATGTGGCTGGCTGTAATTTAAGAAGAAAGACCTATAAGCTTAGATCTTGTCAAAGAAATGAATTTCCAGCAGCTATATATCAACGTGGCTGGCTGTAATTCAAGAAGGAAGACCTACAAGTATAGATATTGTGTACATCATTGACATTTTGGCTAAGAACTGCATATATGAACTGCATATATGAGTTGCAAGTTGCATACATGAGTGTTATTTGGTTAACCAAATTAACCGACCGAATTAACCATTAACCGATTGGATAAAAACCGAATTAACCGACACAATTTGGTTAGGTTAATGGTTAAAACCTCAAACCACAAATTAACCGTTCAACCGAACCGAATTAACCGAAACCAACCGAATTAACCGAATGCTCACCCCTAAAAACACACATGCTCACCCCTAAACACACACACACACACACACACACACACACACACACAGAGACATGTACACACACACGCTGGCTGGTACATGCAACTTATGTGTACCAGCCATGAAAATGACATATGTGGAATACATTTATTCAATCCAACCTTACAGATTGAATCAAAATTAATTAGATTATATGTGTTTAAAAAATCACAACCATACTTTATGCATATCATGAGATATGACAATATATCATTCAATGATTTCTGCAATTTCTGCAACTTACCGCTGATTAGAAAATATGTATAGTCTTTCATTTGATGATCTAGGAACGCCAGTTTGAAGTGATTTTTGATACACATTATCGAAGGGGTAAGCATCACATCCATAAGGTTGGATTGCTTTTTATACATTTGCAATCATCATACATGAAGATATGTACATGTACTCGGGTACACAATTGTTTTAGCCATATATACACACACACACACACACACACACACACACACACACAGATATATATATATATATATATATGTATATATATGTGTGTGTGTGTACACACACACACACACACATATGTATATATAGCTAAAAGAATTGTGTACTTGAGTACATATAGTTTACATGTACCCATCTTCATTTGTGATGATTACAAAAGTATAAAAAGCATTGTGTACTTGAGTACACATATATACACACACACACACACACACACTACATATATATATATATATATATATATGGAATTAAGAGAGAGATTTCTCCCCCCCCTCTCCCATAACCCGTGGTGGAGGCTTCTCCGTGTGGTGATAAATCAAGAGATACTTCTCCGTGTGGTGATAAATCAAGAGATACATTATGTATGTATATATATATATATGTATATATAGAGTCAGACTAGAATACACTCGAGTGTATCCGGAGCAGAATACACTCAAGTAGGTTTCCATGATGCAATATATTTTTTTAAAATCTAATCCGTTGATCTTCTTAAACATCTCGTGAACAACTCATACGCAAAATTTGAGCACATTTGGATATGTATAGCTCATGTTATGAAGACCGCAAAAATTATGCATTTCAAATTAGTTTCGCGCGTTGATTTTGTTGCCCTTGGATGAGTGATTTACACTCATCCAAATGGGCTAAAAATTTGTATGTAGCCTAGTTATATTATGACAGTGAAGATCAACGGTTTACATTTTGCAAAAACTAGTCTTGATATGCAAACACACTTGAGTGTATTCGTGCGATCCGTACACTCGAGTGTATTCTAGCCTGACTCTGTATATATATATATATATATATATATATATATATATATATGGGATTTATAGAGAAAGATTTCTCCCCCCTCTCCCATAACCCATGGCGGAAGCTTCTCTGTGTTGTGATAAATCAAGAGATACTTCTCCGTGTGGTGATAAATCAAGAGATACATTATGTATGTATGTATGTATGTATGGACGTATGTATGTATGTATGTATGTTCCGACCTCAAATGAGGACAAAGTTACAAGCCACACCTTACGTGTAGCTACAAAGCATTACATAGGGAGTAAAACTGATAGATAAGATAATCACATGTTGACTGCTTAAAACATATTCAAATCCCAATTTCAAACGATGATGTTAGATAATTGGGTCAGTTTGTGATGATGAGTTTTGTAGTGTAGCTTTAGTTCGTGCTCAATCTTTTTGAAGATGAGCAGTTCATCTTCCTTCTTGCCTCCATGTCTTTTGGAATTCCTTGCAGTCCAAATGTGGTGGATGCAGATAGTGATCGTCCACAAGATGAAGATACGATCATCCTTGCGACATGCCCCGATATCTGTTAAGCACTTTTCCAAAGAGGAAGTAGTGTCCAGGTCCAGCTTTAGTGCAGCTCGTCCCCAAATGTACTTCCACCATTTGCAGGTGGAAGACAGGTGAGTGGCATCCTCTTCAGCTGCGTGACAGAGTTCGCAGATGTTGGTGATGCTTGGGTTCCACTTTCGAATCTTGTCCAAAGTGGGAAGAAGGTTTCTAAGAGCTCTATAGACAGTGAAGCTCCATCTTGGATTATGTAGAGGATGCCAAAGATTCTTGGCAGCAGCGTTGACATCCTGGCGAGATCTGCAAGCTTCCCAAAGCAAGTCATCTTCTTGGTTCTGAAAGTTATCCCACACGTCAGTGAATCTTCGCCAGCAAGTGGATAATCCCCAACGATGTGTTGGTTTCTGAAAATTGCCAATATCATATCGGCGAGACATCCAGTTAGCCCAGGCAGATTCTCCATTGAGTAAGCATTTGAGACGCTTCATGGTATGGAAGTCAGCAAGTTCATCGAGATTCTTTAAGTTGAGTCCTCCTTCCTCATAGGGGTAGGAAATACGCTGCCAGCTAGCAGGGTGTATAGACGAACCCCATAGGAAATCATCAAGGAGAATTTCCATTCTGCGGAGAGTGGACTTGGTAAGTTCACCCTGACTGAGCCAGTATTGTATGATGCCAAGGGCATTAGCTTTGATTAAAACCAGTCTGCCAGAGAAGGATAATTTGTTTCCTGGCCATTTGGTTAACATGTCTTTGAGCTTGTCAAGGCAAGGATTGAAGTTAGTTCTACGTAGGTTACCACCAGCTAATGGATAGCCTAAGTAGGTTGTGGGCAGAACGCCCAACTGAACTCCGAGCAGATCAACTTTCTCTGGCTGGTCAGGGACAAATTTTGAGAAGTAAATGCAAGATTTCAAAGTATTCATCTTCATGCCAGATTCGAACCCAAATTCAGACAGAAGGAGTTTGAGGTTAGTGAGGCTCCTGGTGCGTGCTTCACAGAAGATTAGAACATCATCTGCGAACAGCAGATGCGACATAACGGGAGTATTTCTGATGGTGTATGTGCGGATCCTTTTCACAGAGACGGCACGTTCAAGCTTCTTACTAAGACCTTCCATGACGATAGTGAAAAGCAGAGGTGACAAGGGATCACCCTGTCGAAGTCCATTTGAATTCTTAAAGAACCCCTCAGAGGCACCATTGAGTAGTATCGAGAAAGGTGTGGATACACATTGCTTGACAATGTTTATCCAATCATCTCTGAAGCCCAGTGATTTTAGACAGTTCCAAAGGTACGACCAGTTGATTGAATCGAAAGCTTTGGTTATGTCCAATTTAACACATGCTGAAGGCGAGCTCCTGGCAAGATTGTAATTCAGAGTGAATTCAGCAGCTAACAAAGAGCAATGTTGTATGTTTCTGCCTTTGATAAAGGCTCCCTGGTTAGGGGAAATTATTTTAGGCATGAGAACAACAAGTCGGATTGTAATTATCTTTGTGATAATCTTGTAAAGCATGGAACAACATGCAATGGGTCTGAAGTCAGCTGGTGACGAGATAATATCCTTCTTCGGTATAAGGGCAAAGAAGACATGATTCAATTGTCTGACCATGTGACCACCTTTGAAAAACCACTGAACTGCCTCGAGAAGGTCTGACTTTAGTAGTTCCCAGTTCTCACGATAGGAGAACCCATTAAAGCCATCAGGACCTGGGCTCTTAGAAGGGCCAATGAACCAAATAACTTTCTTTATTTCATCAATCTCTGGAATACGGCATAGCATGTCGTTGTCCTCCTTAGTGATAAGTTGAGCCCAATCGTTGTCAACAGGAGCAACAGTTGTATTATCTTGATTGTAGAGTTGTTCAAAGAATGAGATTGTCTCCTTCGCAATGGCTTCTTCATCTTGAATGAAGTTTCCATTATCATCGTAAATTTCAGTAATGGTATTGAGGGCGTCCCTCCTTTTGACAACAGATTGATAAAGTTGAGTGTTCCTGTCACCATTAGCAACCCAATCCATACGGCTGCGTTGCCAATAGTATTTTTCTTCGGCTTTGTCGAGGAGCTTGATCCTGTCAATTGTGACTTTCTCAGTGTGAATGAGCTGTTCATCAAGTGGATTTTTGCGTAGAGCTTTTGAAATATCGTCCATCTCTATATGTTCCTGTTGTAACAGGTTCTTTAGATTGACTTGAGATTTAGCCCATTTCTTGAGCTTCGCCTTCACTTTTTTAAGTTTTTGGATAAACCTAAAAAGTGGATTGCCTTAAACTTCTTCATTCCAAGCTTCTTGAATGAGTTCCTTGAATCCAGGCCATTCTTGCCAGTAGTTCAAGAAACGGAAAGGCCTGGCTTTGCGTTGGACTTCCCTGAGATTAACATTGATGGCCGAGTGGTCAAAAAATTTAGTGGTAAGAAGTTTGGATTTCGTACCTGGAAATTTTGTTAACCAGTCATCGTTTACAAGAGCTCGATCAAGTTTGCAGGCTATGCGTTTAGACTTGGCAAGTCTATTGCTCCAAGTAAACATTTCACCTCCAACTGTGGGGAGCTCAACTAATCCAGCATTATCAATGGCCGAATTAAAAGAGCTGAGAACTTGGTTGAGAACATCACAGCCTCCTGCCTTTTCTTCACGTTTGCGAATGTTGTTGAAATCACCAACAACGAGCAATGGATCTTGAATAGTAGATGAGATAGCGACCAATTTACTCCATAAATCAGTTCTTTGACACATGAGATTTCTAGTGTAGATGCCTGTAATCATGAGTCGTAGACCGCCCTTATTCATTGCACACATGGTGATTTGCTGATCGTCAGAATTAATGGCAGTTAGGTCCCAAGAACGAGGATCCCAGCCTATGCAAATTCTACCATTGTCATCAAAGAGATGATTCGATTTGTGAATCCAACCATTAGGAAAGAGTTTCTTAATGGTTTCTTTATTGAAAGACTTGATTTTAGTTTCCACTAGAATCGCTATGGAGGCTTTAATATTTCTTATGGCTTCTCTTACCTCCTTCTGTGGTTTCCCAGAACCACGAACATTGGCCATGTAGACTGTCATTTATTGGATCTTCCAGTCGATCGGGTCTTACGCGGCCCTTTCGCACTAGAATCACCTTTACCAGCCTCCTTCTCCTTCGCCTGGTTTCCTGGTTTGTTCCCAAACTCCTTTTCCTTTGCATGACTTCCTGAAGAGGTAGTTTCTTTATCGTTACCTGTAGGATTCTCAACAAACTTTTCTTGATGAGGTACATCGTTAGCAGGCTCCCTGTTGACTGCGGACGTCTCGGTTGTGATGTCAATCTCTTTAGCAGCAGACGTCTCAGCTGTGGAGTTTGTCTCGTTAGCAGTGGACGTTGCTTCTTTATCAATAATAACAGTAGTTGTTGTTTCCTTGTCAGTGATTTTATCAGCTTCTGGGATTGGTTCTTCCTCATCAGGTATGGTAGTGGCTTTCCCATCCACTATCTTCTTCCATTGCTGCTGCTTTTTGGGAGGAGCATTGTTCTTTTTGGGTTCGGGATTTAATGGACAGTCCATATCACAGTGCCCAAAGACTTTGCACATCTGACATCTATCGGGGACGTGCTCATACTTGATCTCGACCGCCAAAGGGTCACGTTTAGGCATGTTTACCCAGACTTTCTTAGAAAGTTCTCCTTCTGCTTCGACTTCAACCAAAGCTCATGCCTCGCCCAAGGACTCCTGAGAAAGGGAATGGAGGTCAATGCGGAGGAGTTTGCCAACGCCGCTAACGACGATCCCCACCGCCTTCTCCGACCAATTCTTGCCAAGGGAAGGCATGTTGATCTAGACCGGAATGGAACTGAATAGGTCTTTCTTTAGATCATCACCGACTTTGAAGTCTTTCACCACAACTAGTTGTCTATCGAACCATCGTGGTCCCATGTTGATCGCAGCAAGCTTGTCTTCCTCATTGTTGAAGCGAAGGAGGAAGAACTTATTAGGTTTTGAGTATAGATCAAAGCCTCCCTTCGGCTTCCAAACTCGCTTGATCCAAGCGAGGAGATGGTAGTAGTAAGGGCGTTTGTCAGAACGTATACCACCACAGTATGCGACCAGTTTTTCTCCATCTTATCATATGTATCTTCGTCGATTGTGACAAATCTTTTCCCATTAATGATCTCAGCAGCAACATAGTTATGTTCTTTGTATGTACTGGCGCCACCGAGGACCTGTGTCCAAGCTTTTTTGGGTTGCTCCATGATCACTAATGGAGGGGGAAGACCCCCTCCGCCGTCAACCTAGGGATCAGCGCAAGATCGCCTTAGATCGCCAGAGCGCGGAACCCTTGTTGCCTTTTTGTATGTATGTATGTATGTATGAGATTAAGAGAGAAAGATTTCTCCCCCCCTCTCCCATAACCCGTGGCAGAGGCCGGACGCCCGGGAGGGTGATGAATCAAGAGATGTATGTATGTATGTATGGGATTAAGAGAGAAAGATTTCTCTCCCCCTCTCCCATAACCCGTGGCGGAGGCCGGACGCCTGGGAGGGTGATAAATCAAGAGATGCTTCTCCGTGTGGTTTCGAACCCGGGTCCCTTCATTGGGGACCAGCGAAATTCGCGAACCGGGCTATTCCCTTGCCGGCTGTATGTATGTATGTATGTATGAGATAAAGAGAGGCATTCTCTCCCCCTCTCCCACGCCCGTGACGGAGGCCGAACGTCCGGGAGGGTGGTAAACCAAGGCGGCAACTGGGATTCGAACCCAGGTCCCTTCGTGAGGGGACACCGTGCTTGACCACTTGAGCCACTCCTTGTCGGCTGTATGTATGTATCACTTCAAACCGACGTCCTTAGATCATCAAATGAAAGCAAAAATATATATTTTTTAATCAATGGTAAGTTGTAAAAACTGCAGAAATCATTGAATGATATATTGTTCTCTCTTATGATATACATGAGGTATGGTTGTAATTTTTTGAAAACCTATAATGTATTGCATTTTGATTCCATCCATAAGGTTGGATTGAATAAATTTATTCCACATACGCCATTTATATGACCGGTACACATAAGTTGCATGTACTGGATGGTACACACTTCCTAACCCGTATATATATATATATATATATATATATATATATATATATATATATATATATATATATATATATATATATCATCATCATCATCATCATCTAAGCCTCAATGCCAACTATGTTGGGGTCAGCTACATGGAATCCTTCGTTTCCATTCAGCTCCCGTATATATATATATATATATATATATATATATATATATATATATATATATATATATATATATATATATATATATATATATATACATACATGTATGTATGCATGTACGTACGTATATATATATATATATATATATATATATATATATATATATATATATATATATATATATATATATATGCTTGGGTTGGTTTGGTCAAACTGCACCCTCGGACTAAACCAAACCACTATTTAATGGTTTGATTTTTTTGGAACTAAACCAAACCATTTGCTCCTCAACATAACCGAACTAGTCGGTTTGGTTAGGTTTGGTTTAATTGTTTGGTTTGGTTTTGTGCCCAGCCCTAAACCTAGCGACCTGGGTTGGAACACCACCATCCCCTGGTTTGTGTAGACGAGTGCGTCCATAACTATGGTTCTACTTCTACTGTTAGTAAAGAGCATAATTTGACCAGGGGAATGATGTATGCAACACCCCTGTATTGTGATGCTAGTTTATCATGCTCCACATAGATATGACATAAGTTCTAATTATATATAATCTCTTATTCAAATTATAAAACCACCTAAATCCTAAACGCAATTTATTTTATATAGGCTTAGCCAGATCCAGCTCTGGTTGGCAAGTTGGCGAAAACAGTAACTGGGTGTGAAGTTGGGTCCATGCTGACGGGTTCAAGGCATCATGCAATTGGTCATTCTAGGTTCTCGTGTCAAATCATTCAACACAAGTCAGAACAGATGCTGCACTGAATATGGTTAAGAAAATTCTGGGTCGTGAATCCAACAGAATGTGTGGTATTGTAGTTATTAAGGTCACAAACATTCAAACTGGCAATTGGACCTTTTTGGCAAGCAGTGGCTCCTTGTTCTAGGCACTTCAGAAAGTACTCCTTCTCCGCTTCAAAATTATGACTTAATATGTTGGCCCTCACATCCAAAGGTGTTTAATTACAGACATTGCCAAACTTAGTATTGGTGAAAATTAGTATGTCAGTTCAAAATAGCGATACCTATTATGCTCTAAATACAAAATCCCAATATAAGCGCATGTATACATGAGTGTCCTTTGCCAAGGGACCTCTAGTTTTGCTTGGATTTACTATGAACTCGGTATTGTTAGTTTGTCTGTTATGTCCATAGTTGCTTTGGTTATAGTTGTTTATGTACTACTTGATTACTCTATGCAGATCATAAGGCTTCATGACACCATCAGAAATATTAGATTTCAAATCGATCCTTATGAAGAGGAGGCTGGGGAAATGTTACGGTCACTATTATGTCAGACTCATGCAGACGAGGATGCTGAGATCATGAACTTTCAAATTGCAGCTTCAAGATTGAATCTTAGATCTTCAAAAGCCCTTTTGATAGAGACAAGATGCATTAAAAAGCTGATGAAACATTATTATTCCGATGTAAAGAAAGAAAAGATCATAAACTACCTATATTATCTATTGAAAAGGTATGGAAAGTCTGTCCTGTGCGCAACTTCTGAGTGTGATCAAATTTTTAACGAACCAGATATACTTGATGGAGAAGCTGAAGTTCCGGATGCCATAAATGAACACTCTTCTCTGTCAGAATCTGCATGTGATGAGAGTGTTGTTGAAGGACGTCAAACTGACATTGATGCTGCCATTCCTGAGGAATTTATATGCCCTATTTCACGAAAACTCATGTATGATCCTGTGTTCATTGCTTCTGGGCAAACATATGAAAGAATGTGGATTGAAAAGTGGTTTACAGAGGGGCATGATACATGCCCAAAGACACATCAGAGGTTGAAGACTTTTAGAACTGTTACAAACTCTCCTATCAAGAGCCTCATTTCCCAGTGGTGCCAGAGTCACGGAGTGAAGGTACAAAATCCTTGCTCGCAATCAATTCCTTCCATATTTCACACTTGGGGCATGCTGACCTCCGGCTCTATCTCTAGCTTAGATAATGTGTCCGCATGTCTTTCGGATAATGGAAAGATGCAGCATTATAAGCGTCACATCTTAGATGATATCAATGCTTCAGTTGTTTCCTCTATTGGTGCTACGTGTCCAGATCTTTCCCACATTAGGGCTTTTGAAAATTCAACCGATTCTTGCTCCCCTATGTTTTCATGGAGTGATGATTATCAAAAATGCCAGTCATTTGCCGAATTTAGCTATGATTCTTACTTAAAGTTCCTTGCCGATCTCTCTGAACTTCCATTTGATAGCTACAAAAAAGCACTCGAAGATGTCAAACTTCTGTTCAGTACTGATCATCACACTCTTTTGTTGATGCTTTCAAATGGGTTTGAAGAAGCAATAGTTAGTTTTCTCAAAGATGCTTATGATTCATCAAATATTTCTGCACAGAAAACTGGCTTGCAAATTTTAGAAGCTTTCCTCAGCATCGACAGGTATTCACTTGGCTGCTTACATTTGGGCATCTGTTGTTCTTAGTTTCAGAATCTTTTGGTTTTTCTTTCTTGCTTGCTAGAATCTGTCAATTCTATGAAGATTATTTAATTACATTCACGTCTGATGCTTTTTTATAAAAAAACTGACCCGCCTTCCAATGGATGGGAGAGCTGCAAATAACTATCCACGGTGGAATTTGCAGGTTTGATTCGCAATCACGAAGTGAAATTACATCATTTTTGCTGGCTCGAATCCTTGATTACGAACTTACTTCAGAAGCATTGTCACTGATCCTTACAATGTGCCAATTTCATGATTGTATGGTCATTATTGTAAAATCAGGCATATGTTCTTCACTCATAGAGGTTCTGAAATCTGGACACACTAAATATCAGGGACTAGCTTTGGAGATATTATGCAGATTATCTTGTCATGTTGAAATCCAGTCCTTGATCTTGTCTATGGGCTTCTTGTCAACTCTGGTAAGCCTTTTGAGAGATGGCAGCCTTGCAGGAAGTTGCTTGAAAATCTTTCTCGAACTATGTTCGAGTGGTGCCGGTGCGGCTGTTCTTAAAACCAGTGGATGTCTTGCCTCCATTTTGGAGCTTCTCGATTCAGGTGGTCCTGACGAGCAAGCAGACGTCGTGGCTGTTCTTTACACACTATGTTGTAAAAGTCCGGAATATTCTTTGATGATAGCAAAGAAAAATGTTTTTCCACATCTTTGTGATATCTCTGTCAACGGAACTCCTGAGGGGATGAACTATTCAAAAAAGTTACTCCATCTTCTGAGAGATGCCTTGGAACATGATCGTCCTGATATCCCTTGTTGTGAATCACAACCCCCACCACGATTATTGCAGCAACAAAATTGTCTGAAGAAAGATATGGAAATGGAGAAAAAGATTTCAAAATCACAAGCATTATTAGGGCCGAAGTCATTTATAACCATATGCAAGTCTGTCTTTCGCAAGTAAGGTCATTGCTATATCCATATTGCCCTTATGTAAAATATTTTTTTATGGCAGGGAGCTTTTGCTGAGTCTATTAGAATGAGTACACTAGCTTGCAAGAAACTAAGCTAATGACATTTTTCGGTACCATCTTTTGCTTGTTTTTCTTCTTCAGAAGGGCTCGTTTGGTTGAGTTTGAATTGAAATAATTACATTAGATTCACAGTCATTTTTGACTTGAATAATTTAGTTTGGTATAAATTGAAATCAGTGTGGAAAGGAACTGCACCCTGTCTTTGTGGATATGAGACACATCAAGTCTTTGTTTTAGGTACAGAACAATCTAACCCTACCGAATCTTAATTAGGTTCAGGCCTTTTTCTTGCTTTGAAATTGATGACACTAGTGACAATTCTTACCTCCAAGAAGACTCCCTGTGGGGTGTTTGAATAGGAAGGGAAATTCATTTTATCCATTTATTCTTGAGTTGATTGCTATCAAGGACTACCCTAGTGTTTGTTTTACCTCAAACCAAACAGTTGTTTCATAAGGAATATATACATGAAGTTGCTGTTTGAATCTATGTTAATCCATTATTGTCCAACCATCGTTAACAAAGAAATACTTATTTCTATATGCCCTGACATTTAATAGATATATCCTCCCCCTCATTATTCATGAGAATTGCTGGTTTTAAAACTTGGATCTGGGATTATTGTCGTTTTATCAAGGGACATGCATTCTCACGCAAACTTACAGAGACTACAGGTTGCATCTGCGTTGCCAGCGTGATTGATTTTGCTTCATTATCCCACAACTGTTTACTTCAAAGATTCTATATAGTGATGTGTATGCAACACAAAATAACGTGTTTTCTTAAAAAGTCATATACGCATGTTGTTTGGAGACAGACTTGATGTGCAGTATAATATGGGTATGCTGCCAGGTGAAAGTCTAAAAATCAAACATCAATTTTAGCAAGATATTATAATTAGCATGAAATAGCAAGTACAATAGGAGCTATAACTGAAAAGTAGCAGTGAGGGGAGCAATATGCGGAGAAAGGTAGCAGGTTAGCAGGAGCGGAGTCAGGATTTGAATGTCAGGGAGGCCAATTATATGTCTCATAGATAGATTTCTATATCCAATTGTTAAACTTAATTGAGAAAAAAGTAATGTGTATACAATACAATTCAAACCAGGGACCAATCGCTCAAAGAACCAAGCACATGCCAGTACACCATTCTTGTTCTTATATATATATATATATATATATATATATATGTATATATGTGTGTGTGTGTGTGTGTGTGTGTATGTGTGTGTGTGTGTGTGTGTGTGTATATATATATATATATATATATATATATATATATATATATATATATATATATATATATATATATATATATATATATATATATATATATATATATATATATACAGGTTAGGAAGTATGTATCGGCCGGTACATGTAAGTTACGTGTACCCGCCATTAAAATGACATGTGGAGCATGTTAATAAAATCCAACCATATGGATTGACTCATAATTATATATATTATATGTGTTTAAAAAATCATACCAATATGTCACATAGATCATGAGATATAACAATATATCATCGAACGGTTTCTGTAATTTCTCCAACTTACTGTTGATTAGTTAAGACACAAATTCTTTCATTGGATGATCTATGAATATCATATGTTGGTGATTTTTGATACACATCTTATCTAAGTGGTATACACCACATCCATAAGGTTGGATATTGTAGTTTAATTTTACAATTATCATAAATGAAGGTAGGTACATGCAAGCTACATGTACTCGGGTACACAATTCTTTTAGTCATATATATATATATATATATATATATATATATATATATATATATATATATATATATATATATATATATATATATGCCGACAAGGGAATAGCCCGGTTGGTGAATTCCGTTGGTCCCCAATGAAGGGACCCGGGTTCGAAACCACACGGAGAAGCATCTCTTGATTTATCACCCTCCTGGGCGTCCGGCCTCCGCCACGGGTTATGAGAGAGGGGGGAAATCTTTCTCTCTTAATCCCATACATATACATACACACACACACACACACACACACACACACACACACACATATATATATATATATATATACATATACATACATACATACATATATATATATATATATATATATATATATATAATCAGGCTAGAATATACTCGAGTGTATCCGGAGCGGAATACACTCAAGTAGTTTTTCATGATGCAATATTTTTTTTGAAAATCTAATCCATTGATCTTCTTAAACATCTCGTGAACAACTCATATATAAAATTTGAGCCCATTTGGATATGTATAGCTCATGTTATGAAGACCACAAAAATTATACATTTCAAATTAGTTTTATGCGTCGATTTTGTTGCCCTTGGATGAGTGACTTACCCTCATCCAAATGGGCTAAAAATTTGTATGTAGCCTAGTTATAGTATGACAATGAAGATCAACGGTTTACATTTTGCAAAAAAATAGTCTTGATATGCAAACACACTTGAGTGTATTCGTGCGATCCATACGCTCAAGTGTATTCTAGCCTGACTATATATATATATATATATATATATATATATATATATAGAGAGAGAGAGAGAGAGAGAGAGAGTCAGGCTAGAATACACTCGAGTGTACAGATTACGCCGTACACCCCAATGGTGTTTGCCTATCTAGACCATATTTTTCTATAATCTAATCCATTGATCTTAATGGTTATAATAATAATAGGCCACATACAAAATTTGAGCTCATTTGGATGAGTGTAAGTCACTCATCCAAGGGCAACAAAATCGACGCACAAAACTAATTTGAAATGCCTGATTTTTGCATCCTTTAGATGCATGACCTATAAGTGTGTGTGTATATATATATATATATATATATATATATATATATATATATATATATATATATATATATATATATATATATATATATATTAAATTTGAGAGAATAGTATCAACAAGTGCTCAAACACAAATGTAGGTCTTAGGACTTGGGAGTCATTACAACCTCGATCCTTGTCAAACATTTTTAAGTTTGATACATTTACAGGCGGACGGCTAACAAGCTACGCCGCCAGTCTTTTTTTCATGGTGGAGCCAATCCTCTGAAAAGACATCCATAGTCCTTGGTTGAATGTGCCCCTGGTTATCATTCTGGTGACTAGATGGACCTTGTTTGGATGAGGATGAAATATGCAAAAAATGATACCTGCATTCCTACATGCACATATAATATTTATACATGCTATACACATGGAAAACACAATTTACATAAACTAGGCAGTTTATGTGTGACTTCAGATATATCATTCCAGATGTAACATTGCAAAGCATCATTGATTGATATGTGTCGTAAAACCATACTAAATCTCCAAATCTCGATATCAAAGTCTCCCTATTGTTCATATGTGAAAAATGTAGACGCACATAACTCATGAAAATAAGATATAGGTATTCAGCTAAATCTATCGAAGTAGTATTCCCACTGGAGTTACAATAGAGTTACTTACATATTTTATGCAAGTAAAAGTGGTTTTTCTTTCAACAAATTTGTTCCTGGTAAATTGGATATTCTACTCATCTTGTTATGCATTAATCATATTGTACGTGAATTTTCACTAAATCTACATTATCATATTACTTCGTATATAAGTGAAGATGTACTTGACAACTCATAAGAGTAGCATAGCTTGTTTGTTGGACAACTTTATGGACCATGAAAAAATATTCATCATCATCGACAGTCAAAATAGCCTTTGGTCCACCTTCTTCCATGCAAGTGTTGGGTTTTAGGGAGGGGCCGCATCAAAATAATAAAAATTTCTTCTCTTTCTACTCAAGCCATTAGATCCATCTAGCTATCAAATGTCGGTGAATAAAAGACATAAGGGATAAAGGTGACAGTTTTGCACACACTGCTTGTCCAACAAGTAGGCACATCTTATGTCGGTGAAGAACTCGATCCCTCAAATCTAGATTTGGAATGAACACCAAAAAGTCCAGATAGAACATCAATAGATATGGATTGTCGACCAAGCAACAAGTTGTGGTCATATTGCACAACGTGTTCCCCAAGAGCCTTCACATGTGTGCCCAGGCCTCTACTTCGTCCACACAGATGAGTGAGAGAGCATGGTACACCACCTTGGGCATCAAGTCGAAGCATTCATGAATTGTTGACATGCTAGGTGTCTCAAAACTCCCTTTCTTCTCCTATCTTAGACAACAATCGTTAGGGTGACTTCCTCTCCAAGAGAGAGAAGTTTGACAGCCAACTTATCTCACAAGTTGTCTCAACAATTGTATGTAACTCTTTGCAATGTTTCCATTTATATAGGTGAGTCATGGTCTTGGAAAAATATAATTCCTATCCCTTTTCAAATTGCAATCCAAATAATAGTTTCATGCTGAAAACTCATACATGATTTATGATCGACCAATCACGACCCCTGGTCTCCCGATCACATTAGCCGATCGACTAATCAAAACAGTCCCGATCTAGATCTAACTTGTTTTTTAATTTCATACTTTTTCTATAACATTGTGATTGCTCGATCACTTGGCCTGATCGACCGATCACATGTATCTAGTGAAAATTTCAATTGATCAATTGATCTATTGTCCCAATGAATATGATCGGTCGATTAGACATTCTGGTCGCCTGTCCATAGGGTAAATCAACATGTTTATGATTCATAATCATTCTAATCATGTGTTTGATTGTAAAATTCAATTCTCTCATGCATCCTTATGTGCGTGACCTGGTAGATTCCTAATTGCATTGGTAGTGATGTTTATAACAACACAAGTAAAGATTGATGTCTAACCACACATCATTTCCACCCAAATAATAGGAATGGGTTGGAGAACAACTACAACCTATAAAGTGATCAATGTTGCCATGACTGTATAATCCCTTTTTCATGAATATCCAGATTGAACTCGAGTCATGGAATGTCACCTATAAACATTCAATCTTATTCCTTGAAGTAGAGCAGACTATTTGAGATATTGTGAGCTCAATGCCATATGTTGACTCTCAAGAGCATGACTATGTATTTCATAGTCTCACTTATCAAGTATCTTGGAGTATCACTCTAAAGGAGGGACAAATTATATCTAAATCACTCACAACACGTCACATGTGTCACAATGTACCCAATCACCATCTTGTTGGCAAATCGTATCTCATAACATGTTAGGCAAGTGTCTAAGTAAACAAAACCACATTTGTTATTACAATGACTTCAGGTATAAGAATCATAGTCACCACTATCTCATTGAGATATGACTCTAACATGTCACTGCATGACTTTCATGTGTAATCTTAAGGTAGGTCTGTCCAGTACAACTTGTTCTCTAATAAATACTAATGCATCTGAGTTGAGATCCAATATCTAAAGAGATAAAGTCATCACTCACCATACATGCTAGTCTTGTGTACTATTGTTGTCCTATACTATTCACAGTAGTAACTGACTAGGGACATAACAAGAATAAACACTCTTATTATACATATGATCTCAAGAGAGGATCTTCAATCAAATTGCAAACCTTATCATTTTACTTAATAAGATGTAGTCATGTTTAGATCATGACTTGTGTTTTAAATGATCTCGATCATTTTTAGATCCATTTTCCTATGTAATTTTGTTACCTCATGTTCATGCATAGAAAATGCATAGGGTAGTATGATCTTTATTAGAAAAAAATTGGATATAAGATGCTTCTTCAAAAGTGAGTCATCCTATTCATAATATCTAGCAAGGACATATTCTCCACATTACAAACATGGAATCACAGGGCTTCTTTAAGGAGGTGAATACATGAAATGGAAATATTGCAAAATAAAACATTACATTTAACTTGTAGAATAGTTGCAATGGAGAAAACACAAACAATTTATTAGCACCTACGATTCATAGTTGGTTGAAACCTTAAATGTCATACATTCAACCAGCTAATAATTCTAGTTCCTTTTGAATCTAAACAGTTATTATGAAGGACATGATGTGGAATCCCTTCAAATGAGTTGAGGAGGACATTGAGACTACCTTTCTAAGTCTGTTCCCCTACATGTTGGTTTTTTTAATTCAAGAAGTTAATCATGATTTTGAAATTACTATAATATGTCCCACACGTTCATGAACTTGTCACCCCACCTCGTATTTGTAGGATTCAATTGACAAGCCAAAAGCTAAACTCTCGAAGTCCTAAAACACAAATGGTTGAAGAAAGTCACCAAATCTTAAAGGGGTGTGGGATAATAGGAAAGTGCAGTTGAGCTTGATGTAAACATCCATCAAATCTTTCACTTTCAAGCTTGGCAAATACGATCAATTTAGCTTTAGTACAATCTTAAGGAAACATACTCAAAACCTTACTTGAACTTGTTTTAAAACCATTGTGTCAAAGAAGATGAGTAATGCAAAACACTACAAACACTTACACTTTACACCACACTCTCTACTTTACACCACACTCTCATGCTCAAGGATGATCAAATACCCATCAAGCTTTGACCAACTTAAGAAAAGTTGGTCACATAAAATTTTGATATGACATCAAGACATGAACGTTCATTTGTGATGCATGACTTCCTTTTCTAAGTATAATATTGAGATGTCTATTGACTATTGTATCCATAAGTAAATTATTATCTTGGAGGGATCAAAGTTCATATACTTATATGAACATATTAAGGTTGGGTATAGGGCACACATAGTAGTTTTCTCATGTTAAATATGATAGAGACAATTGAGAAAATTTTAATTTCAAAACAAATGGATGATATCTACACTAGCTTAGCCAAATAAGTTTGACCAAGACTATCTTATATATAAACATAAAAATATTATCCGACTCATTCCCATATGCTCACTTGAGTCGATCAAACTTTTTGTTGAATCAATTTTTGGTATCAAACTAGACTTTCACTATGGAGTTCAAAATCTTGGATTAAACTTTGGACTTCCTTGGTCAAAGTGAGTTTTATAAGAACCCACAATAGTTGAAATCTAAGTTTGGAAAAATTTTGATATTTTCTCAAACTAAGATTTTGAGAAAATGGTTCATAAATTATGTCTTATGATTTTTCTCGCTAGGTTATACCCTAGAGACATACCCCACTAGTTTCAAATATGTTTCATCCTTGAACTTTACTAAGAGAAAAAAACAACAAAGTTCTCTTCATAGACTTATAACACATTGGTTGGATAAAATTTATGTAATTCTTCATACATTGGCTTCAATTTGAGATGATACGCTAGATTATTCATGTTATTCATGAAAGATTAATTATTTTCCATGATTAAAATAGGTGATAAGAGTTTGTTTCTAACCCACATGTTTAATATGATAACACTTCCCATGAAAAATTATTACATATCACATTGTTTTAGTACTTCATAATGATGATTTTGGTTATTAATGAATTCTTTACTTATTCCAAGAAATGATGATTTTGTGGAAGAATTAGGTGATAACATCCAATTTTCTAGATGTTACATGCCTATTTTATTCTCATTGCCCTTTAACATTCTAGGTTTTATGATTATAGACCTCACTTTTACTCGCATTTCAGGAATAATCCCATCTGTACTTATATTTCCTATCTTTTATAGGGAAATCACTTAAACTAGCTCAACCATAAGCCATAGCTTGATGGAACCTTAGATGGCTCAAAGAAGCATCAGGGTAGTCTCACAGGTGACCCTGTCAACCACCCATCAATGAACTCAATGCCTGGGCAGAAGACAACATTCAACCCCATGACATCACAACCCAACAACATCATATCTCGACAACATTCAGTCCGAAAATTAGGTAAGAAATATTAGACAACTTGACTTTGATCAGATGCCTTGATGATGCACCAGTCATCAGCCCATGAAGGACCAACTCGATGATAGAACAAGTCCAAAGGTTGTTTCCCTAGGAATTCTCACACCCCAATGCTCATCCTCCATTGACAGATGACTAGTCAACCACTGACTGATAGAGTATCTACAAAGGATGCTATCAATGTTGTTAGTTAAAGTGCGTGCCCTGAGGCACATGCTTTTAAGCTTAAAGTGTGAGAAATGAACCCTGCACCCAAGTGCCTTGAGTACATGAGGATCGCCTATAAATAGAGTCCTAGAGCCTTAATGAAGACAACCTTCATTTTGGGCCACAAAGTATTTCCATTTTCCATTCAATTCCATCAACCACGGGAGGCCAAGGACAAGAGTCCAAAATCCTTCATCGATCATCCACTTTCCTCAAAACCTAGAGTATCATATTCGAGAGAAAATGATTTCTAGGTGTTGTCGACTTTACTGCCACCACCACTACAATGAAGAAGGAGGTCTTCATCGACCACTAGTGCTATTTTGTGGTTATTGTTTGTTGTGTTTTCTTCCATCTTCCTCACTTTGTTCATCCCCCTTCATCCATTCATTTTACATGGATGTGTTCATTTATAAATCTATATTTCTTCTCGTCACCAGAATGGATACACCATTTTCTTTAGTTGAGAGTATCTATAAGCCTATACCAACATGTAATTACTTATATCCATTGAATATATACTCTCAACAATATTTATCACCATGCTTTTGGTCTATAATGGTTCACTTGTATGATTAGCCTCCATCTTGTGTTGTTTGATTACTAATGCCTTAAAAGAATAGTAGTAGCCGATACCTAGAGTTATGAAATAGTATGAATGCATGAGAATGTTGGAATGCTAAAGTAACAACTGTATGATTGTATTTTCAGTTGTATGTTTGCCATCTTGAGAGAGAGACACTCTTACTACCTTGATCTATTCTAAGCTCAAGAGGGGAGGGAATAAACACGAATGATGATTGCTTGTGAACTATACTAAGTGTATACAATGGTCTTCTATATTATTCTCTACATGATCATAACTTGTGAGAGAGGTTAATGAGACCCCTATTTGAGTACATGACAGTGGCAATGAGCTAGATGAAATCAAAGGATGTTAGTTTTTGTATAGAAATCATATGAACAAGTTTAATGATCTAATAGGTTCCCTGTTTATAGTTTGAAGTAAAAGCCTCTAGTTATATAATCTAAGATTTGACATTCCTTAGTATGTGAATATGTATGATAAATTTTGAAGGGTAATAATATATGGGTCACATAAAGATGAAACATCATGGTGGTACAAAGGTCAATGTGTTTGCATAATACATTGTTATAACCCACACATAACTTAATGAGATGATACACATGTGCATTTATAACCCACATATAACTTAATTAGATCATCAAGGACCATGAAGTGCTACCAAATTCCACACCCACTCTCATCCATCTGATTAGCCTTGGATCTCTGAAGGCGGAAGCTGAGGAGAGAGAAAACTAAAGGTCTCTCTTCCTCAAAAGAAGGAGAGCTTCTACACCGTGCATCTAGATCTAGATCTGAAGGAGTATATTGGAGTATCACCATTTTCTCTCTCTTCTAGATCTATCACTTCCATTACATTGTACCCCTTCCCTCTTCGTGGTTATGATGTATCTATCATTTTGTAACATCATTATGATGCATGTTAACATGTCAGGTCATCCAGGAACTTGCTTAGATCTCTAATTTCTCATGACATGAGATCTTCTATTGATATGCTCTCTGCTCTGGTGATGACGGCCTACTTGGGATGTTTTGGTGCAACCTTATCATCGTCTGGGATGCTATTTAGATCAAAACCTCTTGATAACGTGTTAGGATTCTTTGTCTCATTGTCTTGATGAGTGCTCGACTGTGGTGGTGCTTCCTTCGCCTGTGGTTCAGCCATCGGGGAAGGTTTTATGTTGGCACTCTCTTCCTTCGATGATGCTCCTACACCGGTCCCCCCCACGTCGTCATCATCTTTGTCGGGGCTCAAAGGGCTTGAGGAAGTGTGCGATGTTGAAGGGCTCGTTAGACGCTTGGTCTACTTTCTTGGCTGCCAGCCATCTATTTCTTGGCATTCAGCTTCTAGCTATCAACGTTCTTCATTTAAGCATTGATGCTCCTTGTTGAGGTCTTCCAACACTTCCTCTTACCCTTTCCTCATGAGCTCCTTGTCTGATCACATGGCATCCCTCTCTTTCCTGAGGTCTGCCATCTCTTAAGTGAGAGTCTTTAACGCCACCATCAGTGCATTCTGGGTGCTTATCACCCCTTGCATGAACTGGGGAAGCTCTTCAGGCCTCTTGTTCAATGTTTGTACCTCCATAGTCAGTGTACACAGGGTAGAGGTAATATTTACATTTAATTCAAAAGTTTGATGCATGTGTTGCCACATGACATCAAACTTATTGCCTAATACATCACCAAATTTGTGCGGGCGGTGTTGTTGTGGGTCCATAGGCATGATGGATGCTCTTGGATCCTTCAGTTGTGGAGCTGGTATGGTTGAGCTGGGGGCACTCTTCTCTGGCTGTTCTGGCATTTGTAGGATCTCTTCTAGGATCACGGGATCCGGTACAACCTCGGAGCCCTCGCGTATTTGGTTGGTTTCTTGTTCGACCTCAGCATGTTGTTCTGTTGTGGTAGCTTCAAGGCATGCATGGTCGACCTCTTCTATGGTTTCATCTTTAGGTTGGCACCCCTCACTTGTTTTTGTATCATTTGGGAAGTGTGGCGAGGGCGAGCTCAAGGCGAAAGTCTTTTCTAATGCCTTCTTCTTCTTCTTTCTTACTGCCATCTTCTTTCTTTTCTCTGGCTTCTTTATCTCTATCTCTAGAGATTTATCTTTATCACCCTTCTCGCCAACTGTAGATGACTAGTCCATTGTAGTGCAGATGGCCCCCAAATACATCTTGTCAACGTCTTCTTGAGAGGGCTGCAACTTGTGGGCATCATAGTACGCCTTTTCTGGGAGGGGGAGGAGCATCTTGGAGCAACTTTGCTTGTAGAAGAGCTTATTTCCCTTCAACGCCAAGATCCCTATCTTGATGAGGGACTTTATGTCGATCTTCGTGTGCCCCTTCATCTTTTTGTACCTCATCAACATGTCTGCATCCATAAAATGATATGCTATTTTTGTTATTTGGCCTCCCACACAGAACTCCTTTGTCTATTTTTCCTCTCCTCCCACTGCTGCTGATAGCCGTTCAATAAGATTTTTTCCTTTATTCACCGACTTTTTATTCAGCAAGGACCATATCATGATGAGGTCCCCTTTCGTGACACCTCTGGCCTCTGACCTTGTGAATATGGTGTTGGCAGTTATCTTCTGCATTACCATAATGAAGCACGAGGTGATGAGGGCCTCCTTGTAGTTCTTAGAATTGTGTTCTTACTCCCCCGTCAGCTTTTCCCACATTCTGTGGCTACTGTACCCGATCGTGTCTTTCTCTCCAGGTGTGGAAGAGCAACCCTGTGCTTCTTCAGTTGTTCTTGTGAAGATAGAGTTAAGCATGGCCTCTATGATTGTGTGAGATTTTCCACCTAGTCTCACTTCTAGCTTGAAGTCGCCACCACCCTTCTTGTGTTCCCCATCACTGACTGGGAACTTCTCTAAGGACGACATTAATTCTGTCATCATTTGTGTTAGGGAGGGGGCTTAGGAGGTGTATAGAATATGCAGATTCGCACCCTCTAGGAAGCTGACTACCTTGTCATAGACTCCCATCTTCTTGAAGTCTTCTACATCCAGGTATCTGATAGGCCTGAACCCTTTGGTCTATAGAATCCACTCAAACTATGATTGGTGTATAGGGTCTCTTAGTACGAATGCCGACATTTTTTGGTCTAGGGCCACTTCCTTGATTTCTTGTACCTCCTCATGGGCTATTTCTTTCTCCTTCCCTTTTATCTTCTCTACAACTATCACCTTACTCTTTTTGCTACCCTTTGCTTCCTTGGGTTCAACCTTCCTCTTTTCCAATTTCCTCAGCTCAGTTTCTAGAGGCTAGTATTCAGAAGTCTCCGTATTGGATGTTCTAGGGGACTCCTATGACTCTTCTAGTGTCTTGTGGGCCAATATGTAGTCATACTTCTTTTTCAACAACTGCAACTGAAGTCTTTTTTTGTGGAGAGGTCTGGATTGTCTTTTAGGTAATTTGTTACCTTCTCTAGGATTTCCTCTACCCCCTTCAGTGAAGTCACTTTCTTCATCAATGTATCTTCAGTTGAGGTCAACATTCTGAAAGTTTCACACAAATTTTGTTGTTAGCACAATTGAATTTGCTTTCATCAATTTTATTTTATTATCCTGTATATGTATATGTACGTATATATTTTGTTCAATTTTTCATAGGACAGCGACTGCGACCTTAAACAAGAGGTGAGCCACGACCGTGGCATCACTTAGCCTATTTGTCAAATGTGAAATGATACGATGTGACTGTGACATGGGGTTTCATGATCGCGGTGGGTTACAACTAAATGAGAGATGTCACAACCACGACCAAGAAGCAAATAAGAGGTACTGTGAGTGCGGCCAAGGAATACCGCAACCGTGGCAAGTTCCGCAACCACGGTCATCCCTCGATCGACTTATATGCTTAAGGAACACCATTACTATAGCCAATGATAGGGTGTTGTGACCGTGGTGCCAGAGCAATTGTTCAATTAGAGATGGTGATTGTGGTCCAAAACCTAGTTTGAGAAGCCATCGACCAAGGTCAAGGCGGCGGGGCTCTATGAACGGATCACGCCCCAAAACCCTAACCTAAGTTAAATGACACTGTAAGAGTCATGAACGAGTGCAAGATGTCGGCGAGCATCACCGAGCTAAATGTGGCAGTTTTCGTGGCATTCTCGAGTCGATTGTTTAGCAAACACATTAAAAGACGACGAAGAATTCAAAAAACAATGATTAGAAATCGAAGGAAGTTGAGAAAACGCCTGATGGATACCTCAATTTAGGTTAAATAGCAAGAAATGGCGTTGAAAGTAGAGGCAAGAGGGCCTTGTAAAGACAGAAGCGTGGATTCATCGGTGAAGATCTAAATCAGATTCGTAGTCATCTCACATAGCCGTGTCGAGGATTTTCGTTCAACAATTTGGGAATTTTGAGCGAAAGAAGAACCCTGCTTCGAAGGGTTTAACTATATATACCCTTGGATGCCATGACCACGGCGTGAGGATCTCCGCGACTGTAGTTGTGCTCCTCCTTTACACACGCCGTGATCATGGCTCGTTTGCTACAATGAGCAGGTACCACAACCACGATGTACCCCTCCTTGACCGATGCGAATGTTGTGACCGCGGTCCTTCCAAACCAAAATATCATGAAACCAATTAAGGCAAAACTTGTTCTTCCAAACAAACCCTCTTAGGTAGAGAAAGATTAAAATCCAAGAAATATTTACACTCTTACTAGAAAAAGGGAATATGAAATATTGGAAAATGAGAGGTACATAGCTCATAATACTAAAGTACGAGATAAAGAAAAACATGAACTAATGAAAACAATAAAAACTTGGGTTGCCTCCCAAGAAGTGCTTGTTTAAAGTCTTTAGCTCGACTTTCTCTATCATCTTGTCTTCATTCTCCTTCATTAGGTGTAGTTGCTCCCTCATTCATTCCACTTGTTGTTGAGCTGGCTTCCCCCAAATTGAGTTCTATTCTCCTTACAAAGGCTTGTTCTTCATAGTATCTTTTCACTCTTTGTCCATTCACTTTGAAGGTTCCTATATTTTATCCTACTATCTCCATACCCGATGGGTATATTTTCACAATAGAAAAAGGGCCTGACCACCTTGTTCTCAACTTCCCCAAAAATAACCTTATACTGGAGTTGAACAAAAGGACTCTGTCTTCTTCATGCACATCTTTGTTCTTCAGGTGGGCATCATGCTAGACCTTTGTTCTCTACTTATAAATCCTTGCATTTTCATAGGCATGTAGCCTCAACTCTTAGATCTCTTAGAGCTGAAGGAATATTTTCTAACTAGCTTTATCGAGATCCATGTTCAAAAACTTTATATCCCATAGGGCTTTGAGTTCGAGTTTGACCGGTATATGACAAGATTATCCATAGATTAACCTGTAGGGTGTCGTACCTATTGGTGTCTTATATGCTGTGCGGTATGCCCAAAGTGCATCGTCTAGTTTCATGGACCAATCTTTCCTTATATGACTGACAGTCTTTTCTAAATTTTTTTTGATCTTCGTATTCGGTACTTCCACTTGTCCAGATGTTTGGGGGTGATAAGGCGTTGCAACCTTATGTTTCACCCCATACTTCGTTAGCAGAGATTCAAACTACTTCTCACTGAAATGCGACCCTCTGTCGCTTATGAAAGTGTGTGGTACTCCGAAGTGTGGGAAGATAGTTTTCTCAAAAAGCTTAATGACTGCTTTAGAGTCGCATGTTTGGGTAGAAACTACCTCAACCCATTTAGAAACATAGTATATTTCAACAAGAATGTACTAATTCCCTTTCGACGATGGAAAAGGTCCCATGTAGTCGATTCCCCATACATCAAAGATTTCTACTTCCACCCAGTCTGACTTTGGCATTTCATTTCTTCTGCTTATGTTCCCTGTAAGTTGTCATTCCTTGATGTTTTAACAAATGATGCAACATCCTTGAAGAGCGTTGGCTAGTAAAAACCTGATTGTAGAACCTTTGTAGCTGTCCTTTCCCCTCTGTGGTGTCCTCCATAAGGTGAGGTGTGACACTCCTTGAGGATTAAAGGTACCTCTTCTTCAGGTATGCATTGACGACATAGGTTGTCAGAACACCGCTTAAACAATAGCAGGTCATCCCAATAGTAATTCTTTAGCTTAGAGAATAACTTCTTCTTTTAGTTATATGTTATCTCTGGTGGAAGTTGTCCACATGCCAAATAATTTTAGATATCCAAGAACTAAGGTAAGATCTGCTCTTCTGATTGATCCATTAAAAGAGCTTCGTCAACATAGTTGTCATTCATATGCAATTGTTTTTCTTCATCCAAAATTATTCTCGACAGGTGGTCCACGACCACATTTTCTTTCCCTTTTTTGACGATGATCTCATGATCAAACTCTTGCAATAACAAGGCCCATCTCATAAGCCCTGGATTTGTGTTCTTTTTCTGCATTAGATACTTTATCGCCCCATGATCGGTGTACACTCTTACCTTTGATCCTACTAAGTATGATCGGAACATATCAAAAGAAAATATGATAGCCAACATTTCTTTCTCGGTAGTAGTGTAGTTCAATTGGGCTTTGTCTAAGGTTCTACTCACATAACAAATCACATGATGTTTCTTTTATTTCTTGTGTCTGAGGACTACCCCGATGGCATAATTGTTAGCATCATACATGATCTCAAAAGGAAACTCCCAGTCTTCTGCTTGTAGACAGGTTCTAACGTTAATGCTCTTTTGAGGGTATTAAAGGCATCTAGACATTCAGTGGTAAACTCAAACTCAACATCCTTTATCAGCTAATTTGATAATGGCTTGGCGATTTAAGAGAAGTCTTTTATGAATCTTATATAGTATCCTGCGTGTCCCAAGAAGCTTTATACTCCTGTGACCAACTTTGGTGGCAAAAGTTTTGATATGGCTTCAATTTTACTTAAATCCACTTCAATTACCTTCTTTGAGACTTTATGTCCAAGCACGATACCATCTTGAACCATGAAGTGACATTTCTCCAAATTTAGGACAAGGCGCTTCTCTTCACAGCACTGTAGCACCAAAGATAGATTTCTCAGGTAGGCTTCAAAATCCATCCCGTATACAGAGAAATCATCCATGAATACTTCTACTATGTCTTCCAGAAAGTCTGAAAACATAGATATCATACAACACTGAAAAGTCGCTGGTGCGTTACATAAACTGAACGACATCCTACAGAAGGCATAAGTGCCATAAATGTAGGTAAAAGTGGTATTTTCTTGACCGTCAGGGTGAATAGGTATCTATCAAGAAAACAAAAGTAGTCATGGTGAGCTAGCCACTCTAGGACCTGGTCAATAAATGGCAAAGGGAAGTGATCCTTCTTGGTGGTTGTATTTAGCTTGCGATAGTCGATGCACATGTTCCAACCTATCACTATCTTGTTGCTACTTCATCTCCATCTTCCCCTCGTATAACTGTCATTCCACCCTTCTTGAGTACCACATGGATAGGACTAACTCGATTGTCATTTCTTATTGGGTAGATGATCCCAACATCTCATAGCTTTATAACTTCTTTCTTCACAACTTCTTTTAGCATTTGGTTTAACTTTCTCTATGGTTGAGCTAGAGGCTTGGCTATTTTTTCAAGACAAATTTTGTGCATGCATAAGGCCGGATTAAGGCCTCTAATGTCTTCCAAAGAATACCCTATGGCTTTTCTATGCAGCCTGAGCTCATTTAGCAACTTCTCCATTTGGTTGTCTATTAAGTTGACATTAACAATCATTGGATTCCTTTCTTCTTTGTCTAGGAATTCATATTTTAGCCCCTCTGGAAGAGACTTCAATTCAAGCTTTGGCTTTGGTGCTTCCTTCTCCTCAGGTGTTTTCTCTAACGAAGCATACTTCACTGTCTCTATTATCTCCTCATCATTGCTGGATTCTGCTTTGGGTTGGTTTAGGTAATACCTAATTTCTACAACCTCTTGGCCCTCCACTGTAGGGTCCTAGCTATTTAAAGCTTGCATTAGGTGATCAACAATCTTCTTATCTTCTTGTACCTCTTCACAATACTGATTGTAGCTGTCCATGAAGTAGACTGACTCAGATAGAGACAGTCCCCTCATGGCATCTTGTACTTGGAAATCCAAGTGATCATTCCCCACTCACAGTGTGATGATTCCTTCCGCAACATCTATCAAGGCTCTCCATGTTGCGAGGAAAGGCCTCCTGAATATCATCGGTCATTTAGAATCCTCAACCATGTCTATCACCACTATATCACATGGTATGAAAAATTGTCCGACTTGGATCAGAACATCTTCAACTATTCCCACAGGCCTTGTGAAGGTATGATTGAATAACTTGATCCTCTCCCCATCTTTACCATATCTGTCAGCCCAAGCCTTTGTGCTAAAGTCAAGGGCATTAGACTGATGCTTGCTCCCAAGTTAGATAACCCCTTTCTCTCCACATTGTCTTTGACACAGAAAGGTATGTTGAATGCTCTGGGGTCCTTCTTCTCGGTCGGTAACTCTGCTTGAACAAAAGCACTTGACATTTTTGCCAACTGGATAGTTTCAATGTGATCACCTCTTCTTCTCTTAGTGATCAGGTCCTTGAATAATTTTACATAGGTTGGCATTTCTTCTATTGCATTGAGAAAGGGCACATCCAAGTGTAGCTTCTTTATAGCTTCCATGAATTTTTCATATCTCTTCTTCAAGTGTGCTTTTATCAATTTGTAGGGGAAAGGAACTCTAGGGGCGTAGGGATTCTTCTTCGAAAGGACGTCTCCTATAGGATCCATGTTCTTTTCTTCTTCCTCCTTTTCATGTGGCCCTTCTTCTTTGCCACTTACAACTTGATCTTTCCCTTTTGATTCTTCTATTGCCTTCTCATTCTTAGTTTGGTGAATAATATGACTTTTTCCTTCTTTGGTGTTGTTAGTATTAGCATTTTCCAATGTTCTCCCAGATTGGAGAGTAGCCATTTTTATAGTCTTAGTATTTGATGGGATCTTCCTTGAAGGATTTTTCATGAGTTTAGCTAGTTGTGCAAGTTGTTGATCAATCTGCCTCTGATGAGTTTGCATGTACACCATTTGAGCTTGCATGGAAGTTAGCACTCCTGATTTGTGAGAGCACTTTGAATGAGTTGACCGTTCACTGAAGCTTGCCTTTTTGCAAAGTCGAATAGTTGAGCAATCATATCAGCTTGGTTGTTGTCCTTGACTTGGCTCGGCCCTAGGCCTTGTCCTTGTCCTTGTCCTTGTCGACTCACATTTTTATTCTGACCTTGATAGTTGTTCTTGTTTGTCTAGTAATTGGTAGTCTTGGTGTATTGAGTTGGCCCTCCTGTCTTCTCAAATCCTGGAGGAGTTTTAGATGTACTACCCAGTTGATGTGCGTTCTCCGCAACTTCCTTGTTGCCATAATTAAACCCAGGATGGTCTTGTCATTTGAAGTTAACATAGGAGACATTCTCAGTTTCTTCTTCACTTTCACTTTCGTCACTCTCCTCTGGTTTGGTATAGATACATTTGTCAACTCCATGCCCTCCTTCTCCACAAGTAACACATTTCATGGCTTTCTTAGTGTGCTTCTTGCCTTTGGCTCCAGTATCTTTCTAATGTTTGACATCGGTGGTGATTTTCTAAATTTGGGTTGTAATAGTCTCCAAGGATTTGGCTTCAATTAATGGCCCTTCGTATCCTACTTTCTTCACTGATCCTCTATCATTCCTGTCGTAATCCATGTCTGCTTGTAGTGCAGCCATGTTGTCTATTATCTTCATAGTTCTGCTTGGATTCTTTCCAAGAAAGTCACTGCCAGAAGCTGCATTCAGTGAAGTCCTCTCAGTAGGAGTCAGACCATTGTAGAAGGTGGTCACTAGGGACCCCTTACAGTATTTATGATGCAGACAATCCCTCTGATACTCTTGAATGTGTTCCCATGCCTCATGAAGGTTTTCTCCCGACTTTTGTGCAAAAGAAGTGATCTTCTACATGTTGTGGATTGTTCTCTCAGTAGAATAAAATTTAGTAACAAAGGCATCTACAAGGGTTATCCACCCATCTATGGACTGGTGGGGTAGGTTGAGGTACCATGATAGAGCCTTATCTTCAAGGGAGAAGTTAAAACCCTTACAATATATCACTTCTTGAGGAACTCCCCTCATCTTAATGGTATCACAAATATTTTTGAAGGCATCAAGGTGATGGTATGGATTTGCACTTCTCAAATTCCCACAGAAAGGTTTTGTTCTGGATCATTGAGATCACATCTGGTTTCAACTCAAAGTTTGTTGCATTGAAGTGCAGGATGACAATTGGGCATCTAGATTCATTGGCCCTAGTTGCTTCCAACTCTTGAATAGTTTTTCCTTCTTCATCATCTTCACTTTCACTGTCTTGGTCATCGTGCTCTCATTCATTATCACAGTGATTGTGATGGTGCCTTCTATGGTGATGGTAGTTTCATTCTTAGTCACATTGTTCTTCTTCATGTCATTCATATTCATGACATTCTTCCTCATGTTGACAACCGTCTGAGTAACAATCATCTCTATCTTCATCCATCCCAGGTGGTGGGGGTCATGTTGAACTCTTGCATTCTATTTGTCCCCTGCAAGAGTACCATCCACACAAGGAGGCATGGTGACTCGAGGTTAAGGTGAAATATTGAATGGATCTGCTTCCCTCTGAGTTCCCTGAATAGACCGCACAGTCGAGTTAGAAAACTGGACGTGTTAAAATGAAGTATTCTACGTAATCTCAGGGTAGAAGATGTAAGGTGTCTGTGCAGTAAAGCTTATCAGTAAGCTTGAGGCACAGGAGTATAGTGGGTGGACTCAAGTTCTTAATAGTGTCATTTTGCCTTGTGTGCCCAAAATTGACCGGCCTAAATCGCGCATCCAAAATGGACCAAATCCAAAGTAGTCAGACTCTTAAGATAATAACCCGACACTCAAGCCCCCACAACTATTATACGGGGTCTGGCGTAGTAATCAGGGTCAAACCACAGGGACAAGGTTAGCATGCGTAAAGTATGTTGGTCTCACACTCATATACTCTGGATAAACAGATGGTTTTCTAAAGGTTGTTCCCTAAGGAATGATGGTACTCAATCCAAAACAAGAAAGATAAAAGAAATAAAGAAAATAACAATAAGAGAAAACAAGAACGAATGGTAATAAACAAAGATATGGAAGGGAACTCGGATCGGGTTTCACCTACTAAGGTCTCTCACCAACATGCAAAGCCCACTCCCCTTTGTATACTCCTATCAAGATTACAAGTAGTCATAAAAGTGTCTATTCCCTCCTCTCTCAAGATAAGGATAAATGTTGGATATATGGTGGCCTATGTCTCTAGATAACAACCTTACAACCACAAATCAAACCATATGACCATATGCTTTAGCAATCCAACATTCTCATCCATTCATACTACTCCATAATACTAGATGAAGAAGATACTACTCTTTCAAGGTACCAACAATCAAACATCATAAGATGGTAGCTAAGCATACAAGTGAAGCATTAATAATAAGTGTATGGAGATAATCTTGATATGAGTATATATATATTCAAAGGGAAGCAAAAATATACATGTTGAGAGAGCCTTAGTGGCTACTCCCAACCCGAGTTAAGTGTTTAGCCACACATGTTAATGGGTAGCATAACGACCGATCGACTCAGGATAGGATGAACCAACCGGTTCAAGGGTTGAACCGATTGGCTCAACTGGTCCAACCAAGCAAGTTTGGAAAGTTAGAAGACTATTTTGCAAATACAATTTGTTTCACTTGTACAAATTTGATTTGAACAAGGATTAATATTTGATTAATCAGAAACAAATATGAAAGTCAATTTGAGTTGGATCGGGACCATGAACCAAAAGACTCAGGCATGAACCGATCGGCTCAGAGCACCAGACGATCGGCTCAGGTCCCAAACGATCGGCTCAGGGCCCGAAACGATCGTTTCAGGGTGTGAAATGTTGAGTTCAGCTGACACAGTTGGTTGTTTTGTGGAAAGTCTCGAACCCTTCTACTCCTGCATTAATCCCGCATTGCCCAGGGTAGAGAACCATGTCCCATGACCCTCCTATATATATAGGGGTAGTGGGGGCTTCTCAGGAACAACAACTCAGAACACCAGTTTCTCTACAAAGTTGTCGTTCTCTCTGGTTGTGGTAACCGAGAGAGCTCGAGCAAGTGCTACCCGATAAGGGAGGCACAACAAGGGAAGGACAACTACAGAAAAGCAACTGGTTGTAGGAGAGTGTGTTGGTGACTAGTACGCCGACAGGAGGGTGCGACTCCTTCCGATTCCTTGTGGGACAAGGAGATCAGAGTTCCAGGTGGTCTGTGTAGACTACTTCAGAGGCGGGAGACTTCTACCGCTCGGAGGACAGCTGTCAATCCTGACAGCCCCGGTGAGACCAGGAGCTGCACAGACACTGTCCAAGACCAGAGGTGAAGACCACACAAGATGTGAGGTAACGTCACCGAGCAAATCTCGGGAGAAGGTACGCCTCTACAAACCATCCTTCCTATTGTATAGACGTTGACGTGATTCCTTTATTCTGGGTTTGGGAGAAGAAAATTTTTGTTTTTGCTGCCTTCTTTGTCTCCCCTAAAACCCAACAGTGGTATCAGAGCCACGTCAACTGCTCTATACTTTAGGATTATTGATGTGATCGATTTTGGCGTGTCGCCTTAATTTATTGCATACGATGCGAATAAAATTGGCTTTATGCATGTCCAATCCTAAATCCAAAAATCCCAATATACATATATGATATGTATGAATGCACTCGATACACATTGCCCTTAAATGAGTTTGTGGTGGATGTATAGCGTGGTTATGGCCTATAAACCCTATGTATGTGTGCTTGGTTGTATGTGGTTTCTTGCATCTCAGTCTGCGCACTATTTCCCTACCTCCTTATTCCTGATGTAACTTGAGATAACTTAATATTTCTTTCCTACCTTTACTGCCCCCAAATGTAACTTGGGATTTCCAAAATTTAAATGTAAATAGGATAGATCTTTTTATATTTCCTATTATGTCAAAGAATGGGAGACAACCTGATGACAACTGAGACGATCAGTTCAAGGAGTGAACCGATCGGTTTGCGATCCAGACGATCAGTTCAAGGAGCGAGACGATCGGGTGGCAGTCATGAGGAGATGCACGATGACCAGGCGAACCGATTGGTTGGAGGAGCCAACCGATTGGCTAGTGGCACCCAGACGACTGGCTAGGATGAGCAAGTCATTCATGTGATGAGTTGATCAACTCAAATGGCTATAGCACTTCATCATGTATAGGTTACATGTGATGTAGACCTAGATGACCGTGATTCCTCTTGGCTCGAGGAATCACATTAGGATGGCCATAATCATCACTTTTATCATTTCACATGTTTTCTGTAGGATATAGCATGTATATGATACATACTATGTATTGTGGTGATTGGATATGTATACACACCTATAAAACCAAATCCCTCATTAAATATTAAAGTTTTAGATGCCTTCCAAATGCGACACACGTGAAAAACTTGATCAGCCAAGTGTGGGCATGCCCTAGCGTGGTACACCGTCTATCTCATGGAAGCGTGAAGGATGGATATGTGGGTCTACCCTAGCAGGGTGCACGTTCATCGTGTTGGCTTTAGGTCAGACTTCACAAGGTGACCTAGATAGGATCTAGCACCTTGAGGCATGGAGGTGATCATGGCAATGAGTTGCATATGACATCTTTCAAAAGTTGCATATGATGCAATTAGCAAAAGTTGCCTACCTGGAAGATCTAAGTTGTGGGTGACGACCCTAGCTGGTCAATGACTCAGAGGATTTTAGGATCTTGACCCACTAGAAGATTGTACACTGCAATCTTCCAAATTGATAGTGAGGGATATCAATTTGAATAAAAATTGTGGGAGTGATAATTAATTAAAGTCCTAATTATATCGTCAACCTTTTAAATCAATCAAATAAGTCAAAATTGAGTTTTGGACTAAATTTCTTATATTTCCTTTTGTTGTACAATAAATGGCTAATCAACAATAATCACTTTATTTGCGATCGATCTTTGAGACTAACAAATTAAATGGGAATAATTCCACGACTGGTTAGGACGTTGAGAAGTGTTCTCAATCGAAGAGCGCAAGCTCTAAGTCCTAGTAATACCAGAACCAGATGAACTCGATCCCACCACACCAACGGCTGAAAGTATGCTTATGGAAGCATACTGAGGATGCCATTGATGTGGAGTGCTTGATGTTGTGTTCTCTGAACTATGAGTTGTAGAGACAACATGAGACATATGATGTCTCCAAGACACTGTCCTAGTATGTCATGACAGAAGGAGATCTAGTAAGGTATTCACACACTCAATGTGATTGGGTATGTGGAAAAACCTGACTAAGAAGGATTCCCTCTGAGCCAAGAGTTGGTTATTGGTATGATACTGCAAATGTTGCGAGAATCATACAGTTCATGATGAACTACAACATGAACAACTTTGACAAGCATTGACAGAGATGTTAGACATGTTGAGGATAGTAGAGGCAAAGATGAAGAAAGAAAAACCCTAATCTTTAATGTGATTGATGAAGGGTAAGTCTTAAAGGAAAGGATAGAGGCAAAGCAAAGAAGCATTCTGATGCTAGCCAGCAATCCAAGCTGTCTTCAGCCTCGAGGCATAGATGAAGAACGACAAGCCTAAGTATGTGATTCTGATCAATAGAAAGAAAGGCAGGTCCAAGGGCAAGGGCAAGGGCAAAGCTAAGAAGGGTTCTGATGCTAGCCAGTAGCCCAAGTCATCTTTAGCCTCAAGGCACATGGGAGGGTGAATGAGGGAATTTCCCCCTATATCTGGAAGAACAAAAGAAGAAGAAGGAGAGGATGGATAACTCCACCTAAGGTATCATGAAATGAACCACTTCTGAGGTATATGATACCAAGATGAAGATCTGACATATATGATATGTAAGATCTACAAAGAAGTAATGGCCTTTATGTAAGGACAGGGAAAGGAGTACCCATCATTGGATCAATTGTTGCTACCATAGATAGGAGTACCTTTCAGTTTATTTCAGTCTAAAGGGCACAAAATAGAGTTGAGAATTGATGTTTCAATTTGCCAATAGAAACACTTTATTGTTGCATCTTGTAGTGACAAGATGACTATCAATATAGTTGATGTTTCAAAGATATGATCTTTATGGCAATGCCTTTTTTATCTTATGGTACTTGGTATGCATAAGACAAAATGATATCTAAAAGTTATTGATAACTCAAACAACGAATTAGCATCATCATGAGAAATTCATTTCTAGTTTCCATATGATGGATAAATCTAGACTCTTTTGGTTAGAGAACCAGTAAGAGACATGAATATCTTAGACATGATTTATCAATCTTCACTAGTAGTAGTCGGAGAATGATTATCTTATTAGGTATAATACATGTGATGTATTTACATACCTATTGGAATTAATGCTAGTACTTCAAATGGTGTTTAGAGAAATACCAATATGAATATCTTGAAGTGTTCAAGAATATCATAGATGAAGTATGAATTTGGTAAAGTGTTAATTCTTGATGAAATCAATGAATGAAATACTTGGACCAAATGTTTGAGATTCTTATGAGTGATTATGATAGTGTATCAAGTGAACTCATGATTAATGCATGGTAATTTCTAAATGAAAAGGAGTCATACTCTAAGGAGTTAGAGGATGATTATCAAATAACTAAATTCTTCTTAAATAAAGAATACCCCACACTAATAAAGGACATTAAGAATCACAAGGAGCTGTGAGTTCTTATATCCTTGACAGATACATCTCAATTATCTATGTGATGAGTTGGTCATGTGATGAATCAACTATCTAGATGAATATGAGGAACTAGATTCTGAGTTATGGTTTATGGCCATTACCTCCTAAATGACTTCCATGTGAACCATAAGGTATGACCTTGATGGTAGCACCCATTGGGATGAAACCCATAAGTGCAAATGAGTCTTAAGCATTAAGACACATGGATAACATTTTGAGAAGGATGATGCTTGTTGATTGCAACTTAATGACTAAGATATTTGGCATATAGATACTAAAACCGCATTCCTATGAGGAATAAAATAAGGATGTGTACGTGACACAACCTATAAGGTTTATGAATCCATTAATGCAAATGAAGTCTATAAGTTACAATGGACTACTCAATGTGATTGATTGAGTACAAGCAACTCATAATTGTGATCTTTATCTTGATAATATAGTCAAAAGGTTTGACTGATATGACAAAGATAAAGAAGGGATCTGTGATTTAGTGGGAGTGTATTTGCATTCCACATGTTGATGTGAAATGAGATGTTTTAGAATGGAAATCCAAAGTGGAAATTATCTTTAAGGAAGATATAGACGTTTCCTATGTGATAGGAATAGATATCTATAGAGATAGTTCTCGAAAACCTCTTGACCTGAAAAGAGAGAGCATACATTGGCAATCTATACTGAAGGGTTCAGTATGCGCAGATTCAGTGGGAGAAAACTTATCCATGTTACATGGAGTTAGTATCCCAAGACCAAGTGTCCAATTCTTATGAAGAATGGAAACACTAAGAATAGATATGGATCTATCATATATGTAATCATCCCATTATCTTGTATGTATGGACATAGCAAGAACAAAACACATTTATAATCTTGTATGTAGGACATGACAATATGATATGCTCATCCTGATAACTCGTATGTGGGACATGACGAGTGGATGTTTGTCTAGTTCCAGTAAGGGTTACTGGAATACCATGAGAACTTGAAAAGTACTTGAGAAGTACTAGTTCTATGGAAATAAGGAAGGGTTCACTGTAAAGAGTTACACTGATGCGAACTTCTGAAAAGGACAGAAAATTAATTGCAAAATATATATATATAGATATATAAAAGTGAATGTTTGTTGATAAATGGAAATGTTCCAATAAAGTCGTTTAAAAGGAAAAAGCTGAGTATCCGTGTGTTAGAGAACATTAGTGGATGCTATATGGATGTGGAAGTTCATGAGATGAACTTATAGATATTTTGATCTTTGATGACAAGTAAGGAGTACTTGGTCATGCAATGTCGCTAAAGGTTAGTAAAGGAATACTATATCACATAATACGACAACTCCATCTCATACGTGTGACGTACAATGAAGAGATGAGAGACATGCACTTAATACCGACTCTGGCAAGGTGTTGCCATAACTCACCATGTCAGCACTAAAGCACAGTAACATGTGGGACATGTTTGAAGATCACTATGAATATGATTCAAGGGTGATTGGCTCACAGTGCAAGTGGGAGTCTGTTGGTATGTAAGCCCTGAGAGCCAATCATGGGATGATTGGTGGGATACATTAAGATTAATTTGATAAAGATCAAAGGCAAGCTTCCAATTCTTTCTGGTTCAGTCATATGAGATAATGATAGAACATATTGAATGTCTAGAGAATGATAGTACTTAATGACGTATGCTTTCAGGTTAAGGACATGAACGATGAGATCATACAGATGCTAAGAGTTTGTACATTCTTATTATGTCCCTAGTTGGATGTCATTTTGGAAGGTAGATAGAAAAAAATGACACACAAGACTAGATTGTGGTGTTGGTTGATGACAGAATCTCATTAGTCATGATATGGAGATATCAAACCAAACACATAGGTACTTGTTGGCAAACAAGTATACCAGATAGACCCACCATGAGTTTGACACATGGAACCATGACATGGTAGTCACAGTTAGTTCTCATAGTGATGGTGGTGAGTGTGATTCTTTGACCTAAAATCACTACACTCAACACATATTGTTGGGTACACTTTGATATCATCAAACACAATCCTGAAACATGGGTTGTTATAAAGATGATGATTGGGTGGCTTTGACACATGGGGCTTTTGAGGGGTGAGCGATAGATATGGGATTTGTCCCTCCTGAGGGAGTTTGATATCCATGGCCACTTGATGAGTAGGATTGAGATAGGCGTGCGCACGCATGTGTGAATCAATATGTGATATTGATGTCATACATATCTCCTCCAATCTACTCTGAGATCAAGAAAGTGAATGAACGTTGACACGATGACTGTTCCATGCCTTGAGTTCATTTAGTTTTTCAGTGACAAAAGAATTATACATTCACTATAACACCATTCACAGATTGTAGGATTGAAAGTTGTTCTCCAACTTTCTATTTCACTTGGGTAACACTAATGTGCGACTAGACACCGCTCTTTGCTTGTGAAGTCATAAGTGTTATGGACTTTCACTGCCAACGTGAAATGGACCTGCATGGTCACACACATAGGATTTAACCTGGAAGAGGAGTTTATCCACAACTGATGTTTAGATTGATTACTAAAGGAGTTTAGTAGTTCAATTAAACACTCAATCAATTGATAGCTCAGTATCATAGTGTTCAAGGTGTTGGACCAATTGATTAGAGTATCGTATTGATTGAAACTGCAATTGACTGATTTTGCACAGTCTGCACTCCCAACCGATGGGCTCATATGATGAACCGATCGGCTCATCTTGGTGAACTGATTGGCTCATGAGATGAACCGATCGGCTCAGGACAGGATGAACCGACCGGTTCAAGGGTTGAACTGATTGGCTCAACTAGTCCAATCGGACAAGTTTGGAAAGTCAGAAGACTATTTTGCAAACACAATTTGTTTCACTTGTACAAATTCAATTTGAACAAGGATTAATATTTGATTAATTTACAACAAATATGAAAGTCAATTTGAGTTGGATCAGGACCATGAACCGATCGGCTCAGGCATGAATTGATCGGCTCAGAGCACCAGACGATCGGCTCAGGTCCCAAATGATCGACTCAGGGCCCGAAACGATCGTTTCAGGGTGTGAAATGATTGGTTCAGCTGACGAAGTTGGTTGTTTTGTGGAAAATCTTGAACCCTTCTACTCATGCATTAATCCTGCATTGCCCGAGGTAGAGAACCCTATCCCATGACCCTCATATATATAGGGGTAGTGGGGGCTTCTCAGGAACAACAAATTAGAATACCAATTGCTCTGTAAACTTGTCGTCTCTGTGGTTGTGGTAATCGAGAGAGCCCGAGCAAGTTCTACCCGATAAGGGAGGCACAATAAGGAAAAGACAACTGTAGAAAAGCAACTGGTTGCAGGAGAGTGTGTTGGTGACTAGTATGCTGACAGGAGGGTGTGACTCCTTCTGATTCCTTGTGGGACAAGGAGATCGGAGTTCCAGGTGGTCTGTGTAGACTACTTCAGTGGCGGGAGACTTCTACCGCTCGGAGGATAGTTGTCAATCCCGACAGTCCCAGTGAGACAAGGAGTTGTACAGACACTGTCCTAGACCAGAGGTGAAGACCACGCAAGCCACGAGGTAACATCGTCGAGCAAGCCTTGTGACAAGGTACGCCTCTACAAACCATCCTTCCTATTGTATAGAAGTTGACATGATTCCTTTATTCTGGGTTTGGGAGAAGAAATTTTTTGTTTCCGCTACCTTCTCTGTCTCCCCTAAAACCCAACACAATCCTTGTTCCAATCAAATTGGACAAGTGAAATGAAAAGAAATTTCTCACCAACCTGACTTTCCCAACTTGCTCATTTGGACCAGTTGAGCCGATTGATTCAACCCTTGAACTGGTTGGTTCAGTCTGTCCTGAGCCGATCGATTCATCACATGAGCTGATCGGTTGGGAGTGCAGCCTGTGCAAAATCAGTCAATTGCAGTTTCAACCAATCTGATACTCTAATCAATCGGTCCAACACCTTGAACACTATGATATTGAGCTATCAATTGATTGAGTGTTTAGTTGAACTACTAAAATCCTTTAGTAATCAATCTAAACATCGTTTGTGGACAAACTCCTCTTCCAAGTTAAATCCTTTGTGTGTGACCCTGCAGGTCCATTTCACGTTGGCAGTGAAAGTCCATAACACTTATGACTTTACAAGCAAAGAGTGGTGCCTAGTCGCACATTAGTGCTACCCAAGTGAAATAGAAAACTGGAGAACAACTTTCAATCCTACAATCTATGAATGGTGTTACAGTGAATGTATAATTCTTTTGTCACTAATGTCCTGAATGAACTCAAGGTATGGTACAGTCATCCTTTCAACGTTCATCCATTTCCTTAATCTCAGAGCAGACTGGGTGAGATGTGTGAGACATCAATATCACATATTTATTCACACATGCATGCACATGCCTTTCTCAATCCTACTCATCAAGTGGCCATGGACATCAAACTCCCTTAGGAGGGACAAATCCCATATCTATCACTCACCCCTTGATGCGATGATTTTGAGTCGCATTTATAGACCTTTTTCATATGTGTTTTGTGCTCTAATTACTCATTTTTATGGATAATATTGCATAATTCACTTTATTTGGTCTTTGCCATCATATTATGTCAAATCCCCTTTGTTTAACTATTTTGAGCATTATTTATCATCTTATTATAAATTGTGTGGATTTACTTGGTCTTGTTGTGAAATTTCAGGAAAAACAAGTATCTGCTTCCGTCGATACCATCGATATCGACGGAAGTCGATACCATCGACCAAGCCACAGGTTGTCAGCCGAGAAGAGCAATACAGATTCGATACCATCGACACCTAAGTCGATGGTATCGAGATCCCTTCAAGTTGCTGGCGAGGATGCAGTCGATACCATCGACGAAAGTCGATGCCATCGACACAAGGAGAGCTACAGCGTCGCTAGAAGACAAAACCGACGCTACAGGAGTCGATACCATCGACACCCCAGTCGATGGTATCAAGATCACCACAGGCGCTCAGAATAAAAGAAAGGAAATCTGCCGCTAATCTTCTGGGTCGATACCATCGACCCGCGTCGATGGTAGCGACGCCGGCATATATGCGTTGGATCTGTTTTGATCTCGATCGGACGGCTGTTGTTATTTGACGACCTAATTAGGGACTTATACCTAATGACGGCCGCCCACGTTCAGGAGGATCTGAATTTTGGATTGCACGAGTGCCAAGGAGGAGAGAAAGGAGAACGGAGGCCGAGAAGCTCATCCTGGGTGATTCGGATGCTGCCGAAGACGATTTCCACCACCGACAGGCGGGGAAGCTCGTGTTCTACGCCAAGGATCCCCCGGTTCTTCTTCGTTCAGGGGTTTTCCCATTTATTTCCCGTTTTTCTTATGAATTCCCCAATTTCTACCATGTATTCGTGTGAGATGAACATGAGAGGCTAAAACCCTCAATCTTTAGGACCGAGAGTAGCCCGGGAATGCATTGTATGACATTTTTATATCAATAATTCATATTTTTTCTCTCAAATCCGTGGTATAGACTCGTTTTCTCCATTTCTATTGTTATGCTTGATCACCATAATAATAATTTAACACCCTTAATCACTTCGACAGAAGGATTAACGGTTGAAAAGAGACGAATTCTACATTAATCAATAAAACCCTTGACAAAGGAGTTGTAAAATTAATGGTGGGAACTGAGGGACCGTTTATAATGCACTTAGTTTAGGGGAATGATTACTACGACGGTGGAATCAACCTAAACCTAAGTAGTGAATTACACCACGACAGTGGGTAATTCTGTTTTCAGGCCACTACCCGGATAGAGAGAGAAGTGTGAGGAATTATATGAAACCTAATACAATGTTGACCCGCGGTGAAACCGCCATCCTAAATATATCCCTTTGAATTGATTAAATTAACCTTTAATCGATTGTTTTCTTTGTTTGATTTTTATTTTCTTTTTAATTTGAACAACAAAACCCTGCTTTGTTAATCGGCCTAGCTGATTGCGATTAGTTAGTAGAAGTCTCCAATAATTTACGTATCCCTGAGTTCGACTCGGGCCTCACAAGGCCTATATTACTTCGACGCGTATACTTGCGTTTAAGCACGTAGTAAAATACACGTCAAGTTTTTGGCGCCGCCAAGGAGGAGATAAAGGAGAACGGAGGCCGAGAAGCTCATCCCGGGTGATTCGGACGCTGCCGAAGACGATTTCCACCACCGACAGGCGGGGAAGCTCGTGTTCTACGCCAAGGATCCCCCGGTTCTTCTTCGTTCAGGGGTTTTCCCATTTATTTCCCATTTTTCTTATGAATTCCCCAATTTCTACCATGTATTCGTGTGAGATGAACATGAGAGGCTAAAACCCTCAATCTTTAGGACCGGGAGTAGCCCGGGAATGCATTGTATGACATTTTTATATCAATAATTCATATTTTTTCTCTCAAATCCGTGGTATAGACTCGTTTTCTCCATTTCTATTGTTATGCTTGCTCACCATAATAATAATTTAACACCCTTAATCACTTCGACAGAAGGATTAACGGTTGAAAAGAGACGAATTCTACATTAATCAATAAAACCCTTGACAAAGGAGTTGTAAATTAATGATGGGAACTGAGGGACCATTTATAATGCACTTAGTTTAGGGGAATGATTACTACGACGGTGGAATCAACCTAAACCTAAGTAGTGAATTACACCACGACAGTGGGTAATTCTATTTTCAGGCCACTACCCGGATAGAGAGAGAAGTGTGAGGAATTATATGAAACCTAATACAATGTTGACCCGTGGTGAAACCGCCATCCTAAAGATATCCCTTTGAATTGATTAAATTAACCTTTAATCGATTGTTTTCTTTGTTTGATTTTTATTTTCTTTTTAATTTGAACAACAAAATCCTACTTTGTTAATCGGCCTAGCTGATTGCGATTAGTTAGTAGAAGTCTCCAATAATTCATGTATCCCTGAGTTCGACTCGGGCCTCACAAGGCCTATATTACTTCGACGCGTATACTTGCGTTTAAGCGCGTAGTAAAATACACGTCAAGTTTTTGGCGCCGTTGCCGGGGATACGTCGAATTATTGGCACTTTGAGTGCTAAGAGCGGCCACTCTAGGCCACATTTTTTTTTATTTTAAAACAATTTTAAAAATTCCTATATTTCTCTATAATTGTGTTTACTCGTTCAAAGCATTGTACTGAACCCCTATTTCCATATTTCAGGTACTTTGCATGGTGCACACACGTAGTCGAGACTACGTGAATCGCACACCTGAGGTTCCATCTGCGGGACCAGAGGACGAGGACTACTACGAGGAGGAACACCAAAGTGATATAAATTCTGAATCTGAGCAAGAACAAGAAGAAGAAATGGCTGAAGCACAGACAATATGGGAGAAGATCAAGGCGTCTTCTTTCTCAGCATCAAAGGGGCCTATAAAGAAACAGGGGCTAAACATACCTACATACAAGATCGACCCGACACTGATTAACTTGGTCAAATCCAACGCATTTCACGGGCTGAAAAATGAAGATCCAGTGGCACACATTAGTCAGTTTGTTGAAAATTGCGATATGGTGAAGATCGACAGGTTCCCGCAAGATGCGTTGTATCTCAAGTTGTTCCCGAGTTCCTTGGCTGGAATGGCAAGAGAGTGGCTTCATAACCTCGACGACGAGTTTGTTGAATCATGGGATCACATGGTGGAGGTTTTCTTCGAGAGGTTCTTCCCTCCTGAGAAGACCAATGATATGATCCGGAAGATCCACAATTTCACCCAACAGGCGGGTGAAACTTATTCTGAGACTTGGGAGCGATTCCAGGTCATGTTGAGGAGATGTCCACATCATGGATTGGACAAGGAGACACAAGTGAAAATCTTCTATTTTGCTCTCTCCGAGCACGATAGAAGTAATCTTGATTCATCCGGATCCTGATTTTTTCTGAATAATACAGATACCAGATGTTGGGAGATACTGAAAAACATGGCTAGGAAACAGTCATGGGGTGATAGAGGGGCTGTGGAACATGTCAAGGCTGTTGGTGAATCCAGAATAGTGAGGGAGCTGAATGCCAAGTTAGATCTTCTAGCCAAGAAGGTGCTAACTAAGGAAGATGCATCTGAGAATGAGGAAGCCCAAGTAAAATTCATGCAACAACAAGGCTATAGGAACAATGATTATGCATGGAGGAAGGATAAGAAGTTTTCATGGAAGGATCCGAATAATTTTCTGCAGGATCCGGATGCCAAACCACAGCAAAGAACCGAGGAAAAGAACACTGAATTGCTAAGTCAAATGGTTCAGCAAAACCAAGAGATGATGGCCATGTTTGGTAAACAATTACAATCTCAAGGTGACATTCTAACCAAATTTGGGCAGACGCTGCAAAGCCATGGAGCACAGATGCGGGCATTGGAAACCACCGTGGCACAGATTTCGAGTGAAGTGGCGGCCATCAAGCACGCCAATCAACATAAACCAGCCGAGAATGCAAATGTGGCCCAAGCACACCATCAGGTCAAGTATATGTCTGTGGTGAGCACTGAGGAGGAATCTCAGGTGCAAGAAGCTGTAGAAGAAAGAAAAATGACTTTCAATGTGAATGCCACACCGGCGATACCATATCCACGCACATACTATGGATTGCCGGGCGGAAACCCTTTCTTCAGAAAATCACAAAGAGTTGTGAATATTGTATCTCCACCTAGGCAGGAAGAACAAGTGCAAGTTGTTTGTGCACATGTGGAGACATCTAAGGCGAGAGAGGAACCACAACAAGTTGCTACTATTGAGGATGTCTCGCCAAAGACCACATCCGAGGGAGTGATTGAAGCAAGCTTAGGGGAGGTACCCCCGAAAAGCTCTTATGTGCTACCTCATAGGCGTGTTGATGCAGCTGATGTTTTGGATCCGGTCAATCCGAAGTCGAGGAAAGAGCATCGTCATTTTAAGAAATTCCTGGAGATATTCCGAAAACTCCACATCAACGTTCCGTTAGTGGAGATGATCGAGAAAGTACTCGCCTATGGGAGGTTCATCAAGGAAATCATTAATAAGAAGAGGCGGATAAAAGACGATGAAATTTATTGGATGAATGAGACGGTGAGATCGATGATTCACGGGAGTTCACCAAAGAAGAGAAAGGACCCAGGAGGTTTTTACATTCCGTGTTCAATAGGTGGTCAACATGTTTCTAAAGCGCAATGTGATTCCGGCGCTAGTATAAATCTCATGCCTTTGGCTACGTTTCAAAAGCTGGGGTTAAAAGAGATAAAGAAGTTGGCTGCAACAATTGAATTGGCAGATGGGTCTACCGTGAGACCATATGGAGTGTGTGAGGATGTGCTCGTCAAAGTGGATAGATTCATATTCCCAGTGGATTTTGTTGTTATTGATATTCCACCGCTCCAAGGCTGTGAAATTCTTCTAGGAAGACCGTTTCAAGCAACAGCAGATGTCGTTACTGCCTTAGGGAGAGGTACTCTGTCTTTGGGCATTGGAGGAGATCGTGTTGAATTCAAATTACCGAATGATCCTCTAAGTGCAGTCCCCAAGGTGAAAAGATGATCACTGTCATACGTCTAGCCTAAGACGTTAAAGAAGGGCGCTTGTTGGGAGGCAACCCAACCATTGGTACATTAGGATAGTTTAATTCTAGTCATAGATTGTTTTCATTTCGTTCAAATTTTTAGTATAAAAAAGATACCGTGATCGGTTTGTTTGATGTGCAGGCAGAGGCAGAGTCGATACCATCGACACACTGGTCGATGGTATCGACCGGGTTACAGGTTGACGACTGCAGATTTTGCTCTGCGTCGATACCATCGACGGCCTAGTCGATGGTATCGACCTACCTACAGGCAGATCACAATATCCAAGTCGATGGTATCGACATGCCAGTCGATACCATCGAGATCTCTGGAGATTTTCAGAAGAAATTGACTCAGTAGAGTCAATACCATCGACGGGTCCGTCGATGGTATCGACATTTTCAAATGAAAAAGGCGGCGGCCGGACTCGCGAGGCAGTTGCCCTAATCAGCGAGTCGATACCATCGACTTCCGTCGATGGTATCGACGGGCACACAGCAGTGTCGATGTCAGTTATTCAAGACGGGGTTATTGGTCAAATGAAGTCACATCATCCAGAGCAAATCCGGACCCCACGACCCTAGCAATACCCACCTCCGCCTCCACAAGATTGATCAGGGTATCACTGTTCCACCCTTAAGTTGGTTTTTGACTATGAGGCCATAGTCGAATTCAAGCTTAGGGGGGTGGCTGGAACAACTCTATCTTTTATCTTTTCTTTAGTTGTTTTTAGTTTTTGCTTTGTTATTTGTTCTTGCAATTTTAGTTTGTTTAGGATCCACATCTATCTAGTGTAATCGTGGATGTCTTAAAAATTGTCATTTCGCTGTTTTCATGGGAAAATTTTAAGGGAATTTAAAAATTTCTGTGTCTTTTGGATAGCTTAACTTGGTTGTCCTTGGGGAACTTGTCCTATGAAAATGATTGATTATGTCAACTTTGAAGCAATATGTCACACCCACACCCCCATTGACTCATGAAAAGTGGATAGTAACGGTTGTTTGAGCCTAACCTAATCAAATGGTAATGAGACTTTAATTGGATATAAGAGAAAGAACCCTTTGAACTACTACACATGTCAGTAAGGAGGGACACATGATATTTTTCTAAGGTTCAATAACTTAATCTTGTGATCATTCCACTTCATATTTTTCCATAATCTACCAAAGAATTGGAAGTAAAGTACAGTTTTAATTCCTTCTTGTGTGCATAGCATGTAGATAGGATTTGCATTGTTATTTCCATACTTTTGCGTAAAAAAGAGAAAATGTATAGTGATTCATGCACATTACCTTTAGGTGCATGTCATGTAGTTGCACTCATAACTTTCATGATTTTCATGCATAAGTACACCATGTACCTCAGGTTGTCTTAAAAAGTGATCTAAATTGTTCCATACCCTCGAAATAGTACAAAGATTTCCAATCATGAAGAAAATAGCCTAACCCATGTATCTCTAAGCAATTATGGATATGTGGGCTAAAAAAGAAAAAAAATATTTCTGAAAATCTGAAAAAATTGAAAAAAAAAGAGAGAATTTAGAAGGAAATGGAATAAGAGGGAGAAAGGAACATGATATCACTTGCATAACAAGGAAATTGAGTACATGATGTGGCTTAATTAGATTTCTATCTCTTTTTGAGGTGGAAGGTTAGTGCATGCATCATTCCACCCAATTATAGGCATTAGGGCATTTTTAATGTGCATTCACATCATTTAGGACATTTTGTTTTATGCATTTTGAAACTGTGTAATACTTCCAAATTCTTCCATGAACCACCCATTCCATCCACCCGTTGCTCGGATTGGTAGGCCACCATGATTTTCTCCTCACTCATGTTTATCAGGAGAACTGCTTCCATGTAGATGGTAGTTAGGGCGAGCAACGTAGTGTAGGCGATCACAAGATGCACTAATGCTGAATCGGCAAATTTTATTATGTTAACTGCCTTATGTGATAGTGTTCATCGGTTTGAAGGATAATTTCTTTTATTGATGATTATTGTCTCCTGTAGGGTAATTACTGTTCTGTGATTAAGAAAGGCCGGTTTGAGAACGTCCAGTGGGAGTCATGTGGAATGTGGGGTGATGTGTTGATTTTTAGTTGACATCTGCAATCCTATTCTAAGGATTAGTTGCTCGAGGGCGAGCAATGTTTAAGCTTAGGGGAGTTTGATGCGATGATTTTGAGTCGCATTTATAGACCTTTTTCATATGTGTTTTGTGCTCTAATTACTCATTTTTATGGATAATATTGCATAATTCACTTTATTTGGTCTTTGCCATCATATTATGTCAAATCCCCTTTGTTTTACTATTTTGAGCATTATTTATCATCTTATTATAAATTGTATGGATTTACTTGGTCTTGTTGTGAAATTTCAGGAAAAACAAGTATCTGCTTCCGTCGATACCATCGACGGAAGTCGATACCATCGACCAAGCCACAGGTTGTCAGCCGAGAAGAGCAATACAGAGTCGATACCATCGACACCTAAGTCGATGGTATCGAGATCCCTTCAAGTTGCTGGCGAGGATGCAGTCGATACCATCGACGAAAGTCGATGCCATCGACACAAGGAGAGCTACAGCGTCGCTAGAAGACAAAACCGACGCTATAGGAGTCGATACCATCGACACCCCAGTCGATGGTATCGAGATCACCACAGGCGCTCAGAATAAAAGAAAGGAAAGCTGCCGCTAATCTGCTGGGTCAATACCATCGACCCGCGTCGATGGTATCGACGTCGGCATATATGCGTTGGATCTGTTTTGATCTCGATCGGACGACTGTTGTTATTTGACGACCTAATTAGGGACTTATACCTAATGACGGCCGCCCACGTTCAGGAGGATCTGAATTTTGGATTGCACGAGTGCCAAGGAGGAGAGAAAGGAGAATGGAGGCCGAGAAGCTCATCCCGGGTGATTCGGACGCTGCCGAAGACGATTTCCACCACCGACAGGCGGGGAAGCTCATGTTCTACGCCAAGGATCCCCCGGTTCTTCTTCGTTCAGGGGTTTTCCCATTTATTTCCCGTTTTTCTTATGAATTCCCCAATTTCTACCATGTATTCGTGTGAGATGAACATGAGAGGCTAAAACCCTCAATCTTTAGGACCGGGAGTAGCCCGGGAATGCATTGTATGACATTTTTATATCAATAATTCATACTTTTTCTCTCAAATCCGTGGTATAGACTCGTTTTCTCCATTTCTATTGTTATGCTTGATCACCATAATAATAATTTAACACCCTTAATCACTTCGACAGAAGGATTAACGGTTGAAAAGAGACGAATTCTACATTAATCAATAAAACCCTTGACAAAGGAGTTGTAAAATTAATGGTGGGAACTGAGGGACCGTTTATAATGCACTTAGTTTAGGGGAATGATTACTACGATGGTGGAATCAACCTAAACCTAAGTAGTGAATTACACCACGACAGTGGGTAATTCTGTTTTCAGGCCACTACCCGGATAGAGAGAGAAGTGTGAGGAATTATATGAAACCTAATACAATGTTGACCCGCGGTGAAACCGCCATCCTAAAGATATCCCTTTGAATTGATTAAATTAACCTTTAATCGATTGTTTTCTTTGTTTGATTTTTATTTTCTTTTTAATTTGAACAACAAAACCCTGCTTTGTTAATCGGCCTAGCTGATTGCGATTAGTTAGTAGAAGTCTCCAATAATTCACGTATCCCTGAGTTCGACTCGGGCCTCACAAGGCCTATATTACTTCGACGTGTATACTTGCGTTTAAGCGCGTAGTAAAATACACGTCACCCCTCAAAAGCCGCATGTGTCAAAATCACCCAATCATCACCTTTATAACAACCCATGTTTTAGGACTACGTTTGATGATGTCAAAGTGTACCCAACGACATGTGTTGAGTGTAGTGATTTTAGGTCAAAGAATCACACTCACCACCATCACTGTGAGAGATGACTGTGACTACCAAATCATGGTTCCATGTTTCACTCTCACGGTGGGTCTGTCTGGTACACATGTTCTCTAACAAGTACCTATGTTCTTGGTTTGATATCACTATGTCATGACTAATGAGATTCTGTCATCAACCAATACACAATCTAGTCTTTAGTGTTATTGATGTCTATGGTTATTTCCACAATAACAACCGACTAAGGAATAAAAAAGAATGCATACTCTTAACATATGTATGATCTCATCGTTTAGGTCCTCAACCCAAAAGCATACATCATCGAGTAAAACAATTCTTTAGACATTTATCATGTTACACTATCATCTCAGAAATAGTTAAAACATATAGATCGGAAATTGCCTTTATTATTATTCAAATCATTTACAAAGTATCCCATTACAATCATCATATGACTTTCTCTATGGGCATACATACCAACATAAGGATCAATATTATTTTCATTGACATGAACTTTATTATGACTCAGAAAGTCCTTGCAAAAGTCCATAACCTCCCTAGACACATAACCCTCAATAATAATCCCTTTAGGCTGATAGCATTCAGAACTTAACCTTTAAAAATACTAACAAACCGTTCAAAAGGATACATCAAACGTAAGAAAGTTGTACCCAAAATTTTCACTTATCTAGTCAAATGGACAACAAAATTTACCATGATATCAAAAATGGAGGAGGAAAATACATCTCAAGTTGGAATAGGGTAACGACCACTTCTGTTTGTCACTTATCGAGATTCTCAGGATCAATAACTTTGCTGCATAGAGTGTTGAAGAAGAAATAAAGTCTCATGATTATAAACCTTACATGCTTAAAAAATATAGATTGAGTAGCCATAGTCAATATTTGCTGCATTAACGTGTAAAAATCATGAGAATTAAGACCTATCATCTTCAGGTCCTTCATTGATACCAATCTATGGATATTGGAAGAGTATCCATGTGGTACCTTAATACTAAGTACTTGCAAAATATACTCTTCTCCTGTCTAGGAAATGTATAACAAGTAGGAGGTAAATATATTTTTTGATTTTTTTGTTAATTCTTTCCTTGCACCCATTTCACGTAGGCCCATTCTAGATTTGATGTGATCTATAATATTACCTGTTATATTCAATAGAGTACCAATTACACTATCACTAATATTTTTCTCAACATGCATGACATCAATATAATGCCTAATTGCCAAAAAACTCCAATAAGGAAGATCCCAAAATATTGACCTCTTCCTGAATAAAGATTTGTCACTTTGTGTGATAATAGTACATTGTGATCTCTTACCAAATGCATTGATAAAGTCTTTTGCTCTTTAATAAACAACCTCCCTTAGTACAAGTTTAGGGGCACTCCATTTCTCATTTGATCCACTGCATGCTTTGTGCAACCTTCCGTAAAGGACACACTTTTAGAAGAAACCTTTTATGACTAAGATATACAATTTTTCCACCATATTTTAATTGTATTGAATCAATGTTCTCACATATAAGGCGTGCTTTGGATCCTTTTATGTTGTATCAAATAAATTCTCATATGATGGAAAGTTAGTAATAATGCAAAATCAAATAACACTCAAATGAAAAGTCTCTGTACGCAAAGAATTATAAGAATTCACACCTTCTCCCCATAGTTTGTTTAAGTCTTCAATCAGATGTTCAAGAAAAACATCAATATCATTAATTGGTTGTCTGACACTCGATATCAACAAGGACAACATGACATACTTAATTTTCATACACAACTAGGGAGGAAGATTGTATGTAACAATCATAACATGCCAAGTTCCATGTTGACTTCTTAATGTGCCATATGGATTCATCCCATCAGTACAAAGACCAATTCATAGATTCTTGACTTCTTCACCAAGTTCAGGGTACAATAAATCAACTTTCTTTCATTGTGGGGAATCAGACATATGTGTAGGATCTCATCATTGTTTTCCTTTGCCTCAGCATGCCAAGATAAAATTTTTCATCTATGGTATTGGTAAACATGCCTTGAAGTCATTGTATTATAGACAGATACCACATCACCTTGGTAGGAGGCTAGTTTTGGGCTTACCGGAAGTGGCCATTTTGTACCTTGAAGCCCCACATTTTGGATAATCTTTCAAATTTATATAGTGCTTTTGAAATAATAGACAATCATTTGGGCATACATGTATCTTCTTAGACACCATTCCCATTGGGAACAATATAATCTTTAACTTGTATGTTGAGATTGGAAGCTTATTGCCTTTAGGAAGAATTTATTTCAACAAAGAAATAGAAATGTAAAACTTTTGTCATTCCATCTATTGTTAGTCTTCAGAGTATCCAATCTCAACACAATGCTCATATTCTAAACTTAGTACAACCTAAGTATAACAGTCTCTCATTATCATGCACAATGTTTCTATATAAGGGAAGTGGATCAATATGATTTACCCCACAACTATCCAACATTGCATCAACCGTGCCTTTCAGAATCATTATGGGAATATTTCCATATCATAACTATTATGAATATCCACGTACAATCCTATTACACATGACATGACTTTTGATTTTCATCAATAGTGTCAACTTTCAAGTTGCTACTGTAATTCCTTCATGGACAACTAAACCTATTTCCAGGTTGTTTCCTATGTTCCTCTACAAATCTTATAAACTAATCAGGACCAGTAATAAACTCTAGAGTGCAGGAAGTTGAAATGGACGTCCATGGTTGACCAATTCTATGATCAGATGGAAGGTGAGTATCAAATAGGTGTTAGATAATAAGTCAATTTCAAAATAAAACAATGTTTGAATTGAACTCCAATTATTTATTACCATTCACATTGATGAATGTGAACCACCTATCCCATTCTTTAGAACTTAATATCATAAGTAATTATATATTGTGTAATCAATTTTAATTAATTTTGATATCATTTCCTCACAGTTCTCCAAGTACACTGATGTAGATGATAAAATACCCACCTACATATGTACCAAGAGAACAAAAGGGGAAATGCTATTGAAATTTATTGAAAGGTAACATGCATTATACACTTACATACTAACTAAGGTTACATGTTCAAGAACAGTCCCAAATTGGGGACTATCCAAGGTTTACTCATAATGAGTAAATCTTCCATAGGATTTTAGGCCAACAGACTATATGGGTTAGGATTTACAAAATTAGGTTTACTTTTTAGAAGTTTAGGGTTAATTAGATAAATTTATATCAATGTTTATGTAAAATGAAGTTAATTTAGAGAATTTCATATCAACTTCATTGTATTAGTTTGAAGGTGTGATTATTTTACCCACGCTAACATTCAAATGGCTAAATATAAACAATGCACTTAACATAGACAATAATGGAAGCTTCATCAGAATTTTCATACCAAAAAATGCATTTATTTATCCATACTAACATTTAAATTGCTAGAAATAAACAATAAACTTAATATGGACAATAAAGAAGACTCATCACAATTTTCATACCAGACAATGTACTTATTTATCAACCCTAACGTTCATCAAAATTTTTCATATAATTGAGAAAAAAATCAAGAAATAGAAGGATGAGAAGGCAAGGAATAGGATAGGGAGAAGGGGATACCTCTTCTTCCAGCAACAAAGGAAGAAATGGCAATGGATGAGGATGTTATGGCCAAGGAGGAGTAGGAGGAGCGTCAAAGCAGCAGTAGAGGGGTGTCGATGACAGACATAGAAGCAACAATATTATAGGGGTGATGGACGGAAGGGGTTCTAGAGATCCAGTGATGATGGAGGCTCTGGTGGTAGGGAATGTAGAAAAAATGGAGGGAGACAACCAAAGGAGGAGTAGCAGTATAGGAGGAGGAGGAGGAGCAAGAAAAAGTGGAATTGTCAGAGTAGCAATACAAAATTTGGGGCTTCATAGAGGAGAAGAAAAACTAAATGTTTGATAAAATAGAGAAATGGGCATTTTGTAGGTGTTGTTAAGTAATACTTAGCCAGTGAATGTTGTAGAAGCTGACAACAAAGACTTTAGCCATCAGTTGCATGTGGAAAACCAATGTCATAGGTCAATCTCTATCATAGGTTGTGCAGCAAAAAACTGACAACACATGTACATATCCCTAATTAAAAATGCCAACCTTGCTAAAACTTTAGTTGTCAATTTCTTTTGAAAACCGATGCCATAGGTCAATCTCTATCATCAGTTGTGCAGCAAAAAATTGAAAACACATGTACTTATCCCTAATAAAAAAGTCAACCTCACTAAAACTTTAGGTGTCGATTGCTTGTGAAAAACCAACACCATAAGTCGCCTCTTTAGTCAGTTGCACACTAAAAATATGATGAAATATGTGCTTATCCCTAATAAAAATGTTACCAAACTAAACTTTCGACGTCAGTTGCTCGTATAGTCACACACCAAAAACTTGACGACAAATAAACTTATCCCTAACAAAAAATTCCATCGTCGCTAAGACTCTAGTCATCAATTTCCCACCAAGAAACCGACATCATAAGCCAATATGGGGGGAAACATTTTTCATGGGAGATGTGGCGGAAATCCTTTATCACTAGTTCTTTTAGAAAATAACTGACAAAAAAGGGGTTTTGGAGGCAAAACTTTTTGCATTGTACTTGACCTAAGACATCAGTTTCTATGGTTGAAACCAATGACAAAGTCTTTTTGGATTCAAAATTTATTTTGTTGGAAGGAGTTTGTCATTAGTGTTTACAAATGACAAAATAGGCCTATATCATATATTTCCACTGAAAATTTGAATTTCGTAGACTATCTTACATGTCGGTTCTTCACAAAGAAACTGATATTATAGTAAAAGTGGCACCTCTATTTTTTCTTAATGGGAAAGACTTGGTCAGTAGTGATGTTTGTGTTACAGCAATTGGGCGCTATAGGTTTACAATGTCAATTTTTTTGTAGAAAATTGGTTTTTAAAGAAATGACACCAAAGGTAAAAAATGTAATAGTATTAGTTTTCTTATGTAGAGTGAATCTAAAATTAGCATGATTGGGGAGCTTAGATTATTCCTTGGCTTTAAAATCAAGAAAAAAATATGGAAACTTCATCAACCAAAGAAAGTATATAGGTGAACTCTTGAAGCGCTTTGGGATACAAAATATGAAGCTAATGGATAATCCCATGTTTAACCCCGCCAACCTTGATAGGGATGAAGAAGGTGAAAAGTAGATGATAATTTGTGTAGAGGTATGATTGGTAGCTTACTATAACTAACCAACTCCATACCAGAAATCATGTTTAGTGTTGATTTGTGTGCTATATTTCAATCAAGACCTAGAAAAACTCATCTTGTAGATGTTAAGAGGATTTTAAGGTATGTAACCAAACCCAAAATTTTGGACTATGGTATCCCAAGTGAAGTGACTTCAGTCTTACAACCTATATTGATGTGGATTATGTCGGGTGCTTAGTTTATAGAAAGTGCACAAGTGGCACTTGTTTTATCCTAGGATCATGTTTAGTTTCTTGGTTCTCTAAGAATAAAAACACCATGACTCTACTCACTATCGAGGCTGAATACATTGCATCTAGCAGTTGTTGTTTCCAAGTCCTTTGGATGAAGTAAATGCTCCAATACTTTATTGCCTTCTATGATGCTTCTCCTATCTTTTGTGATAATACTAGTGCAATTAATTTATCATGCAATCCTATATTGCATAGTAGAGATAATCACATAAAGGTCCACCATCATTTACTTCATGACCACATTGCAAAGAATGACATATATGACACTCATGTGGACATGGAAAATCAACTTGTGCATGTTTTCACAAAACCTTTAGCTAGAGAGCAATTCAATTTTATTAGATTAAAATTATTTATTACTGCCATTTATGATAATACTATGTCTCCTAGATAGAATGTTCTTTTTAATCCTCTATATTATAAAATATTATATATCATCTACTCCCTTTTGCTAAAAAAATGCCAAGTTTTAGGTGCCTCATTTTGCAAATATTTGTTTTAATCGTATAATGCTTGTTTTAACATAAAATAGTATCCCATGATGATAGAAATGTGCCTCTATATGCTTTATATACTTGCTAGGCTAGTTTGGTGCATTTACATAGGGTTCTAGGACCTTAGAGTTAAATATTTATATCCTTGTAACATCACTTGTCATTTTATAGGGTAATTTGACTGACATGTCAGCCTAAGAGCTAAATAGTAATTGTTGTCTGTTGAGTTACCGAAAGAGTAATCTCGACCAACAAAATTGTGTCGTGTTTGATAAAAGGGTTCTCTCATATGAGTTTCTCCCTCTCAACTAGATGAACTCGACTGGAAAAATCCTTTCTTCTTGTTTGTTCTCTAACCATAGACCCTCCCTGACATGTTTCCTATCCTATCCAATCCCTATTCCATCTCCATTCCCTATCCCTAACTAATCTTAGACCCTTCTTGCTACTTTTCTCCATAGATTTACACTTGTTTCCCTCCTCTCTCCACACTTTTCATCACCCATGATGTCAAGCAAGATAAAGAGGACTTCCAGCACTGATAAATTGTTCGTTTCTCAAACTTATCCCTCTACAAGGATGCTTGAGTATGATGTTGCCTTTATTATCCATACTCAAGCTATGAACCAATACAATGAGTTGCTAACTCATTCTCCTTTTCCCTTCAGACCCTTGGTGGAAATTGGGAGAAATATTTTGAATGAGATTAAACATGATTTCCTTGAAGAATGCCTTGGTGCACTTCGTGTTGAGAAACTCTACTTCTCAAATTTTCTCTCTATTGTAAAAGTTGTTCATAAATTCTATGCAAACCTTACAAGGAAATACAAAACCTTAGTGCCACTTCCTAACACCTTAACAAACCTTACTTCCATGATTGTCAGGACTAGGATCATAATCGTTGGGGATACCCTTAACAATACTTGATTGGATCCTTGTCCACAACTTCTTTGAAGACAACCTATCTATAAGGACCTTGACCCACGTTTTGGGCTTACCCTATTTGTTTTTCTTGTGTGAGTTGCTTAGCTCCTTGATCTAATCATCTAATATTGTAATTATGGCATGTTGGAGGTTTGTATTCCTTATTTTAGCTTGTTTCTTGATGCTAGGGTTTTGTGGAGAGGTTTTGATGTAACACGTAATTCACCCAAAATAGGGGTTGATGTGCAAGTTTTCCACCTCTAGAGTGTTTCTTCTCTCTCTTAGCATCATATGGAGGAGAGATGAAGTGTTGGGCACCTTGTTTTGGCCTTGGTTGAGTGGTGACATCCGTGGTGATGTTTTGGGTACATGTTTGAGGTGTGCTTTTCTCATAAGAGTGTTGTCTGGGGCTTGAGAGCCTTGAGGAGACTTGGTATCAGTTTTTGGTAGCCTTGAGGAGGCTTGATATCGGTTGAGGGTGTCTTGAGAGACATCCTATAGGTTTGGTTTTACCTTGAGGATCACCATATCATTTTGTGGAGACTCTACAGATGTGCCATATTGGTTTGTGACCTAGGGTTTCATCCCTATCGGTTTGTGAAGGGGATGGATGAGTGTATCGACCTTGACCATCCTCAGTGACAAAGTGAGTGAGACATAGATCCTATCATCTTGTTTCATGGTGCTACATGTGTCCTTTCTTATTGTACATGTATCTTCTAGGGTTCTAAGGTGGTGACACCTTCCCCTTGCTCTCTCTCTCATCGACCATGTATAGATACCCCTTTCTTCCCATGCAATAGAACCCTTTTAGTGAACCTTGATTTCCCTCCCTGGTGGCTGACCTTAAGCTTGAAGAGCACTCTGCCTTGGATCTTGGTGGGTGAGCCAAAAGCTTGTGGTGCTCTCTTTCATATTCATCCTTGGTAATCCATGGTTTTTTAGCTTTCTTTCTCTCCTTCTTTCTTCTTCTCATCCATGGACCTTGGTATCTTTTTTCCTCTCTTTTACTTTCTTAATCATGGTCCTATCTTATCTCTTGGAGGTGTTATGTTTGGAGGACCATCTTCCTCTACCTTGAGTTTGTGAGCTTGGATCTTGACATTGGAGCTTAGAGCTTGGTGGTTGTTCTTGAGGCGGGTCATATAACTCTAAACCTACTTTGTTATTATCACCTTTGTACTTGTTATCTTGCTCTTGATCTATGGCTCATTATTGCTTGCATGCTAGTAACTTTTCTTTGGTAGCCTTGTGTTCTGTTTTGAGAATAAAACTTTGTGAAGTTGTTGCCATAAGTTGCACCCCTTTTTCATTTGCCTTGTTAGTAATATCATCTTGAGGTAGAAGATGACTAAATTGATATTCTATGTAAACTGATATACTATATAAACTGACATGCTAAATCGATATGCTTTTTGATAAACCAATACACCTATCATGATGTGGCTTGTTATGACCTAATAGTGACTAGTAAGGAAGAGTGTTGGATCATGAGGCTTTTAGTTGAGTATGGAAGTCGACATGGATAACCCAAATCCAAAACACATGCAATCTGATACACCATAGCCTGATACATATAAAGTCAAAGTAAGGAGTACCTTCCCCTGAGGATTTGGCCGATATCCCATGATGGTGAAAATGGCCGATATTCCTTGGTGATCTTTGAGGCCAATACCCTAGTTGTTGGTATGATTGATATCTCATGATGGTGAAGGTGGTTGATATCTAAAGAGATACATAGGTCGATACCCTCTAAGACAGTATGGCCGATACATTCTCTTATGTACCTCTAATCGATATCATTTGTGGTGCCCGATACCAAATGGTGATAAACCAATACTCAACTTGAGGTTGGTAGGTCGATACCCTACTTAGGTTGGTTTCCTGATACCTAGAGTTAACCGATACCCTAACCCTAATTGATATCCTATGTGATGTATAGTGATGCATCTTGTTGATGCTAGGGTCACATGGTGTGATGTGATACCCTATGGTTAATCATGTGTATGATGTTGAAAGCTAACTCTCTCTTTACATGTTTCATGATAATGATAGAAATATGTTTCCACATCTTCTAAATATACTTCATAATGATGAAGGAAGTGATGATCTAAAGATCGTTTTTGATCCAGCCTTGCAAACCCTAATCAATTAAAAGAGGAAACCCTAACCCTAAAAGATGTGATGTGTTTTGTAGGACATGGATTCTACAAGATTATAGTATCAATGATGCATTGCTTCTCTTGTTATGCTTCTAACCATGCAGGTAAGAAATGTTATGCATAGTCAGGTATGAGATGTGATGTTTATTATATGTTAGAATAAGCGTAGAGGAAAGTGTGTTATGATAAACCCAAGAGAAGAGTTAATGGTCTTATGACCTGGTGATGGCTACTATCCTTATGTGAAATTGATAGTTTCTCTCAAAGATGAGATGAGGGGTTGATACCCTAAGAAATGTAGTCCTAGTGATGGACATTGATCCTTATGATGGACATGTGATGAGTAACTGGCATAAAGTGATGATGTGGTCATTATATATGTTTCAGTATGTTTTAGTGATACGTCAAACCCTAATTTTGTAGAATTTGTTTCAGGTTCGTACAATATAACTTGGTTGATGCTACATGTCATCTTAATTGGTCTAAGTAATCAAGTGGAATCTAATAGTGTAGTTTTCCTTGTGCCATAGATCCATTTAGTGCCAGCAATAGCTAGATGGTGAAATGAGTCTAACTCAGAGTGCATATTTTTGAACATGTGGGGTACAAGTTGAGTAATTTCCTTATATCCTTAACCCTAGATGCCATGGAAACGACCATGCATGAGTCGATCTCAATATTATGTGGATGGCCATGCGTGATCCACTCCTTCTTGGAATGGCCATGTGTGAGCCTATTCTTCTAGCATCATACTTGTACTAAGTTGGTCTAGTTATGAGTAAATATGTTGATGGCCATGCATGAGCCAATCCCTAATCTTGACTATATGCCATTGTTGCAGTTGACTGATATATCTCTGTAGTGTTCTCTCTTGTGCTGACCAAGAGGTGTGGTGAGGTCGTGGATTCTGACTCTTCCATTAGACCTTGTATGGCACCGATTTTGACTTATCAAGTGGTTTGTTGTATTTGGGTGGTAAGACTTAAATCCTCATGGCATAATGAAATACATAATTAACTGTGTAGTATAATTGTATAGGATCAAATACGAAAACATTGGTTGAGGCCTTGCTTGATCTTATACAATTTTGTTGATAGAAAATATACAAGTTATTCATATTCCTTTTAAATTATTATGATATTCCATAACTCAAATGTAAATGTTCTTCCTGTTAATAATCATTGCCTACTCCATCTTAGTTGTATTTATACTATTGCTCAATTTATCTTATATGTGATAATAATAGAGTTGGTGGTGAGTTATATCTCCCACTGAGATTTGGAATCTCACCTCATGGGTCTCCCACATCCTTTTTAGGTGGATGAGCATGAAAACATATAGATCGTGCAGAGGAGGTTGGTGTAAGGAGTGGGATTCCATAGGGATACACTCCCTACTAAAAATAAAAAGGCAACATCCACCAACAAAAACATTTTATTGAAAGGGATGAAACCAAATTTATTTAACATGATGGTATCATAAAACAAAGGATCGGTGGAATGAAAAGATGTATCTAACCAATACAAAGCTTCTTATCATACTAAACTTTCACCACATAGGGTGACATAAAGGAAAAACTAACTACATATTTAGGACTAACTGAGATCACCTAAAAATTTCAAGCAAAGTCTCCCACGAAGACAACAACACTTTTTGTGGTCCAGGTCCTCCCAGTTTTCCTTCTCCTTGTCCAACACCTAGGGTTGGAAGCATACCCCACAAAATGAAAAGAAAAGAGGATATCAGCAAAAAGCTGGTATGAGCATGCTAAAAAGAAATTGAGTAATATATATTAGGAAAGAGGTACATAAAGTATAGAAGGCTTCCCATGAAAAAGGTAGAACTACCCAAATGGGCATAAAAGGAAAGAATCACTAACATACAATAAAAAGAATACTTTCCATAAAATAAATAATAAAAGTGGTTCCACAAAAGCAGTCATAATGTTTTTAGGGCACAAAACCCATAACAACCTGCATGTAAGTGACATAAACATAGCACTAGAACAACATAAATAACAAAGGTGGCCAAACCTCAAAAACTTGAAACCTGATAGAGATTGGCACATAACCAAACTCCCAATATATGTAAATGTTGTGCCAAACCTCATAAATTTGAAACCCGGGTATGGGGCTCATAACATCCATCCCAAAAATAAATAAGGGAACATAACCTAAAACTAATGCATTTATATTACCTACTAAATCACACAACATGATTAATAGAGAGGCAAGTAAAAAGTATAGTCGGATTTTACGAATTAATCACCACATAAGTGATCATCATTATCATCCGCCTCAAAGTAGGCATATAACAACAAATAAGTCCAACATGCACTAAGTCATGAGGAAAAGAGTCAAGAGAATATCCAATATCATCACAAATATGATAGTTCACAAGAACCATGATATCAAAAGATATGAGTAATATGTACAGGCTATTGTCCATAGGACCAAAATAAAGACAATTTAGGTTATTGCTCAATAAAGAAAAATAGGAGATGCAAACATACATTTAGAGAGAGAAATTAGAAATTTCTCAATATAGAAATAATGTGGGATGTAATCATACCTCTCATAGAGTCTTAACAAACAAGATTACTTCTAGATCCAAATCTAGGCTTCCAAAGAACCTAATATCATGTATGTGAAATTAGGGTTAGAAGTGCATTGATTATTCAAAACCCTAAAAATTGCCTTTTTATTATTAATGAATTAGGTTATCAAAACCATGCCATTTTTAGGTTATATTTTCCTGAGTTCAAAACATATTTTACTCTATTTTTTGACTTTTATATATTTCGTTATGAATTTTACAAGTTATTACTTATTTAGATTAATCCATTAAAATCACCCCTTTATAACATTAGATTTAGGTAACAAAACCAATACCATTAGAAATCTTACATTTTTTGAATCCAACAAGTATTTATTTGTAACTTTTGGACAACCAGAGCAAAAGATATGAATTTTATAAAATCCGCCAATCAGAATTCACCAAAAAGCCAAATAAGCGAAAGAAAAACCGTGAGAGAGAGAGAGTGGGGTCGGGCTGACTTGGCCCAATAGGAATTGGCCACGTCACCAGCTAACTTCTCAGTTGACCTCACCCAAAGAAAAGGAAAAGAAAGCAAAATGACCAAACTACCCATGGCAAGAAAAACAAAAAAAGAACAATGAGGCGAGGATAAAAGCATAAAATGACAAGTGGGTTTCTTCCCCACCGAGGTCGCACCATGGCCGGCGAGGTCCATGGGTCATTTTGGGCATTTTTGCATTTCTCGACCAAACTCGAAGATCAAAGTACCAATGGAAAGCTTGGAAGAAGACGAACTCAACAATACCTCCAATTGGTTCAGAGGTGGAGAGGAGAGAGAGGGCAATGTGCCACAAGGTTAGGAGCTTCACTTTGTTCTCTGGTGACACAAATGCAAGAAAAGTTCAATTGGGTTGAGAGGAACGTTGCAAGGATCTCCAGGAAGATGAGAGTGGAGATATTTATAGGTGGGGGAAGGTGTACTACGGTTTTTGAGTTTGAGGTGAAAGGGTGGTTTGGGGAAAATTGGGGTTTTCTTATTTCTTCACTAAAATAATGAAAAGTTGGGATATTCTTGTGTGGAATCACATAACGAAGCTAACAGAACAAAAATCTTGAGAATTGATTGAGTAGAGAGAGATATCAAGTTTATAAAATTTTGCAATACCACTCCCTATTTCCCGATCAAGTCTGAGGTAGGAGATGACCCAGACCATCTGATCAATGTACATAGGTCCAAGGGGCTCTCCCAGCCATCGGATCACATGCAAATAAGAAAAGATCCACATGACATATATTCCCAATCCAATTATAAAGTGATACATATATTACTAAATGAATTTCTCTCTCTTCATTTGAGAGCTCAAACAATTTCCAAATTTAATAACAATTGACACACTGATTGATTTTGAGGTGTAGAATCCGAATATGGATTTAGTTTTGCCTTTTGAGAAATCTTAATGGGTTAAATAAATCAATTACTATTTTCTCTTTCCTTTGGCATTAATGGTGATAAGATTCCCTAAATTTGATGAAACTTCACCAACAAGTCATTTTTGTTGTGTTTGATATGAATTTGCCATCAATTTTACATGTTGGAGTTGTTTGTTCATTTATTTAATATTTTGAAGGTTCTACACACTTTCTCTCTCCTGATTTCACCTTTTAATTAGACTTTCTCCAAATTGAGTAATAATTAACCCAAAGGCATATTTTAATATGTAGATTAAGAATCTAAGATTATTTTCCTCTTTTGGAGTCATTTAATATTTATTTAATATTTTAAGGAGAAACACCCTTTTCTTTTCTAAATTAAATAGATATGATTATTATTATCCTAAATTGGTGAAACTTGGCCTCCAAGCCAAAGCATATCCAAATAAAATGAATATGAGGTTATTCTTATCCAAAAAGTTTTCCTTTTATAAATTTTAACCCATTATCCATTATTTCTATTATTTCTCTTATTAAATAATTCAATATCACATTAACATGTTTTAAGCATTATTATTCATTCCTTTTTCTCTTCCTTGCACCATAAGGAAAAGGAATGATGTAGAACTAATCTACTCTATCATTATCTCACATAAGTTCATTTATTTCGTATTTTGTGGAATTATAATTCATTATTCTCAATTATGGACACCTTGTCTTTTTATGCACATTGTTACCTCATGTGACATATCTTATGTACCTATCATTGATTTAATGATTAATTTGAAGGTATTAGGTAATATTTATTTATATTCTACATGTTAGGGTGAGTTATTCATGCATTTACATATTTAAGGTCACTAAAGAGCATACTCTTATCCTTGTTTGGATAAACCTCTAAGATTAAGGTTTCTAACTTCTTAATCCTGGAATAAGATTAAGTTCTAGGTTTCGGTATGTTACAACATACCACCCCTTAAAGATATTTCGTCCTCAAAATGTAAACATCCACAACAACTATCTACCATCCCTTAAAATTTTTTGTCCTAATAAGCTAATCAAAACTATAGGTACAAAGGTAACTTCTTTATATATATATCCAAAAGGTACCATGCAGAAGGAAACATAACTTGAAAGTCTAACTATGGGACTAAGGGGTACCTTCAACTTGATCATCATCATAGACATCTTGACCATCCAAAGAAAAAACTCTTCCGGCTCACCTTTCCACAGGACTTTTACCATTATTCTGATAAGGAACTTGAGGTTGTTGTTATTGAGATGGCACAAGTCCATTATGAAGATGAGGGCACCTAGGGCGAACATGTCTAGGTTCATTACAATGATGGCACACAACCCAGAAGTCAGGCTGATACTTTTCTTGATTCTTATCTTGAGAGCACTTTCCTAGAGGATGGTAATCATTACACTTAGCACACTTGTCTCTTCTCAGCTCATCTCCTGAGGGTTTCCTCTTCTTATCAAACTCCCTAGGTTGAAACCATGGGTATGACTCCACGGTCAAAGATTTATCGACCATCTGCTGAAAAATCAAGGGTAATGTGGGATAAGAGCTCGACCCACATTGTAATTGAGTCCCTGTAGGAATAGTTCAGCCCTACGTCCCTCACTCATACCAACTGGATAATGTTCCAACATCAAAAACTTTTGTACAAATGTAGAAACAGATAAGGAACCTTGCTTCAAGCTGTAGAACTCTACTTCTCTCTTCTTTAGCACAGCAGTGCAAATGCACTTCCCATGAAAAAGCACCAAGAATATGTCCCATCTCATGGAAGAGATATCACGTGTCCTTCCTATCCCGTTCCACCAAACTCGAGCGGGTCCTCCAAAACATATGAAGAAAACCTAACCTTCTTGTGGGGCGGACAAGCCATACCATCAAAGGTCCTCTCTAAGGCTAGCACCCAATCATCAACTTTTTTGACCATCTCTATTTCACCTTCACCCTTGAAGTAAGGTGGTTGCATCTTCATGAACTCCATGATTGAGAACTCCTTAGGCTTTTCAGGCATAGACGAGTCTTTCATCTTCCCCACCATGGAAGTAGCAAAAGTTGTTGAAACATAGCCAACTATTACTCTGGAGAAATGGTGGCACCTGTACTAGCTGAAGATGGGGTCTCCTGACCTACTGATGGTCCACTTTCAGACAGAGGAGTAACTTGAGTCACTGATGTGGTAAAGAGTGGATCCATCCTTGGCATCCCAAACCTAGGGTTTTGGTGTGTCTCTTAGCCAGAAATATTGTCAAGAGTCTAGTTATCTCCCGCTATTAGGGTTTTTTGCTGCACAAGGCAAGGATACTAGGTATAAGAAACCTATAGAAAAAGGTAAACATCCTAAGGGAGACAATTTTAAAATAGTTAGATAACCAGCAGCTACAATCTTTGATACCATGTTGTAAAGAGTGGGATCCCATAGGGATCCACTCCCGGCTAAAAATAAAAAGGCAACATCCACCAACAAAAACTTTTTCTTGTAAGGGATGAAACTAAATTTATTTAACATGATTGTATCATAACATAAAGTAGCAGTGGAATTAAAAGAGGTATCTAACCATTACAAAGATTCTTATCATACTAAACTTGCACCACGTAGGGTGACATAAAGGAAAAACTAACTACATATTTAGGACTAGGTGAGGATCACCTAACAACTTCAAGCAAAGTCTCCCATGAAGACAACTACACTTGTTGTGGTCCAAGTCCTCCTAGATTTCCTTCTACTTGTCCAACACCTGGGGTTGGAAGCATACCCCACAAAAGGAAAAGAAAAGAGGATATCAACAAAAAGCTAGTATGAGAATGCTAAAAAGAAATTGAGCAATATATATTAGGAAAGAGGTACATCAAGTATAGAAGGCTTCCCATGAAAAAGGTAGAACTACCCAAATAGGCATAAAAGGATAGAATCCCTAACATATGATAAAAGGAATACTTTCCATAAAATCAATAATAAAAGTGGTGCCACAAAATGTAACATTTAACCCTAGACGTTTTGCTTAATAAAGTGGACTATATGCTTGCTCTTATCTTTTGAAAAGTAATTAAGGCTTAAGAGGAACTCATATTTCAATTTTAGTCCTTTATGAATAATGTTGAAATGATATTTTACTTGTTTTGGACTAAAGTGCAAATTACCCAAGTTGAGGGGTTAAATTGCAAATTGTGCATGATAATATGTTTCTCATGTGTTGAATCATCATGATAATGAAGATGATACAAATGAAGGGCTTGTGAAAACCTGAATACCAAGAAAGAACTGATTAAGCAATGTTTGTGCATTAAAACATAGTTTTGGTGTAATGTGCAATTTACCCAAAACCCAGGGTTCAATATGCAAATTATCACTTCAATAAGGTCCCTAATATTTCTTGGCATCATGTAGAGGCATGCAAATGAGAGGGGCATCTCATTTGAGTCTCTTTGGAGGAGAGAGAATCTTGATATTAAATTAATCAAGATTTAAGCATAATTGAAAACCTAATTCAATTTAATGCAAAAATAAATAAAATAATTGAAGTACCCTTTAATCAAAAGGTGAAGGACGAATTTGCATAAGTGTGAACGTTCTTGTTCCTTGCAAAGGCCACACAATATCTCAAAGAAAGTGGATAACCCACTCACATAAAATAAAGAAAAGTAATATCCACTGATTTTTGGATATTATTATTATAAGGGTTAAGGTGCTTAATTTGCTTTTCCTTTATTTCATGGATAATGAAGAGGAATAAAAGGCATAGGGAGCTTCCTTCATATAAAAGTAGTGGAGGGGAGTGTGTGGCATCAAATTGGGGAGTTGAAGGAATTTTATAAACTTTCTATCTCCTTGAAAATCCTTTATATATATATATATATATATATATATATATATATATATATATATATATCCAATTTTCCACTCAACTAAAGACTCGTTTTCGAATTTTCTTTCACTCTTTGCTTGCTAAATGACCTAGAGAGCTTAGGAGCAACAGGAGGATGACCCCCAACCTGTAGGTAAGCTCCATGATCCCCTTTCACCTCAAATTCATGGTGGAAATCACAAATCAATGCTTGATTTCTTACTTTCTTCAATCAATCTTCAATTCTAGCCAATCCTTTTCACTCAAAATCTTGAGGAACGAACCTTGTGTTTTGAGAAAGCTTCTTCCACCATTGTTGATGTGAAGCTCCAAGCTTTGAAGATCATTTGAAGGCGGGTTATATAACTTGAACCCTTAATCATTGTTATTGAATTCAATTCTTCAATTCATTTGGTTCAATTGTTCTTCTTGAAATTCCTTTGATTAATTGATGAAACTACAATGAGAATGGCAGTAGAATTCGAGGGGTTGAAGCTTGATGATGATGACATCATCTCAAGCACACACCTCAATTAATATCATAGGCAAACAATTTCAAACCGTTTGGAAAGGCTGACCAACAGTTGACCGTTTCGATAAATATGCTGATGTAATTGGATGTGGATTCAATGGTTTCAATTAATTTGATCTTGAAGGTTCCAAGAATGGAAGATCTTTCAATTAAAAAATTCAACCGGGTTGAAGTGTTGAAATTCTCAATTGATGGATTCAATTTTTGGGTTGACTAATCCTTGAGACCGTTTGGAGGTCACCCAAACGGTCTCAAGACCATTTGGAGGTCAACCAAGACTGTTTGGAGGTCTACGGTTGAGTATGATTGGATGGTTGAAGATCCAGTAATATCAAATTGAAATACAATCAATGACTTCATTGATGATCGATTCAATGATGCAAACCCTAATTGAATTTCACAAATTTGAATGATGGGATGGGTCAAACGGTCTCAAGACCATTTGGAGGTCATCCAAACGACCTCCAGACCATTTGAGGTCAGGTCATATCATAGTTGAATGATGATTCAAAATTTTTAATGGAATTAGTTTCACTATGTCAACCATTGATGGTTCCCCGATTTCAAAACCCTAATTGATGATTTCTTGATTAAAAATCCTAGTTCAATTGGGTTCAAAACCCTAATTGATGGTCCAATTGAATGGTGATACAATGGTTAAATTGATGAATGAATCAATGATTCAATTGCTAGGCGATTCATTGATTGAAACCCTAAATTGATTAAGTGATGAAAGACCTTTTTGGTCATTTTGGTTTTGAGAGGGTTTGAACCAAACGGTCTTAAGACCGTTTGAGTCCAAACGGTCTCAAGACCGTTTGGGTCCAAATGGTCTAAAATCGTTTGGAGACCCAAGTCCATTCAGTTTCAACACATTTCTTTGTTAAACAGTTTTAGGGAAATTTGCCCAAACAGTTTCAAACCATTTGAGTTCTGAGAGACTAAGACCATTTGGGGTCTAAGTAATCAAAACCGTTTGAGGTTCAATTGGTCAATCCAATTGGATACCTAATGTAATTGAAGATCCAATTGGCCAATCCATTTGAATATCTAATGTGATTGAAGGTTCAATTGGTCAATCCAGTTGGATACCTCACGTAATTGAAGGTTCAATTGATCAAACCATTTGGACACCTAATGTACTTAGAAGAGTGGTACCCTTAGTGGGACTAACAATTGACACATAATGACGCAATAATTCAATACATCATGCTAATTGTAAATGCATGAATTTGAATAAAGAGTAGACTCAATCTAATCAAGAATTGAGTAGTGGACATCCTAGAAGAGGATGAGAGAAAGATATTCATACATGTATAATAATCATGCCCAATACATTCAAAATAGACGGGAAATATAATTAGGGGTATGATCCTTAATAAAGAGATCATAAAACCCTAATTGAGTTGATTGATGAACTCAAACCCTAATTTAGGGCAATTCTGAGTGAAACCCTAATTTAGGGTAATGATGTGCAAATCCATAATGTAGGGTGATGTAATGTAATTTGAAACCCTAATACAGGGTGAAAAGATGAGAAACCCTAATTTTGGGTTATTATGTATGAAACCCTAATTTTTGGGTAATATGATGATAATCCATAATCCTAATATGGGTTAATGGGATGAGTATCCCTGATTTATATGGAATGGAAACACTAATCCTAAAAAGGGAACAATGGTATTACCTTTGTGTTGCATGGTGCTGGTATATAATTGATGTAATTGTTATCATCTATACTAACCATGCTGGTATCATGAGATGATGAACATAGTCAGGTATGAGCTATGGTGCTTTATTTATTGAAATTGTTTATTGGGCCTTATGTGCCATGATATGCCTTGTTGCTTAGTATGAGGTAACAAGAGAGTTAATGGGCCTCAAGTGCCATAAGAGATACTCGTGTAGCAAGTGTCATGTTTACCTTGGTCAGATGACCTAAAGGTGATAATTACCTGAAAAAGTGGTAATAGTGCTCAGTGATGAGCTAAGCGTTTGAATACCCAAAACCATATGAATATGGTATTGAGATTGTGAAGGGATGATAATTCCTAATATTGAAATGAGGGACTCAGATCCCAATGTCATATGAAGACTGAGAAGTACTTGATGAAAATAGTGCACATTTCTTTGTGGCATTTGTTATAATAAGTTATGTTTGAAAACTTGGCCGATGCTAAAATAATATGATAATGTACTTAATTAATCAAGTGAAAGCTATTCATGTAGTGCTCTGACCATAGATCCATCATCGTCAGTAGTTGGTGATGGTGAAATAAGTTTTCCTAGGGGATCTCCTGGAGATCGCATATTTTTTAATATGCGGGGGTGATGGGTGAAAATATACGTACGCCCTAATGGGGGAATTGATGGAAGGTAAACTTCAAACCTCTCAATCCTCCATTATATGTGCCGGGATGGATGTATCACAAATCTCCCGATGATATTAATGCCGGATCGATGGAGATAAACACGAAATCTCTCGATTGTGAAGAGAGTACAGCCACCGCATAACTCTATAGCGAAGATGCCACTATACCCTAGCAAGCTATTTAGTAGAGACACTAGATGTCCTGCATGTGGTATCGCACTGACCGAGACAAGATGAGGTTATGGAAGCTAGCTCTTCCATTGACCTATGTATGGTACCGATTTTGATTTCACATTGGTCGGTTGGAGTATGAGCGGTATACCTCATCTCCTCAGAGCTTAAGTATGGTTGTAAAATGTAATCAGCCGTGTAGCGTATTTGCTCAAGATTGAAATACGAGAATCACTGGTTGATGTTATCTTTCTTAGCATGCTCTAGATGGATAAATATTATATATGTCAATTATCCAATACTCAAGCTGCTTTATCAAGTTATAGTTGAAATGCTTAAGTAAGAATGTTGCTCTAATCTGCTGTTGAATATATGATTCCACTACTCAATTTATTTATATTAAACTGTAATAATAATGTTTTCGGTGGAGAGTTATATCTCTCGTTGGGGCAATTTTATAAGTTGTCTCAACCCCGTGGGATCCAACATTTTTAGGTAGACGCAGACGAAGAGACAAAAACTCTATAGCAGGGGAAGAACAGCAACAACAACAACAATAGGGACAACAGTGATATTCCAGGTGGGGATACTGGCTGTCAAGCTTTGTATAGAAAGTCCTATGTGTCGTCTCTGTACTCTCAGGTCCTAGGAGTCAGTGGATAGTGTTCTTATTATCGATCTGAGATTTTGGCTCGAATGCCTCGAGGATTTTGATACTTGTGCTTTTATCAAGGAAAAGTGTTGTATATATATTCCTCAAGAAGAGATGGTACATGGAATGTACAATGTGGACCAGTATGTAATTATAATACTTTGGTTCTTATTTAAAGAGTTTTCTGGTAATGGATGTTTTTATAAATGGTTTTAAATTTTAATGATTTTCAGTAATCCTCTATTATTAATCGTTTCTGCATGTTGATTGTACACTTGTTATCTTAATGATAATGAGTGTCGTCACACAAAAGCACTCATAATGTTTTTATGGCACAAAACCCCTAAGAACCTGCATGTAGGTGAGATAAACATAGCACTAGAACAAAATAAATAACTAAGGTAGCCAAGGCTCATAAACATGAAACTTGAAAGAGATTGGCACATAACCAAACTCCCAATATATGTAAATGTTGGGCCAAACCTCATAAATTTGAAACTCGGGTATGGGGCACATAACCTCCATCCCAAAAATAAATAAGGGCACATAACCCAAAACCAATGGAGTTATATTACTCTAGGGCTACTGAGTCATACAGCATGCTTAATAGAGAGGCAAGTAAAAACTATAGTCAGATTTTACAAATTAATCACCACATAAGTGATCATCATTATCATCCACCTCAATGTAGGCATATAATAACAAATAAGTCCAACATGCACTAAGGCATGAGGAAAAGAGTCAAGAGAATATCCAAGATCACCACAAACAAGATAGTTCACAAGAGCCATGATATCAAAAGATAAGAGTAATGTGTATATGCTATTGTCCATAAGACCAAAAGAAAGGAAATTTAGGTTATTGCTCAATAAAGAAAAATAGGAGATGCAAACATACATTTAGAGAGAGAAAATAGAAATTTCTCAATATAGAAATAATGTGGGATGCAATCATACCTCTCATAGTGTCTTAACAAAACAAGATTACTTCTAGATCCCAATCTAGGTTTCCAAAGCACCTAATATCATGTATGTGAAATTAGGGTTAGAAGTGCATTAATTATCACGAGACATGAGTCAAACAAGGTTGAGTTTGATCACCAAGAAGATGAGGTCAGAGTGCTCTCAATGAAGATAGACTTAGAGTTCGAGTTTGAGATGGTAAGTGGCATACATGAAGGTGTATGTCATCAACATTACCTAATACATAAGAAGGTGAAGTGGTAATGGATGTCTGGTTGAGATATATCTGCCTAGTTTGGCTAGAAGAAGCTGTTAGAATAACCCTAAGTTTGGAAAAGAAGATATGTTTGGCTAACACTAATGTAATGAGATCAGTTAATGGTTGTTTCGTTAGCCAGTCTAGTCCTTGATGAAATGAAAGGATGGTTGTAGAGCCTTAACTGCACTTCTTTGGAAAAGAAGGTGATGAAACCCCGACTATAGTGGTTTAAGGTTTCCGAGGAATCGATCTTGAGGAATCATGACATACAAGAAATCATGATTGAAGATCACCATACACCGTGGTACTACCAAGATAATAAGTGATAGTAGTACTTTAGATGTCTAAGATAAAGTCGCATGTGGTATATGGCCATGCAAGTCGAGGTGTGCATTGATATAAAGGATAAAGAGTCCCTGAGTGAGAAAGGGAGTTCATCACTATGGATGTTGTAAGTCTCCCCTAGACCAATGAAGGTCAAGATGCAATGTGGGTTATAGTAGATCACCTTACCTAGATGACATGAGAAAGAAAGAGTACTGTCCAGGAACAGATCAGGTTGAACTACATATGAGAGAGATGGTTCAACTACACCATGCGGTGAATTCAAAAGTTCTCGAGTATAACCTAAAGGGTTACTTCCATAAGATGGAAGAAGGTACATGAAGAACTCTATGTTAGTACAATTTATCACCCCTAGCTAATGGTTAGGATGATCCAGACTAAAGGGTCTGAGGAGAACATTTGTGCTCGTTCAGGGTGATATCTGGAGATAGTTCTTGTGATGATGACCACCATAGCCAGTATCGAGATTTAAAGAAGCTCTGTAAGGGAGGTTATGTCGGTCACCACTTCAGTAAGGTGATCTTGGTGAAAGGACCACATGATGGTTAGAAAAGGACCACAGTGAGTGTAGATGAAGTCACTTTGATCGTGCAATGGCTGAAAGGAGCCTAGAGATGACGAGAGTCGTAGCAGATGTAGAGTAGACTGACATGCAGTTCACTGTGGGAGAATAGGTGACATGAAAATCCGACCCCTCTAAGTTATAGCTAAGAGAGCTGAGTCCCTGATGCATGGGTTCTTTTGACATGGTTTGGTGGAGAAGGTTAAGTTTGATCTTACCCCTCAGGATAAAGTAATGTGTAATGAGTTCCATGTGTCCAATTTAGAGCACTATGTGAGGTACCCCAACCATGTGCTGAGCAATGAACCTAGTGAGCCCCAATGGAGGCTGAAATTACCTGAGTCCACCTGTGCAGTTTATAGACGCCAGGATGAAAGAACTCAGAGAAAAGAATATGTGATGAATAAAAGTTCTTTGGACACGCCATGAGTATGGTAAATCCACATAGGGGCCAATGATGGACATGGAAAAGTCGAATCCTAAATTGTTTGTTTGCTTGATAGAATTTTGAGGACAAAATTCCTATAAGAGGGGAAGGATGTTATAACCCCAATTTTTGGGTTTATTTGGTGAGAAATGTAATTTCTCATATTAAGGATATTTGGAAAAATAATGATATAATGTATTTGGAATAAATGGATTTTGTTTACAATAGCCTTGATGTTTGTGTTGTGGGATGTATTGGCTATTGGGCCAAATAATAAGAAAATTCAATTAGTGAATGAATAATTGAATATTTGACAAAAGAATGAGATGGAAACCTCTAGAAGGCAAATCCAAAGAGGGATTTGATGCCTCTTGGGTTCCAAGGAGTCCAAAGTTGCAAAAATAAAGCAATAAGAAAAGAAAAGAAGAAAAGTCCAAATATTAGAAAAGATACAAGATAATGTGTATTAAGAAAAGTATTTATAAGAAATACTTGGAATTATCTAGAAAGTAGCATTAATGGCCACAATTGAGTAAAATTCGTTTACATATTATTTCTGATAAAAGAAATATGAAAGGAGGGAAAAGTGAATGAAAGATAAAGAGAAATCATTAAAAAGAATAAGGAAATAAGTAAGATAATAAGAAAATGGATAAAGGATAAATAAAAGGCTAAGGAATATTCCTAATATGGTATTTTAAGCCATTAAGGTTCCTTGAGGTCCAAGGAATCCAAGAAAGTAATTTAATAGCAAAGGAAAGAGAAAATAGGTGAGAAATATACATATAGAGTAATAACTTGCAACTAAAGGAAGGGTTCCGTTTTTTCAGATAATGATCCAAAATTCGACAAGATGAAAGATTAAATTATTATTAACTTTCCCTCAAAATTTGGAGTTAATTGGATGAGTGGTTTGGGAGATATGGATTTTACAAAAATATATAAAATATAGAGGAAAGTATTAAAAGTCGAGATTTTGTTTTCTCTGGGATTATTTCCTACTGATGCGCGTGACATGAGTCGTTGATCTAAGATCCAACGACATATGCACTATCACCCACCTCGAGCCATCTAAGGAAGGTTGTAGAGATTTCCAAGGGATTTTTCTTGCGATTGAGTGCATAGGCAAAGTCGGGGACCTTTCCTTTAGATTTGGGAGACAAAGGAGAACCTGCCTACCCTGGGTTTTGGCTGGTTTAGAGCTCTCTAGAAGCTTTGCCCAAACCACCTGTGCCGTGGAACCCAACCCTCGATCCTAGAGGGTATATAAACGCATGGGCACCCAATGTACAAACACCTTGGTGGTCGTGTATATCAGCCTGCATCTAGGCTTCTTTCCCCACCATCAATTGCTATCCTCCCCTCATTTCCCTCTATCTCTCCCAAGCTACAAATCTACTAAGACATCACCTTCCCATCCTCTCCGGTTACACCCTCACAGGGAAAAGCACCGCCACCCTCGAGTTCGGCGAGGTGTGGCAGAGGGTGTGAGGCCTTCTCCAGTTGCTAGGGCGACCAGATGATCAAAGTCAATGTCCAGGTTGTCTACCCTCGAAGGCTGGCTCGCAAACAGGAACTCATCACAAGGAAGAAGAAGAGAAAAAGGAGGAAATGACCTCCCTACCCCCCGGGCGCATGTAGCTTCAGACCAAGACCTCGGGGACAATGGTGTAATATCATCGTGACCCAGCAAAGCCAGCCGCGCATGACGAGAGACGTTAGATCCAAAGGGTGGATCATCGGACCACTGATCAAACGGCCTTCGTTTTTTGGTAAATTCTCCTCTCTGACTAATATTTCATAAAAATGGGTTTTCTTGTGAAAATCATAGAAATTACTATGTAGCTCGAATGAAAATAAGTTATATATGAAAATTGATCAAGAGAACACGTAGAATCTAAATAAAATATGTTTGAGACTTAAATATGATCCCTATTATAAAAGTAGTGCAAAGAAGGATTAAAGTAATGAGTAATGCTTAAAAACCCTATTTTTGGGTATTAAGACATTGAAAATGTCAAAAGCCTTTCTTTTATGATATTATCTGATCCTTTTGAGCATAATGATAATAAATGTAATCATGGTAATAATGACAAGGTATTTAGGATCTCTAAGGGAGATAATCTTTAATGTGTGGAATTAGGGCTAAAGATCTTAATTTGCTATGTTGTGAATGAACATATTTGATCTAAGTGATCTTAATAAGAGGATAAGATGGTTTTAGTAACTAGGGTTCGCCAAATGTTAAATATGTGATTGAAATAGGGTTAATAACCTTATTCCTTATCCAAAACCTAAACCCTAGATTAGGGCCGAGTAGGGTAAAATGTATTTAATGTGTTTAGTGACACTTTAGAATTTACATAATGCAGATTATATGATGATTGCTTGATTTACTTGCTTGCTTGGACAATATGCTTGAAGTGTGATTGAATGATCTGCATGGCAAAGGTATGTGGTTACGCTTATGATTATCCCAACTAGTTTTCCAAGGATTTTATCGACGTTTCCCTCATGGCTTGAAATAACTGTTGGATGCTTTTATTTCATGCAACTATAGAGTGACTATGACTATCACTATGAATATACATGTATAACTGGCTAGATCCGGGTCCACCTCTGTGGCTTGTAAAGGCTAAAAGGGGTAACCTAGAGTAAGGTCTAGGTTATCGTGGGTTAGAAATTGGGCTACTAAGTGTAGTGCCATGAGACCCATTAGCATACCATGAGTTAAGGAGTGGGTTACTTATGAGTAGTGCCATGTGACTCAACCCTAGATACTAGTTCACCTATAGGTGGGACCATGAGGGGTTTAATGGGGATCTACCATAAGGAAGGTAGTATCTAGGTCCGTTGTAGGGATTGCACAAAGGATAGGGTACTCATGGATCATATAGTTATATTTAAACTTAATCTTGGTTGTTAAATGATTAATTGAATGTTTACATTGTTATTATAGTTGCACGTTTATTGTTTCCCCCACATACCAACTTCGACTGACTGACATTTTGTTTGTTGGCGTTTTAGGTACAAGCCAAAAGGACAAGCAGTAAATCGTCATATTGTGAAACACATGAAGTAAAATACAAGGAGGATTAGTTAGAGTAGAATCCATAAGTGGATAGAAGTTTAGAGATCCAAGTTTTCAAAAAGGTATGCAAAAGTTTATTTTCTTACAACTTTTCAGTTTAGTATGTTAAAATTTAATAATTGTTCTTGGTTAATTGCCGAACCTTTGATCCGGAAAGTATGGGTATGGCTTCGACCTCTCGGCCTCCCTTAATTGGGGGTTACCAGAAGGTGGGGTCGTAACATTTGGTATCAGAGCGTAGGTTCCTCACTTAACCATTAATAATTATTAAATTTTACAAACTCCATAGAACCCAAGGGAGTTATTAGAGGATTATCTGAAAGACAGAGGTGTCTAGAAAAGGATCACAACCGGGGGCTGGCAATATTTTCCTCCGCACCGCTAGTCAGAATATGAGGACTCCCAAATCTGTGTGACTTCCTGGCCAAAGTCTTAGGGTATGAATCGAAATAAGATACCTTTAGGACTTTCTCATCTTATTCATCCCTTCTCAACTCAAATGTTGTTAAAGATTATAAGGATTAGGGTTTTCTCTCTTTTCCTCACCCTCTTGAGGTATGGGTAAGGTTAATAAGGTCTAAGGAATCCTCCACCAAATTAATGAAAAAGGTATGTAAATAAGTTGTCATGGATATAAGCTTAATAGAGTAAGCGTAAACTAAGGAATAGATACATGCTTAGGTCGTATGACATAAGTTGTCATGCCCTAAGGAGAGACCTGAGGCCAGACTTTCTTGGCAGGAGGATAAGGAAAGAGAGTTAGTCTTGGAGATAGAGATCTCCATTACAAGTAGAGACTTGGCACATCCTCTGAGGATGATGATAACCCTAACCCTAAGTGTCGGTTAGAGAGAGATGAAGTGGATAATAGATATCACGATAGACCAGGTGTTCGAAAGGACATGCCTTTGGGATGCCATATGATCCATGGGTGATCTAGAACCTTTGGCAACCCAACTCTGGGAAGGGTCATGCATGTTAGAGTGAAGGATAGCTCCTTCATTGATGAGGTTAGAAAAGGACCCATGGAAACCCCATGAGCTTATATGAGAATGGTATAGTAGACACCCATGGTACGTCGGTGGTACAAGCAGTAGGTTGAAACCCTGGCTAGGAAAGTACGAGGGAATAGCCTACGAGATAAGCGTAAAGAGCTATGGATAACCATGAGCAAACATAGGCTTCACCATGTAGGGGTATGCTTGTGAGCTTGATCCCTCTTGGAGAGAGAGCCTCTCGTAGTAAGGTTATTTGTAGGGTTGTCTCTAGAGAGAGTGGGACTCATGCAAGAAAGTTGGAAGCTTAGATTCTGAGACATGGGGAACAGTGGGAGTTGAGGATGATGTGACCTAAGTGGATGATAGTGGTTGCCTCGTTCTTGATCCCTGGAAATGGATGATATATTGGTGTCCTTTAGAGGAACCAAACCCTAAAGAGAGAGTAATGCTTCTGGTACCTATGTGCCTATAGTATAGGTGTTTACCTGCTAAGTGGAGACAAAGAGTGCCTTAGACCTTGAGGAGGTTTAAGTACTGAGTTGTAAGGCTTTATACCTAGTTGGTTGTTCTTGAGGAGGACTCAACTATGAGGTGTTTCTCATATAAAAGGATCATAGGAGTACATGACATACCTTGGACATGCCTGATTCATGGTTAAGAGATTGAGCATGCAGTTGGATACCCAAAGGAGAACCTAGGGTTCCTAGGCCTAAGAGGGGAAGTAGTGTATCCGATGCTCATGATGAGATTTGAGTCTCTATAGTTTTGAGCATGGTACTCCTCATGTGTAGAGGTAAAGGAAACCCCTTAAGTTAAGGGTATGTTTGATGAACCCCTCACGGCTAAGTGGATGACATGGGAAGGTATGATCATGATCCAGTGTCGAGGATAAGAACAAGTATGACCCAACATGGTGTAGTAGGTGGTCAGCTTGTTCCTTAGTAGCTTACTAGGGTTAAGCATGCTCAGGTGGATGTAAACCCAAGGCATAAGGACGTTTGTGACCTGTGTTATCGAGGTGAAGTTTTCCTCCCATCCTGGGAGAAGGGACCCTTTAGTGGGGTGTTTACCAGTTTTTTTGGTTTAAGTAACCTGAAGAGATCTCATAGGATCTTGAGAAGCTAAGTGAAAAGTACATGGTATGAGAATGAACCTGTAGACCCATAGATATCCATCTCTAAGTGCATGTGGATGTGTTACCATGGAGGTAACCGGTAAGGGGCCTGACCAAGGTAGGCAGGTCACCATGAGAGGATGGATGTCATCCCATGTATACAAGCGAGATGATGAAGGCTTGGGTAAGGTTCTAAGTTGGACATGTACTATAGATGGAGAATGCTAAGTGTATCCTAGGGTCAGGTAGGGATACGACTGATGGAAGTAGGAGTTGCCTAATTCCCTAGTTGCACATGACCATAGGGTCGGGAGGTAACAACTATCATTGTCTGAGGGCCATGGGTTAGGAGATTGATCACCTTCATGAACTCATGGGACCCAAAGGGCAGATGAGTATGGCACTCTCTTGATACATGAGGGAAGAGGGATGACCCCAAAAGTGCCGGCACCCTATAGACCTAGAGGAGGTGACCAAGGATTATGAGGTGACCCAAGTAGGTTTGAAACCAGTTTTCCATGGAGGTAACTTGGATATCAAGATGATTGTAATATAGAAGCATAAACAACACGTTTCAACTTAGATTTAAAGGTGTATTGGCAAGGTGGGATGCACCATCTCTACTCTTGGAAATGGAAGAACTCTGTATTTGGACTGCAGCCAAATGCTTATTTCTTCTTGTTATGGGAGTGAGAGATAGGACAGTACGCAAGCCATACACTAAGGATAAATATGACGTATGTTGGAACATTGCCACGAGATATGGGGACAGAAAAGATAACATACCCTGGTAAAGTGAATGATACACTGATGGTTTGCAACCACTAAGAGGAATGAGGTGGTCACCTTATGAGGATGTTTCTATCATGAGACATGAGTCAAACAAGGTTGAGTTTGATCACCAAGAAGATGAGGTCAGTGTGTTCTCAATGAAGATAGACTTAGAGTTCGAGTTTGAGATGGTAAGTGGCATACATGAAGGTGTATGTCATCAACATTACCTAATACATAAGAAGGTGAAGTGGTAATGGATGCTCTGGTTGAGATATATCTGCCTAGTTTGGCTAGAAGAAGTTGTTAGAATAACCCTAAGTTTGGAAAAGAAGATATGTTTGGCTAACACTAATGTAACGAGATCAATTAATGGTTGTTTGGTTAGCCAGTCTAGTCCTTGATGAAATGAAAGGATGGTTGTAGAGCCTTAACTGCACTTCTTTGGAAAAGAAGGTGATGAAACCCCGACTAGAGTGGTTTAAGGTTTCCGAGGAATCGATCTTGAGGAATCATGACATATAAGAAATCATGATTGAAGATCACCATACACCGTGGTACTACCAAGATAATAAGTGATAGTAGTACTTTAGATGTCTAAGATAAAGTTGCATGTGGTATACGGCCATGCAAGTCGAGGGTGAAGGACGAACACCAGTAACCCAGTGCATTGATATAAAGGATAAAATGTCCCCGAGAGAGAAAGGGAGTTCATCACTATGGATGTTGTAAGTCTCCCCTAGACCAAGGAAGGTCAATATGTAATGTGGGTTATAGTAGATCGCCTTACCTAGATGACATGAGAAAGAAAGAGTACCGTCCAGGAACAGATCGGGTTGAACTACATATGAGAGAGATGGTTCAACTACACCATGCGGTGAATTCAAAAGTTCTCGAGTATAACCTAAAGGGTTACTTCCATAAGATGGAAGAAGGTACATGAAAAACTCTATGTTAGTACAATTTATCACCCCTAGCTAATGGTTAGTATGATCCATACTAAAAGGTCTGATGAGAGAATTTGTGCTTGTTCAGGGTGATATCTGGAGACAGTTCTTGTGATGATGACCTCCATAGCCAGTATCGGGATTTAAAGAAGCTATGTAAGGGAGGTTGTGTCGGTTACCACTTCAGTAAGGTGATGTTGGTGAAAGGACCACATGATGGTTAGAAAAGGACCACAGTGAGTGTAGATGAAGTCGCTTTGATCGTGCAATGGCTGAAAGGAGCCTAGAGACGACGAGAGTCGTGAGCAGATGCAGAGTAGACTGACATGAAGTTCACTGTGGGAGAATAGGTGACATGAAAATCTGACCCCTCTAAGTTATAACTAAGAGAGCTGAGTCCCCGATGCATGGGTTCTTTTGACATGGTTTGGTGGAGAAGGTTAAGTTTGATCTTACCCCTCAGGATAAAGTAATGTGTAATGAGTTCCATGTGTCCAATTTAGAGCACTATGTGAGGTACCCCGATCATGTGCTGAGTAATGAACTTAGTGAGCCCCAAGGGAGGCTGAAATGACCTGAGTCCACATGTGCAGTTTATAGACGCCAGGATGAAAGAACTCAGAGAAAAGAATATGTGATGAATAAAAGTTCTTTGGAAACACCATGAGTATGGTAAAGCCACATAGGGGCCAATGATGGACATGGAAAAGTCTTATCCTGAATTGTTTGTTTGCTTGATAGAATTTTGAGGACAAAATTCCTATAAGAGGGGAAGGATGTTACAACCCCAATTTTTGGGTTTATTTGGTGAGAAATGTAATTTATCATATTAAGGATATTTGGACAAATAATGATATAATGTATTTGGAATAAATGGATTTTGTTTACAATAGCCTTGATGTTTGTGTTGTGGGCTGTATTGGCTATTGGGCCAAATAATAAGAAAATTCAATTAGTGAATGAATAATTGAATATTTGACAAATAAATGAGATGGAAACCTCTAGAAGGCAAAAATAAAGCAATAAGAAAAGAAAAGAAGAAAAGTCCAAATATTAGAAAAGATACAAGATAATGTGTATTAAGCAAAGTATTTATAATAAATACTTGGAATTATCTAGAAAGTAGCATTAATGGCCACAATTGAGTAAAATTCGTTTACATATTATTTCTGATAAAAGAAATATGAAAAGAGGGAAAAGGGAATGAAAGATAAAGAGAAATCATTAAAAAGAATAAGGAAATAAGTAAGATAATAAGAAAATGGATTAAAGATAAATAAAAGGCTAAGGAATATTCCCAAGATGGTATTTTAAGACATTAAGGTTCCTTGAGGTCCAAGGAATCCAAGAAATTAATTTAATAGCAAAGGAAAGAGAAAATAGGTGAGAAATATACATATAGAATAATAACTTGCAACTAAAGGAAGGGATCCATTTTTTTAGATAATGATCCCAAATTCGGCACGATGAAAGATTAAATTATTATTAACTTTTCCTCAAAATTTGGGGTTAATTGGATGAGTGGTTTGGGAGATATGGATTTTACAACAATCCATAAAATATAGAGGAAAGTATTAAAAGTCGAGATTTTGTTTTCTCTGGGATTATTTCCTGCTGATGCGCGTGACATGAGAGCCATTGATCTAAGATCCAACGACATCTGCACTATCACCCACCTCGAGCCATCTAAGGAAGGTTGTAGAGATTTCCAAGGAATGTTTCTTGCGATTGAGTGCATAGGCAAAGACGGGGACCTTTCCTTTAGATTTGGGAGACCAAGGAGAACCTGCCTACCCTGGGTTTTGGCTGGTTTAGAGCTCTCTAGAAGCTTTTCCCAAACCACCTGTGCCGTGGAACCCAACCCTCGATCCTAGAGGGTATATAAATGCATGGGCACCCAATGTGCGGACACCTTGGTGGTCGTGTATATCAGCCTGCATCTAGGCTTCTTTCCCCACCATCAATTTCTATCTTCCCCTCATTTCCCTCTATCTCGCCAAAGCTACAGAGCTACCAAGACATCACCTTCCCGTCCTCTCTGGTTACACCCTCACAGGGAAAAGCACCGCCGGCCTCGAGTTCGGCGAGGTGTGGCGGAGGGTGCGAGGCCTTCTCCAGTTGCTGGGGCGAGCATATGATCAAAGTCAACGTCCAGGTTGACTGCCCTCGAAGGCTGGCTCGCGAACAGGGACTCATCGCAAGGAAGAAGAAGAGAAAAAGGAGGAAATGACCTCCCTACCCCCCGGGCGCATGTAGCTTCAGACCAAGACCTCGGGGACAATGGTGTAATATCACCGTGACCAAGCAAAGCCAGCCGCGCGTGATGAGAGACGTTAGATCCAAAGGGTGGATCATCGGACCACTGATCAAACTACCTTCGTTTTTGGTAAATTCTCCTCTCTGACTAATATTTCAGAAAAATGGGTTTTCTTGTGAAAATCATAGAAATTACTACGTAGCTCGAATGAAAATAAGTTATATATGAAAATTGATCAAGAGAACACGTAGAATCTAAATAAAATATGTTTGAGACCTAAATATGATCCCTATTATAAAATTAGTGCAAAGAAGGATTAAAGTAATGAGTAATGCTTAAAAACCCTAGTTTTGGGTATTAAGACATTGAAAATGTCAAAAGCCTTTCTTTTATGATATTATCTGATCCTTTTGAGCATAATGATAATAAATGTAATCATGGTAATAATGACAAGGTATTTAGGATCTCTAATGGAGATAATCTTTAATGTGTGGAATTAGGGCAAAAGATTATAATTTTCTATGTTGTTAATGAGCATATTCGATCTAAGTGATCTTAATAAGAGGATAAGATGGTTTTAGTAACTAGGGTTCGCCAAATGTTAAATATGTGATGGAAATAGTGTTAATACCCTTATTCCTTATACAAAACCTAAACCCTAGATTAGGGCCGAGTAGGGTATAATGTATTTAATGTGTTTAGTGACACTTTAGAATTTACATAATGCAGATTATATGATGATTGTTTGATTTACTTGCTTGCTTGGACAATATTCTTGAAGTATGATTGAATGATCTGCATGGAAAAGGTATGTGGTTACACTTATGATTATCCCGACTAGTTTTTCGAGGATTTTATTTCATGCAACTATAGGTTGACTATGACTATCACTATGAATATACATGTATAACTAGCTAGATCTGGGTTCCACCTATGTGGCTTGTAAAGGCTAAAAAGGGGTAACCTAGAGTAAGGTCTAGGTTATCATGGGTTAGAAATTGGGCTACTAAGTGTAGTTCCATGAGACCCATTAGCATACCATGAGTTAAGGAGTGGGCTACTTACGAGTAGTGCCATGTGACTCAACCCTAGATACTGGTTCACCTATAGGTGGGACCATGAGGGGTTTAATGGGGATCTACCATAAGGAAGGTAGTATCTAGGTCCACTGCAGGGATTGCACAGAGGATAGGGTACTCATGGATTGCAGAGTTATATTTAAAACGTAATCTTGGTTGTTAAATGATTAATTGAATGTTTATGTTGTTATTATAGTTGCACATTTATTGTTTCCCCCACATACCAACTTCGGCAGACTGACGTTTTGTTTGTCGGCATTTTAGGTACAAGCCAAAAGGACAAACAGTAAATCGTCATATTGTGAAATACATGAAGTAAAATACAATGAGGATTAGTTAGAGTAGAATCCATAAGTGGATAGAAGTTTAGAGATCCAAGTTTTCAAAAAGGTATGCAAAAGTTTATTTTCTTACAACTTTTCAGTTTAGTATGTTAAAATTTAATAATCGTTCTTGGTTAATTGCCGAACCTTTGATCCGAAAAGTATGGGTACGGCTTCGACCTCTTGGTCTCCCTTAATTGGGGGTTACCAGAAGGTGGGGTCGTGACAACGACCCACATTGTAGTTGAGTCCTTATAGGAATATGTCAGCCCTATGTTCCTCATTCAAGCCAACTGCATAATGTTCCAATAGTAGAAACTTTTGTACAAATGTAGAAATGGATAAGAAACCATGCTTCAAGTTGTAGAACTCTACATTTTTATTCTTTAGGGCAGCAATGTAGATGTACTTTGCACAAAATAGCACCAAAAATTTCTCCTAGGTCATGGTAGAGATATCACATGTCCTTCCTATCCCATTCCACCAAACTCGAGCGAGTCCATCCAAAAAATATGAATCAATCCTAGCCTTCTAGTGGGGAGGACAAGCCACACCATCAAAGGTTCTCTCTAAGACTAACACCCAATCATCAATTTTTTCGACCATCTCTATTTCACCTTCACCCTTAAAGGAAGGTGGTTGCATCTTCATGAACTCCATGATTGAGAACTCCTAAGGCTTTTCAGGCATAGACGGGTCTTTCATCTTCCCCACCATGGAAGTAGAAAAAAGTTGTCGAAACATTGCCAACTCTTGCTCTGGAGAAATGACTACACCTGACTAGCAGAAGCAGGGGTCTCCTGACCTACAAATGGTCCACTTTTAGATGGAGGAGTAACTTGATCACTGGTGTGGTAAAGGGTGGATCCATCCTTGACATCCCAAACCTAGGGTTTTGGGGTGTCTTGTAGCCAGACATGTTATCAACATTTGAGTTATCTCCCGCCATTAGGGTTTTGGCCTGCACAAGGCAAGGATACTTGGTATAAGAAACTTATGGAAGAAGGTAAACATCCTAAGGGATATGAGTTTGAAATAGTTAGATAACCAACAACTATAGGTTCTGATATCATGCTGTAAGGAGTGGGATCCCATAGGGATCCACTCCCTACTAAAAATAAAAAGGCAACATGCACCAACAAAAACTTTTTCTTGAAAGGGATGGAACCAAATTTATTTAACATGATTGTATCATAACGTAAAGTAGTGTTGGAATTAAAATATGTTTCTAACCATTACAAAGCTTCTTATCATAGTAAAATTTCACCACGTAGGGTGACATAAAGGAAAAACTAACTACATATTTAGGACTAGCTGAGGATCACCTAACAACTTCAAGAAAAATCTCCCACAAAGACAACTACACTCATTGTGGTCCAGGTCCTCCTAGATTTTGTTCTCCTTGTCCAACACTTGGGGTTGGAAGCATACCCCACAAAAGGAAAAGAAAAGAGGATATCGACAAAAAGCTGGTATGAGCATGCTAAAAAGAAATTGAGCAATATATATTAGGAAAGAGGTACATCAAGTATAGAAGGATTCCCATGAAAAAGGTAGATTTACCCAAACTGTCATAAAAGGAAAGAATCACTATTATATGATAAAAGGAATACTTGCCATAAAATCAATAATAAAAGTGGTGCCACAAAAGCACTCATAATGTTTTTAGGGCACAAAATCCATAAAAACCTGCATGTAGGTGAGATAAACATGGCACTAAAACAACATAAATAACAAAGGCGGCAAACCCACATAAACTTGAAACCTGATAGAGATTGGCACATAACCAAACTCCCAATATATGTAAATGTTGGGCCAAATCTCATAAATTTGAAACCTAGGTATGGGGCACACAACCTCCATCCCATAAATAAATAAGGGCACATAACCCAAAACCAATGCAGTTATATTACTCTAGGGCTACTGAGTCACACAACATGCTTAATATAGAGGCAAGTAAAAAGTATAGTCATATTTTACAAACTAATCACCACATAAGTGATCATCATTATCATCCACCTCAAAGTAGGCATATAACAACAAATAAGTCCACATTAAGGCATGCAGAAAAGAGTCAAGAGAATATCCAAGATCACCACAAACAAGATAGTTCACAAGAACCATGATGTCAAAAGATAAGAGTAATGTGTATAAGTTATTGTCCATAGGATCAAAAGAAAGACAATTTAAGTTATTGCTCAATAAAGAAGAATAGGACATGCAAACATACATTTAGAGAGAGAAATTAGAAATTTCTCAAAATTTAAATAATGTGGGATGCAATCATACCTCTCACAAAGTCTTAATAAAACTAGATTACTTATAGATCCAAATATAGGTTTCCAAAGTACCTAATGTCATGTATGTGAAATTAGGGATACAACTCCTTAGTTGTTGCTGAATCAGAGAAGATTGCAGATATGGATCCTGTGAGCACTACAGCTACAGTGACTAACAATGGAGACAAGGTGCCTGCTGATATTCCCCAGTCAGAGAGGGGGGTGACAGATGTAGGAGGCTTTTCTCTGGTGATGAATAATCACAAAGGGAGGAAAAGTGCAAGGAAGGAAAGTGAGAAGGAACTGGAAATGATTGAGTAATGTTCCAACTCTTTTTCTGTCCTAGATAGTGAGACAGTCGATGGCCGCATAGTGAATGTACCATCTTCTTCATCTCGACAAATAAGAAGAGGAGGGGATTTCCCCGGAAGGGGTGGCCAAAAAAAGGTTAATTATGTGTATACTCACATGGAATGTGCGAGGTGCTTCTCATACAAAGAAGCAAAGGAGGTTGAAGGAAGTTATAAGGGAGGCCAATGTGAATTTGGTTGTGTTTGGAAACTAAAATCAGAAGGAATGTTGCTGATAGGATGAGTGGTTTATTCCCTGCCGGTTGGGGGCATGAGTCTAATCTTGATAAGATCGAGGGGGGTCGCATTGCTATAGGCTAGAACCCTCAAGTCTGGGATGTTCAAGTAATCTTTTCTATGGACCAGATGGTCACATTAAGCTGCATCAACCAAGGAGGTCTACACATTGGCATATCTGCTGTGTATGGACATAACTCAAAAACTTGCAGAAGAAGGTTATGGGAGGTGATTGCTGCGGCTTAATAGAAAGATTTACCACAGATGTTCATTGGTGATTTCAACCACATTAGGAAAGCCAATGAGAAATAGGGAAGCCTTCCCATTCTAGACTCGTGCATTGAGCGGTTCAATAACACTATTGATGCTGCTAATCTCATGGAGTTGAACATGAATGGGGGGATTGTTACTTGGCAAAATAAAAGAGAAGTCTGAAGACGCATTGCGAGTCAACTTGACCGTGCTGTGGTGAATGAGGCTTGGTTGAATGTGTTTCCCTTGTCTGTGGTGAAGCTGGGAGGTCATATCAACAGTGACCATTCTTGGTTGGTTGTTCCAATGACTAGGCAGGTGGAGAAGGGGAAACCTTTTAGGTTCTTCAATGATTGGTTGGAGTGGCCTAGATGTAAGGAGATCATTCTTGAGGCATGGAGAGAACGTGTGAGTGGAAATCCTATTTTCATTTTGATGGATAAATTAAAGTATACAAAGCTTGCGTTGAAGAAGTGGGCCCTAGAGATTGATGACTTAGACTCTTTGGTCAAGAATGCCAGAGCAACTCACGCTACTACTGCTATGAATTTTAGACTAAATCCTCTTTCAGTGGAGCTTATGGAGAATAAGACTACTACTGCTGATAAGCTGGCCCAGTTGGAGAAGGCTGAAGATCTTAGACTCTAGCAAATGAGCAGATTGAACTAGATACGCGATGGGGACAGGAATACTAGAATTTATCATGCTACTATTAAAAAGAATGTGATGCACAATGCTATTCATACTCTTATGAAAGTGGATGGAACTGAAGTGAATTCACCTGAGGAGGTTGCAAAGGAAGTTGTTCTTTTCTTCAACAATCTCTACAATAAAGAGAACTATGAGATACAACTGTGTACTCTCCCCTCTCTTAGGGTCACAGGTGAGATGAATGCTTTGCTTTGTGGCCCGATAACTGAGGAGGAGGTTAGGCTGGCTGTGTTTAACATTGGGGCGTCCAAAGCCCAGGGTCCGGATGGTTTTAATGTCCATTTTTTCCAGCATATGTGGCATGAGATAAAGGAGGATATTTGTAGAGCTGTTAGATGGTTCCTTGTAGGTGGAAAGATGGTAAGGAAGGCCAACCATGCTTTCTTGAGGCTTATACCGAAGAAGAGCATCGTGGGGTCCATGACTAATCTAAGACTGATTGCTTGTTGCTCTATGGTCTATAAAATTATAACCAAACTTCTTGCTACTAGATTGAATAAGGTCTTGCCAGAGATAATATTATCTGCTCAAGCTGCTTTCATTGAAGGTAGATCGATTTCTGAATGCACCACCCTTGCCTCAGAATTTATGTAGGAATTCAAGGTCAAGAGAGGGGCCAGGAAAGTCTGTGTTAAGCTCGACTTGTCTATGGCTTATGATAATGTACATTGGGATGCCTTATGGAAGGTCATGAAGCTCTGGGTTTCTCCAACAGATGGATTAACATCATGAAGGAATGTGTTTGCACCACATCCTTTTCTATCTTGGTGAATGGTGTGTCGCATGGCTTGTTCACTACTACCAATGGTTTGTGGTAGGGAGATCCACTCTCCCCGCTTCTCTTCACCATGGTCATGGAGTTTCTTTCTGCCATGGTGGAGGAGGCTATGGAGGAAAAGAGAATGGATACTTTTAGTCAAGGCGGATGTAAATTTTTTCCACATATTATATTTTCTGACGACGTCCTATTCTTTATGTCGGGTAACTTGAAAACTATGAAAGGCTTCAGCAGAGTGATGAAAGCTTTTGGTGATTATACAGGGCTATATCTCAGTATCATCAAATCGAGGGTCTTCTTTTCAAGATCCTGCGATACCTGGCATGGGAGACTCAAAGATTCTTTGGGCATGGTTGAGGAGAAACTACCTACGATGTACCTAGGTATTCCCTTGAGTGGTGGAAGGGCAAGAGGAAGATATTTCAATGTGTGTGTGGACTCCTTGAGGAATAAGCTGTCTAGATGGATAGACATTAATATGTCCATGGCAGGTAGACTTGTTCTCATTCGATCTGTCCTGGATGGTACAATGAGGTACTGTTGTATGCAAGCGACTCTACCTACTTTCATCTTGGAGAAGATGCACAACATTACTAATTCTTTCTTGTGGGGAGGCAGCAACCATGCAATCGCATGGGGGACTATCTCGAGATCTTTCAATGGTGGTGGGCTGAACATCCATGACCCTACTGATATTGCAGCGGTGAGTATTGCCAAGAGAGTTGATCAATTTCTTAGGAAACCAGACTCTACTTGGACTCGCTGGTTTAGGGACAGATATGGCGGGGAGTTTTTGGTGGAAGGCAAGGGCAAGGTATCGAGAACTTGGCGTGCCATGTCCAAGATCTGGCCTGAAGTTGCTAAATATTATGAGGTCTGTAATGGTCTTTGGAAGCTGAAGCATGATCACCTCAAACCTTCGGCGAGTTTCTGTTGCCTGCCCCAGGTTCCCTGGTCTCATGTCATTTGGGGTAAAAGCCTTGTTCCCAAGTGGAGTTGCACTTCTTACAGAGCAATTATGGGCACACTTCCCACTAAAGATTGGTTGATTAAGTGGGGCATCAGTGTTGAGAGTTGTTGTGTTTTATGTAAAAGAAATCCCAAAACCCATGAACACCTGCTATATAGATGCCTGTATTCCAGATACATCCCATCCAAAATTTTGTTGAAGCTTGGCTGGGGTGGCAACCCCCCACAGGTGTTGGATGGGGCCATATATAGTATTTTGGAGATGTCGGACAGTAGTAGTTTGTGTAGCCTTGCTGGTATATGCTTATCAGCTACCTATCATTTTGTGTGGAAAGAACATAATGACAGAATCCATGGCAGCGTGGAGTACAAGGTGTCCATAATTGAGAATAATGAATTATAATTCCACAAAATACGAAATAAATAAACTTATGTGAGATAATGATAGAGTAGATGTGTTGTAGATCATTCCTTCACCTTATAGTGCAAGGAAGAGAAAAGGAATGAATAATAATGCTTAAAACATGTTAATGTGATATTGAATTTTTTATTAAGAGATATAATAAAAATAATGGATAATGGGTTAAAAAATATAAAAGGAAAACTTATTGGATAAGAATAATGTCATATTCATTTTCTTTGAATATGCTTTGGCTTGGAGGCTAAGTTTCACCAATTTAGGATAATAATAATCATATCTATTTAATTTAGTCCTTACCTAATACCTTCAAATTAATCATAAAATCAATGATTGGTACATAAGATATGTGACATGATGTAATAATATGCATAAAATATTTATTTATATTCTACATGTTAGGGTGATATATTCATGCATTTACATATTTAAGGTCACTAAAGAGCATATTCTTATCCTTGTTTGGCTAATCCTCTAAGACTAAGGTTTCTAACTTCTTAATCCTGGAATAAGATTAAGTTCAAGGTTTCGATATGTTACAGTTGAGCAACAGCCAAAGGGGCAGTAGCTGATAAGGTTGGAGGTGTTGTTGGATGTCTTTTGTTGATAGAGTCCTAGAGTCGTCCCTATACACTCAGGTCTTTGGGAACATTTTATAGATGTTTTGCAGACGTGCTATCTTTATGTTCCCTTTGTATATCAGATATGATGGAATGTTGTATATATGTTCTGGAATAGTGATTTTGTTATAGGTTGAAAGCATGACTTATGAATTCTTTGAGGCATGAAAGGACTCATGTGTAAAAGTTCTTTCTATATGGTTGTTTTATTAAAAAGGTTTTAATTTTTAATTTTTTTGTGTTTTCTCAGTACTCTATTCATTAATACTTCTTCCACGGTTATGTTTTGAGTAATCTCATTTTGTGTGACAACGAGTGTCACATTTGGTGGTATCATAGCTTTAGGTTCGATGAGTCTACAGGGACCTAGGACTAGGGTTTGTGTCTGTTGTAGTGTCCTCCAGTCTGTCTTATAGTTACTTGTACTTATGCAGAAGAAGAAGAGAAAGCTTAAAGATGTCTAGAGAACACGAAGAACATGCTACCAAGAGAAGTGTTGCTACATCGGGTGGTAGTGCAAAGAACTAGGCATGAGAAGATCGGGTGCTTGAAGTCCCCTAATTTGACCTAGCCATGATATAAAACCATGCCTTTCAATCTCTTTTTTGGCAGTTTATGGCAAGATGACTCATATGGCAGACAGGATGCCTGCACCTCAGCCTAGGGCACATGTTCCCCATGATGAATCTTTTAGTACTGGGAAGACTTTTGAGCAGCTTCGCTGTGTTGCGGCAGTTGAGTATGCTGGAACAGCTGATCCGGAAGATGCAGATCTGTGGTTGATTTAGCTTGAGAAGGTTTTCAAGATCCTGAGTATCCTTGAAGAGGATAAGGCGAAGCATGTAGTATACCTCCTGAGAGGGAGTGTTGGCCATTGGTGGGCCATAGAGGAGGATAAGAGACCCAGTGTTGTGGTTGGTTGGGAGGAGTTCCAATGAGGGTTCGTAAGTTGGTACTTTCCTCAGACATATCTTGATGAGAAAATCAGTTAGTTTGATAGGATTTGATAGGGATCCATGATGATCAATGAGTATGAGGTAAGGTTTATGGAGTTGTTGAGAAACTGTCCTCACATGGCTATGATGGAAGATGAGAGGATTCATAATTTTGAGAAGGGTTTGAATGCTGAGTTGTCTACCCCAACTGCTGCTTTGGAGAATCGGGAGAGGTTTGCTAAGTTTGTAAAATCTATTCGAAGGATAGAATGATCTATGAAGGAGAAGAGAGAGGCAAGTACCAAGAAGCAGTGTGTACAATTTCAAGGGTAGTCATCCGATGGCTTCAAGAAGCCAAGGTTTTCTACACTGCTAGTGTCGGAGAGGTTCAGTGCTTCGACACAGTGGTCACCAAGTAAGGACAAATGCCATAGTTTTACACCCTCAAGAGCCCAGAGTGTTGCATTAGCAACAGTGAAAAGACCACCTAGGCCATGGTATGGGGAAAAAATGTGCTATAAGGGTGTACAAGTTGGCCATACCAAACCATTCTGCCCAGTGAAGGATGATGAAGTGACCCAACAACCGAGGCAGAGTCAGTAGGGCTAATGGAGACAACAGTGTAATAGAAACACAGGAGGACAAGGAAGTGGCCAAGCATCACAAGTTGGATCATCTGCTTAGGGAATCAGAGGATGTGGGTGACAATAGGCAATGACTAGATTCTACGCCATGAGTCAGCCGGAGGCGGTGGTCAACACACGAGTGGTGATAGGTCAAATGGAGTTATTTCATTCTGAATTGTCTTCTTCTTTCTTTATATCTATTTTGGTTGACCCGGATGCTACACACTCTTTAATCACAGGGGAAGTGCTTAGTAGTTGTTCCTTGCCTATTATTCGTAAGAAGAATATCTTGTTGCTAGAGATACCGTTGGCCAGTTCTATAGTGTTGTAGAATGTGTGTCCTTCCTGTGTTCTCATTTTTTTGGGACACAACGTTCAAGTGGATCTCATACCGCTTAACATGCATGTATTTGATGTGATCCTTGGAATGGATACCTTGGACAAGTGTAGGTAGTCATGGATTGTAGTTCCAAGCAAGCGACATTTGTATATGGTAGTGAGACGTGGATCTTTCAAGGAGATAGGAAGATTCTCCCAACGTGTCTTGTATCAGCTATGGTAGCAAGGAAGTTTCTAAGACAAGGTTGTGAGGAATTTTTGGCACACATGGTGGATACAGAGGTGAGGAGTCTTAGTATCCAGGAAGTGTCGGTAGTTAGGGAGTTTTGGGATGTATTTCTTGAAAAGTTTCCAGGTGTTCCCCCATCCCGTGAGATTGATTTTGAGATCAATCTGGTTCTTGGTATGCAACTGATAGCTCAGACACCATGTAGGATGGCTCTGAAAGAGATGGCAGAGTTGAAGAGATAGTTGTAATAATTGCTTGACAAAGGTTTCATCAGGTCGACTATGTCATCGTGGGGTGCTCCAATGTTGTTTGTGAAGGAGGATGGATCTATGAGGTTGAGCATAGATTATAGACAGTTGAACAAGGTCATAATAAAGAATAAGTATCCCTTACTGAGGATAGATGACTTGTTTGACCAGTTGTGTGGTGTGACGGTGTTTTCAAAGATAGATCTGAGATCAAGATATCATCAATTGAGGATCAAGGAGGATGACATATCTAATTCAACTTATAGGACAAGGTATGGTCACTATGAGTTTGTGGTAATGCCGTTTGGGCTGACCAATGCACCAACAACATTCATGGATTTGATGAATAGGGTGTTCCAACCTTTCCTTGATCAATTGGTGGTGGTCTTTATAGATGACTTCTTGATATATAGTTGTGATAGTCAACAACATGAACAACATCTTCGTCAGGTGTTGACAGTGTTGAGACAATATCAAGTGTGAGTTCTAGTTGAGAGAGGTAGCTTTCATGGGGCATGTTATATCTGTAGAAAGCGTACATGTAGATCCTAAGAAGGTAGAGTATGTGATAGAATGGGAGCAGCTGAAGACATCGATAGAAGTACACAGTTTTCTAGTTTTAGTAGGATACAAAAAGAGGTTCACCAAGGACTTTAGTGCTATCGCCCTACCCCTAACAAAGTTGATGCGAAAGGATGTGCCATTTTTCCGGGATGATAGATGTCAATGTGATTTTCAGCCATTGAAGGAGAAGTTGACAAGTGCACTAGTTTTGGTTCTGCCTGAGCAGGGAAAAGGATACATAGTCTTTTGTGTTGCATCCAAAAGTGGTATGGGTTGTGTGTTGATGCAAGACAAGAAAGTGATTTCTTATGCTTCTCGATAGCTTAAGAAACACAAGGAGAATTACCCGACTCATGATTTGGAGCTAGCTTCTTTGGTTCATGCTTTGAAGATTTGGAGGCACTATCTATATGGGGAGAAGTGTTAGATCTTCACAGATCACAACAACCTAAAGTATATCTTTTCACAATAGGAGTTGAATATGAGACAACATCATTAGATGGAGTTGATCAAAGATTACGACTGCACGATTGACTATCACCTAGGAAATGCAAATGTCATGGAAGATTCTTTGAGAAGGAAGTCTTCATCTATGGATAAAGGTTAGTTGAGTTCTTTAATGTGCCATAAGCGAGACATGTTGGTCTCCTTGCGTCAGATGAATGTCAAGTTGGAAGTATCTTTGTTAGCTGGTTTGTTGGCACAATTATAAGTGAAGCCTATCCTGAGACAACAGATCAAAGAAGCTCAACAGACAAACACTGTGACACAGCAGATTAGATTAGAGTTTCACAGTGAGAAGCGTGATGGTTTTCACAAGAAAGAAGATGAAATAGTATGTTGTCATCACAGGATAGTAGTTCATGATGCGGATAACTTGAGGAAGATGGTGTTGGAAGAGGCTCATGCATCTATGTATTCTATGCACCTAGGTAGTACCTAGATGTACCACAATCTGAAGGATATGTATTGGTGGCCTAGCTTGAAGAAAGATGTAGCTGAGTTCATCACAAGGTGTGCAGTATGTTAACAAGTCAAAGCTGAGCATCAGAAGCCTGCAGGAACATTGCAACCGTTTCCTATACCTCAGTGGATATGGGATAATGTGACTATGGACTTTGAGGTTGTTCTTCCTAGAACAACCAAAGGTTATGATTCCATTTGGGTAATCATTGACATGTTGAGCAATTTAGCACATTTCCTTCCCGTGAAGACAACGTTTACAACAGAGAAGCTTGCTCAACTCTATGTTGATGAGATAGTGTGTTTTCATGGTGTTCTAGCAACTATCGTGTCTGATAGATGTCCTCAATTCATAAGTAACTTTTGGGAATGACTGCACACATCCTTGGGTACGTAGTTGAAGTTTTGCTTTCCACCAACAGACAGATGGTCAATCCGAAAGGACTATCCAGATCTTGGAGGATGTGTTGAGAGCTTGTGTTCTTCAATTTACAGGAAGTTGGGATATACACCTCAGTCTGATAGAGTTTGCCTATAATAACATCTATCAGAGAAGTATTGACATGGAACCATATGAGGCGTTGTGTGGGAGACATTGTAGGTCTCTGTTGTGTTGGTATGAGATAGGGGAGTATCATCTTCTGGGTTCTGAGCTTGTGCAACATACAATAGAGAAGATCAAAGTGATACAACAACAATTGAAAGCAGCTCAAGATAGATAAAAGTTGTATGCAGACAATCATCACAGACCCTTGGAGTTCCAAGAGGGAGACAAAGTATATTTGAAGGTCTCTCCCTGGAAAAGTGTTTTGAGGTTTGAGAATAAGGGTAAGTTGGCTCCCAGGTTTATGGGACCTTACCGAGTTGTGGACAAGTTAGGAAGGTGACCTAAAAGTTGGAGTTGCGACTTGAGTTGCATAGGTTGCATCCAGTGTTCCATGTCAATATGCTGAGGAAGTGCCATCTGGATACATAGTCAGTGTTACAACCTGTGGAGGTGGAGCTTGATGAGGATATGACCTATGTGGAGGGTCTAGTGATGAAACCTTGATTGGAGGGTGAAGAAGTTGAAGAGGAAGGACGTTGTGCATGTGAAGGTTATTTGACATCATCGTGGTGTTGAGTAAGCCACATGGGAGCTCGAAGAGAAGATGAGGAGGAAGTACCCTTCTCTTTTCTCTTAGGATTTCAGGGGTAAAATCCCTGTTAGGGGTTTATGGCTTGTAAGGACCCTGACCCATGTTTTGGGATAACCCTATTTGTTTTGCTTAAGAGTGTTTCTTAGATCCTTGCTCTAATCATCTAATATTATAATTAGGGCATGTTGGAGGTTTGTGTTCCTTGTTTTAGCTTGTTGCTTGATTCTAGTGTTTTGTGGAGAGGTTTTGGTGCAACACGCAGTTCACCCAGAATAGGGGTTGGTGTGCAAGTTTTCCACCTCTAGACTATTTCTTCTCTCTCTTTACATCATCTAGAGGAGAGAGGAAGTGTTGGGTGACTTGTTTTATCCTTGGTTGAGTGGTGACGTCCTTAGTGATGTTTTGGACACATGTTGGAGGTGTTCTTTGCTCATAAGAGTGTTGTCTCAGGCTTGAGAGCCGTGAGGAGACCTAGTATCAGTTTGTGGTTGCCTTGAGGAGGCTTGATATCAATTGAGGGTGTCTTGAGGGACTTCCTATCGGTTTGGTGGTACCTTGAGGATCACCATATCATTTTGTGGAGACTCTAGAGATGTGCCATATCAATTTGTGACCTAGGGTTTCATCCCTATCAGTTTGTGAAGGGGATGGATGAGTGTATCGACCTTGACCTTCCTTAGTGATCAAGTGAGCGAGACATAGATCATATCACCTTGTTGCATGGTGTTACATGTAGCCTTTATTCTTGGACATGTGTCTTCTAGGGCTCTATGGTGGTGACACCTTCCCCTTTCTCTCTCTCTCATCGGCCATGTATATATACCCCTTTCTTCCCATGCAAGAGAACCCTTTTAGCGATCCTTACTTTCCATCCTTGGTGGCCGACCTTGAGGTTGAAGAGCACTCTCCCTTGGAGCTTGGTGGGTGAGCTTAAACCTTGTGGTGCTCTCTTTCATCTTCTTCCTTGGTAAGCCATGGTTTTCTAGCTTTCTTTCTCTCCTTCTTTCTTCTTCTCGGACATGGACCTTGGTATCTTCTTTCTTATATTTTGCTTTCTCAACCATGGCCCTATCTTATCTCATGGAGGTGTTGTGCTTGGAGGATCATCTTCCTCTACCTTGAGTTCATGAGCTTGGAGCTTAGAGGTTGGTGGTTGTTCTTGAGGCAGGTTATATAACTCTAAACCTACTTGGTGATTATCACCTTTTTACTTGTTATTTTTCTCTTAATCTATGGATCGTTATTTCTTGCATGATAGTAAATTTTCTTTGGTATCCTTGTGTTCTGTTTTGAGAATAGAACTTTGTGATGTTGCTTCCATAAGTTGAACCCCTTTTTCCTTAATTTGCCTGGTTAGTAATGTCATCTTGAGGTAGAAGATGACTAAATGATATGCTATGTAATCTGATATACTATGTAAACCAACATGCTAAGCTGATATACTTTTTGATAAATCGATACACCTATCATGATGTGGCTTGTTATGACCTAGTGGTGACTAGTGAGGAAGAATGTTGGATCATGAGGCTTTTAGTTGAGTATGGAAGTCGACATGGATAACCCTAATCCGACACACATGCAATTTGATACACCCTAGCCTGATACATCTACATTAGAAGTAAGGAGTACCTTCCCTTGAGGCTTTGGCTAATTTCCCATGATGGTGAAAGTGGCTGATATTCCTTGATGATCTTTGAGGCCGATACCCTAGTTGTTGGTATGATCGATATCCTATGATGGTGAAGATGGTCAATATCTAAAGAGATACATAGGCTGATACCTTTTGAGATAGTATGGCCAATACACTCTCTTATGTACCTCTAATCGATATCATTTGTGGTGCCCGATACCAAATGATGATAAACTGATGCTCATCTTGAGGTTGGTATGTTGATACCCTACTTAGGTTGGTTGCCTGATTGTTAGGGTTAACCGATACCCTATGTGATGTGTAGCGATACATCTTGTTGATGCTAGGATCACATGGTGTAATGTGATACCCTATGGTGTAATCATGGATATGATGTTGAAAGCTAACTATCTCTTTACATATTTCATGATAATGTTAGAAATATGTTTCCACATGTTCTAAATATACATCATAATGACGAGGGAAGTGATGATCTAAAGATGGTTGTTGATCCAACCTTGCAAACCCTAATCAATTAAAAGAGGAAACCCTAACCCATAAAGATGTGATGTGCTTTGTAGGACATGGATTCTACAAGTTGACAGCATCAATGATGCATTGCTTTTCTTGTTATATATTTCTAACCATGCAGGTAAGCAATGTTATGCATAGCCAGGTATGAGCTATGTTGTTTATTATATGTTGGAATAAGTTGGAGAGTCAAGTGTGTTATGACAACCCCAAGAGAAGAGTTAATGGTCTTATGACCTGGTGATGGCTACTAGCCTTATATGAAATTGACAATTTCTCTCAAAGATGAGATGAGGGGTTGATACCCTAAGAAATGTAGTTCTGGTGATGGACATTGATCCTTCTGATGGACATGTGATGAATAACTATCATAAAGTGATGATGTGGTCCTTATATATGTTTTAGTATATTTTAGTGATACCTCAAACCCTAATTTTGCAGAATTTGTTTCAGGTTCATACAATATAACTTGGTTGATGCAACATGTCATCTTAATTGGTCTAATTTATCCAGTGGAATGTAATAGTGTAGTTTTCCCTGTGCCATAGACCCATTCAGTGTCAGCAATAGGTGGATGGTGAAATGAGTCTAACTCAGAGCGCATATTTTTTAATATGCGGGGTACAAGTTGAGTAATTTCCTTGTATCCTTAACCCTAGATGATATGGAGATGACCATGCGTGAGTCGATCTCATTATTATGTGGATGGACATACATGAGCCACTCCTTCTTAGAATGGCCATGTGTGAGCATGTTCTTCTAGCTCCATACCTGTACTAAGGTGGGCTAGTTATGATTATATATGTGGATGGCCATGCGTGAGCCAATCCCTAATATTGACTATATGTCAACATTGTAGTTGACTGATATGTCTCTATAGTGTTCTCTCTTGTGCTGACCAAGAGGTGTGGTGAGGTCGTGGATTCTGTCTCTTCCATTAGGCCTTGTATTGCACCAATTTTGACTTATCAAGTGGTCGGTTGGATTTGGGTGGTACGACACAAATCCTTGGGGCATAATGAAATGTGTAATCAACCGTGTAGTATAATTGTATAGGATCAAATACAAAAACATTGGTTGAGGCCTTGGTTAATCTTATACAATGTTGTTGACAGAAAATATACATGTTCTTCATATTCCTTTTAAATTATTAAGATGTTCCATAACTAAAACAGTAAATGTTCTTCCTGTTAATAATCATTGCTTGATTCATCTTAGTTGTATTTATACTACTGCTCAATTTATCTTATCTGTGATAATAATAGAGTTGGTGATGAGTTATATCTCCCGTTGATATTTGGAATCTCACGCCGTGGGTCTCCCACATCCTTTTTAGGTGGACGAGCATGGAGAGGTAGAGATCATGCAGAGGAGGTTGAGCAGTAGCCAGAGGGGAAGTAGCTAATAAGGTTGGAGGTGTTGTTGGATGTCTTTTGTTGATAGAGTCCTAGAGTTGTCCTTCTACACTCGGGTCTTTGGGAACATTTTGTAGATGTTTTGCAGACGTGCTATCTTTATGTGCCCTTTGTATATTAGATATGATGAAATCATGTATAAGTCTTGGAACAATGATTTCATTATAGGTTGAAAACATGCATTGTAAATACTTTGAGGTATGAAAGGACTCATTTGTAAAAGTTCTTGCTATATGGTTGTTCTATGAAAAATGTTTTAATTTTTTTGTGTTTTCCCAGTAGTCTATTCGTAATCCTTCTTCTGTGGTTATATTTTGAGTAATCTCATTTTGTGTGACAATGGGTGTCACACCATCCTAATTACCTTGACATGCTCTACCCAGAGGAATTCTATAGGATCTTTGATCCTAAATTATCCCTTTCTAATATTCACAAATACTTGAAGAAACATGAGCTACATATAAGGGAGAAGGCTATCCAACCCTCTTCCTCCCTGGACATCAAGATATGGGGTATCTAATCCCATTCACTCCCATATCTTTTATCTCTCATCTTCAGTGTTGGCTCAATAAAGTACTTTCATCATTGGTGTTCTTTCCAATCTCTATGCATATCACTACTCCATAGGAAATTCCCTCTGCCCCTACCATAACGCTTGTTGGAGTACTATAGTAAATTGTGTGACTTTCATTCTTTTTTCCTTTACAACAATTTTCTAACCTCTCGATATTGACAATTAAGTGAAGCCATTCCCCAGGGGGATGCCCCAAGGAACTTGTTCCTCAACTCTTTTTTCCCATTAAATATGAGTAGTAGGAGGTGAAGTGATACAATGTCCCACACAATAGGTTAGTCTCAATACATACTGAATCCAAGGATTGCAATTTGATAGAATACCATAAATCCAAGTTCAATTCCTATACCTATTATTTGATTCTGTTCATGATACCTGCCCAAGAATCACTCACTTTTAATTTATGAAAATCAAAAAGAGTGTAAGGAAGTTCAGTTGAATTTGACTTGTGGGGCCTTAAAATACAAATTTTGAAAGGCAGTGTGAAAGTGATCTATTTACAAGATGGGTGGGGGAAGGACATGACTGTTGACTTCTAGTATGAAGCACTCTCTCAATCTCAATCTAAAGAAGGGGATTTTAATGAAATCCATGAAGGGCCTACTGAGAGAGTTTGGCTTCAAATTCAAAGGGCGGATAGTGGTATGGGACAAGGATAGAGTCATTAGATAGAGAAGTCATGAAAATTTTAGTGAGACTCAAGCAAGGAGGAGGAGAAACCTATCCACCATACTATCCATCCTTTACTGCCACTGACTATGCTACCTATGCATATGAATAGTTATAGGCAGTACACCAGAATGCTCCTACTAATAGACCTTCACATGTTTCATATGATCCACATTCGAGCATGACTCAGTTGCTTACTCTCCAACCTGGCTCTCCATCATCTGTTCATGTGGGTTTTGATGGGGTTTCTACACCCACATATGAGCAAGCTATGGCATTTCTTGCCATCGGTATGTCCTAGCATTAGCAACATATCAAATGACTGGCTACACGCTCCTTTTCTCCTCCTAAGGATGTGAAGATGGTTGAGGAAGGTGAAAATGATGTTGAGGATGATGAAGGGGAGGATGACAGTATGCAAGATGGATATGATGATGATGATGATGAGGCTAATGTTGCATCCGCACCTTCTCTGAGACCAAATCCAGCTAGTGATGAAGATTATGACCCATCTACAACGATCTAGATCTGGATGACCTTGATGCTCAATTATTAGGTCTTAGAGTGCACTTGTACCTATATTTATGTGAGCTTAGCATGTATTTACATAGGACACATGTATCAAATGATACTATTTGCATCTTTTTGTTGTTCTTTACTATTTTTGTTTTCATCCTAGATTAGTTTACTTTTTTTGTAATCATTATCTTATGTATTCTTAACTCTTTTCTCTGATACTTTCATGATTTTTGGTGTATGCACTCTTATATTTTGATTATGATGTATTATCAATACTCTCTATGGATATTAAGTGTTTCATGCTTGTGAGTTGGATAAGACCTAGTTTAAATCTTCTAACCCTCCCTTTTTGATATGACAAAGGGGGAGAAGTATCTCGGTACATATTGAAATCAATCTATTTTTTGCATATATGTTTGCTTATGGAAAAGTAAATACAAATAGCATACATATGTTTTGTTGTGCTTTTGGAGAGACTAATCATACAGGTAAAGATAATCATAAATTTATAGGGAGAAAATGCTATCATACATTCATGTATCCCCATACATATCAATGGTAATTTCAGTCATTTTCAATATGTTTTGGAATAGTTTTTCATCTTCAACGAGACTGTTGACCTGACAGTTATACATTGTCCATATTTTGACAATGAGTTAACCATTCCATTCATGTGTATCTAATATGTGATAACACCTTATTTTACTCACTTTTTGTATACATTTTATGCTTTCCTAGCATATCTTTTGTTAACTTTCCCCACTATTTTAGCATCTTATATCAAATACTTCACTTACACATTTTCCCCTTGATTTCCAGTACATATCTAGCCCAGGTCGCGGTCATGACCTCGATCATGACCCATTCATCTAGCATGGACCATCTCATCATGGTCAAGGTCCCCAAGTTCACCCTAATGCCTTGCACTTGTGGTAAATTTGCACTCAAGCTCTTAGGGACCGCGACCTCGACTTCTCCAAGGCAAAGCACACTTCGACCTCAATCGCGGTCCCATAGAAAGTCACAACAACCATGCCACGATTGAGAAGGTGGCCAGCTAGACTACAACTGAGGGGGGTTGCTAAACTGACCTCAACCATGACCCTCACCCAAGGAGGTAGCCAACCAGACTGCGATTGAGACAGGGGTTCAACTGACCTCGACCAAGGAAAGAATAGCAACAAGGCCTCGACCGCGATCAAGATTTATCAAAGACCTGACCTCAACCACAGTCGAGGGGTTAAGTCGGTGGAGTGTGACTATAAATAGACCACCTACCCAACCTATCAAATCATTGGATCATAGATCAGATCTGACAGTACGACGAAGTGTTGCCACTTTCCAAACTCATCTCCATCCATCCATCCAATCAGTCTTGGATCTCCAAAGGTAGAAGCTGAGGAGAGAGAAGACTGAAGGGCTCCATCTTCTTTGAGAGAAGAATACCATCTATGCCATCGACCCTCTGGATCTAGATCTAAATCTAAAGAAGTATTGAGTTGTATCATGTTCTTCTCTCTCCATCTAGATCTATCACTTCCATTTTGTTGTACTTCCCTCATCACTTCGTGGAACTAGATGTATCTATCTTCTTGTAACGTTGTTATGATGCTCAAGAACATGTGTGGCAAAACATCTTAACTTGGGTTGGTAGTAGCCACTAAGGCTCTCCCAACATGTATATTGTTTCTCTGTTTTGAATATACATATACTCTTGTCAAGATTATCTCCATGCACCAGTTTTAATGATTCACTTGTATTCTTAGATACCATCTTGTGATGTTTGATTGTTGATATCTCGAGAGAGTAATATCACTTTTATCTTGTGTTATGGATTAGTATGAATGAATGAGAATGTTGGAATGCTAAATCTTGAGATCATATGTTCTGTTATGAGGTTTCTATGTAGTCATCTCGAGAGAGAGGTTACCCCTAGACTTAGATCTATCCTTATCTCAAGAGAGAAGGGAATAGACACCATGTATGATCTCTTGTAATCTTGATAGGAGTATATAAGAGGGAGAGATAATGTTGCATGTTGATGAGAAGTCTTAGTAGGTGAAACCCAATTCGAGTTTCCCTCCATATCTTCATTTTCATCTTCTTTTATTATGCTTTGTTCTTCTTATCTTTGTTTTATATAGTTTACTTGGGTTGGAGTACCATCGTTCTCTTAGTAACACCTATTAAAACTACCCTTTTTATCTGGAGTATATGAGTGTGAGACCTTGTGTTATTAGAACCTGCTAACCTTGTCCCTATGGTTTGACCCCAATTACTACATCAGACCCTATATAATAGTTGTGGGGGCCTAAGTGTTAGGTTACTTTCTTAAAAGTATGACTACTCTAGATCTGCTCCTTTTGGGACGTGAGATTTAGGCCAGTCAACTTTTTGGTGTCGTTGCCGGGGATAAGGCAAAATGGCATTGTTAAGAACTTGAGTCCACTCACTATACTCTCGTGTCTCAAGCTTAGTAATAAGCCTGACCACACTGTTACTTTAATTCTACTACTCTGCATTTGTGTAGAATAGTTCGTTTTAACACGTCCAATTTACTAACTCAACTGTGCGGTCTATAAAGGAACCCAAGAGGAAGCAGATTCGTTTGACTTTGCTCCTTAACCTCGAGTTACCATGCCACCTCTCGTAGATGTTACTCTCATTGGAGACGAGCAGGATGCGAGGAATAAACATAACCCACCACCACCAGGGTCGGATGAAGATAGAGATGTCCGTTACAATGACGATCGTCAGAGCGAAGAAGAACGTAGGGATGAAGATCGCCGTGATGACGATCATCACGAGGAAGACCAACGCAACGAAGAACAATGCTACAGATGTTGAAGAAGACACCACCACAACCATCATGATAATGAACGAGAGCATGATGGGGGGGATAGCGACAATAAGGACAATGAAGAAGGGAAGACTCTTAGAGAATTGGGAGAAACAAGGGCCAATGAGTCTAGATACCTGATCATCATACCACACTTCAACGCAGAAAATTTTGGGTTAAAACCAGTTGTCATCTCAATGATCCAGAATAAACCTTTTCTCGAGAATTCAAGGATTGAAAATCCATATCATCATCTCGATGCATTTAAAAATATCTGTGATACCATCAAGATGAGGGGAGTCCCGCAAGAGGTGATATACTGTAAAGGCTTCAACTTCTCTTTGGAAGACAAGGATCTATCTTGGTACTTTAATATCCCTCACCAATCTATAGATGGGTGGAGACCGCTAGCAGATGCTTTTGTTACTAAGGCATAGGATCGAATCAAGGGTAGAACCAAAACCAAGGGTCGGGTAAGGGAACAGATAACAAGAAATCAAATTTTTTCACCCAGCTATTTGATTTTGCTAAAAGGAAAGCTACATTGAACGATCAGTTAGCTCAAAGAGCTCTTTCTAACTATGGAGTTTTGACTACTATGCAAGTTCAGATGGTCGACATGCAGACCCATCAACCTCAAATCAACCAACATTTGGCGTAATTGGCAGAGATGGTAAAGAATCCTTTAGGGAAAATTCATCAAACACCGAAATTGCAAAGATGGCTACCCTACGATCCGGGAGGATGCTAAGTAAATTAGGAACTAGAAGCAACAATGAGGGAATAAGGGATGATGAACAACCACCTGAGAAAGAGGTCGCTCCTAAAAAATCTGTTGATAAAGAAAAAGTAGAAGAAAGCAAAGAGAAAGACGAAGAAGTTAGGAAACCTGATTCTATCGAGGATATTTTCACGAAGAAGAGTCCATATGAACCAAGAGTCCCATTCCCATATAAGTTCATTAAGGCGCACCTGAAGAGAAGATACAAGAAGTTCATGGAAGCGGTAAAGAAACTACATCTGGACCGTTCCTGGATGCTATAGAGGAGATGTCGACCTATGCCAAGTTCTTCAAAGATCTCATCACCAAAAGGAGGAGAGGGGACCATATCAAGATAGTGCAGTTAGCTAATATGTCAAGTGCTTTTGTCCATGCAGAGCTACCAACAAAGAAGGACCCGAGAGAATTCAATATACCATTTGGTGTTGGAGACAATGTAGAGAGAATATGTAATGACCCTAACCTGGGTTTTGAGGCAACCCTATTTGTTTTGGCTAAGTAAGTTTCTTAGAAATTTAATATAATCCTCTAAGGTGTTTTGTTATCATGTAACACACTTATGTTCCAAGTTTGGTCCTGATTGAATGTTGTTTGAGCAATGTTCCTTTGTTTTGGACCAAAGTGCAATTTACCCAAGATCAGGGGTCATATTACAATATGTCACATGTTGAATGTGCATTAAGTTCTTTAACATCATAAGAGAGAGAATGATGCTAAGTGGTGGCTTGTGGAAAGCCTAAATTCCAAGTTTGAACTTGTTTGAATAATGCTAGTACCTTGTGCACTAATTTTGGTACAAATAGTAATTTACCCAAAATATAGGGTTGATATGCAAATTACCACCTATATAGTGTTCCTAATTCCTCTATGTATCATTTAGAGGAAAGAGAATGAATGAGACACCATGTTTGAATCAATTGTGAGTGATGGTGATCTTGTTGATGAAATGACCAAGAAAAAGTGTTGAATATGAAACCCTAACTTGAGTTGTATCAAGTTGAAAAGCTTATATATGAGTGCCTATCAACCAAGAAGCCATAGGAGAAGTATCATATCAGTTGTTGGACTCTTGGAAAATCCCATGACGTGAAAATCACCTCAATTAGGTGAAGTGTATCAGTTTACAACTTTCATAGAAAAAGTTGTATCGGGTTGTGAATAAAGTGGTGATTTAATTGATATATCTTATTCAAAGGAATAAGTAATGGACAAAATTTCATCTCTATATTATCCTCAAGTGTTTTTCATGACAAGATAAATGTTAATGCATGCATGTATATGTGTCAACAATGAATGGACACGTGGCACCTAGTAGCTCAAATTGATGACACCTCATTTATACACTTTTTCATGAACCTCAAGTATATATACCCCTCTTTTCACCCATTAGTCAAAATTTTCAAATCTTACCACCCTCCTTCCCTAAGGTATCGTGCATATGGTCCTTGTATCATGCAGGAGTGAAGTGTTATTGTGCATAGGGACTTGGGTATCATCCATAGCAAATTCATATCGACCAAGTAAGGTGTGATATCGATCTAGTAAGGTGATATCGGCCATAGTGGAGTGTTTTGACCACAAGTGAGGGGGATATCGGCCACAAGTGATGGCATATCGTGCATGAGTAGTATGGTATCATGCAAGGTGATAAGGAGCAAGAAGGAGCTCACTACTTAACTCTAAGGTGAGGCCATAATCATCTTCAACCTTGGATTGAAGCATGATTTTAGGATTATGATCTTCCTTTCTTTTCTTCTTCACCAATTGCTTATCCTTAGTGATTCCTTGTATATGAAGGAGTTGTGAATGAGCCTTGGAATTTTGATAAGTCGTCTTCAATCTTAGGAATGTGGAGCTTTGGAGCTTGGAGCTTTGAAGTTGTTCTTAAGGCAGGTTATATAACTTGAACTCTATCATGTTATTATTCATCACTTAAATTGCTATACTTAATGATCTACTTTTAATTCCGAAATTTTCTGAAATAGTTGATGAAATTATGAGTTCTAGTAGTTTCTTAGACATGTTTCCATGAACTATAACAGTTAGAACAAAGGTATAGAGCTTAAAGAAGATGGTATCACCTTATAAAATGATATCGGGTTCAAGCACACAAGCAAGCACCTCTAACCTGATATGGTGATGCACCTACTTCACAAAAATGATATGGATATGATTTAATACTTTCTTGCACAATATGGTGGTGTAGTATACACCTCTTGCATGATATGAGGTCAAGAAAACACCTCAAAAATGATATTGGGCTAAGCACACACCTCTTTACCCGATATGGAGTGAAGCGCACACACCTCTTTGGCCGATATGGTGTGAAGCACACATACACCTCTAAAGTGATATGGTGAGCAAGCACACACCTCTTTTCCCGATATGGTGTGAAGAAAGCACACACCTCTTTGCCTGATATGGTGTGAAGCACACACACACCTCTCTGCCTGATATGGTGTGAAGCATACACACACCTCTCTGTCCAATATGATGTGAAGCACACACACCTCTCTGCCCGATATGGTGTGAAGCATACACACACCTCTCTGCCCGATATGGTGTGAAGCACACACACACCTCTCTGCCCGATATGGTGTGAAGCAAGCATACACCTCTTTCCCGATATGGTAAGCATACATACACCTCTAAAGTGATATGGGTAGAAAGAATACACCTCTATACCAATATTGGGTTAAGCATACACCTCTTGGACGATATGGTGTTGATCACATATCTCTAAAATGATATGGTGGGTAACCCAATACACTAGATGAAAAAAGTGGTAAGGTGGTTAATACCCTAGAACATGTGATGGCCAATACACTAAAGTATGATGTGGCCAATATCTTCATGTGAGGTGAGGACGTTTCACTCATGTATGGTGAAGATGATACACCATATGATTGGTAAGTATGATACCTTGATGGGTAAGGGTATGAGGGATATGATGATGTCTAGCTTAATATATACCTAACCCAATACATGTGTTCAACTTGACATAAATGATTCAATCTGATGCACCTTGTAAAGGTGAGAGTAATACACTCTTAGGAGTGATGAGTGTAACACCAAGTAATGATCTGGTTTGGTTAATACCTTGATAGGTAGAACACCTTAAGTGGTTGATAATGGTATATCAACAATGCCTTAACTCGAGATGAGTCTATATCACTTGATTATAGTTGGGTAATTCAAATTTGTGACTTATGGCCAATACACTACATGATAAATGTGATGTGTTAGTACATAAAGTATTAGGATGGGATATACCCTAATACAAGATAAGTTGATGAACTTAATTAAGTTAAAAGCAATAAGGGAAGTGATACATCAAGGCATGATAAATACCACATCCAGCATCTCAAGGTTGATGCACCTTAAATCCAATATACTTGGATGAGTAACACATGAAGTGTGTCATGTCAATTGTTACATTGAGATGTAATGCAATTTGATAAGTGTAGGCTAACATACCTTGAGAAAAGGTTAAGCCAAGATAATAAAGTATGATGTAATCAATATCCTAGAGAGGATGAGAGAGAAACTCATACTTTGTGTTGATTATCATTTAATAATAAAAGATGAGAATAAATAAGTATGATTGAATACTTATGATATCAATGTATGATCCTAGATGTGTGGAGTAATGAATTAGGGTTTGAATTAATAATATGAACTTGAAACCCTATTCGGCTATAAAGGGAAACACTAACCCTAATAATGGGAAAGTTGTATTTCTATTAATACATAAGCCTTGTGAGGCATGTTAAATACTTGTATAACAAGTATAATGATTAATGGCCTTGTGAGCCATATGAATAAGTTGTTGCCTAGTGAGAGGTGACAAGATATGTAATGGCCTTGTGAGCCATATGGATAAGTTGTTGCCTAGTGAGAGGTGACAAGATGTGTAATGACCTTGTGAGCCATATGCAATACTTGTACAACAAGTAAAATGAATACCTGGGTCTGAGGACCTAGAGGTAATGTTTATATGTTATAGAGATAACAATTTTGTGTGACGATCCAAGGGTTTGAATACCCAAAACTAGTAATCATGATAATGATGTGAAGGGATGAGAATTCCCAATAATGTGATGAGGGATCGAGATCCCAAGTATCATGTGTTTTAAAGATCTGAAAAGTACGTGATAGATGTATTACACTTTTCTTTGTAGCATTTGTTGTGATTAATAATGATAACTTGTTTGATGCTAAAAGAATGATGTAACACATATAATACATCATTAGGAACTATAAAACATTGCCCTGACCATAGATCCATCAGCGTCAGGATTTGCTGAATGGTGAAATAGGTTCCCCGCGGCATAACCCAGAGTGCATACTTTTGAGTATGTGGGGGCGTAAGTACAGAAGACCATGTGTGAGTCGATCCCCTTACAAGACCAAAATGAATGGTGAATGGGGATTTGGATATATTTCATATCCTGGCTCGAGTGTGACTTCAGTCGTAGACTCTATGTTGATCACGGTGAACTGGCTTATGGCTCAAAGTATGGTTCTTGTGTGACCATGACTCAGTAATTTCATAACTGGGGACGGTTGTTAGTAGATGTTTCCCCTAAGAGAGTGAAGTTGACATTGTAGATCTAAGTGAGGATGCCTACGTACCCTGGCACAACTATTTGTAGCCGACACAAGATGTCATGCTAAGCTTCAGTGGTCTCATACTGACCGAGACAAGTGAGGTCATGGCAACCGGCTCTCCCATTGACCTTGTATGGTACCAACTTATGAGATGTTTGTGGTCAGTTGGAGATGAACGGGGTATGCTTCATATCCTCAGGGCATAAGCGTGATTGTTAAAATATGTTCAGCCGTGTAGCATATCTGTTTAAGGATCGAATACAAGAAATATTGTTTGATGCACAATTTAGTTATACATCTTAGTTGATACATGATATTTATGTTTCTTTACACTCCTTGTAAAGAAGATAGATGATTTATAACTCTACCATGGGTAGATGCAGTGTTCTCCTTAAGAAAGGAGATTACTTCATTCTATTCATACATTGAATTATCCTGCATGTTAATATAAAAAGAACCTCTTCTCAATTTATAAATGCTTAATATATGATAATAATATGGTCGGCGAAGAGTTATATCTCTCGCTGGGACAATTGTCTCACCCCGTGGGATCCACATTTTTTTTAGGTGGATATGAATGAGGTGGCGAAGATCTTTCTGTAGAGGAGGAACAACAGCTGAGGTAGCAGTGATAGCTCTGGTTGAGTGTACTATCTGTCATGTCTTATAGATAGAAGTCCTATGTGTCATCTCAATACTATCGGGTCCTTGGAGTTAGTTCGTTATGGTTTCATGAACAATCTAAGATTTTGGCTTGTAAGCCTCGAGGTTTTATGTTGCTCGAGTATGTGTTTTGATAGAGAAACTGTTATATGTTGTCCTCAAGATGAGATGTTGTACAATGTAATCATGATATGTATGAGTTTTGGATCTTTCCATAAGAGTTTTCTGGAAAAGAATCTCCTTGCAAAACGATTTTAAATTTTAGTGATTTTTGATAATCCACTTATTATGTTTATTCCACTTAATTAGTAACGATTTGTTTGTCAGTTTGATGATGGTCATTACAGAAAAGGTTTGGCAGATTTGGGAGAAATCATCAGTCTTATGCCTTTAAGTCTAGCCCAAAGACATGGGCTGATAGATATGGTTAAAACAAACATGAGCATTGAATTGGCTAATCACACTTTCAAATGACCTATTGGAATGGACGAAGACGTACCCATTTGTGTCAGAAAATTCTTTATTCCCTATGTTATCGTGGTGATTGACACAATTGAGGACCCAAAGTTCCTGATGATATTTGGGAGACCATTCTTGGAAACTAGAAGAGCATTGATAGATGTCGTGGAGGGAATTATTACCCTACGTGTGGGCAATGATCACGTAAACTTCCAAGTTCAAGTTTCCATGAAGGGACCGTCTCTTTTTGAGTCGGTCTACTTTATGGATAGTTACAACCAGTACTTTGAGGAAGTGCAAGAAGAAAAGGAAATTGTGGACCCCCTGATGCGAGCCTTGAACAACCCCAATCCTACTATAGAAGACCCAAGGTGGTTGAAATCCTCGACTATCTGAATAAAGACGAAAGAGACCTTAGTGACGAAGAAGAAATTATCGAAACAGTTAAGTATGCTTCACTCGAACAATCCCCCAAAGAGCAAGAGGCACCTAAGTTGAAGCCTAAATTGAAACCACTTCTGGAAGAGCTAAAATATGAGTTTCTAGACCATGAGAAGAGGAAGCTTGTTATTGTGAATGCAAGCCTGACAGAAGAACAATTGGAAAGACTGTTAAAGGAGCTGAAAGAACATAGAAAGGAAATAGGGTGTTGTATAGAGCATATCAAGGTGCTTAACCCAGCTCTCTGCATGCACATAATACATTTGGAAGACTCCACTAAGCCACTAGTTCATCCCCAGCAAAAGATAAACCAAATGTTGAAAGAAGTTGTAAAGAAGTAAATCCTAAAATTGTGAGATGTCAGAATTATCTACTCGATTAGCAATAGTAATTGGGTGAGTCCTATTCACGTCGTACCTAAAAAAGGAGGAATGGAAGTAGTGAAGGGATATAATGGTGATGAAGTCTCTACTAGAACTGTTATAGGATGGCGAATGTGCGTAGACTACAGAAAACTGAATGCCACCACAAGGAAGGATCACTTCCCCCTGCCGTTCACCGACCAAGTGTTAGAAAGGCTGGCTCATCATGACTATTTTTTCTTCCTGGATGGATGTTCTGGATTCTATCAAGTCCCTATTCATCCAGATGATCAAGAGAAAACAACATTCACGTGCATCTTGGCACATATGCATTCATAAGAATGCCATTTGGATTATGCAATGCACCCGCAACATTCTAGCATTGCATGATCTCGCTGTTCTCCTACTTCTTGGAGGACATCGTAGAAGTCTTTATGTAGTCTTCTCAGTCTATGGTATAGATTTTGACACATGTTTGATAAATTTGTCCCTGGTCCTAAAATGATGCGAAGAGAAACATCTGGTTTTGAATTGGGAAAAGTGCCACTTCATGGTACAGAATGGCATAGTCCTGGGACACAAAATTTCTAAAAAGGGGATCGAAGTAGACGTGAGTAAAATAGAATCCATATCGAAACTGCCACCACCGAAGTCTGTAATGGGAGTAAGAATTTGTCTTGGTCACACCAAATACCATAGGAGGTTTATAAAAGACTTTTCAAAGATTTTGAAGCCATTGTCCAATCTTTTGCTCAAAGACACCAAATTCAATTTCAACAAAAATGTTTGAGGGCTTTCAATACCCTGAAGAAAGCACTAAAAACTGTGTCGATCCTACAAGCCCTGGATTGGGAGTTACAATTTGAGATAATGTGTGACGCTAGTGATTATGCAATAGTTGTTGTCCTAGGTCAAACGAAAGACAAAAAGTACCATGTAATCTGCTATGCCAGACACACATTAGATGAGGCACATGTAAACTATACCACAATCGAGAAGGAGATGTTAGAAATAGTTTTTGCTTTCAATAAGTTGAGGTCATACCTAATAGGATCAAAGGTGAAGGTATACATAGACCATGGAGCAATTAAATACTTGATGCAGAAAAAGGATACCAAACCATGACTTTTGTAGGAACTTGATCAGAAATCATTGATAAGAAGGGGAAACAGAATGTGGTTGCAGACCACTTGTCTAGAATAGTTTTCGATGAAGAGAATTAGTTACCCATAAATGACAAATATGTCGATGAAGCTCTACTGATGGCTCAGTCTAATGACCAGAGATTGCCTTGGTTCGTCGATATCTATAATTATTTAGCCTAGGCTAACTACCACCTGAAATTACAAACCACCAGAAGAAGAAACTATTTTCTGACGTCAAGAACTATTACTGGGATGACCCATTACTGTTCAAAAGGTGTTCAGACAATCTATACCATAGGTGAATACCAGAGGATGAGGCTCCTTTAATTCTGAAAGAGTGTCACTCTTCACCCTATGGTGGGCACCACAGTGGAGAAAGAACTGTAGCAAAAGTACTACAATCTGGGTTTTATTGGCCCACACTTTTGAAGAATGCAACATCTTTTGTTAAAGCATGTAAGGAATGCTAGCTCACAGGGAACATAAGCAGAAGAAATGAAATTCCCATGACGGAATGGGTGTAAGTTGAAATTTTTGATGTTTGGGGAATTGACTATATGGGGCCATTTCCATCATCAAAAGGAAATCAATACATACTTGTTGCTGTGAATTATGTTTAAAAATTGGTTGCAGCAGTCACCACTCAAATGTGTGACTCCATGTCTATGATTAAATGCTTTGAGAAAAGCATCTTCTTGCACTTTGGAGTGCCCCACACAGTCATAAGCGATGGGGGATCACACTTTGGAGAAAGATAGTTTGAAGCATTGTTGAAGAAATATGGAGTGAAACACAAAATTTCCACCCCATACCATCCCCAAACATCAGGGAAGATAGAAGTACCGAACATACAAATCAAGTAAATTTTGGAGAAGACAGTGAGTCAGACAGGAAAGGACTGGTTAATGAAGCTAGATGATGCTCTATAGGCTTATCAGACTACGTATAAGACACCTATAGGGACAACACCTTACAGTCTTATCTATGGAAAGTCTTGTCATTTACCGCTTGATCTTGAACACAAAGCTCTATGGGCCATCAAATTCTTGAATATGGACCTTGACAAGGTGGGCTAGAAAAAATTTCTACAACTTTAGGAGCTCGAGGAACTGAGATTGCATGCCTATGAGAATGTGAGAATTTATAAATAAAGGACTAAAGTTTGGCATGATGCCCACTTGAAAAACAAGGATGTTCATGAAGGGGATAAGGTCCTCCTATTTAACTCGATCATCAGACTATTCCCAGGAAAGCTAAGAACCAGGTGGTCAAATCCTTTCTCTGTAGTGAAGATATACCCATCAGGAGTGATGGAAATTTCAGTAGGAAAGATGGGCACTTTCAAGGTTAATGGACATAGGGTAAAAAGATTCTATGAAGATGAAGCCTTTGTAAGAAGGTCAAAAATTAGCTTGGAGGAACCCAGTCAACCAGGAAATGAAAAGAATGACAAGACACCACAGTCAGCTGAAGAAGTCGGAAAGTGAATGATTGGGAAGTCGAGCTAGAGACTCTAAACAAGCGCTTCTTGGGAGGCAACCCAAGTTTTTGTAGATTACCTGAGTTGATGTTTCTCTTTTGTTTTAAACTTTTGGCTTTCCTACTCTTCAGTTTGTTAAATTTTCCCTTTTCTAGGAATATTGTATATATGTTATGTTTTCTTTGAAAAGGATAGTTTGATTGAAGGATCTAGTTTATGTTTTGGATGGTATTACCCTCTTTCAAGTATATGTTTTGGTTTAAGTGTTGAAGTTGGTTTGGGTGGATCGTGAGTTGTAGTGCAGACCGCAGTTGAGGTATTAACCTTGCTCAATGTAAGGAGATGCACCATGACCCGAGGTGGTTCTCCTTAGAACTACCAGACCATGACCCGAGGTCCTTGCTATAGAGAGAGCCGAATGCGACTGCGGTCCTTATTTGCACCACGAGTCGTGGTGTCTCTCCTATATATTCTTAAACCCTTGGATTACTATTCTTCTCACCTAAAATGTCAATTTTCCTCAAACCAAAGAATGAATCGCCAGTGATCTCACCTATGACTCTGACTAAGCTCACTCCGCCACCACAGAAAAAGCTTGAATCGTTGTAGCTACTAGCCATTCACCCCCACATTTCACTGATTTTCCGCCACCAAGGTAATCTTCTAAAACCCTTTTCTAATTTTCTAATTCACTACCCACTACCGCAGCCATTGTCAGGCCTGGTTTGCTTTTTTGCATGACATTTTTGCACGCCTTTACCCATTCTACTAGTCTGGGCTTCGCCGTGTCATCAACAACTCCACCGATCGTCTTTTCCCCTCCCTCTCACTGGTTGTTTTCGTGGCACCTCTTCCCATCCTAGGGTGGTGTTTTTGAGTGCATTTCAATTTCAAAGGCATCGACTTTTCAGCTCCTCCAACAATCTTCCAATCGAAGCCTCAACCCTTAGCCCAACCATCGTTCCCAATGGAACAAGTCAAACCCCCAGCTTCACGACTGTGGTACAAGAACCTTGACCGCGGGTCATGACACCAGCTCTTTCCCGTGGGTCGCGGTGCTCACAAATAATTGAAAATCAAGTATTTTTAACCGCGGTCATGGTGGAAACCTTGAGTCACGGTCTCCCTTGGTTGTTTGCTTTGACCGCGACTGCTTCGCTTTCATCATCTTGGACCACAGTTGCGGAGTTCTTCATTTCATATATAATGACCATGGGTCGTGGTCTTAAGGAAATGGCTAAAAATATACAACATACATATACATATGAGAAAAGTTAAATAGAATCACTGATGAATTAAAAACATATTAATTATAAAATCAATTTTAAAACTTTTAGGATGTCTGCTTCAACCAATGACTCACTAACAAAGAGGGAAACCTCATTGAAAGAGATAGAGATGATTGTGGAGAATCTAGCAAAGGCCTTGGAGACAAATACATGCATGCTACTAGCCAAGAGGCTACAACTACAACTGCGGATGGAACAATATCAGAACATTCTAGGTCACCAGACACCATAAGGGTTAGAGACTGCATAGAGTGTAGCACAGACGGGAACCTCAAAATACTAGCCCACAGAGTCTGAACTAAGGAGTCTGGGCAAGAGGAAGGTTGATCCCAAGGCAACCAGAAGCAGCAAAAAGGTAAAAGTGATAGCTGCTCAAAAGACAAAAGGGCAAGAGGCAGAGATGCCCCACAAGAAGGGAGAAGATACTGAAGAGGTAGCCCTAGAGCAGAGTGGGCCTACCATTATCCCAAAAGACGTTGTACGCCAGTCACAATACGACTGGATGTCATAGGTCAAGAGCTTCAGGTCCATGAGGTACATGGACATAGATGACTTAAAAAAATGGGAGTCTACGATAGGGTCATCAGGTTCTTAGAGAGAGCAAACTTGTACACCCTATACACCTCTGAAGCCCCGTCCTCAATGAAGTTGATGGCCAAATTCATGTCTTCCTTGGAGAAGGTCCCAATAGATGAAGAAGAACACAAAGGGGGGGGGGGGCGGAGACTACCAGCTGGAGGTGAGACTAGGGGGAAAGTTTCACACGATCACAGAAGCGATGCTGAATACTATCTTCATGAAGACAACAACAGAAGCCCAAGCCTGCTTCGCCACCTTAGGAGAGAAGGAGACCATCAGATATGATAGCCACAAGATGTAGGAAGACCTGATGGGAGAAGATGAACATAACTCCATGAACTCAAAGGATACCCTGATCACCTCATGCTTTATTAGAGTGATACAAAATATAACGACTAACACAATATATACGAGGTTAGAGACAGGGGGAGTAACAAAGGGAGATCTATTCATGATTTAGTCGATGCTAAGAAAGAAGCCTGTAAACATAGGGAAGATACTAATCGAAATGTTGTCAGCAGCCATGGGAGGGGAGTCCAAGAGGAACCAGGAGTTCTGCATGGGAGGCCAGATAACAAAGATAGCCTACCATTTTATGGGTGCAGAAGCATTGAGGAGATATAAGGCAATAGAGGGACATACAAAGATCGACATCAAGTCCCTCCTCAATGTGGGAATCCTAGCTCAGAAAGGAGATAAGTTGTACAATAAGCAGAGTAGCTCAAAGAAACTCCTTCCCCTCCAAGAGATGGCGTATTAAGATGCCCACAATTTGTGGCCCACAAAAGAAGACATTGACAAGATGTACTAAGGGGCCATCTGTAATATCGCAGATAAGACATTGGTAGCTGATGAAGAAGTCAATAAAGAAAAATCTATAGAAATAGAGAAGAAGAAGCCAGAAGAGAAGAAAAAGCTTGCTATAAGGAAGAAGAAGGAGGTAGTAGATGAGCCTAAGGCTTTAAAGACTGCCTCACCCCCATATCAACTAAAACAATAGTGAGTGAGGAATGCCAACCTCATGAAGAAATAATAGAGAAGGACACCCAGGTGAACTCATATGATATAATAAGACAAAGTCCACACCTTAAAGCAGTAGCCACCGAACAACAAGCGACATGCAAACAAGATCCAAACTAGAAAGACAAAGACTCTGAAGCTGTACCCAAAACAACGATTCCAGAAGTAATCCTTCAAATTCCCAGATAGCCAGAGCCTACAGTGCCCAGCCTGATACTGCCAACTCCACAGATGAAGGAACATCAAGCATCCACGACATATGTGGAGTCACAACCATGCAACCTTCCAACCTTCAGAGATATTCTGGGTAACAAACTTGATGCACTATGGCAACACATGCATCAAACATCTGAATTTAATTTGAGCATAACCTCCACGCCATGCACACTAACCACATAGGTACAAACAATGAATGAGAGGACCGAGGCACTACCTCAGTTCATGCATGGGGTGATAAACACCCAAAATGCGAGGATGGGAGCATTGAAGGCCCTCACGGAGGAAATGGCAGCCCTCAGGAGAGAAAGGGACACTCTGCGGGCTGACAGAGACCATTTAACAAGTGGATACGATGCGACAATGAACAATCTCGACCGAGAGTGCCAGCATTTAGAAGAAGACCGCTAGAATCTAGAAGCTGAATGCAAGGAGTTCGATAGCCAATGACGTAAAAAGAAGAACAAGTGTGTGGCAGGACCATCCACATCACAAGCTTCATTGAGCCCCCCAAACCCCGACGATGACAACGACAACGTGGGATGGATAGGTGCGGTTCAACGTGAAAGGAAGAAAGTGCCAATGTAAAAACCACCTCAGTAGCTAAACCTAAGGCAAGGGAAGAACCACCATCATCAGACTCCCCCAAAAACAATGAGACAAAGATGAAGAATACTACACTGTCAAGGGAGCTAGATTTAAACAGCAGTCCTGAAGAGGACAAAGTAGGAGCTAATAAGGAAAAGGGGGGACTAGAAGAAGACAAAACTACCCCTACCACAATAAAGGATGCATCAAAAAAACCAACACAAACAGTCATTGCCAGAGTAGAGAGCATAAGAACAGAAGATCTAACATCCAAAGAGCTCTGATATATAGATAGATTGTTGGATGACCTGATGTCTGGGATGGACATGTGTAGTGGCTTCCTAAAATCCCTAGTCCACAATGAGAAGAACGACCAAATCTATGATAGGAAGATGGAGGCAACTATAGCAGAAATAGCCACCGCCAATGTGGGTCACACATCTGAGGAAAGCAATGTCAAAGTCAGCATAGCTGTAGAAGCTTCCTCATAAATGGTAGCACCAATCCCAACAAGGACATAGGGCCCACATATAATCAGAAAAACACCCCTCCCTACATCACATGATGGAACCTTGAACGAAGAGGAAGGCGGGATCGCTGGTTTCTTCACAAACAAGCCCTCCAGAGAGTGGAGCACACCAGTTAAAGATGTAGAATTAGGTGTAGCTCCCCCTCTACAATGAAAGATGACATGAATAGACATGCCTACACTATCAAGAATCATATGCAGAGATGTACAAATCCTAGAAGATATCCTTGACGATAATCTACCTGGAGTCGATGTCATATATCACAATAAGGGTAGAAGTCTAGCTATAGAACACTTCAGAGGGATCTTCTTAAAAAGGGCATGAGTACACAAGAAACTATTTAAAGTGTTGTGTTCCACCCTCCTCAAAGAGTTCCTACACTCAGACAAGGTGAAACCAGTGTTTAATGGCACCACACATCTAGAAAGCCTCTTATACAATGAGGACTACGAGGCTACTCATGTGACTGAGCTGAAAGAAGTAGTGCGTAGAAAGGAGACAAAGTTCATAGTCGTGCCCATAAGGAATGTGAAGCACTGGGCCCTGATCGTTGTCGATCTATACGAGTAAAAGATGATAGTGCTCAACCAATGTGCGGCCAAACTGGATAGTACTACCATGATATATAAAAGGAAAGAAGCAAGAGATTCCCTAAAGACACTGCTACGCCTGCAGAAAGTGATACAATCAGCAGATGATAGATTCAAGGGCATCTGGAAACTATTTTCTATCTATAAGGAAGTACCACAAGAAGAGGCTCGCTCTGGGGATTGCACCTTCATCATACTTAGGATGATGGAAGCCATCAATAAAGGCATCCCGTTGGAGGACTTAGGCACATAAGATCTAAATGGGCTGTACGATGTTTACACAATGGAGGTCATCTATGATCACCGCTTCTTTAGTGACTCGGTGATGCCTTCAGACGTAATACTATGAAGGCTTCATAAGGAGATCCCTCTACCGAAAATGGTAACTTGGAGGGAACAACTGAGAACCCTATGAATCAATCCAACTAAACCAGCCAGGGCTGAAGGATGGAAAAAAGGTTGGAATGTAGACACTAGAGTAGTTGCAACAAGCATACTAGAAAAAGAACCTCAACAACCTCCAGTTATAGAAGACAAAGTAGAACAACCTTCAACAGAACAACCAGAAGGAGGAGAAGTAGAATAAGATGATCTGTCAGAAGAAAGACTAGATAGATAGGCGAGGGAGATAATTCCCACTTTCAATGACTTCGACAATGATGCCACGTCAGCCTATCTAAAGAGTCACTAAATATCATAATGAGGTCCTTGAAAGATGATGATGTGCCGGCAGAAGTTGTATTCAAAAGAGAAGGGATATGCGTGCTGAAGGACGATCTCCGGGATACGCTAAAAATAGGAGGGTACCTATCAGTAAGCACAATGTCAGCCTACCAAGCCCTCTTAAGTGACAACATGCCAAATGCACATATGACATAATTCCTCCTAGTAGATGACATCATAAAAGATAAAAGATTAGGTGAGAAGGAACACCTACAATTATGCCTCATGAAAACCCTCCCGGACTACATTTTCCTACCAATTCTTCACAATAGTCATTGGACTTTACTGGTGGTCGCATCATAAAAAGGATTGTAGTATTATATAATAGCTCATACACATCCTTTGGATTGAACAAGAAGACAAACATGACTACCGCAAAGACCCCAATAGAAGAAAAGGTTGTCACATGCGTGGAGACGATTGTTGATATGTTGAAAAATCACGAAAAAGGGTACAAGCATACAACAGGTAAAGACTTGAAGAAGACACAGTTCTTCCATAGGAGCCCTCAGTAGGTGCCTCTGTCGAATGACTGTGGCTTCTATTGTCTAGCCTGGATGACAGCCCTAGCCAACCTAAGTACAAAAGTGGAGGGGATGCAATACTAGCAGTATCATCCACAATGAGGAGTGTATGCAAGTATGCTACCCAAGTGAAAGTGGGCCTCCAACACTGACAAAAAAAATAAACAAAGCCCATTTATACATCTCACTCAATTTCTAACACCCAGGTCGGTGTGGAGGATAAGTTTGGGGGAGGGGTCATAAACAGGCTAGAAAGGTACAATTTTATCACCATTATGCCTCTAAATTTTTCAAAATTTTCATATTTCCACAAACTTTACATGTACATATTTTAGTTCTACCAGACTGCTCCTGCCTTTTTGCCCAAAAAGTTTGTGAAGTTACCTTAGAATTTAGTCTATTTCATGCTAAAAGTTGTTGTACTATCGTTTTCTTATAGAGAAATATACGAGCATCTAAAACACAAAAAGGTAAAATGAGAAACATAACAATACTGCTCTATCTCATTCTTGCAATAAGACATTATGTATGCAATAACCCTATGTAAGGACCTTGACCTTCATTTTGGGATTACCCTATTTGCTTTGCCTAAACCTTGTGTTTAGATGCTTGCTAATCACCTCAAATGGTGATTAGGGTTTGTTTGTGCTTTGTTGAGAGTTGGAGGTGCAACTTGCAAATAACCCATGTTTTAGGGTTGATGTGCAAGTTTGACACCTTGACAGATGTTTCTCTCTCTCTTTACATCCTCTAGGGTTGAGAGGATGGGTTGGGCTCATTGTTTGAGTAGCTTTAGGCTTTGTTTTGCCTTGTTGAGCCTTGTTTGGGCTTTGCCTAGGTTTGTTGGACCTTGTATCGGGCAAGGGTGAGCTTGGTGCCTTGTGTCGGCCATGGTGTATTCACCATGTGGTTGTGTCGGGAAAATGGTGTGTCGCCCATGAGGTGTATCGGCCAAGTGACCTTCTTTGACCTAGCATCATTTGTGTCACCCCCCTTGTGGACACTTGGTGCTTGTTGCTTGCATGTGGAAAAAGCATTGGACATGTGGTGGTGGGTGAGATAGTAGGTGGCTTTGCCCCATGGACAAGTGTCCCTAGGTTGGGCGACACCTTTCCTTAGTCTACCCTTCACCCTCTTCTATACATGTCTCTCCTTTCTCTTGCTTGGGATCCCTGTAATTCCTTAGTTGCCTTCCTTTTTCCTTTGTGTACGATACCTCTCCTTGGTAGAGCTAGCTTGGTGGCTGATCTCCTTGGTGGAGTCTTCTTCTTCCTCTAGTGGTGGCCGAACCTTAGAGTGTGTCTTTCTTCTCTTCTTGTTGTGAGCATCTCCCCCTCTTTCCTGGGCACCTTCTTCTCCTTCTTGCTTGTTCTTCGTCCATGGTGGTTATGAGCTTTGTTTTTCTTCTTGTGGTGGTCGAAGGTGGTGCTTGGAGCTTGGTGCTAGGAGCTTGGAGCTTGCTTAAGGTGGGTTACATAACTCCTAACCCTAGCTATACTACTTCTTTTTCATGTTGCATGTTTATATGTCATTTTGATCGGCCATGCATCTTGTTAGATATGTTTCTTGCCCTAGTATGTACCCTTTTATCTTGTTATATATATAATGGTCATGTTGTTGATGTTTTATTAGACCTTGTGGCTGAACCTTGAGTTTAGGGTTCCTTGGGCAAAACCCCTTTCTCTCCCATTTGGTTTTGAGAAGTGAGTTCGATCTCTAGCGGTGTAGGGAAAACCCCTCTCTCTTGGTTGTTGAGAGGTGAGTCTATGCTCTAGTTTCTTGGGTAATACCCTTCTCTCACCATGGATTTGAGAGGTGAGCCTTGGTTGGACGTTGACCTAGTGGAGGTTGGAATTTTGACCGATAAGGGGATGATCCACCTTGTTGTCTGATATGTGATGGAGGTTGTGCAAAACCCCTCTCTCTTGGTTGTTGAGAGGTGAGCCAACTCTCTTGATCTATGAGGGTTTGATGATGGAGATCTTGGGGTTGAAGATGACTAAACTGATATGGTCCTTGTGCCTTACACGACACCCTTTTGTGGTGATTTGCACGATACCCCTCTCCTAGGGTTGAGTCTTGGGCGATATGCTAAGAAGAGTTCTGTGTCCCTTTTGCCCAATATGAACTCCTGCCTTAGTTGGTGCTTGTGGGCGTTATGCCTTTGGCCGACATGATGCATGGTAGACATCTCTGTTTTGTGCCTTGGGCGATATGGGTTGGTTTTGGTGTTTCTTGATATGGTGCTTGGGTGGTGGAACCCTAGTTAGGTGCCCTAGTGTTGACCGATATGGGGTGCCTGCCTTGTGGGGTGATAGGTTACCTTGGGCGCCATGGTTTCATTTGCAAGTTGTGTGCTTGTGGGGCGATATAGTGGTGACCTTGGGCGTTATAGCCTTGGACGATATAGTTGTGGATGACATGACCTTGTTGGTTTCCCGATATAAAACCCTAACCCATTATGGGCAATTGGGGTGATGGCCGATATGTGATTCCCATATGTTGCCCGATATCAACTTGCACTTGGTTTCCCAATATCCATGGGTGTGCAACACAGCTCTTGGCCCCTGGTTGCACGATATCCCTTGTGCATGGGCGCATGTTATGTCAGTGACTGATATGGGTGGTTTAGTGCCTTAGGGTTTTGATGCCCTAGTCGATAGAGCTTTGGTGAGGGATATGATCATGCCCTATACCTCCTTGGGTGAGGAATGGAATTACCCACTACACCTTTGGTGAGGGTAGGTGGTACCTTTGGTGAGGGTTATGCCTACCTCGGAAACCCTAGTTTTGGTGAGTCATTATCTTGTAACCACACCTCTATTGATGATGCATTATGAATGATAGGTTGTAACCAATGATATGTTTGATACCTAAAGTTGGTTCTAAGTAAGATTATAAAATACATGTTTATGTTCATAAGATAAAGGCACAGTGGATGCTCGTGGTTTGATTACAATAATGTAATTTGTTTACAAGATACAACTTTGTGCTTCATGTAGTTATAATCATGGATGTTGATCCAATCATGTATCTTCAACCCTAAATAGCATGATAATCATAAAGGTCTATGTCTGGTGATTTAAGTTATCTCTTTCAATATGCATACTAACCATGCAGGTGCATCAAATGAATTCATAGCCAGGTAAGAGATATGAGGTATATGTGTTTTGAATAACACTGAATAATGATAATCCTTGATTAATGAGATAACATGTATCACCTGTATGATGTGAAAAGGTATGTTGACCTGATAAAGGCTGAGTGCCTAGTTGAGGTGTTATCCTCTGATGGTGAGATAAGGGATTGATATCCCATGGTGATGATGTAAGCCTTGAGAGGTAGTGGCATTCTGTGATGAGGTATTGAGATCCCATGGTAATAATGCAACTCAATGTTGTTTATGTTTTACAACTTGGTTGCCTCAACAATCCACTTAAAATATACTAATTAATTACTGTGGAACATATCATGTAGTTTGCCCTGGCCATAGATCCATCATCGTCAGTAGTTGGTGATGGTGAAATGGGTTCTCCTGCGAGTTAACTCGGAAGCGCATATTGTTGAATATGTGTGGTTGCTCCTAGCCAAAAATAGGAGGATTAGAGTGCAACTTTGGTTGTAGAATCTAGAGTGTGATTTCAGGCCTGTGGCACAATATGAAAGAGCATGGTGAACAGGACCATGGCTCAGGATGTGTGATAAGAGCATGGTGAATAGGCCCATGGATCAATGATTATGGAGTACAGTGAACAAGCTTGTGGCTCAGATCACTATCGCCGATACCTGTACCAAGGTGGGATAGGTAGAGGGTAGCCTAACCCTGTGTGGTTGTAGCCACCTAAGCATGAGACTACGGTCCTTCTTGTTAAGCACCCGTGCATTGACCACGAGGTGGTGAGGTCGTGTAGTCCGGCTCTTCCATTGACCTTGTATGGCACCAGCTTTGGGCTTTGCAGCTGATGGTTGGACTTGAGTGGTACGACTCACTTCCTCAGAGCATGATAATACGTAATCCAGCCGAATAGTATACACTGCTTTGGGCAAAACACAAAACATTGATTGAAGCCTTGCTTGTATAGTTGATTTAGTTATACCTTGTAGTTATTTGTACGATCCTTATATTTTGTGATAAGTTCTTATAAAGCTTATCTTGTCAATCATGTTCCATAAAGAATATCTAGTCATATGCCTCCTGGATACCCTGGTAAGATTGTTAATAAAATAAGTTCTTCTCAGGATGCTGCTCTTATGATCTGTTCATATCAATTATCTACTTTACCTACTTTTTCTGAAGTTTTATAGTTTCAACGGGGAGTTATGTTTCTCGCTGGGACTGTGTGTCTCACCCCGTTGGTTTACAACCTTTTTAGGTGATCATGCTAGACGTGGTGGTGGTCGTGACGTTGCAGCCAAGCAGCAAGAAGAGTAGTAGGAGGAAAGAGATGGATATATTGTTGTTTTGGTTGTTTTGTAGTAGAGTCCTAGAGTCATCCCTCTACTCTCAGGTCCTCATAGGTGTTTTGATGATGTTTTATGATGTATAGCTGATGTAGCTTTGTATATTTGTTGCTGGCCTGATGTGGCCCGTTATGTATGTATAAACATGTGACGAACTTTTGTATAGACATGACAGATGGTCCATATAAGTTGTGTACATATATCCATGCTTGTGCATATTTATATAACATTTTTACTTGCAGGATGAGGATCTGGATGTAATAGTTTTCTTTTATCTACTTTCCGCAATCAGTTTTTATTAACCTGTGTTTTCAGTAATATATGGTTTCATGGTGGTTCCTCATGTTTTCGCGTGACGTCTCGTTGTCTATGTGATGGCAGGATGTCACATTATAAGTTTTAGTATCAAAGCTCTAGGTTCACTGAGTCTACAGGGATCTAGGACTAGGGTTGTGTATGTTCTTGTGAGTATTCCAGATTTTCTTACAATAACCTTCTGCCCTCAGCGGAAGATAAAGCTTAAAGATGTCTGGAAACCATGAAGAACATGCTACCAAGAGCAGTGATGCTGCATCTCTTGATGTAGCATGAGTGTAGGAACATGAAGATCAGGTGCCTGAGGTCCCCCAACTTGACCCAACCATTCTTGAAAACCCTGCCTATCAACATCTTATGGGGCATTAATGGCTATGATGAATCTCATGGTGGAAAGGTTTCCAGTCCCTCCGCCAAGAGCACAGGCTCCCCATGGTGAATCATCGGGTATTGGGAAGACCTTTGAGCCCATTCGCTGAGTCGGAGCTTCGGATTATGATGGAACGATTGATCCAGAGGATGAAGATCTATGGCTGACAGGTCTCGAGAAGACCTTCTAGATCCTCGACATCCCTAAAGTAGACAAAGTAAAGCACGTTGTGTACCTTCTGATAGGTAGTGCTGGCCACTGGTGGGCCATCGAGGAGGAGAAGTGACTGGGTGAGGTGATCTATTGGGATGTTTTCTGGTGGGAGTTCGTCACCCGATACTTCCCGAAGACCTATCTAGATGAGAAGATCAACCAGTTTGAGTGTCTGTGCCAAGGATCGATGAGCATCACTGAGTATGAAGCCAATTTTATGGACCTACTGAAGTTTTGTCCTCACATGGCAATGATGAATGATGAGAGAATCAGACGGTTTGAGAAAGGTTTGAGCGCTCAGTTGACAACACCTACTGCTGCTTTAGAGAACCAGGAGCGGTTCACCATGTTTGTGGAGTCTGTCTGAAGGATAGAACGGTCTGTCATGGAGAAGAGAGATTCCATGACCAAGAAAAGGCCTGCTCAGTTCCTGAGACAGAGGTTTCATGGCTTCAAGAAGCCAAGGTTTTCAACACCTTCTGTGATACAAGGTTCTAGTATGCCGTCACAGTGGTCTTTGAGTAAGGGAAGAGGGTGTGGATTTTTTCCATCCAAATCCCACAGTATAGCTTCAGTGGAAGTAACAGGGTCATCTATGCCACAAGAGAGAGACCAGTCATGTCATCTTTGTGGTCATGTTGGGCATTTTAGGACAAATTTCCCAAAGAGAGATGTTAAAGTGACACAACAGCTGAGGCAGAATCAGCAAGGGTCAGATAGATAGTAGTTTAGTGGCAATAGAGGGCGAGGACGCAGCCAAGCGTTGCAAGTTGGGTCATCTCCCCAAGGAAGTAGAGGATGTGGATGATAATAAGCAATGGCTCGATTCTATGCTATGAGTTAGACGGAGGCGATAGTCAACTCGTGAGTGGTGGCAGGTCAGATGGAGTTATTTCATTCTGATTTGTCTTCTTCTTGATTTATATCTATTCTGGTTGACCCGGGTGCTATGCACTCTTTTATAACATGTAGTACGCTTGATAGCTAAATTTTACCTGTTAGCTGTAAGAGATATAGTTTGTTGTTAGAAACCCTCTTGTTGGACCCGCATTGCTTTGAGAGGAGTGTCCATCTTGTGTTTTATCCTTTTCGGGACACAATATACAAGTGGATCTTATGCCACTTGATATGCATGGATTCGACATGATCCTTGGAATGGATACCTTAGAAAAGTATAAGGTTGTGTTGGATTGTGGTTCCAAGCAAATAGTGTTTGATGACGATAGTGAGAAGTGGATCTTCTAGGGAGATAGAAAGATCCTTCCGACATGTTTATTATGAGCTATGGTGGAAGAGAAGTTGATGCGGCAAGGATGTAAGGCATTCTTAGCTCACATTGTGGATACCAAGGAAAAATGTCATAGCCTTGAGGAGGACCCTGTTATCTGAGAGTTTGCGGATGTGTTTCCTAAGGAGTTCCCCGGTGTTGCCCCACCTCAAGATATTGACTTTGAGATCAATCTGGTGCCAGGAACACAATTCATTGCATAGACACCGTACAGGATGGCTCCAACTGAGATGGCAGAGCTGAAGAAGCAGTTACAAGAGTTGCTGGATAAAGGATTCATCAGACCGAGCATGTCACCGTGTGGTGCTCCAGTCCTGTTTGTTAAGAAGAAGGATGGATCGATGCATTTGTGCATAGATTACCGGCAGTTGAACAAAGTTATGATTAAGAACAAGTACTCGTTACCGAGGATAGATGATATGTTTGATCAATTGTGTGGCACTACAGTGTTCTCAAAGATCAATCTATGGTTTGGATATCATCAGTTAGGAATTAAGAGTGAGGACATACCAAAGTCAGCTTTTAGGATGAGGTATGGTCACTTTGAGTTTGTGGTTATGCCGTTTGGGCTAACCAATGTGCCTACTACTTTCATGGATCTGATGAACAGGGTGTTCCATCCGTTTCTAGATCAGTTTGTTGTAGTTTTTATAGATGACATCTTGATCTATAGGCAGGACAGTCAAGAGCATGAACAACATCTTCGACAAGCATTGACTCTTCTACGCCAACATCAGTTGTATGCTAAGTTTAGTAAGTGCGAATTCTGGTTGAAAGAAGTAACTTTCTTGGGTCATGTGATATCTACCGAAGGAGTTAGAGTGGACCCCAAGAAGTTGCAGTCAGTTGTAGACTGGGAGCAACCGAAGATGCCGACAAAAGTTTGTAGTTTTCTGGGTTTAGCAGGATACTACTGGAGGTTTATAAGGATCTTCAGCATGATCGTGTTACCATTGACAAAGTTGACCAGGAAGGATGTACCTTTTATTTGGGATGATTGTTGTCAGCAAGCTTTCCAAAGTCTGAAGGAGAAGCTGACTAGTGCTCCAGTGTTGGTGCTGCCAGAGCTTGAGAAAGGCTATGTGGTTTTTTGCGATGCTTCCAAGAAAGGCCTAGGATGTGTGCTGATGCAGGAAGATCATGTGGTTTCTTTTGCTCCACGACAGCTTAAGAAGCACGAGGAGAATTATCCGACACATGGTTTGGAGCTGGCAGTGGTGGTCCATGCGTTAAAGATTTAGAGACACTATCTTTATGGGGAAGTGTGTCAAATCTTTATAGATCATAGCAACTTGAAGTACATCTTCTCACAGAGTGAGCTAAACATGCGACAACATCGCTGGATGGAGATGATCAATGATTACAATTGTACCATTGAGTATCATCTTGGTAAGGCTAATGTGGTAGCTGATGTGATTAGCAGAAAGTCTTCTTCTCTCTCTAAAAAGAAGGCACAGTTGAGTTCCTTGGTATGCCATAGGTGGGATATGTTTGTCTCTTTGCAGCAGATGAATGTACTGTTGGAAGTCTCCTTTTTGGCAGGATTGGTGGCACAGATGCAAGTAAAGCCTACATTGAGACATCAGATCAAAGATGCACAATAGGTAGATGCTTCAGTTCAGTTAATCAAATAAGAGTTTGGCAGCAAAAAGCGTGATGGATTCCATGAGTCTGAGGATGGACTAGTTTTCTATCATGGTAGGATGTTGGTCCCAAATGTTGATGATTTGAGGAAGTTAGTGCTCAAGGAAGCACACACATCGATGTATGCTATGCATCCAGGTGTCACCAAGATGTATCATAATCTGAAGGACATGTATTGGTGGTCTGGCTTGAAGAGAGATGTAGCCAAGTTTGTGGCTAGGTGTGCGGTATGCCAGCAAGTCAAGGCTGAGCATTAGAAGCCGGAAGGTACGTTGCAACCCATGATGATACCGTAGTGGAAATGGGATCATATAACCATGGATTTTGTAGTTGGTCTGCCAAAGAGAGCTAAGAATCATGATTCCATTTGGGTGATAGTGGAAGAATTGACAAAATCTGCTCATTTCATACCTGTAAAGATAATGTATATAGAAGAGAAGCTTGCTCAGGTGTATGTGGATGAGATAGTGCATTTGCACAGTGTGCCCGCAACGATAGTCTCTGACATAGGACCCCAGTTCATGAGTCATTTTTGGGAATAGTTGCACAAAGTATTGGAAATGCAGTTGAGGTTCAGTACTTCTTTCCACCCGTAGATAGATGGGCAGTCTGAAAGGACTATTTAGACTTTGGAGGATCTTCTCCGAGCTTGTGTTTTGTAGTTCCTAGGAAGTTGGTACGTGCATCTTAGTTTGATAGAGTTCACCTACAACAATAGTTACTAGCGGAGCATCGACATGGCTCATTATGAGGCTTTATATGGAAGGAAGTGTAGATCTCCTTTATGCTGGTATGAGTCAGGTGAGTACCAGCTTTTGGGTCCTGAGTTAGTGCAGTAGACAACAAAGAAGATCAAAGTGATACAAAAAAAGTTGAAAGCGGCACAGGATAGACAAAAGTCATATGCAAATAATCGTCGACGACCCCTAGAGTTCCAGGTGGGAGAAAAAGTGTATCTCAAGGTCTCACCATGGAAAGACGTGCTGAGGTTTGGATGGAAAGGCAAGTTGGCACGGAGGTATATGGGGCCATATCCAGTAATAGCACGTATTGGCAAGGTAGCTTACAAGTTAGAACTGCTGCCATAGTTGCATAGGTTACATCTGGTGTTCCATGTTAGTATGATGAAGAAAAGGCATCCAGACATAGGGATAGTGATACAACCAGTTGAGGTTGAGCTTGATGAAGATGTGACCTACAAGGAAGGTCTAGTGATGATTCTTGACAGAAGAGTAAAGAAGTTGAAAAGGAAGGACCTGGTGCTTTAGAAGGTTCTTTGGCATCATTGTGGCATTGAGGAAGCCACATGGGAGCTCGAGGAAGAGATGAGAAGGAAGTATCCCTCACTTTTCTCTTCGAATTTCGGGGGTGAAATCCCTTTGTAGAGGTTTATGGCTTGTAAGGACCCTGACCTTTGTTTTGGGCTTACCCTATTTGCTTTGCCTAAACCTTATGTTTATATGCTTGCTAATCACCTCATATGGTGATTAGGGTTTGTTTGTGCTTTGTTGAGAGTTGGAGGTGCAACTTGCAAATAACCCAAGTTTTAGGGTTGATGTGCAAGTTTGACACCTTAAGAGATGTTTCTCTCTCTCCTTGCATCCTTTAGGGTTGAGAGGATGGGTTGGGCTCGTTGTTTGAGTAGCTTTGGGCTTTGTTTTGCCTTGTTGAGCTTTGTTTGGGCTTTTCCTAGCTTTGTTGGGCCTTGTATAGGGCAAGGGTGAGCTTGGTGCCTTGTGTCGGCCATGGTGTATTGGCCAGGTGGTTGTGTCGGGCAAGTGGTGTGTCTCCCATGAGGTGTATTGGCCAAGTGACCTTCTTTGACCTAGCATCGTTTGTGTCACCCCCCTTGTGGACACTTGGTGCTTGTTGCTTGCATGTAACAAAAGCTTTGGACATGTGGTGGTGGGTGAGATAGTAGGTGGCTTTTCCCCATGGAGAAGTGTCCCTAGGTTGGGCGACACCTTGGCTAAGTCTCCCCTTCACCATCTTCTATATATGCCTCTCCTTTATCTTGCTTGGGATCCCTTTAGTTCCTTAGTTGCCTTCTTTTTTCCTTGGTGGATGATACCTCTCCTTGGTAGAGCTAGCTTGGTGGTCGATCTCCTTGGTGGAGTCTTCTTCTTCCTCTAGTGTTGGCTGAACCCTAGAGTGTGTCTTGCTTCTCTTCTTGTGGTGATCATCTCCCCCTCCTTCCTTGGCACCTTCTTCTCCTTCTTGCTTGTTCTTCGGCCGTGGTGGTTATGAGCTTTGTTTTTCTTCTTGTGGTGGCCGAAGGTGGTGCTTGGAGCTTGGAAGCTTGGTGCTAGGAGCTTGGATCTTGCTTAAGGTGTGATACATAACTCCTAACCCTAGCTATACTACTTCCTTTTCATGTTGCATGTTTATATGTCATTTTGATCAACCATGCATCTTGTTCAATATGTTTCTTGTCCTATTATGTACCCTTTTATATTATTATATATATAGTGGTCATGTTGTTGATGTGTTCTTAGACCTCGTGGCCGAACCTTGAGTTTAGGGTTCCTTAGGAAAAACCCCTTTCTCTCCCATTTGGTTTTGAGAAGTGAGTTTGAGCTCTAGTAGTGTAGGAAAAACCCCTCTCTCTTGGTTGTTGAGAGGTGAGTCTATGCTCTAGTTTTTTGGATAATACCCTTCTCTCACCATGGATTTGAGAGGTGAGCCTTGGTTGGATGTTGACCTAGTGAAGGTTGGAATCTTGACCGATAAGGGGATGATCCACCTTGTTGCCTGATATGTGATGAAGGTTTTGCAAAACCCCTCTCTCTTGGTTGTTGAGAGGTGAGCCAACTCTCTTGATCTATTAGGGTTTGATGATGGTGATCTTGAGGTTTATGATGACTAAATCGATATGGTCCTTGTGCCTTACACGATACCATTTTGTGGTGCTTTGCACAATACCCCTCTCCTTGGGATGAGTCTTGGGCGATATGCTAAGAAGCGTTCTTTGTCCCTTTTGCGCGATATGAACTTCTGCCTTAGTTGGTGCTTGTGGGTGTTATGCCTTTGGCCGACATGATGCGTGGTAGACATCTTTATTTTGTACCTTGGGCAATATGGGTTGGGTTTGGTGTTGCACGATATGGTGCTTGGGTGGTAGAACCCTAGTTAGGTGCCCTAGTGTTGACCTATATGGGGTGCCTACCTTGTGGGGCGATAGGTTACCTTGGGTGCCATGGTGTCGTTTGTTAGTTGTGTGCTTGTTGGGTGATACAGTGGTGACCTAAGGCATCATAGACTTGGATGATATAGTTGTGGAGGACATGACCTTGCTGGTTGCCTGACATAAAACCCTAACACATTATGGGTAATAGGGGTGATGGCCGATATGTGACGCCCAATATCATCTTGCACTTGGTTGCCCGATATCCATGGGTGTACTACACAACTCTTGGCCCCTGGTTGCACGATATCCCTTGTGCATGGGTGCATGTTATGCTGGTGATTGATATGGGTGCCTTAGTGCCTTAGGGTTTTGATGCCTTAGCCGATAGAGCTTTGATGAGGGATATGATCCTTCCTGATACCTCCTTGGGTGAGGAATGGTGCTACCCGCCACACCTTTGGTGAGGGTAGGCGATACCTATAATGAGGGTTATGCCTAGCTCGGAAACCCTAGTTTTGGTGAGACGTTATCTTGTAACTGCACCTCTGTTGATGATGTGTTATGAATGATAGGTTGTAACCAATGATATGTTTGATACCTAATGTTGGTGCTAAGTAAGATGATAACATACATGTTTATGTTCATAAGATAAAGGCATAGTGGATGCTCGTGGTTTGATTACAATAATGTAATTTGTTTACAAGATGCAGCTTTGTGCTTCATGTAGTTATAATCATGGATGTTGATCCAATCATGTATCTTGAACCCTAAATAGCATGATAATAATAAAGATCTATGTCTGGTGATTTAAGTTATCTCTCTCAATATGCATACTAACCATGCATGTGTATCAAATGAATTCATAGCTAGGTAAGAGCTATGAGGTATATGTGTTTTGAATAACACTGAATAATGATAATCGTTGATTGATGAGAGAACATGTATCACCCGTATGATGTGAAAAGGTCTGTTGACCTGATAAAGGTTGAGTGCCTAGTTGGTGTGTTATCCTCTGATGTTGAGATAAGGGGTTGCTATTCCATGGTGATGATGTAAGCCTTGAGAGGCAGTGGCATTTTGTGACGAGGGATTGAGATCCCATGGTAATAACGCAACTCAATGCTTTTTATGTTTTACAACTTGGTTGCCTCAACAATCCACTTAAAATATACTAATTAATTACAGTGGAAGATATCATGTAGTTTGCCTTGGCCATAGATCCATCATCGTCAGTAGTTGGTGATGGTGAAATGGGTTCTCATGTGGGTTAACCCAAAAGCGCATATTGTTGAATATGTGTGGTTGCTCCTAGAGAAAAATAGGAGGATTAGAGTGCAACTTCGGTTGTAGACTCCAGAGTGTGGTTTCAGACCTGTGGCTCAATACGAAAGAGCATGGTGAATAGGCCCATGGCTCAGGATGTGTGATAAGAGCATGGTGAACAGGCCCATGTTTCAATGATTATGGAGAACGGTGAATATGCCCATGGCTCAGATCACTAGCGTTGATACCTATACCATGGTGGGCTTGGCAGAGGGTAGCCTGACCCTATGTGGCTACATCCACCTAAGCATGAGACTGTGGTCTTGCTTGTTAAGCACTTGTGCACTGACCAAGAGGTGGTGAGGTCATGTAGTCTAGCTCTTCCATTGACCTTGTATGGCACCGGATTTGGGCTTCACAGCTGATGGTTGTACTTGAGCGGTACGGCTCACTTCCTCAGGGCATGATAATACGTAATCCAACCGAATAGTATACACTGCTTAGGGCAAAACACAGAACATTGGTTGAGGCCTTGCTTGTATAGTTGATCTAGTTATACCATGCAGTTTTTTGTACGATCCTTATATTTTGTGATAAGTTCTTATAAAGCTTATCTTGTCAATCATGTTCCATAAAGAATATCTGGTCATATGCCTCCTGGATACCCTGGTAAGATTGTTAATAAAATAAGTTCTACTTAGGATGTTGCTCTTATGATCTTCTGATATTAGTTATCTTCTTTACATGCTTTTTATAAAGTTTTATAGTTTGCGCGGGGAGTTATGCTTCTCGCTAGGAATGTGTGTCTCACCCTGTTGGTTTACAACCTTTTTAGGTGATCGTGCTAGATGTGGTGGTGGTCGTGAGGTTGCGTCCGAGCAGCAAGAAGAGTAGTAGGAGGCAAGAGATGGATATGTTGTTGTTTTGTAGTAGAGTCCTAGAGTCATCCCTGTATTCTCAGGTCCTCGGAAGTGTTTTGATGATGTTTTATGATGTATATTTGATTTAGCTTTGAATATCCTATTGCTGGCCTGATGTGGCCCGTTATGTATGTATAAATAGGTGATGAACTCTTGTGCTGACATGACAGCTGGTCCATATAATCTGTGGACATATATCCATGCTTGTGCATATTTATATAACATGTTTACTTGCAGGATGAGGATCTGGATGTAATAGTTTTCTTTTATCTACTTTCCATAATCAGTTTTTATTAACCTGTGTTTTCAGTAATATGTGGTTTCATGGTGGTTCTGTGCATTTTCGCGTGATGTCTCATTGTCTATGTGATGGCGGGATGTCACACCCTAAGCTCATGAAACCCTTGGAAACTAGAGAACTTCACCAAGTCATACTCCTGATCAACCACCTTCACCTGACGATTCCATACAGAAAATCCTTATCTCCGTAGAGAAAGAAATAGCTACCCTTTCAATTAAATCAATCCCCACTTGGGACTAAAAAAAGAGGCTTGGCCGCCTAGAAGACTGCTTAAATCCCTCTCACCCAAGCCAGAAAAGAAGTGTAAAAAGCCAAATATATATATATATATATATATATATATATATATATATATATATATATATATATATATATATATATATATATATATATATATATATATATATATATATATATATATATTGAGAGTTGTGCCCAAAAGATGCCAAAAGTTTCCACACGGATGGTGTATTGATGCACTCATGAATGCAGATATGTCATGCCCATAAGTGGAACCTTGAAGCCAAACTTACCCACCTCTAATCCAGAAGGAAACTCACGAAACAACCTGAATTAAAGTCAGACGCCCAAAGGGCAACACTGTCCTTACGACACTTGTGGGTGAGGGAGCTCAGGAGAAGAGGAAAATACTGAAAGGTTTAAGCCTACCCAAACACATTATCACAGGGCCAACTGAAAATATAGGAAGAGTGTGAAAGCTACCCCTCGAGGAGATGAAGTACTAGTATGGTTGGTAACCTAAAGGGAAGGGGTGATACATTGAGAAGGAGAAACCTTTTACAATTGAAGATAATCACAAGAACTAGAAGTTGTAAAACTCTAGATATAAGAGGGAAGAATGAGACTTTAGGAGGGTTGAGAATAAATACCACGATAGTCTTGATGCAAGAATGAGATACCTCAGTAGTGCTAAGTTTTGAAAATTTTTGTCACACAAATCTATTCTTTCTCTCTATGATTTCAAGCCTACACTTAGCTTGAGGACATGCTTGATTCTAAGTTTGGGGGAGTTGATAACATCTTATTTTACTCACTTTTTGTATACATTTTATGCTTTTGTAGCATATGTTTTACTAACTTTCCCCACTATTTTAGTGTCTTATGTTAAATACTTCACTTACACATTTTCCCCTTGATTTCATGTACATATCTAGCCCAGGTCGCGGTCATCACCTCGATCGTGACCCATTCATCCAACATGGACCATCTCATCATAATCGAGGTCCCCAAGTTCACCCTAATTCCTTGCACTCGTGGTAAATTTGCACTCAAGCCCTTTGGGACCGTGACCAACTTGAAGACCATGACCTGACTTCTCCAAGGCAAAGCACACTTCGACCTTGACCGCGGTCCCACAGAAAGTCAAAGCAACCATGCCACGATCGAGAAGGTGGTCAACTAGACCATGACTGAGGTGGGTTGCTAAACCAACCTCAACTATGACCCTCACCCAAGGAGGTAACCAACCAGACCGCGACCGAGGCAGGGGTTCAACTGACCTTGACTGAGGAAAGAATAGGAATAAGGCCTTGACCGCGATCGAGCTTTATCTAAGACCAGACCTCAACCGTGGTCGAGGGGTTAAGTCAGTGGAGTGTGCCTATAAATAGGACACCCACCCGACCTATCAAATCATTGAATCATAGATCAGATTTGACAGTACCACGAAGTGCTGCCACTTTCCAGACTCGTCTCCATCCATCCATCCATCCAATCAGTCTTGGATCTCCAAAGGTGGAAGTTGAGGATAGAGAAGACTAAAGGGCTCCATCTTCTTTGAGAGAATAAGACCATCCCCGCCATCAACCCTCTGGATCTATTATCACCTTCTTCTCTCTCCATCTAGATCTATCACTTCCATTTCTCTATACTTCCCTCATCACTTTGTGGAACTTGATATATTTATATTCTTGTAACGTTGTTATGTTGCTCCTGAACATGTATGGCTAAACATCTTAAGTTGGATTGGGAGTAGCCACTAAGGCTCTCCCAAAATGTATATTGTCTCTCTGTTTTGAATATACATATACTCTTATCAAGATTATCTCCATGCACCGGTTTTAATGCTTCACTTGTATGCTTGGCTACCATCTTGTGATGTTTGATTGCTGATATCTCGAGAGAGTAATATCACTTTTATCTTGTATTATGGAGTAGTATGAATGCATGAGAATGTTGGAATGCTAAAGCTTGAGATCATACGTTTTGTTATGAGGTTTCTATGTAGTCATATCGAGAGAGAGAGGTTACCCCTAGACTTAGATCTATCCTTATCTCGAAAGAGAAGGGAATAGACACCATGTATGATTGCTTGTAATCTTGATAGGAGTATACGAGAGGGAGATATAATGTTGCATGTTGGTAAGTAGTCTTGGTAGGTGAAACCCAATCTGAGTTTCTCTCCATATCTTCATTTTCATCTTGTTTTATTACACTTTTTTCTTCTTATTTTGTTTTATTTACTTTACTTGGGTTGGAGTACCATCGTTCCTTTCGGAACACCTATTTAAACTACCCTTTTTATCCGGAGTATATGAGTGCAAGACCTTGTGTGCTTAGCACCTGCTAACCTTGTCCCTATGGTTTGACCTCGATTACTACATCAGACCCCGTATAGTAGTTGTGGGGGCTTAAGTGTCAGGCTACTTTCTTAAAAGTCCGACTACTCTAGATGTACTCCTTTTTGGACGTGTGATTTAGGTCGGTCAATATGTCTATTTAAGATCAATTTTAGGTATTAGGTACATGAAATGGATGAAATTAACAAACCCTACTTTACTTGAATGCAAGCTAAATTAAAAAAAAATGCAATATTTGAAGATTGAATAGTATCTCTATTAGAATCATGTTATATATTATTTGTATAGAATGTATGACTTGTAACTAAGCTTACTTAAAATTTAGATCACTTAATTTTAATATTTTAAAATTTTTGGCCATTTTTCATAATTCCTCACAAACATGCTTGTATGTTGAGTTTCCCCCAAGGTGACTCAGCTGACAGTCAAACCTAGCTTTTGACAATACCTAGGGTCGGCTAAGTTTGTCCTGGTGGCAACTTGACTGATAGTCGAAACTAATGCAATTTGATGCAAGTGTCAACCAAGTTTCCTATCAGACAAACTTGACAGACAACTACATCTTGACTTGTCATCTAGTGTTATTAGTTGAGTTTCTCAAAAGGTGACTTAGTCGACAACAATGTACATTAAAGTGTAAAAAAGTATTTCTAGCCATTGTGAGTATTGCAAACATGAAAAATAGACCTTTTACAACCTCCAAAATGTCTATAATTCAATCCAAAGTGTCTCTATTTCTAGTAGGAAACATCAATTATAAAATGGGTCCCTTAGAATTCATTTTAAGTTTGCCTTCTATTCTCCCTTTCTATAGTTGAGTGTTTTAACCTCCAAGATCCCTTAATATCCCTCAAACTTGTTAAATACTCTATATCCGATCTAAGTGAGATAGGGTCTTTATAAGAGAGTTGTTCCGTTGCACATCTTTTGAAGCTCTCCACTCTTCTTCCAATCTCTCTCTAGGAACACAATGGTTTGAATGTGACTTTCTTGAAGAAGGAATGATTTATTAAAGGTTGAATATCTTCTACAAGAATGGATAAGACCATAATGAAGGCATACGATTCTTTATAGGTAGATAGGTAAGTCCTTTGTAATGGTTAATGGCTCTTTGACTAAAAAAGGAATGCTAGTTTATCCCTTACTTTTGAAAAGGGTGGTCATATTTTCGTAACTCATATAGTGACATATATCTTTTTATTTTCTTGTTGCATAAAAGCAAGTAACTTAAGGGAAGAGGAGAAGATCTTACATCTATTGGGGGATCTCTCTTTCCATCTCACAATAGGCAAGATAAATGCACGACAGATAGGGAGAGGTAGTCCAGTATGACTCCAATGAAAGTGTCTTCTAAAAGCATATTAGCTGATGTTCTGCTATTTGAAATCCAAGTTGGAGAAGATTGTTACACCCCAATCTCACAGTTACCATTAATCATGAGATTAGGGCATAAATTGAGGATTTATCGTAATATAAATATCATCCTTAACTTTTCTTCTTTTTCAAACTCTTTGTTTTCTCACATTGAATCACATAAACAAACTTTACAAGAGAATTAAACCTTGATTACTCTAATATGATCTCAACATTAATGATACACATCCATACATTCATTCTATTTCTCACACTTCCATGTACATACGACATGATAATCAAATGCATTCTATCTTATTAAGGAAACAAAGATACAAACATCATTTACAACTCTCTCACATATATACAAGGACCTAGAGTGATAGGGACTGATTGAACTTAGCTAATCTCATACCTAACTCATGTGGTAGATCTACTCTAATTCTTTGACCTTCTTCAACTCCACGAGGTTTCCCTAAAAATTATGAGTAGAGGGGTGAGCCTACTCGCTCAGTGAATGAGTACTTCAAAGAAACAGTCTAAAGCACTGATATAATTATAGATATACTTTTGAGCAAATGATATCAATTATAAAAACAGTAAGTTTTAAAGAGTCTAATCATTGAAAAACATAAATATGACAGGATACTCTAGATATCTACAAGAGTGAATCAATATATGAAATGCTTGATTGATCATAAGAGAACTAATAATTTAGAAACATACAAAGAATAATTGAATAACTGCACACACTTGTTTAACCTCTCCTTCATCTTATTATGCCCTGAACCCACATGAGCTATACCACAACATGTGAAAGAATCGCAACAAGCTACGATCTCACTATATAAGACTTAGCTGACACACCTGGGATGCTAAGCTTGACAACATCGCTGGTCTATAATAGGAAATGGCTCACTGGCCTCGGCACACCTATGGGTCATAAAACTGGACTCCACCTCTCAACCTGACTACTCAAGTAGTGAGTCAAGCCACCAATTGGCTTTTCTGTACCCTAGTGGCACCAGGATCTCTGGTTGATGTTGGACACTACATACTATATTTTTAAGGAGACTTTCACTAGGGCTTCATCCCACATACCACATGTTAGTACGTTCCGCCCCGTATAGTGGACACTGCCAGGGTTAGGTCATTTCATCCCTACGGCGCAGACCTCTCATAGGGAATCTACAGTGTTCAGGGCATCCACATGTCTAATTCACTCTTTACAATCACAATTTAATCATCACATTACATATCTTAGTTTAGCTCTATAAACCATTCGTTTCATAGACTATCTGATAACATTTACCACAACTAAACTGTTAAGAATCACCATATCTCATACTGAGAACATGGTAATCACAATGCTTGATTCATTGAACACCCTATCCTTAGGGTGTCATTTACCTCATTCACTTATCACATGGCTCTCATAAGGATTTCATGCGACATAAACATTCACTCAATAAAGACTACTATCAACAAATCATATAAAATCAATATATGTATGAAACCTTGGAACTGAGCTAAATTTGGGTTTCCATGCCATTCACTGAAATAGCATGCATCAATAATAAAATTGAATAAATAAATTCTATCATGTCAAGAAAATCCATTCAAATGGATTTCACGATATCCATTCGCAAATGTCCAACTTTCCTCGCATCTAGGGTTTCACCCTCTTTACTGAGATATCAAAGAAACACTATTCACCTTAAAAAAATCCAAGATAGTATCTGACATATATGTACTACACATTCAGATAGACAATCATTCATAACCAAGGGGATCCAGATAAACAAATTTCTCTATTTAATTATACAACAATTTTAGTCATAGACAAATTCCCTATATTTCAGTTTACTCTTATAACCTCTATGAATACTTAGGGAATTCTCATTAGGATGTATTTTATACATTTCTAATATGATTTTATCATCTGAAATTCATCCAAATAGAGGAAGAATCCATTTCATATCATTTTCCAACAACTTAGATCAAACAGACAATTCAGGGTTTGTAGTCGCATACTAAGCAATTAAAGATTATGAATGATTTAACCAATTTTCGTGCAATATACTATTTAAAGGAAGTTCCCACTCACCTTAAGGTGTGAAAACACCTTAAAAACATAGCTCGTCCTTGAAAATCTCGATCTCATATCAAATCCTTAGCAATTCACCTGATTCTTCTTCCTTTCAACTGTGAAACCCTAAAAATGAGGGATTATGAAGAAAGAGTGTGAAAAGGGGAAGTTTTGACACCATTTCAGATCAAATCAGAGGAGGGATGGAATCTTGACATGTGAGAGAATATTCACCATGCAGCTATATCTAAATAGGCTAAACTTACATGATTTCATCATTCCTCGGACCGCAAAACCCTAGGTCAGCATCTCCATCACTTTCTCCTCTCAAACTCTAAATCTCCCTCTCTCTCTAGGATTTCATTTCTCTGGATTGAATCAAGAACTATGACAGCTCCTTGTGTGTTAGGTTGACCATATAGAGCAATTGAGATGCTTGGGTCAATTGCACATTGACCCCTCACTATACTTTCTCTTACTTCAGCTAAATTTTCTGTAATTAAAATAATACTGTAATGAAACTATTGATAAGGCCTAAACACATCCAATAATTATGAAAATTTTTCATATTGTTTATAATTGAGTTTTAGATTTTTAGTTAAAATTTCAGATCATTTAGAGTTACTAATAAATAACTAAAAATAAAACACTACACTGCTGAAAAGCACTGTGTCAACATTTTGGTCAAAGTATAGTTCGATCGAGAACCACATTCAAAGAACACTCAAATATTCTGAATTTTTTCTCCAATATGCATGACTGAGTTTTCCATATTATATCCAAAATTCAATTAAATAAAAATTTGTATAAAATATGAAAAATCATTTACCACACTACTATCCTGATCAAATTTCATATTCATGTACTATCAAAACCCTAATTTTTGCTGATTAGGGTTTACATTTCTCATACCCTAATTCTTTAAACTAAAGTCATAGTTAGATTTTCCTCTTAGGTTTGAAACATTAAAATTGATCTACTATCATTAATCAAGTCTAAATGATGTTCAATCTAATCAAGCATGTAATCATTCCGGTAAACCCTAGTTTACCAATTAAGCACAAATGTGGTCATTACAATTCTCACCCCTTCAAAAATTTTGTCCCCAAAACATAAATACGCAAACAAAGTATATTCAAAGTTTATTTTAAGCTTCGGAAATCTTACATGTCATTAAATTCTTGTATTTTATACTTGAATGTAGTTTTCAACGTTAAGTCCTTTATTTCTTTTCTAATCACAACATGTTAAAATAGTTCTCAATGATAACAAACAAATTCTCTATGCCACAATCAATCACAGAGTAGATAGAGAAGCAACCATTTCAATATTTTCATACTTTTGAGGTGTTACCTCAACATTGATTATATGATCCAACCATCTCAAATCATACGACTCAATATGTACTATTGTTTTATATTACCTCTGAGTCACAAAAGAGAGTTCACTATGTTGTTTTGAATGTTACTATTGTGCTACTCAAATAGCAAATCAGTCATGAGTTAGAAGACTATATTCAATAGCACTTGTACAATACTACTCATGGCATCCCCATTGCATCATGGATGCATAAGGTGAAGCATTACCATCACATTCCATATTATTCTCAAGTATGAACCCACACATAATTCAAGGTGTAACCATCAGGTTATATAATACTAGGGTTTCAACAATAGTAACAAAGTACTACATGATTGTAATAGTCATTCAAGGACTATTCATACCCAATTACCATCACTTAGTTATATTAAAGCTAGGTATAACAAGCTATACCTCATTAGGGTTACATATCAATACAATATGGTTATAATCCCTTCTATTTACATGAGTGAATAGGTAAGACTACTTTATTCAGGGTAACCCTTCATTTGTTCCATCATTATTCAACCCATATCACTATACTACAATTGTACAATACTAAGATGCATTATTGGTATGAATGACTACAACTATCAGACACCTTTAATTAACATATTGCTTGCACATGTACACTGAAATCATACGTAGAACCAATTTACATTCCTTAATATACCTTCAACAAATTATACTTCTAAAAACATATTCACATATTACTAAAAGCCACTATTTTCTCTTATCTCTCTCCTCATTCACTACTACTTACTTTTTGCTACTTATCCTTCTCATTTTAATCATGTAGATTAAACATTCCTAAAATCAAAACATACAAGGTACAAATAGATTATTCATCATTCTTGCTATTACTGTAAGAATGTATCTCATATCACACCTCACTCATATTGTATTTCTCCTTTTGTTCAAAACACATTTGTTACATTTCAAATTTATATCTTACTCTTTACTCTGAATCATTTCCATATTGTTTATCTACCTTTCAACCCTGGATTACTATCAGTGCAAGTTTACTTCTCATAGTGCAAATCTCATGATCCTTCTTTATAGAGATGCTAGTATTCAAGGTCAAATCACTATTGACATCCCTTGAAATACTACAACTCTAAACATTCTAGGGTTTGGTCCTTATCAGAAGCATGTCGTTATTGTGATGTGACTTTTCTCCCTTAATTTGAAATTTAAACATTGGATCTCACAAGTTTTACTAAGGTCTTTCTTATCTTATCAATTGAGTTTTCTTTCTCTTACTTGACCTATTCAGATATATTACATTCTCAATTTACCCCACAAGAGTTTCATCATCATATTGTGTGTCATTATTACATTCACTAGATGTCTCTACCATGGTGGTTATGCATCATATATGATTCATTTTCTTATCACTTCATTCCCACATTGCTTTCATTAAGGAAGATATGAAAGAGAAGATGATTCTAAGACTTATAATTCTTATCTTCAAACATTCCCTTAATACATTTCTCGTATGTAGGTTTAGTTAGTTATCAACAAGGATACTTGACTAATTAGCACTTGATTGAATCTCCTAACCTCTTTATTTTATAATCTATATTACTCCACCATGTTTCAAACCGTTCCTTACTTTCCATAATCCTCTTACCGTATACTACCCTTCCACCTATCATAACTTCTAATTTTTTCTTATGATCATGTTTCTTATTCATGTGTATGATCAGGAATACCATGTTGCACATATTTCTTTTTATCCTTCTACTAATGTGAAGTTGAATTTCTAAATCAATGATCTCTCTACTAGTTTCAACTCATGTTTAATACATTACATATCCTTCATTTTAAATCAAACGGCTCATGCATTGGTCAAACTTAGTATCTCTTTTAATCAAGTTTTTTATTCCTCCTGAATATAGTCTACCTTTGTATGACGTATTCATTGGTGAAGCTACACTTTTGTTCTTCTTTTAGAAACTAGTTTGTTGTTCTATAGAGACTTGGAATCCAAAGGTATTAAAGATGAATGTATTAAGGCCTAGTTTGGCCGCCTACTTCTTAAATCCTGGTAATCTGGTACAGGGTGCGGTTGATCTCTAGCAGTTATGGGAGGTGAGCTACATTCCTCTCCTGGACTTCACAGTTAATTGGTAGGCAAAACATATGCTATTATGCAGTAAACTGGGCGAAGGGCTGACATTTTCCAGTACCATCGATTATGGCATGACTGAGAAAGCCGTCATATGCCATTACAACACTTACATGACAGTGATCATGAATTCCACTTATAACGTCAAGAACTATCAATTATCATGCTAATTACTGGGATTCCAGAAATCAACGGCCAAACTAGGCCTAACTTCACAATAAAGTATACATTCCATGCTCTCAATTATATCATAACCCTCATTCCTTAATCAAGCTCATTATTTCCAACATTTCTCTTTGTTTCAACTAAGTTTCTTATCCTAGTTTTATGATTTACATGCTCATCTAGTTCCCTTGACTTTAACTCTTCTGAAGACTCTTCACTTTTATGTACTTATTGTATACTTAGCTCTTTTCTTCTATTTTCCCTTTGCTTTGGAGTACATAAAAACATTGTACTTGGTTATATAATCCATTCCTCATGATTGATTCTTACTATCTTGGCCCCTTACATACTTTTCTCATATCTTTTCCATATTTCATATTTAGAGTTCATATAATACTAATAATTAAACTTAATCTGAACATTATGTCATGTTCCTTTATTCCCAATTAATGGTTTCTCATATGAGGCCCCAAAGTTGGATCTCAGATATCAGTTCCAACTGATTCTTAGTTATCCCAGTCTTTCCCTTATACTTCAAAATCTTAGAGTATATACATTCATACTAGAATTTGGATCTAATCTATCCAGAATTTACTCTTGTTATGTTACTAATAGGAGTCATTAGATCCCAATAATGCATCCTTCCAGTCGGACCATGCCAAACCTACAGTCCTGAAGCCAAGAGCTACTCAAGATTAACCAACTCCTATTAATCTCAAACATGTGGAAAGAATATCCACTTAGGGAAAAATCATTTAAACATAACTTCTGGTCTACTTGATACAAAGAATATAAACAATAACTGAATCACTTCATGATACACAACAATAATAAAGAATCATATATATTCTACAAACTGATAATCTGAATTCATACATATAAGAGCATTTCTATTGATATCCAATCAAACAAGCAATATAAAGCAAGAGTTGTATCACATTCTATGTTTAATCTCTTACTCCTTCATTACTTTTCAGTCTCCTAACCATAAAATTTCTAGGGTTTATCTCTATCCCATCCTTCCTCTGCATACCTGGCCAGGGCATCCATAGAAGAACAGACATAGTAGCTTGATACTAGTCAATCTAAGTATTCAGATATCGGTCCAGGGTATCTAAATACTCATACCTCCCAGAGCTAAAGACACATCACTACCTATCTTCCACACTTATAACTCTAACTTACTAACTTAATGGTCCCTGACAACTCAGCCTAAGCTCTGATACCAAGTTTTTACACCCTGATCTCACAATTACCATTAATCACGAGATTAGGGCATAAATTGAGGATTTATCGTAATTCAAAGATCACCCTTAACTTTTTATTATTTTTTGAACTCTTTGTTTTCTCGCATTGAATCACATAAACAAACTTTACAAGAGAATTAAACCTTGATTACTCTAATATAATCTCAACATTAATGACACACACCCATACATTAATTATATTTCTCACACTTTCATGTTCATATGACATGATAATCAAATGCATTCTCTCTTATTAAGGAAACAAAGATACAAACATCATTTACAACTCTCTCACATCTATACATGGACCTAGAGTGACACAGACCGACTAAACTTAGCTAATCTCATACATAACTCATGTGGTAGATATACTCTAATTCTTTGACCTTCTTTAAGTCCACGTGGTTTCCCTCAAAATTGTGAGTAGAGGGGTGATCCTACTCGCTCATTGAATGAGTACTTCAAATAAATAGTCTAAAGCACTGATATAATTACACATATACTTTTGAGCAACTGATATCAATTATAATAGCAATAACCTTTAAAGAGTCTAATAATTGACAATCATAAATATGGCAGTAAACTCTAGATATCTACAAGAGTGAATCAATATATGAAATGCTTGATTGATCATAAGAGAACTAATAATTCAGAAACATACAAAGAATAATTGAATAAATGCACACACTTTCTTAACCTCTCATTCATCTTATTATGCCCTGAACCCACATGAGGTGTACCACAAAATGTGAAAGAATCACAACAAGCTACGATCTCACTGTATAAGACTTAGCTGACACACCTGGGATGTTAAGCCTGACAACGTCACTAGTCTACAACAGGAAATGGCTCACTGGCCTCGGCACACCTATGGGCTGTAAAACTGGACTCCACTTTTCAACTTGGGTGCTCAAGTGGTGAGTCAAGCCACCTATTGGCTTTTCTGTACTCTAGTGCCACCAGGATCTCTAGTTGATGTTGGACACTACATACTATATTTTTAAGGAGACTTCCACTAGGGCTTCATCCCCCGTACCACCTGTTAGTACGTTCCGACCCCTATATACTGGACACTGCCAGGGTTAGGTCATTTCATCCCTATGATGCATACCTCTCATAGGGAATCTATAGTGTTTAGGTCATGTACATGTCTAATTCACTCTTTACATTCACAATTTAATCATCACGTTACATATCTTAGTTTAGCTCTGTAAACCATTCATTTCATAGACTATCTGATAACATTTACCACAATTGAATTGTTAAGCATCACCACATCTCATACTGAGAACATGGTAATCACAATGCTTAATTCATTGAACACCATATCCTTAGGGTTTCATTTACCTCATTCACTTATCACATGGCTCTCATAAGGATTTCATGCAACATAAACATTCACTGAATAAAGACTACTATCAACAAATCATATAAACTCAATATATGTATGAAACCTTGGAACTGAACTGAATTTGGGTTTCCATGCCATTCACTGAAATAACATGCATCAATAATAAAATTGAATAAATAAAGTCTATCATGTCAAGAAGATCCGTTCAAATAGATTTCACAATATCTATTCACAAATATCCAACTTTCCTCGCATGTAGGGTTTCACCCTCTTTACTGAGATATCAAAGAAACACTATTCACCTTTAAAAAAATCCAAGATAGTATCTGACATATATGTACTACACATTCAGATAGACAATCATTCCTAACCAAGTGGATCCAGATAAACAAATTTCTCTATTTAATTATACAACAATTTCAGTCATAGACAAATTCCCTATATTTTAGTTTACTCTTATAACCTCTATGAATAATTAGGGAATTCTCATTAGGATGTATTTATACATTTCTAATATGATTTTATCAACTAAAATTCATCCAAATAGAGGAAGAATCCATTTCATATCATTTTGCTACAACTTAGATCAAACAAACAATTCAGGGTTTGTCGTCGCATACTAAGCAAATAAAGATTATGGATGATTTAACCAATTTTCGTGCAATATATTGTTTAAAGGAAGTTCCCACTCACCCTAAGGTGTGAAAACAACTTAAAAATGCAGCTCATCCCTGAAAATCTCGATCTCATATCAAATCCCTAGCAATTCACCCGATTCTTCTTCCTTTCAACTCGAAAATCCTAAAAATGAGGGATTATGAAGAAAGAGTGAGAAAAGGGGAAATTTTGACACCATTTCGCATCAAATCAGAGGAGGGATGGAATCTTGACATGTGAGAGAAGATTCACCTTGAAACTATATCCAAAGAGGCTAAACTTACATGATTTTATCATTCCTCGGACCGCAAAACCCTAGGTCAGCATCTCCATCACTTTCTCCTCTCAAACCCTAACTCTCCCTCTATCTCTAGGATTTTGTTTCTCTAGATTGAATGACGAATTATGAGCGCTTATTATTTTTTATGTTGACCATATAGAGCAATTGAGCTTCTTGGGTCAATTGCACATTGACCCCTCACTATATTTTCTCTTATTTCAGCTGAATTTTCTATCATAAAAATATTACTATAATTCATCTACTGATAAGGTCTAAATGCATCCAAAAATTATGAAAATTTTACATGTTGTTTATGATTGAGTTTTAGATCATTAGTTAAAATTTTTGATCATTTGGAGTTACCAATAAATAAATAAAAATAAAACACTATACTACTAAAAAGCACTCTATCAGCATTTTGGTCGAAGTATAGTTCGATCGAGAACCACATTCAAATATTCTGAAATTTTTCTCCAATATGAATGTTTGAGTTATCCATATCGTATCCAAAATTCAATTAAATAAAAAATTTATAGAAAATATGAAAAATCATTTACCACACTACTATCCTGATCAAATTCCATATTCATGTACTATCAAAACCCTAATTTTTGCCGATTAGGGTTTACATTTCTCAAACCCTAATTCTTCAAACTAAAATCATAGTTAGAGTTTCTTCTTAGGTTTGAAACATCACAATTGATCTACTATCATTAATCAAGTCTAAATGATGTTCAATTTAATCAAGCATGTAATCATTTAGGTAAACCCTAGTTTACCAATTAAGCACAAATGTGGTCATTGCAAAGATCAAATTAAGGATTGGCTGATCTAATAAGGGAAACTACATGAATCAAAGAATTTGGCTATCAGAAATGATTGTATATTCCTATTCCAAAGACATCCTCTTCGCTTTTGATTTGACAATACTCTCTACCGGGGATAGGATTTTTTTTCTTGTAGTTCTCCCCTTCACATCTATCTCTAAAACAACAAAAAGGCTAAATAAAAAAGGACGAGAAAATTGTATATATAAAAAAGAAAGACGTGGGATGGAGAGTTTGGATTGAAATGGAATCCCCCAAAACTGGGCAAGAGTATTGTTTAGTTTTGATAGAGGACTTGCATTGTGGTAAAGGTGAAATAGATTATTATATAATCAAGAAAGATATTGAAAGTACTAAGGCTTGCTCAACTGACGAGGCTGGGGAGGGCTAGTTTTATCCTACCTCTAGAGACTAAATGAAATCAAACCCCGATTTGGAACTTTCTTGAGATGGATTGGTCGATTCTCCTTCATTTCAATTCCTAGTGAGGATGGGAACTGGAAGAACTTAGGGATTAATCGCTTACTGGCACTTATTGGATAGCCCACAGAGAGGGGAAAAAGAAACAAGATGATTAGAACTTCCTTAGCCAATAGGAAAAGTGATTAGAGTGACATAAGGTTACAAATCCTAGAGATTGACTTCACAAGGTAGTGCACATCGCCTAATTTTACAGTTGGAACCACTATACATCTTATCCTTTGGTGTTTGCTCAATCTTTTTCTTTCATGATTTTCAATATTGCAATATATTTTGACAAATATTTTGAAGGTCTAATGTGCTTTTTTAAGTGTTATTATATGTATTCACTGCCTCTCTAGAGCCCTTTGATCCAACAATAACCCAATTGGATTGATCAGGATTCATGTTGATTGTGTCATGCTATCTAGATCTTGAGCAACACAATAGATTGGTTTCCATTGCACGTGCACATGCTTCCAGTATACTATTGACACAACATTATGACGATAGAGTTTAAAATTTTTACTAGTGCACATATATGTGTTGTGAGGACCCGTTACACTAAATGAGATTACTCCAAACATTAAAGACAATCGATCACTAATTAATCACATACCCAAATATATGGGTAAATTAAAATCGATTTCAACATCAACACCTGCTCAGAAATGTTTACATATGAGCCCAACATCTTTCTTGTATTTATACTATGCCAAGAATTTGAAACAAATTGTTCTATCACCTTAGCCACAACATATATACATAGGAGAACAATATTTGCATATGCCACACAAACAAGCATTAACATGCTAACAAAAGTCTGATTTGTTTAAAACACCATATACAAACTTTTCCTTCCCGGACCTAAGAGTATAGGGATGACTCTAGGACACACTAGACATCTAATCAACTTCTGAAGGATTTATTATTGTAGTTCTTCTTTACTTCCACAGTTCTATTGTCATCACTGTCAATTACCTAAAAAGATGTGGTAAACCACAAGGGTGAGACCCATGTCCCAGTAAGAGATATAACCTCCAATAATGCTTATCGATTACAACATTTTAAATAGTAGATAACTGAGCAGTTAGAGTATTTAATAATCAGTTGAATAGATTGAAAAGTTCAAGTATGCTAAACAAATTAAGCAAATAATCTTAGCAACAAGTATGATTATCAATGTAAATATAGGTAACAAATAAATCCATTTCTCTAGATAGATATCTACTCAAGTTTCATCAAATTGCATCTAAGAACAATCATCATCATTAATCTGACTATCATCATATTCCTTGCTAACAACACTAGCAATCTAGTAGCATAAGCATCCCTAACATCATGAATATGTCTAGTAACATAACATGGCTATCAATATTGGCATCTCAAATAAAGGGAACAGATCTATATCATAAGTAGAACTAACATCATAGCACAATTAACTGCATAGGTATGATTAGCAATTTAAGCATTTATAATTACATAGGCATGGCTAGCAATATTAAACATAGCTAGAAGTATCATCTTAACCCGTAGTGTCAGTATATTTGACAACATAAGCAAGTTTACAACATGAGCATAACTACAGCATAAGCATATCTATTATCTCTTATTGTACTATACATGATCTCAGTGAAAAGAAAGCAAACAAGGGTTATCATCCAATATGAAGCATTGTGTATAACTGTGATGACCCCAATTTCTGTATACTTTCCTTAGTGACATAAAGACATATGCGTGCACTCATATCTATAGATGTCAAAAGGGAAAATATAAGAAATTAGGATAATCAACTAAGGAAAGAGATAGCCAAGATCATATTCACATCATCGATAGCCTCACAACACCTCATTCATTGATAAAAGATAAAGTCATACATGTTGATAAAAGAGAAGGAAGAATGATAAGTCTATGAAAGAAAATATGATTATTACATAGGATCTATAACATCCTATTACATCATATAGAAAATAAAACTATCTAACTGAAATGACCAAGGTGAGAAGTAGAGATCTATCTATTATCCTCCAGGCTCATTATTTAGTGGCTTCTGGTACTTTGAGGTGCTTCATCATTTGCTTGTACCTAGAAAATATGCGAAACAAATACATCAACAAAGTTGGTACGTGGAATTAAAAGCTATACTATGCTGGTATATAAAATACTCAAAATTGGAGAAAGAGAATGAAAAGGTGGAAAATCAGGAAATCCCAAGTTATTAGCCTCATTTAAAATGAATATGTATTACTATGGTGGACTTAGCACAATCATAAATATTGGGCCCTATCCCTGCGTACCTTGTACCATTAGGGATCTCCCTACGTACCTTGTACCATTAGGGAGGTGCTAGTCAACATTAATGCTTTCCCTCTCTAATAGGGAGATTAATGAGCACCACTAGTAACTACATTTCATTTTTCTTGTTTATTCATATTCTTAATTGTTCAAGGCAGAAATTGTCAATATACATACATCAACATCTACATCCAGCAATGTATTTCAAATGAAAACAAGCAAGTACACATACATTAACATCCAGCAAATCTAGTCATATAATTATATCCACGTACCTTTAACTTTCAGATCTAGATTCCACAAGTCCTAGGTTATGAGTAAGGTAGTAGATCACCCTGAAATATAAATAAAAACCTAAGTCACCATGGGTGCTCATCTTTCCACATTAGGATTTCTTATTAGGGTTTAGGTCATTTAGAATATCATTTTAGGATACATATGATTCGAGGGACTCGAGTGATATTCTAAGGTCAGGTTCATTCAAAGTCATTTCAGGGACAATTAATAGTTAGGGTTTGACATAAAGTTGTGTAAAGTATACATTAGGAAAGAAGGCAATTGGAAATTAGGGTTTTTCATCATTATTGGACTAACTATCCTTCTTGGATAGGATTTCGAGTGACATGATGATCATGACCCTAATTAGGGTTTAATCTGTTCCCAAGGCAGATTGGAAATCAATAATGACCATTATTACACAATATATAAACATTAAGGGGTCATTAGGACTAGAAGACTATATTTTATGAAAAGGGGTCGGGTCTAGGTCCTAGAATTATTTTATTTAAATAGATTTCATTTTTCTGATGAAAATGATATATAAGTTCGATATATTTCAATATTCCTATCATTTTCTAGGGTTTCTCTAAGATCTGACCAATCAGGTAAATTCTAAGGAAAATAATCGAACAAAATAAAAGGAAAAAGGTGGTTGGTCTCGTGGATCAGAAGAGGGATCCGGCTACATGGATTCTCTCCTTAACCCGCGAACCAGCCTCGGTCAACTGGGTCAAGGCTGGGGTAAAAGATGTGAATGCCCTTCAGGGGGGTTTGCATAGCATCGTGACGGTCAGGGGCAAATTAGTAACCCTGCCACTTCGATTGCTTTCCTCGCGCGCTATGGAAGCAACGATGGTTGGGCAATATGGAAGAAGGAAAGTGAAGTAGCTCAGGCTGGCTAGGGGGTATCTGGGAGTGTGAGGATGGGTGGATCCTCTTCGTGAGGTTCCCCCGAGTTCGGTGAGCTCAGCAGCTCGATCAGAGGTGGTGTAGAGGTCGAGAGCGGTTTCTCATAGGCGAAAGAACAAAAAAGGGGATTTGGAGCCTTACCTTCCCTCAGGCTGGATTGAGGGGTTGAGAAGCTTTGCGCGGTGTTCGTGGAGTTCAGCAGATACTCCCAGCGGCTTGACGTGTCCTTGGGCTAGCTGGCGATGAAGCTTTTGAGCTCGATTGCGGCGGCTCGTCGACCCAAGGATCAGGGCCTTTGCGGTTCCAACTAAGGGAAGTGATCGTCTTGCCGAGGTCCCATGATGGTGTAGTGGCGCTCAATTGGATGGAGGGTGCCACCAGAGTGAGGGGGAAATCAAGGTCAGGCGAGCTGGAGGTGCTTGAGGTCGGGGAAACGGGGGCAAGTCCCGGTGGAATTGGCAGTGCGGAAAGATTAAAGGAAGGGCGGAGAAGCTTTTGGGGGTCTTAAATAGATGTGAGGTGGTGTAGAGGGCTAAGCCCTAATTTGTGCGCCGCCACCAGTGAGAGGTGCGGAAAAGAGGGGGATCGTTCTCCCTGATCTGAGGGAGTTAGGTGGCGTGGTCACTACCGTTGGGCTCTCTCAGGTGAGAGGGAGTCGTCCTCCAAATATCTTGTGAGGAGGAGGTGAGGTTTGGGCGTGAGGGCCGTTGGAAGGTTGGCTGTTCTGCTTCAGGAAGATACCGGGTCTTTCAGAGGTAGAAGACGAGGTCTTCACCCTCAGATCCTGAGTGGATCAGCATCCATCTAATCGTACGGCTGGGATTAAATCCCAGTGAGTGGGCCGTGCCAAAGCAGTCTCAAATGACCGCGTGACATGATTTTTGACCAATTAAATCGAAAACCTAGGTCCTAGAGCTATTAGATGGTATTATACACATGGTTTTCAAATGTAAATAACTCTAAATTGGTAAATTCGATTGTAATGAGATTTTAGGCATAGCTTTATAATGGTATGATGTAGCTATGGTGCAATATTGGAGTCAAAATTCGATTACTGACTATGTCAATTGACTAAATGTCATAATGCTTGTAGTATTGACTTTATGTAATATTATGGATGATCTTAAGTGAAATTGATAATCCATTTAATCAATTTAGTGAGAGAGATGATTGAGGGCATAATTGGAATAATTAAAACTATTAGGAGAGAGAAACTAAATAACATGTATATATAAAAAACTCACTCTGTCACATTATCCCCTCCTTTTAAGAATTTTGTCCCTAAAATTCAAGCATCTTGAAAAAGATGTGGATACTTCTTCTCGACCTCGGTCTTTAATTCCCAGGTGGCATCTGTTTCATCATGGTGGCTCCAGAGAACTTTCACCATATCTATACGTCGATTACTACGAAGCTCCTTTGACTTGAAGTCGAGAGTTCTGACTGGGGACTCAGCATACGACAGATCATCCTTCAACTTGAGAGGCTCATGATTCATGATATGACTGGAGTCCTTGACATAGGGCTTCACATTAGATACATGAAACACATTATGCATGGCACTATACTAAGGTGGCAAAGCAAGACGATAGGCACATTCACCAACCCTTTCTAGAATCTCGAAGGGTCCAACATAACGAGGACTGAGTTTTCCTTTGTTCTTGGCCAAAGCTCGAATAGGCTGAATCTTCAGAAAAACATGGTCACCTTCCTTGAACTGTCATTCCTGACGATGAGCATCTGCATAAGACTTATGCCTATCCAGTGCCCGCTTCATCCTCTGCCTAATTAGAGCAACCTTATCAGTATACAATTGTATCTCCTTAGATTTCATCAGGGTATGTTCTCCAACGTCGTCCCTGTGTAAAGGTGATCTGCATGGTTGGCCATAAAGAGCTTCATAGGGAGGCATCCCAATGCTTGGCTGATAGCTATTATTATAGGAAAACTCAGCTAAAGGCAAGTAATAGTCCCACGAGCCTTCTCAATCGAGAATACAAGCTCACAGAAGATCCTCTAAAATCTATACTGTACGCTCTGACTGCCCGTCTGTTTGTGGATGGTAGGATGTACTGAAGTTCAACTTGGTGCCCAATTCCTCTTGAACCTGCTTCCACAGCTTTGATGTGAACTTTGGGTCCCTATATGAGATAATAGACGCTGGAACTCCATTCAGACGTACTATCTCCCGTATGTAGAGGTCATCCAACTGAGAAACCTTTGCAGTAGTCTTCACCGAAAGAAAATGAGCTGACTTGGTGAGATGATCCACTATGATCCATGCAGCGTCGTATCCTTTCCTGGTCCTGGGTAATCCCACCATGAAATCCATGGTGATGTGTTCCCATTTCCATTATGGGATCTCAAGGGGTTGTAGTAGACCGCCTGGTCTCTGATGTTTGGCCTTGATCCTTTGGCATGTCAGACACCTGGACACAAAATCGGCAATATCATGCTTCATATCCCTCCACCACAACTGACGTTGTAGGTCTTTGTACATCTTCGTCGTGCCTAGACAAACTGTGTACTTAGACCCATGTGCCTCATTTAGAATTGTTGTCTTTACAGTTGACTGCTCAGGAACCAACATACGATTCTTGTAACGAAGACCACCATCAAGACCCACAGACAGATGTGTTTTCAGCTTCGACAGGAGAGAAGAGAGCTCTGCAAGATCGGGACTAGCCTTTTGTGCCTCAAGAAGTTCGAAATGCAAGTTGGACGTGATGGAAATGTTATTAACATGCACACGATCAGACAAAAACTGTAGTTTCCATCCCACTAGACCCTCCATGTTCCTCCATTCAGGGACAAAAAGAGATGCACACACTGCCCTTTTCCTGCTAAGGGCATCAGCGACTACATTTGCCTTACCCGGATGATAGGCAATAGTGAAATCGTAGTCCTTTAGGTATTCAATCCATTGACGTTGATGCAGATTCAAGTCCTTCTGAGTCAGGATGTACTTTAGGCTTTTGTGATCGGTGAAGATGTCGAATGTTTCCCCGTACAGGTAGTGCCTCCAGATTTTGAGGGCATGAATGATTCCAGCTAATTCCAAATCATGGGTGGGATAATTAAGTTCATTGGTTTTAGCTATCTAGACGCAAAGGCCACTACCTTACCATTCTGCTGCAGGATACACCCTAACCCATTCCTCGAAGCATCAGTGAATATCACAAACCCTTCATTGCCAGAGGGTAGAACAAGAACAGGAGTGGACGTCAATTTCTGCTTTAACTGCTAGAAACTGGACTCACAAGTAGCTGACCAGATAAAGTGTGCATCCTTCCGAGTAAGCTTGGTTAGAGGAAGTGCAACTTTGGAGAAATTTGGGATAAAGCGACGATAATATCCAGCTAAACCCAAGAAACTCCGAATTTCAGAAGGATTACGAGGAGGTTGCCAATCAAGTAGCGCAGAGACTTTGGTAGGATCAATAGATATACTACCTCCAGAAATGACATGTCCAAGAAACATGACCTTATCAATCCAGAACTCACATTTTGAAAGTTTGCCATAAAACTTCTGGGTTCGAAGAATGTCAAGGACTGCTCGCAAGTGTTCCCGGTGTCTTTCCATAGAATCAGAATAGATCAAGATATCATCAATGAAGATGACCACAAACTCATCAAGGTAAGGTTGGAAGACTTTGTTCATCAGATTCATAAGTACACCTGGTGCATTGGTAAACCCGAATGGCATCACCAGAAATTCGTAATGCCCATAACGAGTTCGAAAAGTAGTTTTTGAAATATCAGAATCCTTGATTTTAAGTTGATGGTATCTAGAACGGAGATCAATCTTTGAGAAAACTTTAGTAGTACGAAGCTGATCAAAGAGGTCATCAATACGAGGAAGAAGATACTTGTTTTTAATAGTGGCTTGGTTTAACATGCGATAATCAATACACATACGCATATAACCATCTTTCTTTTTAACAAAGAGAATAGGAGCACCCCAGGGGGAAACACTAGGATGAATGAAACCTTTGTCGAGAAGTTCTTGCAACTATTTCTTCAACTCCATAAGCTCAACAGGAGTCATCCTATACGGTGCCCTAGAAATCAGAGTAGTTCCAGGAAGAAGATCTATGGAGAACTCAATATCTCTATTGGGAGGCAGCCTAGGAAGCTCCTCCGGAAAAACGTCAGGGAAGTCACATACCACCTCCAGACTTTCTACAGACCCGCTACTAGGACTGGTCTCTGAGACTAATGCGAGGAAGAATTTACATCCTTTAGAAATGAGCTTTTTAGCTTTAAGTGAGGAGATTATAATATTATTACAGAATCCGCTTCCCCTAGGGATTTTTACAGGATAAAAATGAGGTTGAGAGAGAATGACCGTCTTGTTTCTACAATCAATGTGAGCATGGTATGTGTATAGCCAGTCCATACCAAGTATAACATCAAAGTCTTCCATAGTTAAGAGAATGAATTCAAAGGGCATATCATGATTTTCATATTTAAGAGGGAGTTCGTTAGTTTTCTGTAAAGTTGTGAGTATTTTGCCACTCGGAGTAGACACATCCAAAATACATCCCAAGTCCCTTATATGAAGATTTAATATAGATGCCAGGGTTCGAGAAATAAATGTATTTGTAGATCCAGAGTCAAATAAAGCCTTAACAGGATGACCATTTAATAATACAGTGCCTACATAAGGTAATCAAATTATGAATAATTGCAGGCTTGAACAAGATATTGAATTATAAAGAAATTAGGTTACCTTCACAGAGCTGGTTTGGATTTGCCTTGGCCTCTTCTGCATTTACTGCAAATACCCTGCCATTGCGGTGTCCCTGAGGCTGTGGAGAACCTGTGGCAGGATTTCCAAAGATGGAGGGAGTGGGGCACTTGGCGAAGAAATGACCCTCCTTCTTGCAGTTATAGTAGATTGTCTTGGTGTGGCGGCATACCCCACCATGGAAATGCCCACAAGTCTTGCACTTGGGATGATTCATCCTTGGCTGGTTCTGGTAGTTTTTCTATCCTCCCTTTCCTGAAGCTCCTCGTTTCCCTGATCCCTTATTGTTATGGCCAGGATGGAACTTTCTAGACTTGTCCTCTTTAGTTATGGTTAACCCTAAGTATCCCATGCTAGAAGGTTTCTGCATGCCCTGCTCTCTCTCCTGCTTGAGGGCCATATCTAGGGCTTCATCTATGCTTCTGGGATGAGAGGCTATGACTAGGGTTTTTAGGTGGGTGGAAAGGCAATCAACATAGTGCTCAGGAAGACGGTCTTCAGTCCTGATGGGTGTGTAACACTCCAGAAGCCTAAACTTCCGGGTGTAATCAGCTACTGAAAGACTACCCTGCCTTAACTCCATGTACATCTTCTCCTTCCTCTTCCTCTCGGCTATGGGCATAAAACGATCCGTGAAGAGGTTTTTGAAGTCTTCCCACCCCATGTTGTCTATTTCCTCGCCCCTATTACCGCCGTAGTTCTCCCACCAGATTTTTGCTCCTCCCTTAAGCATATGGGTGGCGAACTTGACCTTATTTTCATTGGGTATTTCTAGGGTACGAAAACCATTCTCTATGGATAAAACCCAGGCCTCAGCCTTGTCCATGACCTCAGGCTGATCCTCCCCCCAAAAGGAATCAAGGTTTATCTTAATAAAATCTATCACCGTTACTTCTTTCTTCCTAGATGAGCTAGGTTCAGGGGTTCCTTTTGTGGCGAGGGTTTCCATAAAATCTAGAAGGATTTTCTTCTATTCCTCCCACCTTTCCTTGGCCGCAGCATCGGGATCAGGTACTTTAGAGGTTTCAGGCTCTTTTCTCTTTTTAGAGGACGATTCCTCAGAGGCCTTTGAGTTGCGAGTCTTAGGAGGCATCTTGAAATTAATTTGGACATATTAGATTTATTACTCAACAATTATATTTGTCATTAGCATTATGATATTTCATTATTCTCCTATATCATTTATTAATGTTCTTGATGTTACAATTTATGGAGGATACCTTAAAAGTCCTTATTAGTCGGTCCTTAAGACTTTCTAAATAGAAAGGCTCTTTCCTAATCTTATATCATAAAGATGAAGGGAAGAACAATTTTCAAAAAAAAATTGAGATAAGAGGAAAAAAATATTCCTATAGAAAAGATGAGAGGGAATTTCTATAGATGAGAAGGATCCTAATTTAAGGTATGCCCAAGAAGTAGGGGACATTTAGGATATCGGCCAGGTAGACTCACACTGCCTTATAGGTAGCCTCGTGATTGCCAAGAAACGTGGCTCGGAGACTTTAGCCAGACCTTAGGCAGATGCTATCCTAGTCACCTCAACCCTTCACATCCCTAACTCAAGGACTACCCTAGACTCATAACAGGGTGAATGAAAGTCATGTGACTATGATGTGTGAACATTGGCTCTGATACCAACTGTGACGACCCCAATTTCTGTATACTTTCCTTAGTGACATAAAGAGATATGCGTGCACTCATATCTATAGATGTCAAAAGGTAAAATATAAGAAATTAGGATATTCAACTAAGGAAAGAGATAGCCAAGATCATATTCACATCATCGATAGCCTCACAACACCTCATTCATTGATAAAAGATAAAGTCATACATGCTGATAAAAGAGAAGGAAGAATGATAAGTCTATGAAAGAAAATATGATTATTACATAGGATCTATAACATCCTATTACATCATCTAGAAAAGAAAACTATCTAACTAAAATGACCAAGGTGAGAAGTAGAGATCTATCTATTATCCTCCAGGCTCATTATTTAGTGGCTTCTGGTACTTTGAGGTGCTTCATCATTTGCTTGTACCTAGAAAATACGAGAAACAAATACATCAACAAAGTTGGTCCGTGGAATTAAAATCTATACTATGCTGGTATATAAAATACTCAAAATTAGAGAAAGAGAATGAAAACGTTATTTAAAGGCGGAAAATTAGGAAATCCCAAGTTATTAGCCTCATTTAAAATGAATATGTATTACTATGGTGGACTTAGCACAATCATAAATATTGGGCCCTATCCCTGCGTACCTTGTACCATTAGGGATCTCCCTACGTACCTTGTACCATTAGGGAGGTGCTAGTCAACATTAATGCTTTCCCTCTCTAATAGGGAGATTAATGAGCACCACTAGTAACTACATTTCATTTTTCTTGTTTATTCATATTCCTAATTGTTCAAGGCAGAAATTGTCAATATACATACATTAGCATCTACATCCAGCAATGTATTTCAAATATAAACAAGCAAGTACACACACATTAACATCCGTCAAATCTAGTCATATAATTATATCCACATATCTTTAAGTTTCAGATCTAGATTCCACAAGTCCTAGGTTATGAGTAAGGTAGTAGATCACCCTGAAATATAAATAAAAACCTAAGTCACCATGGGTGCTCATCTTTCCACATTAGGATTTCTTATTAGGGTTTAGGTCATTTGGAATATCATTTTAGGATACATATGATTCGAGGGATTCGAGTGATATTCTAAGGTCAGGTTCGTTCAAAGTCATTTCAGGGACAATTAATAGTTAGGGTTTGACATAAAGTTGTGTAAAGTATACATTAGGAAAGAAGGAAATTGGAAATTAAGGTTTTTCATCATTGTTGGACTAACTATACTTCTTGCATAGGATTTCGAGTGACATGATGATCATTACCCTAATTAGGGTTTAATCTGTTCCCAAGGCAGATTGGAAATCAGTAATGACCATTATTACACAATATATAAACATTAAGGGGTCATTAGGACTAGAAGACTATATTTTCTGAAAAGGGGTCAGATCTAGGTCCTGTAATTATTTTATTTAAATAGATTTCATTTTTCTAATGAAAATGATATATAAGTTCGATATATTTCAATATTCCTATCTTTTTCTAGGGTTTCTCTAAGATCTGACCAATCAGGTAAATTCTAAAGAAAATAATCGAACAAAATAAAAGGAAAAAGGTGGCTGGTCTCGCGGATCAGAAGAGGGATCCGGCTACATGGATCCTCTCCTTAACCGGTGAGACAGCCTCAGTCAACTGGGTCAAGGCTGGGGTAAAAGACGAGAATGCCCTTCGGGGGGTTTGCATAGCATCATGACGGTCAGGGGCAGATTAGTAACCCTGCCTCTTCGATTGCTTTCCTCACGCGCTATGGCAGCAGCGATGGTCAGGCAACAGAGAAGAAGGAAAGTGAAGTAGCTCATGCTGGCTAGGGGTATCTGGGAGTGTGAGGATGGGTGGATCCTCTTCACGAGGTTCCCCCGAGTTCGGTGAGCTCAACAGCTCGATCGGAGGTGGTGTAGAGGTCGAGAGCGGTTTCTCACAGGAGAAAGAACAGAAAAGAGGATTTGGAGCCTTACCTTCCCTCGGATAGGATTGAGGGGTTAAGAAGCTTCAAGCGGTGTTCGTGAAGTTCAGCGGATACTCCCAGCGGCTTGACGAGTCCTTGGGTTAGCTAGCGATGAAGCTTTTGAGTTCGATTGCAGCGGCTCATCGACCCAAGGATCACGGCCTCTGCGGTTCCAACTGAGGGCAGTGATCATCTCACCGAGGTCCCCTGATGGTGTAGCGGCACTCAATTGGATGGAGGGTGGCACCGGAGTGAGGGGAAATCAAGGTCAGGTGAGCTGGAGGTGCTTGAGGTCGGGGAAACGGGGGCAAGTCCCGGTGGAATTGGTAGTGCGGAAAGATTAAAGGAAGGTCGGAGAAGCTTTTGGGGGTCTTAAATAGATGTGAGGTGGTGTAGAGGGATAAGCCCTAATTTGTGCACCGCCACCAGTGAGAGGTGCGGAAAAGTGGGGGATTGTTCTCCCTGATCCGAGGGAGTTAGGTGATGTGGTCACCACCATTGGGCTCACTCGGGTGAGAGGGAGTCGTCCTCCAAATATCTCGTGAGGAGGAGGTGAGGTTCGGGCGCGAGGGCCGTTGGAAGGTCGGTTGTTCTGCTTCAGGCGGAGACCGGGTCTTTTGAAGGTAGAAGACGAGGTCTTCACCCTCGGATCCTGAGTGGATCAACGTCCATCTAATCGGACGGCTGGGATTAAATCCCAGTGAGTGGGTTGCACTAAAGCAGTCTCAAATGACCGCTTGACATGATTTTTGGCCAATTAAATCGAAAACCTAGGTCCTAGAGCTATTAGATGGTATTATACACATGATTTTCAAATGTAAATAACTCTAAATTGGTAAATCCAATTGTAATGAGATTTTACGCATAGCTTTATAATGTTATGATGTAGCTATGGTGCAATATTGGAGACAAAATTCGATTATTGACTATGTCAATTGACTAAATGTCATAATGCTTGTAGTATTGACTTTATGTAATATTATGGATGATCTTAAGTGAAATTCTTAATCCATTTAATCAATTTAGTGAGAGAGATGATTGAGTGCATAATTGGAATAATTAAAATTGTTAGTAGAGAGAAACTAAATAACATGTATATATAAAAACTCACTCTGTCACAATAACCCTAAACATATATGTTACAATGCTATCTTACATTTTTGATTTTGCCTTGTGGAATTTAAATCATACCATCCAAAGTCCAACTGACTCCTACGAAGGGATATTCGGTTCCGTACAAGATCTAGGAGTGGCGATATCCTAAGATCTCTTCCCCTTGGCCGGTACGAGTAAAACGGTAGTGACATATCAGTTAAAGCCACCACTATAGTGACATATAGTCAAGATGCTAACCACTAGTCTGCCCTGGGTACAGGTCACGACACTAGAAACCCAGGTATTCTAAGGTACAACCACAGTTGTCCTCAATCACATCAAATGTTTGAGGCATGACCATAGCCATCCTCCATAACCTGCATTGTGGATGGCAAGGATATATCCTCAACTTGCCACCCCCACATACTCAATAGTATGCACTCTAAGTTTCCCTTAGGAATACTCGTTTCACCATCCAACAAGTTCTGACACTGAAGATGAAACGATCGTCACCAAATTGACAGACAAATCGTTACAATTAAGCGGAATTAAACACAAACAACAGATTAACAAAAAAAATCACTAAAAATTAAAACCATTTTACAAAGAGATCCATTTGTAAGAAAAACTCTTACTGAAAGGTCCAAAACCTTAAATACATCATTGTTCACATTGTACAACATTAATCATTTCCTCTCAAGGACAACATATAACAATTGATCTATCAAAGCACATACTGGAGCAACATAAAACCTCAAGGCGTACAAGCCAAAATCTCAGATTGTTCATGAAACCATAATGAACCAACTCCAAGGACCTAAGAGTACAGAGATGACACATAAGACTTCTATCTATAAGACACGATAGACAGTACACTCAACCTGAGTTGTCACTGTTGTCCTTGTTGCTGATGTTCTCCCTCTGCAGAAAGATCTTCGCCACCTCATGCATGTCCACCTAAAAAAATGTGGATCCCACGGGATGTCCCAGTGAGAGATATAACTTTCTACCGACTATATTATTATCATATATTAAGCATTTATAAACTGAGCAGAGGTTCTTTTTATATTAACAGGCAGGATAATTCACTATTATGAACAGAATGAAGTAATCTCCTTTCTTATGGAGAACATTGCATATACCCATGGTAGAGTTATAAATCATCTATCTTCTTTGCAAGGAATATAAAGAGCATAAATAACATCTATCAACTAAGATTTATAACTGAAGTACGCATCAATCAATGTTGTCCATATTCAACCCTTAAGCATATATGCTACTTGACTGATTACATTTTATAATCACACTTATGCCCTGAGGAGATGAGGTATACCGCTCATACTCCAGCCTTCGATTTTGAAACCCAAAGTCGGTGCCATACAAGGTCATCTAATAGAGCCGGCTGCTATGACCTCCCTTGTCTTGGTCACTACGAGACCGCATGTAGGACATCTTGTGTCACTGCTAAATAGCTTTCTAGGGTATACTGGAAACTTCTCTATAGAGTTGCAGGGGTAGATGCACTCTCTTCAGAATCAATAGATTTTATGTTTATCTCCACATCATCCGGCATTCATCATCATCATCATCGGGAGATTCGTGATACATCCATCCCGACACATATAATGAAGGATTGAGAGATCTCATGTTTGTCTCACATCAATTCCTCCATTAGGGCGTAAGGTATTCACGCCCATCACCCCCACATATTCAAAAATATGTGTTCATCAGGAGATCCCATTGGAAAAACTTTTTCACCATCACCAGCTACTGATGATGATGGATCTATGGCCAGGGCACTACATGATGAGATTCCACTTGGTTAATTAGGTACATTACTGTATTCTTTTAGCATCAGTCAAGTTTTCAAACATGAATTATTATGACAAATGCTTCAAAGAAAAGAATAACACATCTGTCAAGTACTTTTCAAATCTTTATAACACATATAACATTTAGGATCTCAATCCCTTATCACATTATTGAGAATTTCTTATCTCTTAACATTATCATCATAATGATTACTAGATCTGGGTATTCAAACCCTGAGTTCATCACAGAACACTATTAATACCTCTAGGTCCTTAGACCAAGGTATACATGATACTTGTTATACAAGCATATCACATGGCTCAGAAAGCCCATTAAACATCTTGTCACCTCTCACTAGGCAACAAATTATCACATGGATCACAAGGCCATTACACATCTTGTCACCTCTCACTAGGCAACAACTTATTCACATGGCTCACAAGGCCATTGTACATCTTGTTACCTCTCACTAGGCAAAAACTTATTCACATGGCTCACAAGGTCATTGGTCATTATACTTTTTATACAAGTATTTAACATTCCTTACAAGGCTTATGCAATATGAGAATTACAACCTTCCCATCATTAGGGTTAGGGTTTCCCTTTATAGCTGATTAGGGTTTCATGTTCATATTATTAATCCAAACCCTAATTCATTGCTCCACAGATTTAGGAGAATACATTGATATCATAGGTATTCAATCATACTTATTTATTCTCATCATTTATCATTAAATGATTATCAACACAAGCTATGAGTTTCTCTCTCTTCCTTACCAGAATATGATTACATCATACTTTATTAACTTGGCTTAACCCTTTCTTAAGGTATGTTAGCCTACACTTATCAAAGTGTTTTAAACTCATTACATCTCTATGTAACAAATGACATAACACACTTCATGTGTTACTCATCCAAGTATATTGGATTTGAGGTGCATCAAGGTATATCAACTTTGAGGTACTAAATGTGATATTTATCATGTCTTGATCTATCACTTCCCTCATCACAGTTAACTTACTTAAGTTCATCAATTATCTTGTATTATGGTATTTCCCATCCTAATACTTTATGCACTAACTCATCACATTTAACATGTAGTGTATTGGTCATAAGTCACATATTTGAATTGTCCAACCATCATCAATTGATATGGACTTATCTCAGATTGAAGCATTATTGATATAAAGTTGTCCATTATCAATTACTTTAGGTGTTTCACCTATCAAGGTATTAGCCACACCATTACTTAGTATTATACTCATCACTCCTAAAATTGTTTGCCCTCACCTTTACAAAGTGTCTCAAGTTGGAGGTGTGCATATATTCACCATATTGGGTTGTAGATGTATAGACACCACTATATCGGGTAGGAGGTGTATGAGAACTCACCATATCAGGATAGAGGTGTATGAACACCATCCATATCGAGCTAGAGGTGTAAGAACACCATCCATATTGGGCTAGAGGTGTATGAACACCATCCATATCGGGCTAGAGGTGTATGAACACCTTCCATATCGGGCTAGAGGTGAACGAACACCATCCATATCGGGCTAGAGGTGTTTGTATGTGTGACCCATGTCATGCATGAGGTATTAAACCATCACCATGTCAGGCTAGAGGTGCATTCAATCACCATATTGGGTGGCTCACCATCTAGGGTTGGCCGTGATGAGTTAGGGTTTGCCATATCGGGCTAAACCTAATATATATTCATCTTATTTCCTTCTTTAAGGGTTCCATCCTATCTTAAGGATGAGTAATAGGTTAAACAATTGGTTAAACTCTTCTCAACCCATTACACAAGTCGATAGGCGTGAAGAGAACCAAGCCATATCGGGCTACACCATCGTTGCAACACCCATGTCAGGTTAGGGTTGGTTGTGATAGGCACATGGTACATGTTTGTGTCGCCCATGGTGTTTAAGAGGTATCAACTCATTACCATGTTGGGCTAGATATCAACTAGGCGTGGCCGTGCTAGGCTACATGTCATCTCGAGTTGTGTATCGGGCTACCATATCGTGCAATAGCATTTACTACTCTTCACTCATATCGGGATACCCAAATTAGGGTTTCATATCAACTTCCAAGTATACATTTAACCTTATATCATGCATGGAGTCTATACTTGACTTCCTATCGTGCAAGAGGTGTATAATACACCACCATATCTTGCAAGAAGATATACTATCTTATTCATATCGTTTTAGTGGAGTAGGTGCATCACCATATCGGGTTAGAGGTGCTTGCTTGTGTGCTTGAACCCGATATCACTTTACCTTTTATGATGTCATCACCATCAACCTCTAGACCTTTGTTCTTACTTTTATAAGTCATGGAAAACAGTCCCATGAAGCTTTTATAACTCAAAGGATCATCAATTATTCAAGAGAAATTGAAATTGCAAGTAGTTCAACAAGTATGACAAAATTGAAGGTGCATAATATAATAATTGGGTTCAAGTTTTATAACCTGCCTTAAGATCAACTTCAAAGCTCCAAGCTCCAAAGCTCCACGTTACCAAGGTTGAGTATGACTTTATCAAAATTCCAAGACTCGTTCATAAATCCTTCATATACAAGGAATTACCATGGATAAGCAATTGGTGAAGAAGAAAAGAAAGGAAGATCAAAACCCTAAAATCATGCTTCAATCCAAGGTTGAAGATGATCATGACCTCACCTTAGGGTTAAGTATTGAGATCCTTCTTGCTCTATCACCTTTGCATGATACCTCACAACCCTTGCACGATATTCCACCACTTGTGGCCGATATCCCCCTCACTTGTGGCCAAAAACACTTCACTATGGCCGATATCACCCTTCTTGGCCAATATCACCCTACTTGGGCGATATGATCTTTCTATGGGCGATACCCAAGGCCCATGCACGATACCAGATCACTCCTATACAATACATGGATCCTATGCACGATACCTTAGCGAAGGAGGGTGGTACGATCTGAAACAATCCATTAAGGGGTGAAACTAGGGGTATATATACTTGTTTCTCATGAAAGAAGGTAAAATGAGGTGTCATCAATTTGAGCTAGTACGTGCCACGTGTCCATGCATGGATGACACGTGTACATGCATGCATACACATTTATAATGTCATGCAAAATGGTTGAGGATCATTTAGGGATAAGGATTCATCCATTACATATCCCTTTGAATAAGATATTTCATTTAATTCATCACTTTATTCACACCTCGTCACAACTTTACTAAGGAAGTTGTAACCCAACACACCTCACCTCCTTGAGGTGATTTGCACCATATGGCCTTTTCCAAGAGTCCACAAAATGATATGAGGCTTGTCTTATGGCTCCTTGGCCGATAGGCACACATATATAAGCTTTTCAACTTGATACAACTCAATTTAAATTTCATATTCAACCTTTTTCTTGGTCATTTCATCACCAAGATTACCATCACTCATAATTGATTCAAACATGGTGTCACATTCATTATCTCTCCTATACATGATACATATGGGAAGTAGGGACACTCTAGAGGTGGTAATTTTCATATCAACCCTATATTTTGGGTAAATTACAATTTGTACCAAAATTGGTGCACAAGGTACTAACATTATTCAAACATGTTCAAACTTGGAATTTAGGCTTTCCACAATCCACCACTTAGCATATTTCTCTCTCTTATGATGCTAAAACACTTAAGGCATGTTCAACATGTTACAATTTTCAATATAGCCTCTCATCTTGGGTAAATTGCATTTTGGTCCAAAATAATGGAACACTACTCAAACAACATTCAATCAGGACCAAACTTGGCACATAAGTGTGTCACATGATAAAAAAACACCTTAGAGGATTATATTAAATTTATAAGAAACTTACTTAGCCAAAACAAACACGGTTACCTCATAACCCAGGTCAGGGTCATTACAAGTTATAAACCTTTAACAAGGATTTCTTCCCCGAAATCCTAGGTACAAGGAGACAAATATTATTCATTCATCATACCATCAAGTCTCCACATAACATCTTAATGTCATGGAGACACCATAGAACTTTGATCAACACAAAGTTCTTCCACACAGGGTTATCATAGAATCGGTCACACATGACACATACTCCACTGTCCTTTTCATTATTGACTGTAGAGTCAACTATGTGTCAGATAACACTTTCTAATGAATTATTTTTAGCTTGATAAGCTTTTCCCCCAATGATTCTACAATTATTCCTTAAATTAGTACATCCTTGTTGATGTTATGTTTATGCAGAGCATAAACCCCTAACATATGATGTCCATACTATTTTATGTAACTAGACTGATTTCATAGTTGGTCATTCTAGGTAACCAACATAAATCATCTGATTAGAAGTTATGTTTTTTTAAATTTCCCATACCACCTGATATTTCTTAGATACCAAAATTCCTTACCTTGGTATCCGTCACATGTGTTGAAAACACATCACATCCTCATCTTTCTTTCATCTTGGGACATTACTTGTTACACATATCTTTATCTTGGAATCCAAGTCCAAGAAAAACGAATGCTTTTCTAAGTATCCATTAATTGAACATTTTTAGCTTATGCACATCGAGTGTCATAAGACCCACTTGATTGCAATGCCCTCTAAAGGGAAAGAACACAAAGGAACATATTCCTCTTATCACCCCATCACCATCCAGGGTTGTTTATCAAAGAGAAGAGATTATTACCTCCTCTAATTATTGCATGAAATTTCAACTATTCATGAGTCATTTACTCTTGTCTCATTCTAGGTTCCTTTCCATCTGCATAGGAATTATAAGGATGATTACATGTCATCAATCATTTCTTTATTATTATCTAACATGTTCATGAACATTTTGGGACTTTATCACATTTCCCATTTCCACATCATGGGAAAAGATAATTACTATTCACACAAGATTTATCAGACAGGGATCCTCTCCCTTGTTCTCATTCTTTTATCATGAGGATTATAGTTTTCACTTCCTCATACACACAGATTGATCTGAGATCATCTTAGATTCCATTCTATTGCACTTAGGATGTGATAAAAATATCCATGCCATATTTCTAGTTTCATTATGCTCACTAGATTGTCTCAAAATGACTACTTGATTAGAGTAATCAGAAAGATAACAATCTAAGAGTTCCATACTCACCTTATCTCCAATATTTGAATATCTGGCCAGGGTATACAAGTACTGAGATTAGGTAGTATGCACTTTGTGTACTATCATATTCCTTACTTTTTGTTTCATCACAAACACAAGACTTAGCATTCTTGGATTTTATCCAGGCATCACTTCTATACATCATCCTCTTTCACACAGATAAGAGAAACTATAAAGCACTTAAAAGAATACTGAACAGAATATAAATTCTAGTTCTCATCATTTCTTCCCTATGTCCCCATAGGGCAATCAATAAGGGAATCCATAGCAGCAATCCTCTTATGATTATCAGGTAATATCAAAATAAAGCATATCAAAATGAAAAAGGTCTATCTGACTGTTACCCCTCACGGTCATCTACTGCTTCAGGTTGACTCAACACACAGAGTCTAGTTGTTTCATGTTGTTGCTTTTTCCTTTTTACATTATTGGGTTGTAACTTTCGTAACCCTACCGAGTTTGCCTCGGTTGTTGAGTCATTTCCTTCCTTCTTTTTGAACAAAAGGGTTTAGTATGCTCAACATGTCCATACCTATAACATGTCTTATCCTCGTACCATGGTCTTATCGGTCTTATTACCAATGTAGAGACTATGCCATGGGTTCTTACAAGTGGAAAGTTAGGACCTTTGCTTTTACTTAGTGACTATTGTCCTGGTGTACTAGGCATTTATTGCATTGGTGGCACCGAAAACCTTGGCTTTTTAGAACAACTAGGCAAATTCTCTAGAATTCTAATGACATTTCCTTAATTCTCTGCTTATTGCCCCTTCTTGGGTAATGCCATCACAAATATACTATCTGTCTAAACTTATGACAGAGTCTACTTTCTCACCATATGTAAATCTTTCCAACATTTTCCACTATTCCAACATGACTATGTCATTTAGGAACCCTTTCAAAGCACAAAGTTTATGAATTGAGGACTGGTAACCTAGGTTGTAATTCTAGTATTCAGTTTACTATATGCATCACTGTTGTCATAACTTTCCCATCAAGAGCATAAAAAGTAGGATTCTCTATCCCAATTGGATCATGATAGGAATTCTCAGGCACTCATTCTTTTTGTAAGGACCCTGACCTTTGTTTTGGGTTTACCCTGTTTGTTTTGCCTAAACCTTGTACTTGGTTGCTTTCTAATCACCTTTAGTGGTGATTAGGGTTTTACTTAAGATTTGTTGTGGAGTTGGAGGTGCTACTTGCAAAATAACCTGAGTTAGGGTTGAAGAGCAAGTTTGTCACCTTGAGAGATGTCTTTCTCTCTCTTTACTTATTCTAGAGTTGAGAGGAAGGTTTGGGCCCATGCCTTGAGTTGTCTTGGGCTTTGTTGAAGCTTTGTTGGGCTTGGTTGAGCCTTGTTGGGCCTTGCCTTGCTTTGAGGAGCCCTGTATCGGGCAAGGATGCCTTGTGTCGGCCATGGGGTATCGCCCATGTGTGTGTGTCGGACAATGAGGAGTAGTGTGTCGGCCTTTGACCTTTGTTGACCTCCTTGCCTTGGTTGTGTCACCCTAGTTTGACATGTGGCCGAACCTTGGTTGAGTGATGGCATGGCATGAGCATGAGGTTTGCAAGGTGGTAAAATGTGTGGACAAGTGTCCCTTGGTAAGGTGACACCTTGCCTTGGTTTAACCTTGACCCTCATCAATATATGCCTTGCCTTTCTCTTCCTTAGGAACCCTTTAGCTCTTTTGTTGCTCTTCTCTCCTTGTGTGCATGACACCCCTTCCTTGGAGGGCTTGGTGGCCGATCCTTTCCCCTTGGTGGTGATCTCTTCTTCTTCCTTTGGCTTGGTGGCCGAACCCTAGGTGGGTCTTGTTCTTTGGTAAGCATCTTCCCTCTCTCTCCCTAGCATCTTCTTCTCCATCTTGCCTACTCTTCGGCCATGGTGGTTATGATCCTTGCTCCTTTTCTTGAGGTGGCCGAAGTGGTGAGCTTGGAGTTAGGAGCTAGAAGCTTGGAGCTTTGGAGCTTGAGGAGTTTTTTTAATGCGGGTTACATAACTTCTAACCCTAGCTATATACCTTCTCTATGTTGCATGATTCTTATATGTTGATAATTGGCCATGCATGTTATGTATCTTGCTCTAGTACATGTTGTTGATCTTATGGATAAAGTGAGCATGATGTTGTTGATGTTTATATGTCTTTGTATCTTGTTGGCCGAACTATAGATGGGGTTTTCTTTGGTAGCAACACTCCTTTCTCCCCTTGGTTTAGAGAAGTGAGTTTGAACTCTAGTAATGTGGGCAATACCCCTCTCTCATTTAAGTTGAGAGGTGAGCTTATATTCTAGTTGCTTGGGCAACACCCTCCTCTCACCATGGATTTGAGAGGTGAGCTTTTGGATAGATGATGACCTATGTTGAGGTTGGTCCTTGTGGTTGCCCGATTTGTGATAGAGGTTGTGCAAAACCCCTCTCTCTTGGTTGTTGAGTGGTGAGCCGACCTTCTTGATCATTTAGGGTTTGGTGCCCTTGTTCTTGAGGTGGAAGATGACCTTGTTGGGTTGTGTCTTGCACGATATGACCTTTGAGTAGGTGTTGCCCGATACCCTTGCCTTGGGTTGTACCCTTGGGTGACACACCTAGTGGAGATGGTTAGTTTGATGCCCAATATGGTTCTCTTGGCTTGAGATAGATTTTTAGGTGACACACCTTATATCTTGTGCTCTGAACGATACATCTTGAAGTAAGGTTGCCCGATACCTCTACCTTGTGTTGATCTTTGGCTGATCTAATATGGAGTTGAGATAGTTGGCTTAGTGTCCATTATGTTTTGGCTGATTTGGAGCCTAGTAGGCTATCCTCGTGTGGGGCGATATGGTTTAGTTGTGGTGATTCCTGATATGGGTTGAGTGGTGCACCTTAGTGAGTATCTTAGTGGTGTTGTTCCTTTGACTGATATGCCTAGTTGGGCTTTGCCGATACCTTTTGTGGAGTTGGAGCTTGGGTGTTACACCTTGATGCGTGTTCTGCATGACACACCCTGTGATAGGTTTGGGCGATATGAAGGAGTCTTGTGGTGCCCGAGATGATAGTGGTTTAGAGAACCTTAGTGGTGTTGGTCGATACGTTGTTTAAGTAGCTAGCATGTTCTTGCTCAATATGATATCTTGGACGACATGGGTTCCCAGACCGATATGGATGACCCTTGAATGACATGGAGATGTTTGCATAATAGAGGCGCCTTGGGAGTTATACCCTTTGGCCGATATGGTCAATTTTGAGGGTTAGCCGATAGAGGAACCCTAAAACTAAACCTGAACCTTGTGCACGACAGGCCTTTGGCCGATAGTTTTTGCTGATACCCGATACACCCCTTTTGTGAGGGTTGGCGCTGCTCGCCATACCTTTAGTGAGGGTTGCAAGAGTTTTGGTGAGGGTTCTGATAACCCGGAATGTGTATAGTTGATAGTTGCCTATTAATAATGATAATACAAGTGATATGATGTTATCACCTTGATTCCTGCGTATATGATGATGAGTTAAGATGATAGGTTGTGAATCAGGAAGCTTGGAAGCATATGATGTTGCTTCACATGATGATGTGGCTCATAATTATGATCACAAGTATGGGGCATGATATATGCTTATGATTGATGATAAAACTATGCTTTTTACATCTCATGTGTAATATACTCATTGATGTTGCCTAATACTTGGTAGCATGATAATCCTGTTAATCCATGATGGCTTCAGTTATCTCTATGAATATGTATACTAACCATGCAGGTATTTCATGTGGATTCATAACCTGGTAAGAGCTATGAGATATAAGTGCTTTGACTAGCATAATGTGGTGATAATCCTTGTTAATGAAATAACAGGTTGATAGGTCTGAGGACCTGATATAAGGTTGATGTGCCTGGTTGAGTTGTTATCCTCTGATGATGAGATAAGGGATGCGTTCCCAGAATACTGATGCATGATTATGATTCCTTGAGAGGCGGTGGTTGATATCATGAGGGATTGAGGTCCCAGGGCAGTATGAAGATGGCAATTATGATGTAATCCTATATGGCTATGTTTATACTTTGGTTGCCTCAATAAGTGGTTATAAAATATACTAATTAATTATAGATGAGCATATCATGTAGTTTCCCTAGCCATAGATCCATCATCGTCAGTATTTGGTGATGGTGAAACAGGTTTATCCTGTGGGATTACCTGGAGCACATATTTTTGAATATGCGAGGTTTCCCCTAGCCTAAAATAGGAGGGTTGAGTGCAACTGTGGTTGCAGACTCAGGATATATGGAGCACGGTGAACAGGCCCATGGCTCAGGATATGTGATGATGATCATGATGAGTTCATGGCTCAGATACATGTACTAGCACCTATGATGAGGTGACCTACAGATATGGGTAGCTTGCGGAGCTAACCCAGAGGCTGAGGCCCTATAAGCATAAGACTGTGGTCTTGCTTGATGATTCATGTACTAACCACGGGAAGGTGAGGTAATGGAGTCTGGATCTCCTTAGACCTCGTATGGCACCGGATTGGGCTTCATATCCATTGGTTGGATTTGAGCAGGGAAGGCTCACTTCCTTAGGGCATAATAAAATGTAATCCATCCGAATGATATATCTTTCTTAGAACAAAACACAGAACATTGATTGAGGCCTTTCTTATATAGTTGTACTATGCAATTGTTTGTATGATCCTTATGTTTTGTGATAAGTTCTTATAAAGCTTATCTTGTCAATCATGTTCCATAAGGAAATACTTGGTTATATGCCTCCCGAATATCTTGGTAAGCTTGATGGTATCAACGGCCTTGCTCAGTATGCTTCTCTTGTTATACACTTTATCTGTTATTTGTTGTTATCTGCTTTAACCTTCTGTGGTTTTATAGTTGCAGAGGGGAGTTATGTTTCTCGTTGGGACTGTGTGTCTTACCCCACTGGTATACACCCTTTTTAGGTGACCGCTCTAGACGTGGTGGTGGTTGTGAGGTTGCGGCCGAGCAGCAAGAAGAGCTGTAGAAGTCAAGAGATGGACATGTTGTTGTTTTGGTGATTTTGTAATAGAGTCCTAGAGTCCTCCATGTACTCTCAGGTCCTCGGAGGTGTTTTGATGATGTTTCATGATGTTTAGCTGTTGTAATTTTTGTATATCCTGCTGCTGGTCGTACATGGTTGTTATGTATGTATAAAAAGGTGTTGAACTCTGGTGTTGATGGTACAGCTGGTTCTGATAAGCTATGTACCTATAACAAGGCTTGTGAATGTTTATATAACATGTTTCTCTATATGATCTAGATACAAAAGTTCTCTCATGTATGCTTTCCGCAATCGGTTTTAATTAACCCGTGTTTTCGGTAATATATGGTTCGGTATGTTTTCATGTGTCATCTCATTGTATGCATGATGGCGGGGTGTCATAGTTGGTTTGGTATTAGTTCGCTGAGTCTACGGGGATCTAGGACTAGGTTTTCGTTTGTTCTTGTGAGTTATCCAGATTTTCTTACAATGACCTTCTACTCTCAGTGGAAGATAAAGCTTAAAGATGTCTGGAAACCATGAAGAACATGTTGCCGAGAGCAGTGATGATGCATCAGTTGATGGAGCAGGAGGGCAGGCACATGAAGATTGGGTGCCTGAGGTCCCCCAACTTGTCCCAGCCATTCTTTAAAATCCTACCTACCAACAGCTTTTGGGGCAGTAGATGGCTATGATGAATCACATGGTGGAAAGGTTGCCAGTGCCTCAGCCAAGAGAACAGGCTCCCCATGGTGAAACATCAAGTATTAGGAAGACCTTTGAGCGAATTCACCAAGTCAGAGCTTCGAATTATGCTGGAACGACTAATCCAGCAGATGTAGATCTATGGCTGACAGGTCTTGAGAAGGCCTTCCAGATCCTCGACATCCCCAAAGCAGACAAAGTCAAGCATGCTATCTACCTTTTGAAGGGTCATGCTGGCCACTGGTGGGCCATCGAGGAGGAGAAGTGACCCAGTGAGGAGATCGGTTGGGAGGGTTTCTGGCGAGAGTTCATCAACAGATACTTTCTGAAGATGTGTCTGGATGAGAATATCAACCAGTTTGAGTGTTTACGCCAAGGATCGATGAGCATCACCGAGTATGAAGCTAAGTTCATGGACTTGTTGAGGTTTTGTCCTCACATGGCGGCGATAGATGATGAGCGGATCAAGTGGTTTGAGAAAGGTTTGAGTGCTGAGCTATCAACGCCTGCTGCTGCTTTGGAGAATCAGGAATAGTTTGCCACATTCGTGGAGTTTGTTCGCAGGATTGAACAGTCCATCAAGGAGAAAAGGGAGTCCATGACCAGGAAAAGGCATGTTCAGTTCCAGGGACAGAAATTTGGTTGCTTCAAAAAGCCAAGGTTCTCAGCACCTTCCACGATGCAGAGTTCTCGTGTACCATCTCAGTGGTCTCCGAGTAAGGGAAGAGGTTATGTCTCTTCACCATCGAAGGCTCATAGTACAACTTCTGTGGCAGTGATAAAGCCATCTAGGTTGTAGACAGAAGGCAGGTCATGTTATCACTGTGGACAGCCTGGGCACTTAAGGTTAAATTGCCCAAGAAAAGATGTTGAAGTAACACAACAGCTGAGATAGAATCAACAAGGGTCAGACAGTAAGCAACCCAGTGGTAGTAGAGGGCGAGGACGCGATCAAGCATCACAAGTGGGATTGTCTGCTCAAGGAAGCAGAGGACGTGGACAACAAGAAACAGCTCGATTATATGCTATGAGTCAGCCAGAGGCGATAGTCAACCCACGAGTGGTGACAGGTCAGATGGAGTTATTACATTCTAATTTGTCTTCTTCTTACTTTATATCTGTTTTGGTTGACCCGGGTGCTACACACTCTTTTATTGCACATAGTCGGCTTGCTAGCTGTCCTTTACCTATTAGTTGTATGAAAGATAGCATGTTGTTAGAAACCCTTTTGATGGTTCCTTGATGCTTCGAGAGGAGTGTCTATGTTGTGTCTTATCTTTCTCGAGACACTGTATACAAGTGGATCTTATACCACTTGATATTCATGGATTCGATGTGATCCTTGGGATGGACACCTTAGAGAAGTATAAGGTCGTGTTGGACTGTGGTTCCAAGCAGGCAATGTTTGATGACAGTCGAGATAAGTGGATCTTCCAAGGAGATAGGAAGATTCTTCCGATGTGTCTAGTGTCAACAATGGTGGCAGAAAAGTTGCTGCGGCAAGGTTGTAAGGCTTTCTTGGCAGACGTTGTGGATACCAAGGCAAAAGGTACTAGCCTTGAGGAGGTGACGGTTGTCCGAGAGTTTGCAGATGTGTTTCCTGATGAGTTCCCTGGTGTTCCCCCACCCTGAGAGATTGATTTTGAGATCAATCTGATACCAGGAACACAACCTGCTGCACATACACCATATAGGATGGCTCCAACAGAGATGGCAGAGTTGAAGAAGCAGTTACATGAGTTGTTGGAGAAAGGTTTCATCCGACCGAGCACGTCGCCTTGGGGTTCTCCAATGTTGTTCATTAATAAGAAGGACGGATCAATGTGGTTGTGTATAGATTACTGATAGTTGAACAAAGTCACGATTAAGAATAAGTATCTGTTGCTGAGGATTGATGATCAGTTTGATCAGTTGTGTGGTGCTATAGTATTCTCAAAAATCGATCTACGGTCTGGATATCATCAGTTGAGGATCAACGTGGATGACACACCAAAGTCAGTGTTTAGAACGAGGTATGGTCACTTTGAGTTTGTGGTTATGCCATTTTGGCTAACCAATGCACCTGCTGCTTTCATGGATCTGATGAATAGGGTGTTCCATCCATTCCTAGATCAGTTTGTTGTAGTATTTATAGACAACATCTTGATCTATAGTCGGGACAGTCAAGAGCATGAACATCATCTTCGACAAGCATTGACTCTTCTTCGCCAACATCAGTTATACGCCAAGTTCAGCAAATGTGAGTTCTGGTTGAAAGAAGTGACATTCTTGGGTCATGTGATATCTGCAAAAGGAGTCAGAGTAGACCCCAAGAAGGCGGAGTCAGTGGCATATTGGGAGCAACCAAAGATGCTGACCGAAGTTTGTAGTTTTATGGTTTTGGTAGGATATTACCAGAGGTTTATTAAGAACTTCAGTGTGATCATGTTGCCAATGACAAAGCTGACCAAGAAGGATGTACCTTTTGTTTGGAATGATCATTGTCAGCAAGCTTTCCAAAGTTTGAAGGAGAAACTGACTAGTGCTCCAGTGCTAGTGTTGCCAGAGCCTGGGAAAGGCTATGTTGTTTTTTGTGATGCTTCCAAGAAGGGCCTAGGATGTGTGCTGATGCAGGAGGATCATGTGGTTTCTTTTACTTCGCGACAACTTAAGAAACATGAGGAGAACTATCTGACACATGATTTGGAGTTGGCAGTGGTGGTCCATGCGTTAAATATTTGGAGACACTATCTTTATGGGGAAGTGTGTCAGATCTTTACAGATCATAAGAACTTGAAGTACATCTTTTCACAGAATGAGCTGAATATGCGACAACGTCGTTGGATGGAGCTAATCAATGATTATGATTGCACCATTGAGTATCATCCTGGTAAGGCAAATGTGGTAGCTGATGCGCTTAGAAGAACGTCTTCTTCTCTCCCCACGAAGAAAGCATAGTTGAGTTCCTTAGTATGCCATAGGCGAGATATGATTGTCTCCTTACGGAAGATGAATGTGCAGTTGGAAGTTTCCTTATTGGAAGGAATGTTGGCACAGATGCAAGTCAAGCCTACGCTGAGACAACAAATCAAGGATGCACAACACGTAGATGATACAATACAATTAATCAGATCAAATCTTGGCAGCGAAAAGCGTGATGGGTTCCATGAGTCTGAGGATGGACTAGTTTGCTATCATGGTAGGATGGTGGTCCCCGATGCTGACAATATAAGAAAGCTAGTACTCGAGGAAGCACAAACATCTATGTATGTTATGCATCTAGGAGTCACCAAGATATATCGTAATCTGAAGGACTTGTATTGGTGGTCTGGTTTGAAGAAGGATGTAGCCGAGTTTGTGGCTAAGTGCGCAGTATGTCAGCAAGTTAAAGATGAGCATCAGAAGCTGGCAGGCACGTTGCAACCCATGTTGATACAGTGGTGGAAATGGGATCACATAACCATGGATTTCGTAGTTGGTCTACCAAAGATAGCTAGGAATCATGATTCCATTTGGGTAATAGTGGACAGGCTGACAAAATATGCTCATTTCATATCAGTAAAGATGACTTATACAACAGAGAAGCTTGCTCAAGTATATGTAGATGAGATATTATTTTTGCACGGTATACTGGCAACGATAGTTTCCGACAGAGGTCCTCAGTTCACGAGTCGTTTCTGGGAACAGTTGCACAAAGCGTTGGGAACATAGTTGAGATTCAGTACTGCTTTCCACCCACAGACGGATGGGCAGTCTGAAAGGACTATTCAGACTTTGGAAGATCTTCTCTGAGCATGTGTTTTGCCATTCCTAGGCAGTTGGGATGTGCATCTTAGTTTGATAGAGTTCTCTTATAACAATAGTTATCAGTGGAGCATTGACATGGCTCCTTATGAGGCTCTATATGGAAGGAAGTGCAGATCCCCTTTATGCTGGTATGAGTCTGGTGAGTATCAGCTTTTGGGTCCTGAGTTAGTACATCAGACAATAGAAAAGATAAAAGTGATACAACAACAGCTGAAAATGGCACAAGACAGACAAACGTCTTATGCAGACAATCGCTGATGACCTTTAGAGTTCCAAGTGGGAGACAAAGTGTATCTCAAGGTCTCACCTTGGAAAGGCGTGCTGAGGTTTGGATGAAAAGGAAAGTTGGCACCCAGGTATATGGGGTCATACCCAGTGATAACACGTGTTGGCAAGGTAGCTTACAAGTTAGAGCTGCCGCCACGGTTGCACAGGTTGCATCCAGTGTTCCATGCCAGTATGCTGAAGAAAAGTCATCCAGACACAGGGACAGTGATACAGCTGGTTGAGGTTGAGCTTGATGAAGACGTGACCTATGAGGAGGGTCCGGTGGTGATCCTTGATAGAAGAGTAAAGAAGCTAAAGAGGAATGACCTGGTTCTTGTAAAGGTTTTTTGTCATCATCGTGGTGTTGAGGAAGCCACGTGGGAGCTTGAGGAAGAGATGAGGCAGAAGTATCCCTCACTTTTCTCTTCGGATTTTGGGGACGAAATCCCTTTGTAGAGGTTTATGGCTTGTAAGGACCCTGATCTTCGTTTTGGGTTTACCCTATTTGTTTTGCCTAAACCTTGTGCTTGGTTTCTTGCTAATCACCTTTAGTGGTGATTAGGGTTTTCTTTTGCTTTGTTGTGGAGTTGGAGGTGCTACTTGCAAAATAACCTGAGTTAGGGTTGAAGAGCAAGTTTGTCACCTTGAGAGATGTCTTTCTCTCTCTTTGCTTCTTCTAGAGTTGAGAGGAAGGTGTAGGCCCATGCCTTGAGTTGTCTTGGGCTTTGTTGAAGCTCTATTAGGCTTGGTTGAGCCTTTCCTTGCTTTGAGGAGCCCTGTATCGGGCAAGGATGCCTTGTGTAGGCCATGGGGTATCGCCCATGTGTGTGTGTCGGCCATGGAAGAGTAGTGTTTCGGCCTTTGACCTTTGTTGACCTCCTTGCCTTTGTTGTGTCACCTTAGTTTGACATGTGGCCGAACCTTGGTTGAGTGGTGGCATGGCATGGGCATGAGGTTTGCAAGGTGGTAAAACGTGTGGACAAGTGTCCCTTGGTATGGTGACACCTTGCCTTGGTTTAACCTTGACCCTCATCTATATATACCTTGCCTTTCTCTTCCTTAGGAACCCTTTAGCTCTTTTGTTGCTCTTCTCTCCTTGTGTGCACAACACCCCTTCCTTGGAGGGCTTGGTGGCCGATCCTTTCCCCTTGGTGGTGATCTCTTCTTCTTCCTTTATCTTGGTGGCCGAACCCTAGGTGGGTCTTGTTCTTTGGTAAGCATCTTCCCTCTCTCTCCCTAGCATCTTCTTCTCCATCTTGCCTACTCTTCGGCCATGGTGGTTATGATCCTTTCTCCTTTTCTTGAGGTGGCCGTAGTGGTGAGCTTGGATCTAGGAGCTAGAAGCTTGGAGCTTTGGAGCTTGAGGAGTTTGCTTAAGGTGGGTTACATAACTTCTAAACCTAGATATATACCTTCTCTATGTTGCATGATTCTTATATGTTGATAATCGGCCATGAATTTTATTTATCTTTCTCTAGTACAGTTTGTTGATCTTGTGGATAAAGTGAGCATGATGTTGTTGATGTTTATATGTCTTTGGAACTTATTGGCCAAACTATAGATGGGGTTTTCTTTGGTAGCAACACTCCTTTCTCTCCTTGGTCTAGAGAAGTGAGTTTGAGCTCTAGTAATGTGGGCAATACCCCTCTCTCGTTTAAGATGAGAGGTGATCTTATATTCTAGTTTCTTGGGCAACACCCTCCTCTCACCATGGATTTGAGACGTGAGATTTTGGATAGATGATGACCTATGTTGAGGTTGGTCCTTGTGGTTTCCCGATTTGTGATAGAGGTTGTGCAAAACCCCTCTCTCTTGGTTGTTGAGAGGTGAGCCAACCTTCTTGGTCATTTAGGGTTTGGTGCCCTTGTGCTTGAGGTGAAAGATGACCTTGTTGGGTTGTGTCTTGCATGATATGACCTTGGAGTAGGTGCTGCCCGATAGCCTTTCCTTGGGTTTTACCCTTGGGTGACACAGCTAGTGGAGATGGTTGGCTTGATGCCCAATATGGTTCTCTTGGCTTGAGATAGAGTTTTGGGTGACACACCTTATATCTTGTGCTCTGAACGATACATCTTGAAGTAAGGTTGCCCGATACCTCTACCTTGTGTTGATCTTTGGTCGATCTAATATGGAGTTGAGATAGTTGGCTTAGTGCTCGTTATGCTTTGGCTGATTTGGAGCCTAGTAGGCTATCCTCGTGTGGGGAGTTATGGTTTAGTTGTGGTGATGCCTGATATGGGTGGAGTGGTGCACCTTAGTGAGTATCTTAGTGGTGTTGTTCCTTTGACCGATATGCCTAGTTGGGCTTGGCTGATACCTTTTTTGGAGTTGGAGCTTGGGCATTACACCTTGATGTGTGCTCTGCATGACACACCCTGTGATAGGTCTAGGCAATATGAAGGAGTCTTGTGGTGCCCGAAATGACGGTGGTTTAGAGAACCTTAGTGGTGTTGGCCGATATGTTGTTTAAGTAGCCAACATGTTCTTGCCCAATATGATATCTTGGATGACATGGGTGCCCTGACTGATATGGATGACCTTTGAATGACATGGAGATGTTTGCACAATAGAGGCTCCTTGGGCGTTATACTCTTTGGCTGATATGGTCAATATTGAGGGTTAGCCGATAGAGGAACCCTAACCCTAAACCTAAACTTTGTGCACGATAGGCCTTTGGCCGATAGTTTTTGCTTATACCCGATACACCCCTTTTGTGAGGGTTAGCGCTGCTCACCATACCTTTAGTGAGGGTTGCAAGAGTTTTGGTGAGGGTTCTGATAACCAGGAATGTGTATAGTTGATAGTTCCCTATTAATAATGATAATACAAGTGATATGATGTAATCACCTTGAATCCTGCGTATATGATGATGAGTTAAGATGCTAGGTTGTGAATCAGGAAGCTTGGAAGCATATGATGTTGCCTCACATGATGATGTGGCTCATAATTATGATCACAAGTATGGGGCATGATATATGGTTATGATTGATGATAAAACTATGCTTTCTACATCTCATGTGTAATATAGTCATGGATGTTGCTTAATACTTGGTAGCATGATAATCCTATTAATCCATGATGGCTTTAGTTATCTCTATGAATATGTATACTAACCATGCAGGTATTTCATGTGGATTCATAGCCTGGTAAGAGCTATGAGATATATGTGCTTTGACTAGCACAATGTGGTGATAATCCATGTTAATGAAATAATAGGTTGATAGGTCTGAGGACTTGATATAAGGCTGAGTGCCTCGTTGAGGTGTTATCCTCTGATGATGAGATAAGGGATGTGTTCCCAAAATACTGATGCATGATTATGATGCCTTGAGAGGCGGTGGTTGATATCATGAGGGATTGAGATCCCAAGACAGTATGATGATGGCAATTGTGATGTAATCCTATATGGCTATGTTTATACTTTGGTTGCCTCAACAAGTGGTTTAAAATATACTAATTAATTATAAATGAACATATCATGTAGTTGCCCTGGACATAGATCCATCATCTCCAATATTTGTTGATGGTGAAACTGGTTTATCCTGCGGTATTACCTGGAGCGCATATTGTTGAATATGTGAGGTTTCCCCTAGCCTAAATAGGAGGGATGAGTGCAACTGTGGTTGCAGACTCAGGATATATGGAGCATGGTGAACAGGCCCATGGCTCAGGATATGTGATGGTGAGCATGATGCGTTCATGGCTCGGATATATGTACTAGCACCTATGATGAGGTGAGCTAGAGATATGGGTAGCTTGCGGAGCTGACCCAGAGGTTGAGGCCCTATAAGCATAAGACTGCAGTCTTGCTTGATGATTCATGTACTAACCACGGGAAGGTGAGGTCATGGAGTCTGGATCTCCTTATACCTTGTATGGCACCGGATTGGGCTTCGCAGCCAATGGTTGGATTTGAGCAGGGAAGGCTCACTTCCTCAGGGCATAATAAAATGTAATCCAGCCGAACGATATATCTTGCTTATAACAAAACACGGAACATTGATTGAGGCCTTGCTTATATAGTTGTACTATGCAATTATTTGTACGATCCTTATGTTTTGTGATAAGTTCTTATAAAGCTTATCTTGTCAATCATGTTCCATAGGGAAATACTTGTTTATGTGCCTCCCGGATATCTTGGTAAGCTTTATGGTATTAACGGCCTTTCTTAGTATGCTTCTCTTGTTATATGCTTTATCCGTTATCTGTTGTTATCTGCTTTAACCTTTTGAAGTTTTATAGTTGCGGCGGGGAGTTATGTTTCTCGTTGGGACTGTGAGTCTCAACCCGCTGGTTTACACCCTTTTTAGGTGACCGCTCTAGACGTGGTGGTGGTCTTGAGGTTGCGGCCGAGTAGCAAGAAAAGTAGTAGAAGGCAAGAGATGGACATGCTGTTGTTTTGGTGGTTTTGTAGTAGAGTCCTAGAGTCATCCCTGTACTCTCAGGTCCTCGGAGGTGTTTTGATGATGTTTCACGATGTTTAGCTGTTGTAATTTTTGTATATCCTGCTGCGGGCCGTACATGGATGTTATGTATGTATAAATAGGTGTTGAACTCTGGTGTTGACAGTACAGTTGGTTCTGATAAGCTGTGTACCTATAATAAGTCTTGTGAATGTTTATATAACATGTTTCTCTACAATATCTGGATGCAAAAGTTCTCTCATGTATGCTTTCTGCAATCAGTTTTAATTAACCCATGTTTTTCGGTAATATATGGTTCCACACATTTTCACTTGTCATCTCATTGTCTGCGTGATGGCGAGGTGTCACACTTTTATTTCTTGATCCCTTTCACCTCTTCCTGGTGCAACAACATTCCTTTCAGCAATGTGTCCCTCGTGTTATCTAGTCATTTTTAAACTTCACCCTTTCTTCTGCACAAGAAGAAGTCACTATAGGGTATACTGGAGGACACTAACACAGACTCAACACCTTAGTCCTATGTCTCCGTAGACTCAACGAACCTTAAGCTCTGATACCAAACCTGAAACGACCATCGCCAAACTGACAGACAAATCATTACTATTAAGCGGAATTAAACATAAACAACAGATTAATAAAAAAAATCACTAAAAAATAAAACCATTTTACAAAGAGATCCATTTGTAAGAAAAACTCTTACTGAAAGGTCCAAAACCTTAAATACATCATTGTTCACATTGTACAACATTAATCATTTCCTCTCGAGGACAACATATAACAATTTCTCTATCAAAGCACATACTGGAGCAACATAAAACCTCGAGGCTTACCAGCCAAAATCTCAGATTGTTCATGAAACCACAATGAACCAACTCCAAGGACCTGAGAGTACAGAGACGACACATAGGACTTCTATCTATAAGACACGATAGACAGTACACTCAACCTGAGCTGTCACTACTGTCCCTGCTGCTGATGTTCTCCCTCTGTAGAAAGATCTTCGCCACCTCGTGCATGTCCACCTAAAAAAATGTGGATCCCACGGGGTGAGACAACTATCCCAGTGAGAGATATAACTCTCCGCTGACCATATTATTATCACAGATTAAGCATTTATAAACTGAGTAGAGGTTCTTTTTATATTAATAGGCAGGATAATTCAATGTTATGAATAGAATGAAGTAATCTCCTTTCTTAAGGAGAACATTGCATCTACCCATGGTAGAGTTATAAATCATTTATCTGCTTTGCAAGGAATATAAAGAGAATAAATAAAATCTATCAACTGAGATGTATAACTAAAGTACACATCAATCAATGTTTTCCATATTCGATCCTTAAGTAGATATGCTACTCAGCTGATTACATTTTACAATCACACTTATTCCCTAAGGAGATGAGGTATACCGCTCATACTCCAACCTTCGGTTGTGAAACCCAAAGATGGTTCCATACAAGGTCATCTAACAGAGCCAACTGTTATGACCTCCCTTGTCTCGTTCAGTGTGAGACCACATGTAGGACATCTTGTGTCACTGCTAAATAACTTTCCAGGGTATACTGGCAACTTCGCTATAGAGTTGTAGGGGCAACTGCCCTCTCTTCAGAATCAAGAGATTTTATGTTTATCTCCACATCATCCAGCATTCATCATCATCATCGGGAGATTCATGATACATCCATATCGAAACATATAATGAAGGATTGAGAGATATCGTGTTTATCTCACGTCAATTCCTCCATTAGGGCATAAGGTATTTGCACCCATCACCCCCACATATTCAAAAATATGCGTTCATCATGAGATCTTGTAGGAAAACCTGTTTCACCATCACCAGCTACTGGCGATGATGGATCTATGGCCAGGGCGCTACATGATGAGATTACACTTGGTTAATTAGGTACATTACTGTATTCTTTTAGCATCAGTCAAGTTTTCAAACATGATTTATTATGACAAATGCTTCAAGGAAAAGAATAATACATCTATCAAATACTTTTCAAATCTTTAGAAAACATATAACATTTATGATCTCAATCCCTTATCACATTATTGATAATTTCTTATCTCTTAACATTATCATCAACATGATTACTAGATATGGGTATTCAAACCCTGAGTTCATCATAGAACATTGTTAATACCTCTAAGTCCTGAAACTAAGGTATACATGATACTTGTTATACAAGCATCTCACATGGCTCACAAGGCCCATTAAACATCTTGTCACCTCTCACTAGGCAACAAATTATCACATGGCTCACAAGCCCATTACACATCTTGTCACCTCTCACTAGGAAACAACTAATTCACATGGGTCACAAGGTCATTGCACATCTTGTTACCTCTCACTAGGAAACAACTTATTCACATGGCTCACAAGGTCATTGGTCATTATACTTTTTATACAAGTATTTAACATGCCTTACAAGGCTTATGCAATAAGAGAATTACAACCTTCCCATCATTAGGGTTAGGGTTTCCCTTTATAGCCGATTAGGGTTTCATGTTCATATTATTAATCCAAACCCTAATTCATTGCTCCACACATTTAGGAGCATACATTGATATCATAGGTATTCAATCATACTTATTTATTCTCATCAATTATCATTAAATGATTATCAACACAAGGTATGAGTTTTCTCTCATCCTACCAGAATATGATTACATCATACTTTATTAACGTGGCTTAACCCTTTCTCAAGGTATGTTAGCCTACACTTATCAAAGTGCTTTAAACTCATTACATCTCAATGTAACAAATGACATAACACACTTCATGTGTTACTCATCCAAGTATATTGGATTTGAGGTGCATCAAGGTATATCAACTTTGAGGTACTGAATATGATATTTATCATGTCTTGATCTATCACTTCCCTCATCACAGTTAACTTACTTAAGTTCATAAATTATCTTGTATTAGGGTATTTCCCATGCTAATACTTTATGCACTAACTCATCACATTTATCATGTAGTGTATTGGTCATAAGTCACATATTTGAATTGTCCAACCATCATCAATTGATATGGACTTATCTCAGATTGAAGCATTGTTGATATAAAGTGGTCCATTATCAATTACTTTAGGTGTTTCACCTATCAAGGTATTAGCCACACCATTACTTGGTATTATACTCATCACTCCTAAAAGTGTTTGCCCTCACCTTTACAAAGTGTCTCAGGTTAGAGGTGTGCATATATTCACCATATTGGGTTGTACATGTATCGACACCACCATATCGGGTTGGAGGTGTATGGGCACTCACCATATCAGGCTAGAGATGTATGAACACCATCCATATCAAGCTAGAGGTGTATGAACACCATCCATATCGGGCTAGAGGTGTATGAACACCATCCATATCGGGCTAGAGGTGTATGAACACCATCCATATCGGGATAGAGGTGTTTGTATGTGTGACCCATGTAATGCATGAGGTATTAAACCATCACCATGTCGGGCTAGAGGTGCATTCAATCACCATATCGGGTGGCTCATCATATAGGGTTGGCCGTGATGGGTTAGGGTTTGCCATATCGGGCTAAACCCAATATATATTCATCTTATTTCCTTCTTCAAGGGTACCATCCTATCTTAAGGATGAGTAATAGGTTAAAAAAATGGTTAAAATCTTCTCAACCCATTACACAAGTCCATAGGAGTGAACGGCACCAAGCCATATCGGGCTACACCATCCAATGTTGGGTTGCAACACCCATGTCAGGTTAGGGTTGGTTGTGATGGGCACATGGTACATGTCTGTGTCACCCATGGTGTTTAAGAGGTATCAACTCATTACCATGTCAGGCTAAACATCAACTAGGGGTGGCCGTGACATGCTACATGTCATCTCGAGTTGTGTATCGGGCTACCATATTGTGCAATAGCACTTACTACTCTTCACTCATATCGGGATACCCAAATTAGGGTTTCATATCAACTTACAAGTATACATTTAACCTTGTATCGTGCATGGAGTCTATACTTGACTTCCTATCGTGCACGAGGTGTATACTACACCACCATATCTTGCAAGAAGATATACTATCTTATTCATATCGTTTTAGTGGAGTAGGTGCATCACCATATTGGGTTAGAGGTGCTTACTTGTGTGCTTGAACCCGATATCACTTTACCTTTGATGATGTCATCATCATCAACCTCTAGACCTTTGTTCTTACTATTCTAAGTCATGGAAAATAGTCGCATGAAGATTTTAGAACTCAAAGGATCATCAATTATTCAAGAGAAATTGAAATTGCAAGTAGTTCAACAAGTATGACAAAATTGAAGGTGCATAATAATATAATTGGGTTCAAGTTATATAACCCGCCTTAAGATCAACTTCAAAGCTCCAAGCTTCAAAGATCCACATTCCCAAGGTTGAGGATGACTTTATCAAAATTCCAAGACTCATTCACAACTCCTTCATATACAAGGAATCACCATGGATAAGCAATTGGTGAAGAAGAAAAGAAAGGAAGATCAAAACCCTAAAATCATGCTTCAATCCAAGGTTGAAGATGATCATGACCTCACCTTAGGGTTAAGTATTGAGCTCCTTCTTTCTCTAGAACCTTTGCACGATACCTCACAACCTTTTCATGATATTCCACCACTTGTGGCCGATATCCCCCTCACTTGTGGCCAAAAACACTTCACTATGGACGATATCACCCTTCTTGGCCGATATCACCCTACTTGGGTGATATGATCTTGCTATGGGCGATACCCAAGGCCCATGCATGATACCACATAAATCCTACATGATACAAGGATCCTATGCACGATACCTTAGGGAATCAGGGTGGTAAGATCCAAAAAAATCCATTAAGGGGTGAAACTAGGGGTATTTATACTTGTTGCTCATGAAAGAAGGTAAAAATGAGGTGTCATCAATTTGAGCTAGTAGGTGCCATGTGTCCATGCGTGGATGACACATGTAAATGCATACATAAACATTTATACTATCATGAAAAATGTTTGAGGATCATTTAGGGATAAGGATTCATCCATTACATATCCCTTAGAATAAGATATATCAATTAATTCATCACTTTATTCACAACTCATCACAACTTTACTAAGGAAGTTGTAACCCGACACACATCACCTGCTTGAGGTGCTTTGCACGATATGGCCTTTTCCAAGAGTACACAAAATGATATTATGCTTGTCCTCTGGCTCCTTGGCCGATAGGTACTCATATATAAGCTTTTCAACTTGATAAAACTCAAGTTAAGATTTCATATTCAACCCCTTTTTTAGTCATTTCATCACCAAGATTACCATCACTCATAATTGATTCAAACATGGTGTCTCATTCATTCTCTCTACTCTAAATGATACATATATGAATTAGGGACACTCTAGAGGTGGTAATTTGCATATCAACCCTATATTTTGGGTAAATTACAATTTGTACCAAAATTGGTGCACAAGATACTAACATTATTCAAACATGTTCAAACTTGGAATTTAGGCTTTCCACAAGCCACCACTTAGAAAATTTTTCTCTATTATGATGCTAAAACACTTAAGGCATGTTCAACATGTTACAATTTGCAGTATATCCCCTCATCTTAGGTAAATTGCATTTTGGTCCAAAACAAAGGAACACTGCTCAAACAACATTCAATCAGGACCAAACTTGGCACATAAGTGTGTCACATGATAGCAAAAAACCTTAGAGGATTATATTAAATTTCTAAAAAGCTTACTTAGCCAAAACAAATAGGGTTACCTCATAACCCAGGTCAGGGTCATTACAAAAGATGTCTCTACAGCACAAGGCACTACATGATTAGAGTTGCACTTGATTAGTTATGCCATTTGGGTGAATTAAGGATGCATCATACAAGTGGACATACAAACCATAATTCACTTATAGCAAGCATATGAATATCACAACTTCAAAAGATATAAAATGTGTGAAACATAATTTCTCATCTCATCATCACATGGTACTATTCACTTGTCGTTCATGAGACAACACTAGTCATCATACTATCACAAGATATAAATCCTTTTCACAATGTCACAGGGTATCAACCCTTATCAACAAAAAGGTATTATACCTCATTCAAGGCTCAACCATGCCCAGAGGTCATTAAGACCATCATACTATTCCCTGCAAGATCATCATTATCTTTCATGCCTTATAACAAGGCTCAACAACATCACTTACATATAATATACCAGATCAGCACATTATTGCATTAATGAGATGGAAGATATTCATAAACAATCATAGAAGGGTTATATTAACATAAAAAATATTCTTTTATTACATCAACATGCAAGGAATCTAGATATGATTAACCCTTATCAAATTCATAATACACATGTTTAACATAAGAAAGTATCAACCATGTGACTATGATAACCACCAATTAACACATTAAGGTTGTGATCATATTAAGGAGGTTATTTCACCATCATGCCATCATATAAGAAGGTTAAACATGAATACTCATCTTTATCTATTTGCATTAGAGTTAGATTTAACAATATAAATTATATTAGTGTTACTAATATGCACTCATACCCAAACCCTAACTCGTGGCATCCCCATTGGATCATGAATGCATAAGGTGAATCATCACCATCACATTCCATACTATTATCAAGTATGAACCCACACCTAAATCAAGGAGTAACCATCGGATTATAGTGAGACGACCCGATACCAAATCAGACCGTCACAGTAATTAATTGTGGAATTAAACATAAGCAGTGGAATTACTGATAATCACTAAAAATTAAAACCATTTACAAAGAGATACATACATTGGAAAACTCTTTCAAAAAGAACCAAAGTAATTCAATTACATTCTAGTTCACAAGTACATATCTTGTACCATCTCTTCTCGAGGATTACAAGCATCAACTGCCTTGTTAAAACTCTACATAGGCAGTATAAGAACCTCGAGGAATCAAGCCAAAATCTCAGATCGATTCATTAAACTAACTACTGACTCTGAGGACATGAGAGTACAGAGATGAAACATAGGACTTTATATATAAGACATGATAGCCAGTGTCTCCACCTAAGAATTCACAGCTGTCCCTACTGCTACTACTGTTGCTCTTCCCCTGCAGTAGGGTTTCTGCCTCTTCCTCCACGTCTACCTAAAAACTTGGACCCCACGGGGGTGAGACAATTTGAAATTGCCCCAGCGAGAGATATAACTCTATGCCAGAAACATTATTATTGCAGTTTATTAGAGTAAAACTGAGAAGAGGAATCATATTTGTTCAATAGCAGTTAAATCAATGTCTAAACAGGTTAGAGCAATATTCTTATTCAAAACATATCAGCTATATCTTAATAAAGCAGCATGTCACTTATCCAATAAGGAATATGAAAAACATGTATAACTTTTATCTGATATACTAAGCAAGATAACATCAACCAGTGATTCTCGTATTTCAACCTTAAGCAAATACACTACATGGGTGATTACATTTTACAATCATACTTAATGCCCATGAGAGATGAAGTATACCATTCATGCTCCAACCGACCATGATTACGTAAAGCATCGGTACCACACAAGGTCAATGGAAGAGCCAGACTCCAAGATGTCAACCTTCTCGGTCAGTACGATATTATATGGCAGAGACATCACGTGTCAAACTACAATTAGCTTGCCAGGGTATAGTGGCATCTTCGCTATAGAGTTATAGCCCGCAACATATACTCTCTTTAGGGTTATGGCCCGTAGCCAATGTCTGGTATCATATTATGGAGTCATGTCCCGTAGCCATACTCATACTGGGGTATGGTCTGTAACCAATCCCGTACATACGATATAGCCCGCAACCATTCCTATGGGGCATGAGGATATAATTGCCCAATTACCCCCACATATTCAAAAATATGTGCTCTGAGTTTAACTCATTTCACCATTCAGCAAATTCTAACGCTGATGGATTTGTGGTCAGGGCACCTACATTATATGATATCACTTGATTAATTAAGTGTATTACCATATTCTTTTTAGCATCAAACAAGTTCTCAAACATCAATTATTTTAACAATTGCTACAAAGAATGTGTAATACTTTCATCAAGTATTGTTTAAATCTTTAATAAAGCATTGGGATCTCAATTCCTCATCTCATCAAGAACATTCTCATCCTTTCACAAACTCATAATCATGATTATAGAAAATGGGTATTCAAACCCTCAGTTCATCAAGGAACATTTGTTACCACTTATCAGGTAACTAGAACACCTTCAGGTCATCTGACCAAGGTAAACATGATACTTGCTACACAAGCATCTCATATGGCTCACAAAGCCCATTTCATATCTTGTTACCTCTACTAGGCAACAAAGCATGTTATGGCTCACAAGGCCCATTAACAATTTCAATAAATGAAACATCATAGCTCATACCTAGCTATGTTCATCATTTCATGATACCTGCATGGTTAGTAATCATGACAACAGCTATATCAATTACATATCAACATCCTATTATACAAGGGCAACACCCCAAATCCTTTATTAGGGTTAGGGTTTCCCAATTCATGCCAATTAGATATACTCATCCCATTATCCATCATTAGGGCTATGGTTAATTATCTCATTGCCCAAAATTAGGGTTTCATGTACTATAACCCAAAATTAGGGTTTCTCATACCTTTACCCTATATTAGGGTTAGAGCTTCATATAGCATTACATAGCATCACCCTAAATTGAGTCTCACATCACATTTCTATGTTAGGGTTTCACTTGACATCACCCTTAACTAGGGTTTCACATGACATCACCCTTAATTAGGGTTTCTCATGACGCCACCCTTAATTAGGGTTTCACATGACATTACATCACCCTGTATTATGGTTTTACACATCATTACCCTGAATTAGGGTTTCTTACAACATTTCCCCAAATTAGGATTTCATGAAGCTTTACCCAAATTTAGGGTTTCATGAAACATACTCTTTTAAATTAGGGTTTACCAATAAAATACCCTGAATTAGGGTTAGGTCATTGCTTCCATAAGCATCAAATGTCCATTATTCTAAACATACTTACTTACTAAGTACCTTAGTGATACTTTTATTGTAATCAACCTTGAGATACTTTATGATCACTCATTTAGTTTTGAGATTAATTGATCCTTCAAACGATCTTGGGGTACTTGACATCCATTCAGTCTTGAGGTGCTTGACCTCCATTCGGTCTTGAGGTGCTTACCTCCATTCGGTCTTGAGGTGCTTACCTCCATTCAGTCTTGAGGTGCTTAACCTCCATTCGGTCTTGAGGTGCTTACCTCCATTCGGTCTTGAGGTTCTTACCTCCATTCGGTCTTGAGGTGCTTAACCTCCATTCGGCCTTTAGGTGCTTAACCTCCATTCGGTCAACTCTCCCAAACGGTCAACATGACCAAACGATTTTGAAGATCAACTTACCCATTCAATCTTGATCAACTTTACCCATTCGATCTTGATTGTTTTTACCCATTCGATCTTGATCACTTTTACCCATTCGGTCTTGGTTGATTTTACCCATTCGGTCTTAATCAAGTTTACCCATTCGGTCTTGATTGGTTTTACCCATTCAGTCTTGATCAATTCCATCAATTAAGGCTTCAATCAATTTCAATCGATTGGGGTTTGAAATTAGTAGATCATCCATGCATGGAACCTTTAAAATCAAATCAATTGGTATCATTGGATCATCATCCATCCACATCAGCATTGATCCTCCAAATGGTTTGAGACCGTTTGATCTCAAATGGTCTTGAGATCTTTTACTCCCAAACGGTCTTGAGACCGTTTGGTTTCAATCGATCTTGAAACCGATTGGTTCTAATGTTGAAACCGTTTACTCATGTACTTTATTGAGGTGTGTGCTTATGATGATGTCATCATAATCAAGCTATGATCCTTCCAAATATACTGCCATTCTTATGGAAATTTCATCAATTATTCAAAGGAATATCAAGAAGAACAAAATGATCAACAAGTGATGAAGAATTGAATGTAATAATAACATTTAAGGGTTCAAGTTATATAACCCGGATTCAAAATTGAAACCAAGCTTGAAGCTCCACGTATGTAATGGTGAATGAAGCTTTCTCAACCTCCCAAGGTCCGTCCTCAAGCTTTTGAGTGAAAAGAAATGGCTAGGATTGAAGATTGAATGGAGAAAAGAAGAAATCAACCACTGATTTTCGATTTCCACCATGAAATCAAGGTTGAAGATGATTAAGGAGATTACCTACAGGTTGGGGCACGTAATCCTATTTCTTATAAGCTCCCTTGTGCTCAACCAAAGCAAGGAGAGAAAGAAAATCCGAAAAAGAGTCTTCAAGTGGATGGAAAATGAAGTGTTTATAAGGGAATTTCAATGAGAGAGAAAGTCTTATAATAATCCTTTAACTTCCCAAAATTGGTGCCACTTAACCCCCTCACTTCCTTGCATGCAAATACATCTTCCCCACCTTCTAATTCCTCTTCATTATCCATGAATTAAAGGAAAAGCAATTAAGCACCTTAATTCATATAGTACTAATATCCCATTTTTAGTGGATATTACTTTTTAGTTAACTAATGTGAGTGGGCTCTCCACTTAGTTAGGATATTTTTGTGGCCTTTGCAAGGAACAAGGACGTTCACACTTATGCAAATTCAACCATCTCATATTTGGTTGAAGGGCACTCCCATAAATATATTTATTTTTGCATTAAATTGAATTATGTTTCCAATTATGCTTAAATCTTGATTATTTTAATATCAAGATTCTCTCTCCTCCAAAGTCATTCAAATGAGGCGCCCTTCTCATTTTATTTTCTATACATGATGCCAAGAAACATTAGGGACTCTCTATAGGTGGTATTTTGCATATTGAACCCTAGGTTTTGGGTAAATTGCACATTACACCAAAACTAGGTTTTAATGCCCAAACATTGCTCAATAAGCTCTTTCTTGGTGCTCAGGATACCACAAGCCATACCTATACATCATTCTCATTCTTATGATGCTTCAACACTTGAGGAACATTTTATCATGTACAATTTTCAATTTAACCCCTCAACTTGGGTAATTTGTACTTTAGTCTAAAATAGACAAAACATTGTTTCAACATTATTCAAAAAGGACTAAAATTGAAACATAAGTTCCTCTTGAGCCTTAATTACTTTTCAAGAGATAAGAACAAGCATATAATTTAACTTTATTAACAAAACGTCTAGGGTTAAGGCATAACCCATGTCAGGGATGTTACAAATTATCCACCCCTAACAGGGATTTTGCCCCCGAAATCATCAAGAGAAAAGAGAAGGGTACTTCCTCCTCATCGCTTCCTCTAGTTCCCATGTAGCTTCTTCCAAGACTAACTTTCTTAAGTCATTGGCATCAGGTACTACCATCCTACCATGGTAACAGACTACCTGATCCTCTGACTCATGAAATCCATCCCGTTTCTCACTACCAAACTCTGTACTGATCTGCTGGACCATAGTATCAACTTGTTGTGCTTCTTTAATCTGTTGTCTCAGAGTAGGTTTTATGAGCATCTCAGCTAACAGCCCAGCGAACAATGATACCTTAAGATGTATATCAAGATGTCATCTATGAAGACTACTATGAACTGATCAAGAAAAGGTCGAAAGATTCTATTCATGAGTTCCATAAATGCAGCTGGTGCATTAGTTAGTCCAAACGACATAACTACGAACTCATAGTGACCATACCTTGTCCTAAAGGCAAACTTAGGTATTTCACTCCCCTTGATACACAATTTATGATATCCCGACCTGAGATCTATCTTAGAGAAGATAGTTGCACCACACAACTGATCAAACAAGACATCAATCCTTGGAAGAGGATACTTGTTCTTTATAGTTACTTTATTCAACTGTCTATAATCAATGCATAGTTGCATTGATCCGTCCTTCTTCTTAACAAAGAGAACCAGAGCACCCAATGGTGAAGTACTCAGTCAGATAACAACCTTCTCAAGCAACTCCTACAGTTGTTTCTTGAGCTCTGCCATCTCATCAGGTGCCATTCTATATGGTGTTTGTGTTATTAGTTGCGTCCATGGGATTAGATTAATCTCAAAATCAATCTCTCGGGGTGGAGGTACACCTAGAAGTTCCTCAGGGAACACATCTGCAAACTCTCTAACTATCTGAACTTCAGAAAGATTAGAGCTTCTTCATTGTGGTATCTACCACATGTGCCAAGAATACAAAGCATCCTTGTCTTATCAGCTTCTCAGCTACCATAGATGACGCAAGACAGGTTGGAAGAATCTTTCTATCTCCCTAAAAGATCCATGTGTCACTATCATCAGTGAACACAGCCTGCTTGGAAACACAATCCAAGACAACCTTGTACTTTTCTAGGGTGTCCATTCCAAGAATTATATCAAACCCATGCATTTCAAGTGGTATAAGATCCACTTGAATGTGATGTTCAGAAAAGGAAAGAATGTAGGGAGAACACACCTCCCACAGCACTGCAGATCCCCGCAAAGGAGTTTGCAACATCAAAATCTCTGCCCTATGACCAACTGTCATATTGCAGTCAAGAATCACTTCTCTAGTGATGAAGGAATGCGTAGCACCCAGATCAATTAAAATAGATACAAAGCAGGATAAAGACACATCAGAATGAAATAATACCATCTGACTTGTCACAACTCGAGGGTTGACTACTGCTTCGGGTTGATTCATCACATAGAATCTAGCTGTTGCTTGTAGTTGACCATGTGCTCAGTTTTTGGGTGCCGATGAACTATCTTGGGATGCTTGTCCACATCCTCTAGCGCCACTCGAAAATATTCGCCTCTGAGAGCCTTGCTAACTCTGCCTCTGGGGTTGAGTTACCATTGTGTTCCCGACTGGACAATCCCTTGCCAAATGTCCCACTTGTTTGCACCGATGACAAATCCCGGTCTTAGGATAGGGTTTATGAGGTCCAGTCACCGATGTTGATGTTGTGCTGGGGGCTCTATTTGGAACAAAACTATGGCCCCTACCACTACATGAAATCCATTGTGTCTGGGTATTGAATTTGGATGGTGCTACCAGTGCAGAAAACCTTAGATTCTTAAAGCTATCATACCTCTATCCTTGGAACTAAGTGTACACCTTCTTACCATTGGTCTGTCACTTCTCGATCACAGACCTCTCTATCCATTTAATGGATTCCACAAATGTGGCAAACCTCTCCCTATTCTCCAAGCAGACACAGGATTGGTCAATTCAGCGTTCAACCCTTTCTCAAAACATTGAATTCTTTCCTCATCAGTAGCTGCCATATGCGGATAGAACTGCAAAAGCTCCATGAACTTAGCCTCATACTCGCTAATGTTCATCGGTCCTTGTCTTATCTTCTCAAACTGGGATATCATCTCATCTAGGTAAGTCTTAAGGAATATCTAATGACAAATTCTCATCGGAATTCTTCCCATCCGACTTCAACACCTGGCCTTTTGCCTTCTTCAATAGTCCACCAGTGACCAGCACTCCCTTTCAGTAGGTACACTGCATGCCTTACCTTTTCAGCTTCAGGAATATTGAGGATTCTGAAAGCCTTCTCTAGTTTAGTCAAACATAAATCTGCATCTGTTGGGTCATCTGTACCAGCATACTCTCTGGCTCCTACCCAGTGAAGCCTCTCAAAAGTCTTACCAGCTCCCTGTCCCTCATTATGGGCTGGTGCCCTAGGTGCAGGTGGTGGCATCTTGTCTGTCATGTGCATCATAACTGCCATGAACTGCCCAAATAGAGCATTAAAAGCTGGATTCTCTATCATGGATGGGTCAAACTGGGGTTGTTCAGGTACATGTTCCTCCCTAGTCTGGTCCCTTGCACCTCCTCCTAGTGCAACAACACTGCTCTCAACAACATGTTCTTTGTATGATCCAGACATCTTCAAGTTCTTCTTCTCCTATATGAGTAGAAGACACTATTAGATAAACTTGAAGACACTATAACAGACTCAACAACCTTAATCCTATGTATCTGTAGACTCAGCGAACCTAGAGCTCTAATACTACTAAATTGAGACGACCTGATACCAAATGAGACTTTTACAATAATTAATTGCGGAATTAAACATATGCAGTAGAATTACTGATAATCACTAAAAATTAAAACCATTTACAAAGAGATACATACATTGGAAAACTATTTCAAAAATAACCAAAGTAATTCAATTACATTCTGGTTCATAAGTACATATCTTGTACCATCTCTTCTCGAGGATTACAAGCATCAACTGCCTTGTTAAAACTCTACATAGGCAGTATAAGAATCTTGAGGCATCAAGCCAAAATCTCATATCGATTCATTAAACTAACTACTGACTATGAGGACCTGAGAGTACAAAGGCGACACATAGGACTTTATATATAAGACATGACAGCCAGTGTCTCCACCTGAGAATTCATTATTGTCCGTGGTGTTGCTGATGCTCTTCCCCTACAGTAGGGTTTCTGCCTCTTCCTCTGCGTCTACCTAAAAACTTGGACCCCACGGGGGTGAGACAATTTGAAATTGCCCCAGCGAGAGATATAACTCTCTGCCAGAAACATTATTATTGCAGTTTATTAGAGTAAACCTGAGCAGAGGAATCATATATGTTCAATAGTAGTTAAAACAATGTCTAAACAGGTTAGAGCAATATTCTTATTCAAAACATATCTGCTATATCTTAATAAAGCAGCATGTCACTTATCCAATAAGGATTATGAAGAACATATATAACTTTTATCCGATATACTAAGCAAGATAACATCAACAGTGATTCTCGTATTTCAACCTTAAGCAAATACGCTACACGGTTGATTACATTTTAAAATCATACTTAATGCCCTAGAGAGATGAAGTATACCGTTCATGCTCCAACCGACCATGATTACATAAAGCATTGGTACCACACAAGGTCAATGGAAGAGCCAGACTCCAAGACCTCAACCTTCTCAGTCAGTATGAGATTATATGGCACAGTCATCACGTGTCAAACTACAATTAGCTTGCCAGGGTATAGTGGCATCTTCACTATAGAGTTATATCCCGCAACATATACTCTCTTCAGGGTTATGGCCTGTAGCCAATGTCTGGTATCATATCATGGAGTCATGGCCCGTAGCCATACTCATACTGGGGTATGGTCCATAACCAATCCCATACATAGGATATAGCCCGCAGCCATTTTTATGGGGCATGAGGATATAATTGCCCAATTACCCCCACATATTCAAAAATATGTGCTCCAAGTTTAACTCATTTCACCATTCAGCAAATTCTAACGCTCATGGATATGTGGTCAGTGCACCTACATTATATGATATCACTTGATTAATTAAGTGTATTACCATATTCTTTTTAGCATCAAACAAGTTCTCAAACATCAATTATTTTAACAATTGCTACAAAGAATGTGTAATACTTTCATCAAGTACTGTTCAAATCTTTAATAAAGCATTGGGATCTCAATCCCTCATCTCATCAAGAACATTCTCATCCATTCACAAACTCATCATCATGATTATAGAAAATGGGTATTCAAACCCTTAGTTCATCAAGGAACATTTGTTACCACTTATCAGGTAACTAGAACACCTTCAGGTCATCTGACCAAGGTAAACATGATACTTGCTACACAAGCATCTCATATGGCTCACAAAGCCCATTTCATCTCTTGTTACCTCTCACTAGGCAACAAAGAATGTTATGGCTCACAAGGCCCATTAACAATTTCAATATATAAAACATCATAGCTCATACCTAGCTATGCTCATCGTCTCATGATACCTGCATGGTTAGTAATCATGACAACAAATATATGAATTACATATCAGCATCATGCTATACAAGGGTAACACCCCAAATGCTTTATTAGGGTTAGGGTTTCCAAAATCATGTCAATTAGAGATACTCATCCCATTATCCATCATTAGGGCTATGGTTAATCATCTCATTGCCCAAAATTAGAGTTTCATGTACTATAACCCAAAATTAGGGTTTCTCATACCTTTACCTTGTATTAGGGTTAGGGCTTCATATAGCATTACATAGCATCACCCTGAATTGAGTTTCACATCACATTTATATGTTAGGGTTTCACTTGACATCACCCTTAACTAGGGTTTCACATGAAATCACCCTTAATTAGAGTTTCTCATGACATCACCCTTAATTAGGGTTTCACATGACATTACATCACCCTGTATTAGGGTTTTACACATCATTACCCCAAATTAGGGTTTCTTACAACATTTCCCCAAATTAGGATTTCATGAAGCTTTAGCCAAATTTAGGGTTTCATGAAACATCCTCTTTTAAATTAGGGTTTACCAATTAAATACCCTGAATTAGGGTTTATCATATCATTACCCTAAATTAGGATTACACCATCACCCTAGATTAGGGTTTCACTTAGCATTGCCCTAAATTAGGGTTAGGGATTCATTAACCTTCTCGATCAGGGTATTATGATCTCATCAACCTGGATCATATCCAAATTACATATTGTATTTATGTTGATAGTGTCAAGGTTAAATCACTACATGATTATCATTCATGTATAAGTTCCTCTTCATTTAAAAAAAAATGCATAAGTTCCCATCTCTCTCAATTAGATTTGAATCAACTTGAATGAAGAGTTGACATAGTGTATTAGGTCATTGCTTCCATAAGCATCAAATGTTCATTATTCTAAACATACATACTCACTATGTACCTTAGTGATACTTTTATTATAATCAACCTTGAGATACTTTATGATCACACATTTAGTTTTGAGATCAATTGATCCTTCAAATGATCTTGGGGTACTTGACCTCCATTCGGTCTTGAGGTGCTTACCTCCATTCGGTCTTGAGGTGCTTAACCTCCATTCATTCTTGAGGTGCTTGACCTCCATTTGGTCTTGAGGTGCTTGACCTCCATTCGGTCTTGAGGTGCTTACCTCCATTCGGTCTTGAGGTGCTTACCTCCATTCATTCTTGAGGTGCGTAACCTCCATTCGGTCTTGAGGTGCTTACCTCCATTCGGTCTTGAGGTGCTTACCTCAATTCGGTGTTGAGGTGCTTAACCTCCATTCGGTCATGAGGTGCTTAACCTCCATTTGGTCAACTCTCCCAAACGGTCATCATGACCAAACAGTTTTGAAGATCAACTTGCCCATTCGATCTTGATCAACTTTACCCATTTGATCTTGATTGATTTTACCCATTCAATCTTGATCACTTTTACCCATTCGGTCTTGGTTGATTTTACCCATTTGGTCTTAATCAAGTTTACCCATTCGGTCTTGATTGGTTTTACCCATTCAGTCTTGATCAATTCCATCAATTAAAGCTTCAATCAATTCCAATCGATTGGGGTTTGAAATTAGTGGATCATCCATACATGGAACCTTTAAAATCAAATCAATTGGTATCATTGGATCATCATCCATCCACATCAGCATTGATCCTCCAAATGGTTTGAGACCATTTGATCTCAAATGGTCTTGAGACCGTTTACTCCCAAATGGTCTTGAGACCGTTTGGTTACAATCGATCTTGAAACCGATTGGTTCCAATGTTGAAACTGTTTGCTCATGTAATTTATTGAGGTGTGTGATTATGATGATGTCATCATCATCAATCTCCGATCCTTCCAAATCTACTACCATTCTTATGGAAATTTCATCAATTATTCAAAGGAATTTCAAGAAGAACAAAATGATCAATAAGTGATGAAGAATTGAATGTAATAATAACATTTGAGGGTTCAAGTTATATAACCCAACTTCAAAATTGAAACAAAGCTTCAAGCTCCACGTCTCTAATGGTGAATGAAGCTTTCTCAACCTCCCAAGGTCCGTCCTCAAGCTTTTGAGTGAAAAGAAATGGCTAGGATTGAAGATTGAATGGAGAAAAGAAGAAATCAAGCATTGATTTTCGATTTCCACCATGAAATCAAGGTTGAAGATGATTAAGGAGCTTACCTAAAGGTTGGGGCACGTACTCCTATTGATCCTAAGCTCCCTTGTGCTCGTCCAAAGCAAGGAGAGAAGCAAAATATGAAAAAGAGTCTTCAAGTGGATGGAAAATGAAGTGTTTATAAGGGAATTTCAATGAGACAGAAAGTCTTATAATAACCATTTAACTTCACAAAATTGGTGCCACTTAAACCCCTCACTTCCTTGCATGCAAATCCATATTCCCCACCTTTGAATTCCTCTTCATTATCCATGAATTAAAGGAAAAGCAATTAAGCACCTTAATTCATATAATACTAATATCCCATTTTTAGTGGATATTACTTTTTAGTTAACTAATGTGAGTGGACTCTCCACTCACTTAGGATATTTTCGTGGCCTTTGCAAGGCACAAGGACTTTCACACTTATGTAAATTCAACCATATCATATTTGGTTGAAGGGCACTCCCATCAAATATACTTATTTTTGCATTAAATTAAATTATGTATCCAATTATGCTTAAATCTTGATTATTTTAATATCAAGATTCTCTCTCCTCCAAAGTGATTCAAATGAGGCACCCTTCTCATTTTATTTTCTCTACATGATGCCAAGAAACATCAGGGACTCTATATAGGTGGTTTTTTTTGCATATTGACCCCTAGGTTTTGTGTAAATTGCACATTACACCAAAACTAGGTTTTAATGCACAAACATTGCTCGATAAGCTCTTTCTTGGTGCTCAGGCTACCACACGTCATACCTCTGCATCATTCTCATTCTTATTATGCTTCAACACTTGAGGAACATTTTATCATGTACAATTTGTAAGTTAACCCCTCAACATGGGTAATTTGCACTTTAGTCCAAAATAGACAATACATTGTTTCAACATTATTCAAAAAGGACTAAAATTGAAACATAAGTTCCTCTTGAGCCTTAATTACTTTTAAAGAGATAATAATAAGCATATAATTTAACTTTATTAACAAAACATCTAGGGTTAAGTCATAACCCAGGTGAGGGATGTTACAAATTATCCACCCCTAACAGGGACGTCACCCCCGAAATCATCAAGAGAAAAGAGAAGGGTACTTCCTCCTCATCTCTTCCTCTAGTTCCCATGTAGCTTCTTCCAAGACTAACTTTCTTAAGTCATTGGCATCAGGTACTACCATCCTACCATGGTAATAGACTACTTGATCCTCTGACTCATGAAAGACATCTCGTTTCTCACTACCATACTTTGTCCTCATCTGCTGGACCACAATATCAACTTATTGTGCTTCTTTAATCTACTGTCTCAGAGTAGGTTTTATGTGCATCTCAGCTAACAGCCGGCTAAAAATGATACCTTAAGTTGTACATCAAGATGTCATCATTGAAGACTACTATGAACTGATCAAGAAAAGGTCAATAGATTCTATTCATGAGTTCCATAAATGCAGCAGGTGCATTAGTTAGTCAAAATGACATAACTATGAACTCATAGTGACCATACCTTGTCCTAAAGGTAGACTTAGGTATGTCACTCCCCTTAATACACAATTGATGATATCCTGACCTCAGATCTATCTTAGAGAAGATAGTTGCACCACGCAACTGATCAAACAAGTCATCAATCCTTGGCAGAGGATACTTGTTCTTTATAGTTACTTTATTCAACTGTCTGTAATCAATGCAAAGCCACATTGATCCATCCTTCTTCTTAACAAAGAGATCTGTAGCACCCCATGGTGAAGTACACATTCAAATAAAACCCTTCTCAAGCAACTCCTACAGTTGTTTCTTGAGCTCTGCCATCTCAGCAGGTGCCATTCTATATGGTGTTTGTGCTATTGGTTGCGTGCCTGGGATTAGATTAATCTCAAAATCAATCTCTCAAGGAGGTACACCTAGAAGTTCCTCAGGAAACACATATTCAAAATCCCTAACTATCAGGGACCACATGAAACCCATGGGCATAGATGTTTCTAGGGTGTCCATTCTAAGAATTATATCAAACCCATGCATTTCAAGTGGTATAAGATCCACTTGAATGTGATGTTCAGAAAAGGAAAGAATGCAGGGAGAACACACCTCCCACAGCACTACAGATCCCAGCAAAGGAGTTTACAACATCAAACTCTATGCCCTATGACCAACTGTCATATTGCAGTCAAGAATCACTTCTCTAGTGATGAAGGAATGTGTAGCCCCCAGATCAATTAAAACAGATACAGAGCAGGATAAAGACACATCAGAATGAAATAATTCCATCTGACCTATCACAACTCAAGGGTTGACTACTGCTTTGGGTTGATTCATTGCATAGAATCTAGTCGTTGATTACTGTTGACCCTATGCTCAGTTGTTGGGTGCCAATGAACTAGCTTGGGATGCTTGTCCACGTCCTCTAGCGCCACTCGAAAATTGTCACATCTGAGAGCCTTGCTGACTCAACCTCTAGGGTTGAGTTACCATTGTGTTCTCGACTGGACAATCCCTTGCCAGATGTCCCACTTGTTTGCACTGATGATAGATCTTGGTCTCCGGATAGGGTTTATGAGGTCCAGTCATCGATGTTGTTGTTGTGTTGGGGGCTCTATTTGGAATAAAACTACGGCCCCTACCCCTACTTGACGCCCATTGTGTCTGGGTATTGAATCTGGCAGGTGTTGTCGGTGCAGAAAACCTCAACTTCTTAAAGGTATTGGACCTCTATCCTTGGAACTGAGTGTACACCTTCTTACCACTGGTCTGTCGCTTCTCGATCACAAACCTCTCTATCCATCTAACGGATTCCACAAATGTGGTAAACCTCTCCCTATTCTCCAAAGCAGACATAGGAGTGGTCAATTCAGCATTCAACCCTTTCTGAAAACGTCGAATTCTTTCCTCATCAGTAGCTGCCATATGCGGACAGAACCGCAAAAGCTCCATGAACTTAGCCTCATACTCGCTAATATTCATCGGTCCTTGTCTTATCTTCTCAAACTGAGATAACTTATCATCTAGGTAACTCTTAGGGAAGTATCTAATGACAAATTCTCATCAAGATTTCTTCCCATCCGACTTCATCACCCAACCTTTTTCCTTCTTCAATAGTCCATCAATGACCAGCACTCCCTTTCAGTAGGTACACTACATACCTCACCTTTTCGGCTTCAGGAATATTGAGGATTCTGAAAGCCTTCTCCAGTTTAGTCAACCATAAATCTGCATCTACTGGGTCAACTGTACCATCATACTTTGTGGCTCCTACCCAGTGAAGCCTCTCAAAAGTCTTACCACCTCCCTATCCCTCATAATGGGCTGGTGCCCTAGGTGCAGGTGGTGGCATCATGTCCATCATGTGCATCATAAATTCCATGAACTGCCCCAAACAGAGCATTAAAAGCTAGATTCTCTATCATGGCTAGGTCAAACTGGGGTTGTTCAGGTACAGGTTCCTCCCTAGTCTGGTCCCTTGCACCTCCTTTTGGTGCAGCAACACTATTCTCAGTAGTGTGTTCTTCGTGTGATCCAGACATCTTCAAGTTCTTCTTCTCCTATATGAGTAGAAGACACTATCAGATAAATTGGAAGACACTAGAACAGACTCAACAACCTTAATCCTATGTCTCTGTAGACTCAGCAAACCTAGAGCTCTGATACCACTAAACTGAGATGACCTGATACCAAATCAGACCATCACAGTAATTTATTGCAGAATTAAACATAAGCAGCGGAATTACTGATAATCACTAAAAATTAAAACCATTTATAAAGAGATACATACATTGGAAAACTCTTTCAAAAAGAACCAACGTAATTCAATTACATTTTGGTTTATAAGTACATATCTTGTACCATCACTTTTCAAGAATTACAAGTATCAACCACCTTGTTAAAACTCTACATAGGAAGTATAAGAATCTCGAGGCATCAAGCCAAAATCTTAGATTGATTCATTAAACTAACTACTGACTCCAAGGACCTGAGAGTACAGAGACGACACATATGACTTTATATATAAGACATGACAGCCAATGTCTCCACCTGAAAATTCACTACTGTCACTGCTACTGTTGTTGCTGCTCTTCCCCTATAGTAGGGTTTCTGCCTCTTCCTTTGCATCTACCTAAAAAGTTGGACCCCACGGGGGTGACACAATTTGAAATTGCCCCAACGAGAGATATAACTCTCTGCTAGAAACATTATTATTGCAGTTTATTAGAGTAAAACTGAGAAGAGGGATCATATACGTTCAATAGCAGTTAAATCAATGTCTAAATAGGTTAGAACAATATTCTTATTCAAAACATATCAGCTATATCATAATAAAGCAACATGTCACTTATCTAATAAGGAATATGAAGAACATGTATAACTTTTACCCGATATACTAAGCAAGATAACATCAACAGTTAATCTCGTATTTTAACCTTAAGAAAATACGCTACACGACTGATTACATTTTACAATCATACTTAATGCCCTTGAGATGAAGTATACCGTTCATGCTCCAACCGACCATGATTACGTAAAGCATCAGTACCAAACATGGTTAATGGAAGAGCCATACTCCAAGACCTCAACCTTCTCGGTCAGCACGAGATTATATGGCAGAGACATCACGTGTCAAACTACAATTAGCTTGCCAGGGTATAGTGGCATCTTCGCTATAGAGTTATAGCCTGCAACATATACTCTCTTCAGGGTTATGGCCCGTAGAAAATGCCAGGTATTATATCATGGAGTCATGGCCCGTAGCCATACTCATACTGGGGTACGGTCCATAACCAATATAGTACATAGGATATAGCCCGCAGTCATTCCTATGGGGCATGAGGATATAATTTCCCAATTACCCCCACATATTAAAAAATATGTGCTCCAAGTTTAACTCATTTCACCATTCAGCAAATTCTAACGCTGATGGATATGTGGTCAGGGCACCTACATTATATGATATCACTTGATTAATTAAGTGTATTACCATATTATTTTTAGCATCAAACAAGTTCTCAAACATCAATTATTTTAACAATTTCTACAAAGAATGTGTAATACTTTCATCAAGTACTGTTCAAATATTTAATAAAGCATTGGGATCTCAATCCCTCATCTCATAAAGAACTTTCTCATCCTTTCACAAACTCATCATCATGATTATAGAAAATGGGTATTCAAACCCTCAGTTCATCAAGGAACATTTGTTACCACTTATCAGGTAACTAGAACACCTTCAGGTCATCTGACCAAGGTAAACATGATACTTTCTACGCAAGCATCTCATATGGCTCACAAAGCCCATTTCATCTCTTATTACCTCTCACTAGGTAACAAAGCATGTTATGGCTCACAAGGCCCATTAAAAATTTCAATAAATGAAACATCATAGCTCATACCTGGCTATGCTAATCATCTCATGATACCTTCATGGTTAGTAATCATGACAACAGCTATATCAATTACATATCACCATCATGCTATACAAGGGTAACACCCCAAATCCTTTATTAGGGTTAGGGTTTCCCAATTCATGTCAATTAGAAATACTCATCCCATTATCCATCATTAGGGATATGGTTAATCATCTCATTTCCCAAAATTAGGGTTTCATGTACTATAACCCAAAATTAGGGTTTCTCATACCTTTACCTTGTATTAGGGTTAGGGCTTCATATAGCATTACATAGCATCACCTAGAATTGAGTTTCACATCACATTTCTATGTTAGGGTTTCACTTGACATCACCCTTAACTAGGGTTTCACATCACATCACCCTTAATTAGGGTTTCTCATGACATCATTCTAAATTAGGGTTTCACATGACATTACATCACCCATTATTAGGGTTTTACACATCATTACCATGAATTAGGGTTTCTTACAACATTTCCCCAAATTAGGATTTCATGAAGCTTTACCTGAATTTAGGGTTTCATGAAACATCCTCTTTTAAATTAGGGTTTACCAATAAAATACCCTGAATTAGGGTTTATCGTATCATTACCCTAAATTAGGATTACACCATCACCCTAGATTAGGGTTTCACTTAGCCTTGCCCTAAATTAGGGTTAGGGATTCATTAACCTTCTCGATTAGGGTTTTATGATCTCATCAACCTGGATCATATCCTAATTACATATTGTATTTATGTTGAGAGTGTCGAGGTTAAATCACTACATGATTATCATTCATGTATAAGTTTCTCTCTCTCAATTAGATTTGAATCAACTTGAATGAAGAGTTGACATAGTGTATTAGGTCATTTCTTCCATAAGCATCAAATGTCCATTATTCTAAACACACATACTCACTAAGTACCTTAGTGATACTTTTATTGTAATCAACCTTGAGATACTTTATGATCACTCATTTAGTTTTGATATTAATTGATCCTTCAAACGATCTTGGGGTACTTGACCTCCATTTGGTCTTGAGGTGCTTGACCTCCATTCGGTCTTGAGGTGCTTACCTCCATTTGGTCTTGAGATGCTTACCTCCATTCGGTCTTGAGGTGCTTAACCTCCATTTGGTCTTGAGGTTCTTACCTCCATTCATTCTTGAGGTGCTTACCTCCATTCGGTCTTGAGGTGCTTAACCTCCATTCGGTCTTGAGGTGCTTAACATCCATTCGGTCAACTCTCCCAAATGGTCAACATGACCAAACGGTTTTGAAGATCAACTTACCCATTCGATCTTGATCAACTTTACCCATTCGATCTTGATTGATTTTACCCATTCGATCTTGATCACTTTTACCCATTCGGTCTTGGTTGATTTTACCCATTCGGTCTTAATCAAGTTTACCCATTCGGTCTTGATTGGTTTTACCCATTCAGTCTTGATCAATTCCATCAATTAAGGCTTCAATCAATTTCAATCGATTGGGGTTTGAAATTAGTAGATCATCCATACATGGAACCTTTAAAATCAAATCAATTGGTATCATTGGATCATCATCCATCGACATCAGCATTGATCCTCCAAACAGTTTGAGACCGTTTGATCTCAAACGGTCTTGAGACCGTTTGGTTTCAATCGATATTGAAACCGATTGGTCCCAATATTGAAATTGTTTGCTCATGTACTTTATTGAGGTGTGTGCTAATGATGATGCCATCATCATCAAGCTCCGATCCTTCCAAATCTACTGCCATTCTTATGGAAATTTCATCAATTATTCAAAGGAATTTCAAGAAGAACAAAATGATCAACAAGTGATGAAGAATTGAATGTAATAATAACATTTAAGGGTTGAAGTTATATAACACGCCTTCAAAATTGAAACCAATCTTCAAGCTACACGTCTCTAATGGTGAATGAATCTTTCTCAACCTCCCAAAGTCCGTCTTCAATCTTTTGAGTGAAAAGAAATGGCTAGGATCGAAGATGGAATGGAGAAAAGAAGAAATCAAGCATTGATTTTCGATTTCCACCATGAAATCAAGGTTGAAGATGATTAAGGAGCTTACCTACAGGTTGGGACACGTCCTCCTGTTGCTCCTAAGCTCCCTTGTGCTTGGACAAAGCAAGGAGAGAAAGAAAATATGAAAAAGAGTCTTCAAGTGGATGGAAAATGAAGTGTTTATAAGGGAATTTCAATGAGAGAGAAAGTCTTATAATAATCCTTTAACTTCCCAAAATTGGTGCCACTTAACCCCCTCACTTACTTACATGCAAAGACATCTTCCACACCTTAGAATTCATCTTCATTATCCATGAATTAAAGGAAAAACAATTAAGCACCTTAATTCATAAAATACTAATATCCCATTTTTAGTGGATATTACTATTTAGTTAACTAATGTGAGTGGGCTCTCCACTCACTTAGGATATTTGCGTGGCCTTTGCAAGGCACAAGGACGTTCACACTTCTGCAAATTCAACCATCTCATATTTGGTTGAAGGGCACTCTGACGTGTATTTTACTACGCGCTAAAAACGCAAGTGTACGCGTCGAGTAGTACAGGCCTTGTGAGGCCCGAGTCGAACACAGGGATACTCGGAAATGTTGGAGACTCCTACTAACTATTTGCGATCAGCTAAGCCGAATAACAAATTGGGGTTGTTGAATAAAATTAAAAGAAAACAAAAATAAAACAAAGCAAACAATCGATTAAAGGTTAATTTAATCAATTCAAAAGGATATCTTTAGGATTGCGGTTTCACCGCGGGTTTTCATTGTATTAGGTTTTATATAATGCCTCAATCTTCTCTCTCTATCTGGGTAATGGCCTGAAAATAGAATTGCCCACTGTCGTGGTACAATTCACTGTCTAGGTTTAGGTCGGTTCCATTGTCGTAGTAACCTATACCCTAAACTAGATGCATTATGAACGATCTCTCAGTATCCACCATTAATTTTACACCACCTTGGTCAAGGGATTTGTCGATTACTGTAGATTTCGTCTCTTTTCAACCGTTAACACTTCTTTCAAAGTGATTAAGGGCATTAGGTTATTATTATGGTGATCAAGCATAACAATATATGGAGAAAACGAAACTATACCACGGATTTAAGAGAGAAAATATGAATTACTATTATAAAATTGTCATACAATGAATCCCCGGGCTACTCCCGGTCCTAAAGATGAAGGGGATTAGCCCCGCATGGTCATCTCACACAAGTACAAGGTAGAGATAGGGGAAATCATGTGAAAAACGTGGAATGAAAGGAAAAACCCCTGAACGGAGAAGAACTGGTTGATCCTTTGCATGGAACATGTGCTCTCCCGCCTTTCGGTGGTGAAATCCATCTTCTGCGGCGTCCGGATCGACTGGTATGAGCTTCTGGCCTCCGTTCTCCTCTCCACTTCTCCTCGGTACTTGTGCAATGGCTAATCCGATCCCCCCTGGCGTCTGGGCGGCCGTCCTTAGGTATAAGTCCCTAATTAGGTCGTTAATTAACTCCAGCCGTCTGATTGAGAACAATCTGAATCCAACGCATACCTGACGGCGTCGATACCATCGACGCGGGTCGATGGTATCAACCCCGTGTGGTAGCGGCAGCCCTTGATTTCTTTTCGTCCGAGAGCCTGTTGTAGTCTCGATACCATCGACTTGGGTCGATGGTATCGACCTCCCTCTAGCGACGGCTTTGTCGTTTTGCGTCGCTGCAGCCTCCTTGTGTCGATGGTATCGACGGGGTGTCGATACTATCGACTGCTTCATCGCCAACAACCTGAAGGTGACTCGATACCATTGACATCCCTGTCGATAGTATCGACGATTTGCTACTCAATCCGGCTGGCAACCTATGACCATGTCGATGGTATCGACTTCCGTCGATGGTATCGACGGAAGCACATACTCGTTTGTCCTAAAATTCAAAGACAAAATCACATCAATTCACACAAATAATAATAATTTGACAATTAATGCTAAAAAATGATGAAATAAAGGGGATTTGACATAAAATAGTGGCAAAGACCAAAATGGATGAATTATGCAATATTAACCATAAAAATGACTAATAAAAGCATAAAACACATATCAAACAGGTCAATAAATGTGACTCAAAATCATCGCATCAAACTCCCCTAAGCTTGAACGTTGCTTGCCCTCGAGCAACTAATCCTTAGAATAGAATTGCTAATGTCAACTGAAAAACAACACAAAACACCCAACATCCCATATGACTCCCACCGGACATTCACATATCGGCCCTCTCTAACCACGGAACAGTAATTACCCTAAAGGCGACAGTAATCATCCATCAAAGAAATTGACCTCAAAACTGATGAACACTATCACATAAGGCAGTTAACATAATAAAACTCGCCGGTTCAGCCTTGGTGCATCTTGTGATCTCCTATACTACGTTGCTCGCCCTAACTACCATCTATATGGAAGCAGTTCTCCTGATGTACATTAGTGAGGAGAAATTCACGGTGGCCTACCAATCCGAGCAACGGGTGGATGAAATGGGTGGCTCATGGAAGAAAGTGGAAGTATTGTACTGTTTCAACATGCATAAAACAAAAATGCCCTAACTGATGCAAATGCACATGAGAAATGCCCTAATGCCTAAAATTGGGTGGAATGATGCATGTACTAACCATCCATCTCAAAATGAAATGTAACTTCTAATTAAGCTACATCATGTACTCAATTATCTCGAATTGCAGGTGATATTATGTTCCTTTCTCCTTTTTATTCTTATTGCTTCTACATAACTCTTTTTCATTATGCAGATTTTCTTTCAGAATTTTTTTCTTTTTTTTTCTTTTTTTTTTCAACCCTTTATATTCACGATTGATAATGAATATTTTATCGGGCTTATTCTTCATACTCAAAGATTTGCACTATTCAGAAGGTATGGAACAGTTTAGTTCACTATTTTAAGGAAAATTGAGATACATGATGTAATTTATGCATGAAAATTATGAATGCAACTACATGGCATGCACCTAAGGGTAATGTGCATGAATCACTATACTTCATTTTTTTATAAAAAACATATGGAAAGTTGCGATGCAAGTCCTATCTAGATGCTATGCAAACAAAAGGAATTAAAACTACACTTTACTTCCAATTCTTGGGTGGATTATGGAAAAATGAAGTGGAACGATCACAAGACTAGATGACTGAACCTTGGAAAGATATTATGTGTCCCTCCTTACTGACCTGTGTAGTAGTTTAGAGGGTTCTCTCTCTTACATCCAATTAAAGTCTCATTACCATTTGGTCAGATTAGGATCAAACAACCATTTCCGTCCACTTTCATGAATCATTAGGAGTACAGGTGTGAGTTGTTGTTTTAGAGTTGACAGAACCAATCATTTTCATAGGATGTGTGCCCAAGATTAAACAAAACAAGCTTTTCAAACACACAAATTTTTTTTAAAATTTCCCTTGATTTTCCCTTGCACTACTAAAGAGATGACACAACTTTATGACATCCACCATTACACTAGATAGCATGTGGATCCTACAAAAACTAAAAAACAAGAAAACAAATAACAAGAACAAAAGCAATAATGCTAAAAACTAAAAACAATAAAAGATAAAGATAAAGCTGTTCCAACTACCCCCCTAAGCTTGAATTCGACTATGGCCTCATAGTCAAAAACAAACTTAAAGATTGGAACAGTGATACCAGATCAGTCCTGTGGTGGTGGAGGTGGGTATTGCGGCGCCGTGGGGTCCCAAGACGGGTATTGCCCCTGAAAGGTCGGATCATACTGGGGCATCGGAGGAGGCTGTGGATACCCCCCAAAATAATTCTGGCTCCAGTAATGATCGTAAAACGGCTGCTGCTGCTGCTCCATCCTGTGCATCTGATCATGGATGTTCTCCTGATTTGCAAAAAGAAGGTGCTCATTCTCGAAGATCGCCTGCTGGTTGACGAAGAGCCGGTTGGTGGTGTCTTGAATACCGGCATAGGCAGCTGTGTGGCTATGCTGCATCTGCTGGATGTCCTGCAGCATATTGTACATGCCTTGCATGGAATAGGCATCCTCGCTGGGCTGTGAGGGCTGTGGTGATGGCGGCGGAGGCTGTGATGATGAAGATGCACCCGGATGCATCCGAGGGCGCTTCCGGGGTGCTACTCGTGCTCGAAGAGGTGTAAGGGTCTCCTCTTCCTCCTCAGCCTCATCATCCTGTCCGTCGTCGCCGCCATCATTTCTGCCTTCTTCATCGGAGTCGGCGATAGCTATGATTGGCCATCGAAAATGTTGTGCTCCCTCGATGTTGAAGACCGAATCAGGAAGCGCGCACTCTTGGTACGCTTGATTTACGTGGCAATGCGCAAAAGCCATGCCAGCTCGGAGAAGAACGAGATTGGCTCGGTGTAGATGTTGCAAGTTGACCTTGCTTCTCATAGAAAGAGGAGTCATCTGATCGAGATTCAAGCCCACGTAGAGGGCTATCTTGGTGACAAGCCCCCCAAAATGAATCGGGGCTTTTCTCGTGCTCCTCTTCACCGCCAATACTCGTTGTAGAAAGAATGCACCCCAGTTGCATTCTTGGCGCTTCAGGAGCTGATATAAGAAGAAAAGATCTGTCTCCTGAAATTTGCTTAGCGCCAGATCACTTCGAGCAAAGATGGTGGAACTCAACATCCGGTGCAATACCCGAACAAAAGGGTGCTCGAAGTTGGCTACTGCAGCGTTGTGGTAGCTCACCGACCTCCCTTGTGGCACCGTCACCAACTCAGAGAAGAGAGCGTCGTAGTTGGTGCGATTATCCGGCCGCCGGTGGTCGTATGGAGAATGATTCCAATTGAAGATCCTGTTGAATTGGCGAAGCGTGAGGGTATAGTCACGGTTGTACAGCCGGAAAGACACCCGGCCCTTTATCCATTCACGGTCGGTGGCGACGACATCGTTGGGCACGACGCAGACGTCAAGTGATGCCATGAACTCCGCCACCAACTCTTTTTAGGTTGGCCACTCGCCGAAAAACAGTTGGCCATCAGCATGGTACTGTAACTCATCGGGCCTCCTGCTTGTACGTTTCGCCTGCCCCTGCAGAACATAGGCCAAATTGGCCTCGAATCCAAGGTCTTGGATCATTTCCCGGTCCACATACCGGGTGGGTTCGATCTTCCTTTTTAAGATCTCCTCATAGATATTCTTCACCTCTGTGGAAGGATGCATCATGCGCGGATGTGCAACCGACCCGGGAGGAGGTGGCACAAACTCTGGGATATCCTCCGGGTCCGCACGTGAAGAAGATGCTCCAGCGACGTGAACCATGTTGGCGACGAGAAAGGGATTAGAAAGAGAGATCGGTGTAGAATGGAGATATGAATCTTCGCTCGGTGACGATCGTCGCTCGCTGATGCTGGTCTTCGCTCTTGGATGGCTCGGGGAAATGCTCGGCGCAAAGGGAGGAGATCACTCTGAAGGTGTGACGTCAAATGACGTAATGATTCTCCTTAAATAGACTTGGCCGGCGCCACTGTTAGCCCGTCGATACCATCGAGGTGAGTCGATGGTATCAACGCTGGTCGATGTTATCCGCCCCTCACATGGTATCGACGGTTGTCGATTGCTGTATATTGAAACACGGATCGCTGACGTGTCGATACCATCGACATGGGTCGATGGTATCGACTCTGCACCCGGATCGATGACGTGGAAGCCACGATCGCCGTCGATTTGTTTGCGTGGATCGGTGACATGGGTGGTCGATACCATTGACTCGAATCGATGGTATTGACTTTTATTCATTGCGACACCGCCACTTTGCATTTCAACCTGTAACCATGTCGATACCATCGACATGGCCGTCGATGGTATCGAGTTGACTGTGACATATCGGTCTGCACTTCTCCAGAGATCTCGATGGTATCGACGCCTGTGTCGATACTATCGACTTTTCCTTTTCGACCACCTGTAGGTATGTCGATACCATCGACGAGGCCGTCGATGGTATCGACTCAGAACGAAATCTATAGTCGTCAACCTGTACCCTTGTCGATACCATCGACGAGTGTGTCGATGGTATCGACTCTTCCTCAGCCTGCACAATGAACAAACGGATCAAGGTATCTTCTTTACACTAAAAATTGAACAAAAATAAAGCAAACTATGATTATAAATAATCTATCCTAATGTACCGATGGTTGGGTTGCCTCCCAACAAGCGCCCTTATTTAATGTCTTAGGCTAGACTGCTTCTGGGCGTCTCAATCATCCAAAAGTGAAATGAATTTGACCTCATTCACCTTCCTCTTGTAACTCTCCCCAAAATAGAGCTTCAACCTTTGTCCATTCACCAAAAACGTGGTATCACCATCACGCACTAAGATCACGCCGTGTGGTTTGACCTCTTCCACCATGAACGGTCCACTCCACCGGGATTTGAGCTTCCCGGGATGCAACTTGAGTCGTGAGTTGAACAACAAAACACTATCTCCCTTCTTGAATGTGCACAACTCGATGTGGCGATCGTGGATCAGCTTTGTGCGCTCCTTGTATATCCGTGCGTTCTCATACGCCATCATCCTTAGCTCGTCCAACTCATTCAATTCAAGCATCCTCTTTCTCCCCGCTTCATTGTAACTCAGATTTAGCCTTCTAAGCGCCCAATGGGCCTTATGCTCCAACTCAACCGGCAAATGACAAACCAGGCCATACGCCAACCTAAAAGGCGTGGTGCCTATAGGTGTTTTGTAAGCCGTCCTATATGCCCACAACGCATCCGATAGTAGGGCACTCCAGTTCTTCCTCGTGGATGCCACCGTACGCTCTAGAATCTTCTTAATTTCACAGTTTGAGTACTCTACCTACCCTTGGGTCTGTGGGTGATATGGGGTGCCTATGTTATGCTTGACCCCATATTTCTTCAATAATGTCGAAAAATTTTGATTCCTAAAATGCGTACCCCCATCACTGATTATCAGTCGGGGTACCCCAAACCTGCAGAAAATATTTTCCTTCATGAATCTGCACACTACAGTGGAATCATTAGTCCTTGTGGGTATTGCTTCCACCCACTTCGACACATAATCAACTGCTAATAAAATGTATAAATTGGAGTTCGAGGACACAAAAGGTCCCATGAAATCTATGCCCCAAAGATCAAACACCTCCACTTCTTGAAACATATTCAGGGGCATCTCCTGTCGCTTTGAGATATTACCTGCACGCTGGCAAGAATCACATTGCCTCACAAAATCGTAGGCATCCCGAAACAAAGTTGGCCAATAAAGGCCACTTTCCAAAACCTTAGCTGTCGTGCGCGAGCTTGCGTGGTGTCCTCCCGTGGGTGATGCATGGCAATGTTGGAGAACGCTCTCGTACTCCATTTCAGGCACGCACCTGCGCAAGATACCATCCCTGCATTGCTTAAGAAGAAGTGGATCATCCCAAAAATAATATCTTAAAGAATGGAAAAATCTTTTCTTCTCCTGATATGACCAATCTTCCGGGATGATCCCGCAAGCCAAATAATTTACAATCTCAGCGAACCAAGGATCTTTAGAGTTAATCTTCAAAAGTTGTTCATTTGGAAACGTCTCTGTTATGGGTATATGTAAATCTTTTTCATCCACCCTTTCTAACCTAGACAAATGATCTGCAACAACATTTTCAATCCCAGATTTATCCTTGATTTCGATGTCAAATTCTTGTAAGAGCAAAATCCACCTAATGAGTCTAGGCTTTGCGTCTTTTTTCTCCATTAAGTATTTTATCACGGCATGGTCAGTCCATACAACTACTTTAGATCCAACTAAATACTGCCGAAAATTTTCAAAAGCGAAAACAACGGTGAGTAATTCTTTTTCCGTAGTTGTATAATTCAATTGGGCATCATTCAAGGTCTTTGAAGCATAAAAAATCACGGCGGGCTTATTTTCAACCCGTTGCCCCAACACAGCTCCTACCGCAAAGTCCGAAGCGTCACACATTAGTTCAAAGGGTTTTGTCCAATCCGGTGTTTGAACAACCGGTGTAGAAATTAGCTTTTCTTTTAACACTTCAAACGCATGTAGACACTTATCATTGAAATCAAAAACTGCATCTTTCTCTAAAAGATCGGATAGAGGTTTCGCGATTTTAGAAAAATCCTTTATAAATCGTCGATAGAACCCCACATGTCCCAAGAAACTTCTTACCCCTTTTACTGAATTTGGTGGGGGCAATTTGGAAATGACCTCAATTTTTACTGGATCGACCTCTAAACCTTTACTAAAAACCTTATGTCCTAGCACTATTCCCTCATTCACCATCATGTGACATTTTTCCCAATTGAGGACCAAATGTGTGTCCTCACAGCGCTGTAAAACTTTGTCCAGATTATAGAGACATTCATCAAACGATGCACCATGCACCGAAAAGTCATCCACAAAAACCTCGAGACAACGTTCTACCATGTCAGAAAATATGGCGAGCATACAGCGTTGAAACTTCGCCAGTGCATTGCATAAACCAAAAGGCATGCGGCGGTACGCGAAAGTCCCATAGGGACAAGTGAAAGTAGATTTCTCTTGATCCGAAGGATCAATCGAGATCTGGTTGTACCCCGAGTACCCGTCAAGAAAACAGAAATGCGATCTACTGGCAAGACGCTCTAAGATTTGATCAATGAACGGTAAAGGAAAATGATCCTTTAGCGTGGCGGCATTCAAACGGTGGTAGTCAATGCAAACTCGCCACCCGGTTACCAATCGGGTGGTGACAGGTTCATTTAGCAAATTTTGGGTGACAGTAATTCCCCCCTTCTTAGGGACTACCTGTGTGGGACTCACCCATGTCGAGTCTGATATGGCGTAAATAATACCTACAAAAAGAAGTTTAATGACCTCCTTCTTCACAACCTCCATCATGCTTGGATTGAGACGTCGTTGAGGTTGAATCACGGGCTTGGCTCCCTCCTCGAGCCGGATCTTGTGCTGGCATAGGGTAGGGGAAATCCCCTTGATATCTGCAACGGACCACCCAAAAGCTCCCCGGTGGTTCTTCAGCACTATCAACAGTTGCTCCTCCTCATCCGCACTCAAATAGGCAGAAATGATCACTGGTAACTTATCTTCCTCAGCTAGAAAGACATATTTGAGATGCGGTGGCAGCGACTTTAATTCAAGATCCGGTGGGCTGATCAAAGATGATTGAAGTGGCGGGAGGAGTTCACCTAAATCTTCATAGTGCCTCGAATAGAAGCATGGAAGCATCTGAAGCATTTTAGCGCACTCCTTGAGTGAATTGCTCCGCATCCAATCATGTGCAATGTTTAACAAACACGCCTCCAATGGTAATTCCGAAAATGCATCAGAAATAGAATTAGAAATCACATCATCCTCCAGAAAAAGGGGAATGTCCTCATTCTCATCATTCGGGAACCCCACAGCTTTGCACAAAGAAATTACTTTGGTCTGCTCCATGATATCTACAGCCAAAGTTCCATTGTCCACCTTGCTTATCACATGAGCCATATCCAGAAATGGCTTCCCAAGACAAAGTGAAATATTACTATCCAGATGTTTTACCATATTGCATTGTTCCTTTGTTTTAGATGACGCAGTACTTGAAGGCATGACCATCTCAAAGCGGTCATCAGCTATGCCCTAGGTCAAGCGACCTCTCCCCATCTCTAAGATCATGTCGGCTGTAGCTTGGAAAGGACGTCCAAGTAACAATTCATTTCCATGTTCATCCTGCATCTCCATGACTACAAAATCTGCTGGAAAGACAAATATATCCACCTTCACTAACACATCTTCACATATTCCATAAGGTTTTACCACAGAGTTATCCACCAATTGAATCGTCATATTGCTTGGTCGTGACTCCTTCAATCCCAGCTTTTTAAATGTAGAAAGGGGCATCAAGTTGATGCTTGCCCCTGAGTCACATAATGCTTCACCGAATTTAAACTTCCCAATATAACAAGAAATGTTAAAGCACCCAGGATCTTGCCTCTTTGGCGGTAAAGTGCCCATGATGAAGGCACTCACTTGCTCCTTTAACACGACAACCTCTGTATCCGGAATTTTCCTCTTTTTGGTTATGACATCCTTTAGAAACTTCCCGTATGAAGGAATCTGCTCAATAGCTTCCAGTAAAGGGATATTGACTGAAAGCTTCCTAAAAGTGTCTAAGAACTTCTTGAACTGTGCATCTGCCTTCCTCGCTTTAGCACTATTTGGATACGGGATCGGAACAGCTTGTGCCCTTTGATGAGGTGGCACATAAGGTGTCTTTTTCTGAGATTCCTCCTCTGCAACCTGTTCTTCAGTATCATCTACAGCTGTGTCCTCAACCTGCTCTGTGACTGGCATGGGCTGCTCCTCATTGGATTTACCTTCTTCTTCAGTTTGTGGTGTGCTTGTCTCCTCGGCCCTTGGATTCAACAATTTCTTGCCACTTCTTAGCAGAATAGCCTTCGCTTGCTGATTTCCCCCGGGAACATTGGTATTCCCCGAAAAACCTGGATGTGCCGGCTTCTTCAAACTGGCGATCTCGGCTGCCATCTGTGCCATAGATGTCTCAATGGTCCTCATTTGAGCCCCATGGCTCTGCAATGTTTGCCCAAATTGATTCATGAACTCTCCTTGCTGCTTGATTTGCTGGCCAAACGTATTCATTAGCTCTTGATTTTGCTTTATAAACTGATTGAGCAGCTCCGTGCTCTTATCTTCTGCTACTGGCATGGGTTTAGCATCCGGATCCTGCAGAAAATTATTTGGATCCTTCCAAGAGAACTTTTTATCTTTTCTCCATGAATAGTCATTGTTCCTATATCCTTGCTGTTGTCTCATGTATTTGACTTGAGCCTCATCCTCGGACTCATTCTCCTCCTTTTGCATTAGCTTCTTGGCGAGAAGATCCATCTTCTCATTCAGCTCTTTCATTGCCTTGGACTCTCCTGCAACTCAAACTTGCTCTACCGGGCCTCTTTCTCTCTCACCCCAGGACTGCTTTCTAGCCATATTCTTGAGTATCTCCCAACATCTGGTGTCTGTATTATTCAGAAAAAAACCTGACCCAGCTGAATCCAGATTACTCCTATCATGCTCAGAGAGAGCAAAATAGAAGATCTTCACCTGCGTCTCTTTGTCCAACCCATGATGCGGGCACCTCCTCAGCATAACCTGAAATCTCTCCCAGGTCTCTGAATATGTCTCACCGGCCTGTTGGGTGAAGTTATGAATCTTCCGGATCATGTCGTTAGTCTTCTCAGGAGGGAAGAACCTCTCAAAGAAGACCTCCACCATATGGTCCCAGGACTCCATGAACTCATCGTCCAAATTATACAACCACTCTCGCGCGGCTCCCGCTAAGGAACTCGGGAAGAGCTTGAGATATAGTGCATCCTGTGGAAACCAATCGATTTTTACCATGTCACAGTTTTTAACAAACCGGCTGATATGTGCGACGGGGTCCTCATTCTTGAGCCCATGAAAAGCATTCGACTTGACCAGATTTATCAAAGCTGGATCAATCTTGTATGTTGGTATGTTGATTGCCTGCTTCTTTATAGGCTCCTTGGAAGCTGATGCGGAAGAAGCCTTGATCTTCTCCCATATGGTCTGTGCGTCGGCCATCTCTTCCTGTTCAAATTCAGAATCTATCTCTTCTTGGTGTTCTTGCTCGTTAAAATCTTCATCCTCAGGTCCCGATAGCGGAACCTCGGGTGTGGGATTTGCATAGTCAGTACAGCGCATTTGCACCATACACAGCACCTAAAATAAGAAAATTCAGTTCAGTACAGTGCTTTGACGAGTATAAAAATGAACGAACAATAGAAAGAAAATATTTGAAGTTGAATGAAAATTATAATTAAAAAAAATGTGGCCTAGAGTGGCCGCTCGTAGCACTCGAAGTGCCAACAATTTCGCTGTATCCCCGGCAACGGCGCCAAAAACTTGACGTGTATTTTACTAAGCGCTAAAAACGCAAGTGTACGCGTCGAGTAGTACATGCCTTGTGAGGCCCGAGTCGAACACAGGGATACTCGGAAATGTTGGAGACTCCTACTAACTATTTGCGATCAGCTAAGCCGAATAACAAATTGGGGTTGTTGAATAAAATTAAAAGAAAACAAAAATAAAACAAAGCAAACAATCGATTAAAGGTTAATTTAATCAATTCAAAAGGATATCTTTAGGATTGCGGTTTCACCACGGGTTTTCATTGTATTAGGTTTTATATAATGCCTCAATCTTCTCTCTCTATCCGGGTAATGGTCTGAAAACAGAATTTCCCACTGTCGTGGTACAATTCACTGTCTAGGTTTAGGTCGGTTCTACTGTCGTAGTAACCTATACCCTAAACTAGATGCATTATGAACGATCTCTCAGTATCCACCATTAATTTTACACCACCTTGGTCAAGGGATTTTTCGATTAATGTAGATTTCGTCTCTTTTCAACTGTTAATCCTTCTTTCAAAGTGATTAAGGGCATTAGGTTATTATTATGGTGATCAAGCATAACAATATATGGAGAAAACAAAACTATACCACGGATTTAAGAGAGAAAATATGAATTACTATTATAAAATTGTCATACAATGAATCCCCGGGCTACTCCCGGTCCTAAAGATGAAGGGGATTAGCCCCGCATGGTCATCTCACACAAGTACAAGGTAGAGATAGGGGAAATCATGTGAAAAACGTGGAATGGAAGGAAAAACCCCTGAACGGAGAAGAACCAGTTGATCCTTTGCGTGGAACACGTGCTCTCCCGCCTTTTGGTGGTGAAATCCATCTTCTGCGGCGTCCGGATTGACTGGTATGAGGTTCTGGCCTCCGTTCTCTTCTCCACTGCTCCTCGATACTTGTGCAATGGCTAATCCGATCCCCCCTGGCGTCTGGGCGGCCGTCCTTAGGTATAAGTCCCTAATTAGGTCCTTAATTAACTCCAGCCGTCTGATTGAGATCAATCTGAATCCAACGCATACCTGATGGCGTCGATACCATCGACGCGGGTCGATGGTATCGACCCCGTGTGGTAGCGGCAACCCTTGATTTCTTTTCGTCCGAGAGCCTGTTGTAGTCTCGATACCATCGACTTTGGTCGATGGTATCGACCTCCCTCTAGCGACGGCTTTGTCGTTTTGCGTCTCTGCAGCCTCCTTGTGTCGATGGTATCGACGGGGTGTCGATACTATCGACTCCTTCATCGCCAACAACCTGAAGGTGACTCGATACCATCGACATCCCTGTCGATAGTATCAACGATTTGCTGCTCAATCCGGCTGGCAACCTGTGACCATGTCGATGGTATAGACTTCCGTCGATGGTATCGACGGAAGAACATACTCGTTTGTCCTGAAATTCAAAGACAAAATCACATCAATTCACACAAATAATAATAATTTGACAATTAATGCTCAAAAATGATGAAATAAAGGGGATTTGACATAAAATAGTGGCAAAGACCAAAATGGATGAATTATGCAATATTAACCATAAAAATGACTAATAAAAGCATAAAACACATATCAAACAGGTCTATAAATGCGACTCAAAATCATCACATCACACTCCCATCAATATATTAATTTTTGCATTAAATTGAATTATGTTTCCAATTATGCTTAAATCTTGATTATTTTAATATCAAGATTCTCTCTCCTCCAAAGTGATTCAAATGAGGCGCCCTTCTCATTTTATTTTCTCTACATGATGACAAGAAACATTAGGGACTCTCTAGAGGTGGTATTTTGTATATTGAACCCTAGGTTTTGGGTAAATTGCACATTACACCAAAACTAGGTTTTAATGCACAAACATTACTCAATAAGCTCTTCCTCGGTGCTCAGGCTACCACAAGCCATACCTCTGCATCATTCTCATTCTTATGATGCTTCAAAACTTGAGGAATATTTTACCATGTACAATTTGCAAGTTAACCCCTCAACTTGGGTAATTTTCACTTTAGTCCAAAATAGACAAAACATTGTTTCAACATTATTCAAAAAGGACTAAAATCGAAACATAAGTTCCTCTTGAGCCTTAATTACTTTTCAAGAGATAAGAACAAGCATATAATTTAACTTTATTAACAAAACATCTAGGGTTAAGGCATAACCCAGGTCAGGGATGTTACATATAGCATACTAGTGTTTCAACAACAATAAGAGAGTACTCCATGATTGTATTAGTCATTCAAGGACTATTCATACCCAATTACCATCATTTAGTTATATTAAAGCTAGGCATAACAATATATACCTTTTAGGATGGAGTGGGTGATGACGTAGTGGGAGATGATCTTAATGTTATATGTCTTGCTATGGAGCTTGCGAACTTAAACAACTGCCCCTCTGTCCTTATTGAGTCAGACTTGCAGACTACAGTTAGGATGATCGCTGAAGATAGGTCAAAATATCTACAATTTGTGAAATGCCTTAGAAGGATTGATCACATCCAGAGGCCTGGGTGGTAGGTTGCTTATGTTGCTAGGGAAGGTAATGCAGTCGCCGATGGATTAGCCAAATACCACTTAAAAAACAACCAACGTTTCATGGGGTACACCAACCCCCCTGATGAGATTTGTAATCTCTTAGCTAGTGATATTTGTAATGGTAGTAGTACTACCATGTTTAATTCGGCAAGCTTGATTAGTGATTCTAAGTTGTTTTTGATTCTCGCAAGGGGAGGGCGGGATGAATAAGATGGCCTCCCAACTTTCTCAAAAAAAATATAGGCATAATAGGATATACCTCATTAGGGTTACCCATTAATTCATTATGATGAATATAAATCATAATCATATGAGGGTAATACTACAAGTTTAAGGAATTAAACCATCAAATTCTCATCATCAGAATCATAAAATTACACTACACGCTTCACCCAAAACAATAGGAATATTGAGGCATCGACTTCTAACCATTAAATGTTGAAAAGGTAAAGTCATTGGTAGTTTACATAAGTAAACATCTTGAACAAACCACCTATGAAGTCATTGAGTTGTGCTCTAGAAAGAGTCACCATTTTACCCTAGACATCCCTTGATTAACAAAATAAAAATTTCCATTGAGAGTAGGGTAAAACCCACAAGCGATTGTTTATTTAAAACAAGCTGTCAATAAATGAGCTTCTTAAGTTGATCTCATAAAGGAGACCATATAAATCACTTTATTGGACCAACATATTACATTAGGAATCATTCCAATTTATTGGATGAATAATCATTAGATCTTAACCAATGGGTTAAGTTCATATATTAAAACCATCAATTAGAGTATAGGTCCAACCATTGCATCAAATTATCCAAGAAACCATTGGTTTAAGGCTTAATTGATGCTACATCTACATGCTTAACTAATCATAGGTTTTGTGGACCTTATCTATCATCACTAGTGACCATTAAGTCACCATAGGTTGTTAGATCAACACTATATTCATTAATCACCATCGAATATCAAGCTAATGTCATCATTGATTGATAGCATCATTAGGGTACATAGTTGTTAATCATTAAGCTTATAATTAGGCCAACACCTGACCTAAGGGGTGAATGCAAGTTGACACCTTTGGTCACCACCATCGGTTTTTTCTTATCAAAGTTGGGAGGTTGTCTTATTCATCCCATCCTCCCCATGCGAGCAAACATCAACTGAGTATTACATTCACTAATTAAGCCATCAGAAGTAAACAAGGTAGTACTACTACCCTTACAAGATTCATTAAGGAGATCATTAATCTCACTAGGAGGATTGCTATACTGACCCCTCGTTGTATGATTTTTAGGTGATACTTCGCTAGTCCATCAGCTAGCTTATTTTTTCTCTCTAGTGATGTGAACAATCTGCCAATCAGGTCTCATGTTATCTTGTATGCTCTTAATGGTCTTTGCGTATCTCATATTGTTTTGGATTGGCTCTTCAATGAGAAGCATAGCAGCCTTGGAGTCAGTTTCAATGATGGAATTGAGCACATTGTAGTCTCCCGCTGTCTTCATAGCAAGTTGAATTCTTAGGAGTTTAGCCTCTACGACATCTGTTGTATGTAGGTGCGTAGCAATACCCCCTCTCCATATTCCTTGGTTGTCTTTGATGACTAAGGCACACACAGACTAGTTTTTATTCACCGCTGCATCACAATTAAACTTGAGGGTACCAGCGGTTGGTCTTTCCCAATTAGTCGCAATAGCCTTTGTCTCATTCTTTCTGGCTTTAGCATCAACAGAAAAGGCTTGATGTTGGGCATTCACCTCTCTAAGGATATACTTGCACTGCATAGGAGTGGGTGTGATCTCATTCTTGAACATATGCTTATTTCTACATGTCCAGATGTGCCAAAAAGCCATTAAGAAGATAGGTGGAGTGTTGTCCTTGCTGTGAATGTTGTCTAGAAACCAACTTTTACAGTCAGTTGTATTGAAGAATGTTGATAAGTCCCTTCCTGTGAAGAGGTTCTCCCAGACAGCTTTGGTGAAATCACAGTCGTGAAGAGCATGGATCTGGGTTTCACTAGTTTTGGTGCATCTATTACATAGACTATCAAAAATAATCCTCCTTTGCACCCTTCTTGCATTAGTTAATAGGGCCTCATGCATGACGAGCCATGAGAACATCTTAAGACGGGATGGTGCCTTGAGAGACCAAATATCTCTCCAGTTTCTAGTAGTGGGGAGGCCCTTCCCTTTGATCAACTTCTAGTAGGCAGACTTTGTTGTAAAGATGTTGTTTGGGGTCAGATTCCAAACACGGATGTCCTCTCCATCAACCTCGTTAGGTATAGGCAGAGTGGCAATCTTATTGATGATCATTGAGGGCAGCCACTCATTTAGAAAGTTCGTGTCCCACTGGCCAAAGAGGTTCACCATGATGCTTACTTTCAGGTCCTCCTGCTCCTCAATAACATGTTTGAGAATATGCTCCTTCAACCTACATCCATTTTGCCACCACACTTTGTCCCAGGCATTGATCGCATGGCCGTTCATAGGCTAGATGTAAGAGTTCTCTTCTATGAAAGGTTTTCCTACAGTTGCAGCTCGCCCAAGCCTTGATAATGATCTAAGAGTTGAGAGCTTAGAAATTTTGTACTTGGGCCTCATGGCTCTACCCCAAAGTGTATCTCTGGAAGTACTCAGGTTCCACAAGTGTTTACAGATAAGAGCTTGATTCCACTCGTGCATCTTTTTTAATCTGAGTCCCCCATCGGATTTCTTGCAGCAAAGCTTGTTCCAGGAAACAAGAGAAATGGGATTGGCCTTCTGTGCTCCTCCCCAGATAAAGCAGCGGATAGCATTGTTGACTCTTTTCCAAAGATGTAGAGGGGGGATCGCCATTTGCATGACATCGGTGGGAAAAGCGGAGAAAGTTGCTTTGGCTAAGGAGATTCTACCGGTGAGCGATAAGCTTCGGGCAGACCAAGTCGAGATACGAGAGGAGACCGCATCTAAGACATTGCTGTAGGTTTGTTTGGTCACCCTCAAATGTATAATCGGCACTCCCAAATACTTGCCTAAGTCCTCAGTGATCTGGTATCCACTGACTCGTCTGATCTTCCTTTTGATTTCAGCATCCATGCTTTTGTCAAAGAAGATGCACATCTTGGGTTTGGAGACAGATTGGCCTGAGACTTTCTCAAAGGCCTGGAAGCATTCTTTAATCACCTTCATTTGGGCGACTGTGGCCTTCGCAAAGATGATCAGATCATCTGCAAAACAAATGTGTGAAATATAAGGGCCATTACTGCCCACTTTGATAGGTTTCCAGCAGCATTATTGAACCTTACTATTTATAAGTTGAGAGAGTCTTTATAGGCAAAGGACGAACAAGTATGGGGACATGGGGTCTCCCTGCCTAAGCCTCGAACTAGTTTTAATCGGCTGTGAAGTCTTATCATTTAGGGAAATCCTCACCTCACCTCTCGTGATGGAAGACATGGTATAGTCTTTGATGTTCTGTGGCAGGTCAAGGTGGTTGAGAGTATCTTTGTTGAAGTCCCAACTCATTTGATCAAAAGCTTTTGTGAGATCGATTTTAATAGCCATGGTTGGCGTTGAACCCTTGCATTTCATCCTGTGAATGATTTCTTATACTATCGCAATGTTTTCGGTAATTCTTCACCCTGGCACAAAGCTACTCTAAGCATTTGAGATCCAATATGGCATAAAAGGTTTTAGGTATTCAATGACTAGTTTCGAGGTCACTTTCAAGGCTACGTTCCTCAAAGAGATAGGGTGGAGATTTTCACATCGCTCAGGCACTTCTATTTTAGGAATGAGGACAATAGTCGAATTGCAGATAGCATCAGGAGCTTGTCCCAAAGCGATGGCTGAGGTAACCATTCTGATTATACTTGGCTTTACAGTGCTCCAGTTTTGTTGGATGAATGTGGCATAGATGCCATCCAGACCCGATGCCTTGACGGGATCCAGGGACATCACGATGTGCTCAATCTCACCTTCAGTAGGTGTCATGGCCAGCCTACTACGAATGGTGTTCGTCAGTGGTTTGAATGTGCCAGGGAAATCGGGCATGTATATGCGGTTACAGCGAGTGGGTGCAGTGAGGATCTGCTTGAAGTGAGTAATTACTAAGTTCATAAGCTGCTCCTCGTATGTAATCCAATTACCGGCTTGATCTTTCAGCTTGTGTAAAGAGTTTTTCATTTGCCTTTTGTTGACGAAGTTTTGATAGAACCTCATGTTGTTATCCCCTTCAGTAATCCAGTTAATGTGTGCTCAATGTTTTAGGTCCAGTTCTTCATTCTTGAGAATCCTGTCAAGTTTGGATTGGAATTCGGCACACAAAGCTTTTGAGATGTTATTATATTGACTGGATAGCTCCATATGTAGCTTGTTAATGATGTGAATGAGGTGATCCTTGTGCTTCCTAGTGTCCTTTCTGGTTTTTGCATCCCAGTTTTGAATGTCTTTATTGTCTTTAAGTAGTGCTTCATTGAAATCCATCTAATGGCCCCAGTGCTTGCTAAGCATGTCACAGAAGCCTGGATCATTCTGCCATGAGGCCTTAGTGATAAACCTTCTTTGAATTCTATGGCCCTGGCCAAATCTCACAAGTAAGGGACAGTGGTCCGAGCCAAGCCTCTGGAGGTGTTCCAAAGATGCATTAGGGAATGCATTAAGGAAGGGGGTGTTTGTAGCAGCTCTGTCAAGCCTTTTGAGGAGGAGTCCATGGCGGAAGGTGTGGTTAATACCACAGAATCCCAAGTCATTGAGATCAACCTCCATCATAGTATTCTGGAAGATGACAACTTTGGTGGAATTGAAGTGTGGGGAACCACTCATTTCTTTGGGCTCTATGATGGCATTGAAATCGCCCAGAGCTATCTAAGGAAGATTTGTTCTTTTGCCGATTGATATGAGATGTTTCCAAAGTAGTTGTCTAGTGGCTAACTACGGACTAGCATAGACAAAGGTAATGATAAGAGTGTTCTTGATTTTGTAAGTAATAAATTGTCTATGGATGTGAATGATGTCCACATTGCAGATGTTGTTGTTCCAACATACCCAAATACCGCCTGTGAAGCCTCTGGCTTTGACTCTATAGGAATTAGAAAAGCCCAGGGCACGAATCATTTTGTCTACAGCATCAGAGCTGATTCTTGGCTCAAGGATAGCAATGATACTTGTATTGTGGATAGACATTACTCCTTTGAGAGTTCTTCTTCTTTTGTCGTTGCCTATGCCTCTGATGTTCTAGTAGAGAAGATTAATCATGGTAAAAGGTGGAGGTTAGGCAGTTTGTTTAACTTCTCTGACCCTCTTACCTGTTCTTTCAACAATTGTTCCAGTGGATTGAGCATTTAATCTGGGACTCTTCCTTCTATGCTCGTGGGGGGGCTGATCTTGGTTTTTTTATTTTAGAGCTATTGCCCTTGATTTTCCTTCTTGAGGTAGCCGGTTTGGGCAGGTCAGTGTCCCCAGTACCGATGTCAGTAGTGTTGTTGTGTGTTTCTTTCTCCTGTTTCTTTGACCCAGAGTCGTCGGTACTGGTGGTTGCTTGATCGCATGGTTGATCCAGTTTAGTTTCCTTACAGCTATCTCCTTGTACCTCCATGTCCACCGTGTCCATAATCTCATCTTCAATGTTGATGATTTTCTCTTCAAGAACTTGCTCCATTTTGACGATAACTTCATCCATTTCGGGGCTCACAACAATATGGTGCTCTACAGTTGACGGCAGATTCTACCCCTTTCCTTCTCTATTCTCCTTGGTCTCCTTGTTTCCTATTGGTTTACCATCAGTTGTTGCAATGGTACCACCATTGATTCATGTGTTTCTAGAAGAAATCAAATTTAAACCCTAAAATTGACCATTGGTTGATAGGTGCTTAGCACCATAGGTTGCCAAACCAACCTGATCCAAGTCATATTATACCTTAGAAAGAATGTACACATCAATACATGTTCATCTAGAACTAAAATTAGAACAAGGAGCATTAACAAAATCGAAATTCAAGTCAAGCATAGCTTTTTAGTGCATGGATCATCATTTTCAAGCAAGAACATGAACTAGCAAGCTTATGGTAAGCAATAAACGTGGAGCTAGTTATAAAATTTGCCTCTAATTAGAAGATAAAGTTCCAAATAGAAGAAAATACGAGCAGGTAGGGTAGAAAATCCAAGCATAAGCTGTGAACTCATCCATCTAGCACCTTTCTTCATCAAATGAGCAAACCCTAAGCATAAGGAGCAAGAAAGGTAGGGTTTTAGAGCTTTAGATTAATTTCTACCATGGAACAACAAGGTTCATACCTAGAGAAAAGTAGGAGGAAGGAGGAAAGAAGGGGATTCTTACTCATATAGTCAAGATCACTAGAAGCAAGCTTTTTAAACCCTAAAAGGAAGTCAATTGCAACCGTAGATTCTTTTTCCAAGAAGACCCCTACTTTCTTCTTCCTTGGACAGGAAATTCTGAACAGCACAGAGAGAGAATGAGGTTTGTAGAAGGAGGGAAGTGGTGGAGAGAAAATTTTTCATTTGGGTGCTTAGGGATAAGTATATGAAACTTTAAGATAAAGAAAAAGAAAAAGTTGAAGTTCTAGTATCTTTCCAAGTGTTCATGGCCTTCAACTATTAAGAATATACAAGAACACACACAAGAATCTCCCCCACTATCCATATACACCTTCTTAGCTCTCCTTTGTCGAATTTCCAAGCCAATCAAATAATTCATTAGTTGATAGCTACTAAAGGTAGCTCATCCATGAAGGGGTAAACCCTAAAATACCCTTGAGGAAAACACCTTCAAACAATGGATCAAAATACTCAAGAATGATAATATAACATCTAAGTAACATAATGTATGTGAAAAATTGCAAAGAAATCCCCTCAATTGGGTAAATTGTAGAAAAGTTCAAAATGTACATAAAATTGCATAACTTTCTCAAACAATGTCCAAACTGGACCAAATTTGAAACTTAAGCTTGTATTATGATTTCAAAGCATATCACAAAGTTATATTAGGGTTATAGGAATTCAATTATGATAATTAAGATTGTTCAACACTTTAAGCAAGGTTAGGGATCTCACGTGTCCCAAAACTAACCTTAGCATACATACATACAATAATGACAACAATACATGTCAGATTTTGTTCTGCTGCAAAGAAAAGTCTTTATAAATAGAGAATAGCATCAGTAAACAACCAAGTATTACTGGTTCCTCATTTTTCATACTACTTACTTTTATAGGTTGCAATCATCATAAATGAAACATCTCTTTCACCATAAACAGTCAGGGCGCATTAAAATCTGATTGCTGGCTCACTGATCATCCCCTTCCTATATATTAAATACATCTTGTATGCCATCAATTGTGAATTTATCAGACAATGTTTTCTAAAAGTACATTATTGTGGAAAACTAAAATTATAGTATGATCAATCTGGGTAACTTATTTTACCAAAAAAAGTTCTCTAAGTTCTTAAATGTTATCTATTATAACATGCATAAAGTATAAGCCATTTCCTTGTATTATGTTCTCTACATTGTGTTTTTCTGAGACACATAAACAAAATTCTAAAAATATGTTTTGTTTAGACGCACAAAATAAATGTTTATTTGATATTATTCAAGTATTAAAGTATTCTTATTTGCCGAACTTGGAAGTATTTATTTGTGATATATCATATAGGATGGGACATTTATGTTCTTTACATTGTGTTTTGTCGTGACATATAAACCCTTAGGCCCCGTTTGGTTGGCAGTTTTTTTATAGGATATGATTCTAATCTTGTTAATAAGTGCAATACCATGTTTGTTTGTGTAAATACTCATATTAGGATTGCATTTGAGAATCATTAGACTCCTAATTGATTAGGATTTCATGTTTTGCAGTTTACCCTAGTATTTGGGGACTATAGAAAATATTGACAACCTGACACCCATTCTGATTTGCCTCTCATCCATAATTTCTCACTTCCACCTTCTGTCTATATCTTACTGCCTCCAGACTTGCCTCTCGCCTACAACTTATTACTTTCATTTTCTGTCTTCAATCTACTACTTCCCACTGCCACCTCGATCGAGACATACCTCTTTTTTAGATTATCTCCATTTCCCCTTCCGTCAGGATGGTTCTCGGATCCCCTCCCGTTCTACAAACACGACACCTGAAATAAGCGATTTCAAAATCCACATCTTCCTCCTCGCCTATGTTGTGTCATTGTGTTCCAATATGGTATGTTGTTCAGTCATGAAGCTTTGTATCCATCGTGAAAAAGTGAACTCATTCTTATCTATGTGTGCATCTTCCCTCACTAGTTGAACAATTGTAAGGAGAATTTGAGGCTTTGATTTGGCAAAAAAAACACAAAGCACCAATGACCTAAATGTTAATCCTATCCAAATTGCAAACAAACATATGATGGGAAATCAAGCATCCCATCCCATACATATACCTCCTTAATGGTTTCTTTTTCAAATCTCATTTCAATCATTTCCAGCAAACCAAGCATGGCCTTCGACACATAATCTAAACACTTATTTTTTATTATTCAAGTATTAAAGTATTCTTTTTTGCTAAACTAGGAAGTATTTATTTGTAATCTATCATATAATATGGCACCTCCCAAACAAATTTTCCTGGCTTCGCCACTAGTTTCTCTATAAATTAAGCATACCATACTAACCCACACTACTAGAAAACAAATTCACTTCGGTGTCCATATTACTATTGTAAATGGGTAAGGAAGGGTAGGGTAGGGTAGGATAAAAGCTTATCCTTATTCTTACTTGCGTCTGAGTTGTGGGTAACGGGTAGGGTAATTATCTTTTTCTTGAAAATATTTACCCTATCCATAACCGCACACATTTACCCGTAGGGTAAACAGGTAGGATAAGGGTGAAATGAGAAAAGCAACATGAAGATAAATGTTAGATATTTTCAATGATATTTTCATATGACATTTTCTATGTTAAACATAAGATAATCATAAAAGGAATTATATTCGATAATAATAATTTTGTTTCTACTAATTTACAACTAAAAATACTAATATTTAACCCAATATATATTATTACAAAAAGGTATAAGATTTTTTAGTATATTATTTTTCATTGACAAATTCTTTTTTCTTTTAATATATGATTATAACAATTGAGACATGCTACCACTAGTTTAGTAAAGTTTGTCAAATCAAATAGTAGTACAGATTATGAAAGTAATGGTAGGCTTGTTGGGGGTTTTAGTAGGCATTAATATATGTATTACATTCTAATATTATAGATTCAACCTTATACTATTGGGTAAATGGGTGAAGCGGGTAGGGTAAACATTCTCCCTTTATCCCACCCTATTAAGATGTAGGTAAAGCGGTAATGGGTAAACATGTGGTAGGTAAAAAATATTTTTATCCTTATCCTACCCTATAGGTTATGGGTAGTAGGTAAACGAGTAATATCCTACTATTTACAACCCTAGTCTACATCACCCCCCTATGATATATCTCCCCCCACTGGCAAGCTAACCACGAGAACTGTACCACGGACGCAACAAGGTCTAGAATACATTAACATGGAACAATGGTTGCTTTCCACTGCCACTACACATAGAAAAATTCTTGTCAATGTACACATCCCACTCGGATCTCGGGAGTGGGGTGTTGTTGTACACTTGTCCACTATACAATAATGAGAAGGAAGTAGACATGTGAGAGAACATAAGAAAAAATTCTTTTGCTCGTAGATTTTAGTCTGTGAAGAATTTTGTAACAAAATAAAAAGTATTTGATTCTTTATAAAAGTACTTTTAAACAAGACTTATGTTGACATATATAAAAAATGATATGAGAGTACTATAAAAAAGAATGTGGGATGTATAAAATTATTTTTCTCATAACTTTCAAATTTTTATAATTTTTTTGTCAAAAAAAAAATTCTTACAAAAAATGTGTTTTAATAAGACTACCATTGACACACTTTCAAGAAAGATTTAGTATAAGAGATATATAATACATGTGTTTTGGAGCACAATACCCATATTTTGTGGTACATATTCGTATTTTGGGGTACAATATATCAACATATACCACTCATATCATACCTTTGAAATGAGAGTAGTGTACTTAAAACATGGGTACCCATTCTCCAAGTAAAACGTAATGTACCTCCAAAGTACATGTATGTACTCCCAAAATACGGGTATTATACCTTACAACATGATAGTGTTGTATAATGTACCTGAAAATATATGCATTGTACCCCCAAAACACTTGTATTGTACCCTAAAATATTGAAACTACACTCAAGTGTACAATACCCTGTAGCGTATTACTCCAAACCCATTTTGGAGGTACAATACAAATGTTTATAGCTGTTGTATTGTACCCAAAATACATGGTGTTGTACCCCAAAATATGAATACTTTACCCTAAGATACATATATTATACTTCTCTAATTACTATTTCTCCAAATTATGTCAATTTTGATCTTGTTAAAAAAATATTTTTATAAGGAATCAAATTCTTTATTTAAAATTATGAACAAACAAGATTTCTCTTTCTTCTTTTTTTCTCTTTTTATATATCCTTTATTATCTAAATGAGCTTTCTGCCACATCAGCAGTAATCTCATCTCTCGATGAGTAGGTGGTTGCATGGGTGTGGGAGAAGGTGTAGGTAGTATAGCTCTAAGTATAAAGCACACAATTGCAAAACCAGACTTGAATGATTTCTTATATGCTTTTAATCCACTAATCAGAGAAGTATAGTAATTGTCACAATAAAATTTATTTCCGAACTGCAATAAATTACTGTGTCATGCCCACTGGCCAGCAGGTGCTAACGTAAAAAGCTGCAATAAATCAGTAAACAAGTGCACTGATGTTGTGTAAGAATAGGTTTTTGGCTGAGACTCGAGAAGGGACTGACGAGGACGAGTTTCTATTACTTGTCAAGGGCCAAGGCAGAATTTTTACCGTTCGAGATTCCCGCGGTTTCCTATCCGCGAACCAAACCTGTGTAGTATTTCACATCATTCATGCCGGCACCCTCCATTACAGTTCAGGTGACCAAAACATAAGTTGGGGCATGTTGGTTTGTAGGACATACACGGATTTTAAAGAATATAGAATTTTGTTAATCCCGATTACAGCTAACTGTACAATAAATAATTTTTTTAATTTGGTTGACATGGACTAGATTTTTGCATTGTTCACGTGGGTGGCCCAGCGGTCACACTATAGACTTGAAATAGCCGGTTAGGAGGACAGAAGAGCATGAAGTCGTCTGGTATTTTAATGTAACACTACGGCCTGCCTATTTGAAATGGAAATGCAACTGCCGCTTTTATAATAATAATATGCTAGTAAAATATTAGATTCTTCTCATTTTCCAGTTCCATTCAAACAAATATACATTTTACATCGCTGAATTTACAATTGCGATCCAATACCGCAGAACATAGGGAACTAAACGTGCCCCTTTGGAGGCCATTGGATTTGCTGGTCCCTGTTCTACCAGGACCATGCTGCTTTTGATTGCAGATAATATCACATCTATGCTACATTTAATCAATGCCCATGGTCTGAATCTGCTTGCATACATCAACGGTGCTTGCTCCTGCACAAAACGGAGGGTTAAAATCTGCTGTCACGAGTTTGTTCGAACTTATCCCTATGAATCTTAGTCCTACGCATATCTCATTAAATTTGTTAAGAGTGGAATTTAGATAAATTGATGGGAGGATTTTCTGGGGCACCACTAGGATAACAAGACCGATACATAGATTTGGAGGATGGGAGCAGCGAATCTTTTTCAAGTTGGAGTAGAATAATTTTTTTAGAATTTACTGAGTGCTGGATTTTTTCGCCATCCCTACTCAGCAGCGAGGAAAGATTTTTTTATTTATAATCATTCCACCATATATTATGAATATTTTTCGTGAGTTTATGTTCTAAATTAAGTTCGGTTGGTGATTAGATGGTACTGGTATTGATGTGGTGTGTCCGTATTCTTCTACATGTATCGCATGCGAAAAATATGTGAAGTTAATTTTTCCTTGTACACGACACATCAAAACATATGGATGGTATTACAAAACATATGTAGTCTGTTGCTTAACAATGTAATTTTTGTCATGCTAGATTAGCTATAATAGAATGTGTACTATAGGCGGGCACATGATGTTCACATTTAGTGAGTTGGATTAGGGTGACGGATGGGTTCAAATATGTTGTTCCGAATGTATCCCAGCTAATCTCTGTCATACACACTCCTCACTAAATTTTTTTAGAGGTGGGTTCTCGAATGAGGGGATGGTGAAGATTTTTCAGAACACCACCAAGACAGTAAATTTGGAACAACATATTTGAAGACGGTTGGATTCGGTGATGGTACGCCAGTTCGTATCCGGTGTTGACACCCCCTTTTCTCAAGACGTCCTGCCAGCAATCCCGATCATATATACGGAATCTTTTGATATTTTTTATTTCTACGGTCCTGATCACATCAGGTGTGTCCGTATTCTTCTACATGTATGGCATGCGAAAAATATGTGAAGTTAGTTTCTCCTCGTATACGACATATCAAACATATGGATGGTATTACAAAACATATTTAGTTCGTTACTTATCAGGCTATAATAGAATGTGTACTATAGGCGGGCAAATGATGTTCATATTTAGTGTGTTGGACTAGGGTAGGACGGATGGGTTCAAATCTGTTGTTCCTGACATGCTGTCCTGGACGTGTCCCAACTAATCTCTGCCATACACACTCATTAATTTTTTTAGGGGTGCGTTCTCGAGTGAGGGGATCGTGAGGATTTTCTGAAATACCACCAAGACAAAAAATTTGGGACAACATATTTGAAGGTGGACGGATTGGGTGATGTATGCCAGTTCGCTCAGTACATCCTGACAACGATCCAGACCGCATATACAAAATGCTTTGACACTTTTTGGACTAGGATGGGACGGATGGGTTTAAATCTGCAGTTCTTAACATGCTCTCCCGAACTGTCCCAGCTAATCTCTGCCATACACACTCCTCATTAATTTCTTTAGGGGTGGGTTCTCGAGTGAGGAGATGGTGAGGATTTTGTGGAACACCACCAAGACAGTAAATTTGGGACATCAGATTTGAAGGCGGTCAGATTGGGTGATGGTACGCCAGTCGGACTCGGTGCTGACACCCCATTTTCTCAAAATGTCCTGACAGCGATCCAAACCCTTTGACACTTTTTGCTTCTACCGTCCCGATCACGTAGGGATACTTACGAAATTTCATTTGGACATTTTTTTTATCCACGCTCACTCGGTATTCGAGTACTGGAATGAACATCCTTTCCTTTACTCCTTCCATACTAATTATGTCTACAACCGAGTTCAAACCCAAGACCTCTCATTATGGATTGAACAATTTTATCACTTAGCTAAAATAATACGTTTCACCGATGTCGCCGTATCTTACTGGAACACACTATCTTATATTATAGTATGTTCTAGTTGGAAGACACTTTTTCGATATTCCAAAATATTCCCGCGTAAATCTGGACCATCCGCGAGAAAATGCCTCAAAGTTGCCCAAAGATGTTGTTTTGGGGCTGAGATTGTGTTCCGGATGCCGTGAGATCTTTTCGCATGGTAAGCGGCGGATTTTTATTGCCATCCCTAGCTCACGGGAGGGAACCTTCTCATTCCACGTGTCATGTTGTTAATGGGTAAAATTAGGTCATATGGCTTCATGACTGGTGCTTGTCACGTCACGTTGGCGGAGGAAATGAGAAGTTCAAAATGAACACACTAATATTAAAAAAGATAGTAAATGATCAGAAATAGATATTCTTCCGATAACGAGAACAGAACCGCCTCGTGTCAGGACTGGACAACAGTTGTAATGCATGAGCTTGGACTGCCATTCAGATGGCCAACACCTGTGCAACATTTTTATCATTTCCTTTCTGGTGATTGCTCCACACTATATTGTCTATGTTACTTTGCTGTTCTGATGCATCAACCTACTAGCCAAATCACTTCACTATACCGTGGTCTACTCTGTCTAGATAATATCAAACCCGAAAGAAAGGCACAGGAACGAGAAGCTTTTCGTCATGAGTCAGTCCAATCTCATCTTCTCCTGCCAACTCAAACCCAAAAGTGAAGAAGAGGAAGAAGAGGATCGCAAGTTGTGGAACAGCTATCGGGAGCTGGTTTCAACATGGAAATCCGATACAGTCATGGGTACGGTATCGTCACACTACTACAAGAACCTATGGCCGGTGCCACTCTGGGACGTGCTCGGCGCTGTGGCTGCCGAGCGTCACTTTAAAGCCCGGGAGACGGACCTTCTCGTGGTGAATTTTCCAAAGTCCGGCACCACGTGGATCAAGGCTCTGCTCTTCGCCGCTGTCCATTGCCGTGGGACTCGGCAACAGAAGGAGGAGTCTGCACAGACGCTGAGGAAGTTCAATCCGCATCAGTGCGTGCCTGTGCTGGAGTCCCAGGTATATGTGGCGGACAAGGCGATCCGTGACTTGGAACAGGTCGAGACGGTGCCACGACTATTCCACACCCACATCCCGTGTCCCCTTCTTCCGCCGTCCGTGGCAACGTCTGGGTGTCGACTGGTATACCTATGGCGGGATCCCAAGGATGTGATCGTATCGCTCTGGCACTTCATTAACAGCAACTGGAGGAAGGATAAAGGGTTAGACCCACTACCTATAGGCATACTTACTGACAGTGTCCTTAAGGAGACTATTGCTTTCGGTTCTATCTGGGATCACGCCGTTGGCTATTGGCAGTATAGCATGAAACATCCAGGGAGGGTGTTGTTCTTGAGATATGAGAACTTGATAGAAGACTGCGTTGGGAACGTCAGAAAGCTAGCGGAATTTATCGGAAGGCCCTTCACAGCGGAGGAAGAGGAGGAAGGCGTGCCAGAGGAAGTCGTGCAATTATGCAGCATCGACAGCTTGAGGAAGGCACAGGTTAACCAAAGTGACAGCACCACCTTCGGCCACACCCAGTACCGAAACTCGACTTTCTTCCGCAGCGGGAAGGCGGGAGACTGGGCAAACAACATCTCTGAAGAGGTGGCTGCCAAGATTGATCAGATGACCAAGGTTAAGTTCGAAGCTGTGGGGATATGCTTTTGATTTCGACAGTGCTGATCCATCACTTTGTCTGCTTCCTGTGGCCGTGTGCGCTTGTTTTGCGACTCATGCACTTGTTAATATAAATAAAATCGTCAGGCGTGTGATTATCGATAGCTAATGATAAGTTAGCCAAAATAGTGTCTTGTCTGACTCTTGGTAATTAGATACCAGTGCACTCTGAAGCGGTATTCGTATTATAATGACATGATAAAGATGAAATCATGGCGTGGTTAGGGCAGATAGAGTTCGTGGTGCTTCTAAACATGCCTGATTGTCACGATGGTGTGATGTAGCTGCGATTTGTTAGAAAATTGTTGTTGCTTTAGAGCACATGTGAGCTGTGTTAGCAAACTTAGTATTCAAGCATAACAAAAATAACGGTTGGAACAAGAGAACAATAGGCAAAATCTACTTATTTTTTCATTATATGAGGACGATAAATTAATATGAATGTGCTTTGTATGGCCAACTCAATAACTTTATCACACTTCATGAGAAACATCTCATCACAGAAAACTACCATAATTATCATATACCTTTCTACATATAACTACATGTATTTTTGAAATATCTCATCAACACATCTATCTACAAAAAAAAAATTAAGATCTCATATACCCATTCATGTATGAACACGTCACATTAATCAATATATGTCACATTTTATACGCATCTGTTCACATACACCAATTTAAACACACTACAATCACACCCACTACACATATTTCGCATCACAATATTTTATTCTTTCGGTGGATATTATATAACAGACTAATGAACGCATATCAAATCATCAAACAACGATGTTTTAGCTAATCTTCTGCAGCGTCATTTATAATTTATATGACAGTTATCTTTGTATGTATGTTTAAGGGTGCATTAACGATTTAATGGTTTAAATAATCTTTGATTTACTTGATATACTACAAAAAATACATGTATTTTTCCATGCTTAAATGGGTACTTTTTCCACGCCTATAAGGATGGAAACATTCGGTATCCACGCTAATGCAATGTAGAAAATTATCCACACATTTTGTTGTGAAAAAAACTCAATTTTATTTGCACTCTTAGTTGGCGGGAATAAGTCTTCCACTTTACAAAGCGTGGATTTTTTTTTTACCGCAAAGGCGTTGTTTGTTGTCTGTTTTGGCGTCAGATTAATATATACACGAAAAAAAGTGTGGAAAAAAGTTAATATATTATATAATAGGTATGCTGATAGATCATTTGCTTTTTCACTGCGGTCGATTTTTTTTTTCAATATCCTTAACACGTAAAGAAACATAAGAATCAATAATTTATTCAATAGCATATGCAAATTGGTTTATACAAAATTTTGGTAGGCCTTTATGAAATTTCAAGACCCCAGCTATTTTATTTCTTCCAGAACACAATACCAACGATAAAAAAAAATGGGCATGAATTGTTTTACATGTTCCGGATACATAGTGTTACAAAAGACCAGAACTCATAAAAAAAAAAACAATGAGGCATAGACGAGTGGTCGTGTTGTCTTAGACGAGTGTGCTGCCTTCTTCAAATTCAGACAATGATATTCCTGCTACTTCCCAGCGCTTAGCTCATGATCTGTACAATAATACACACTATGTTACACAAATCACAGGTGATTCTAATAAATAATGCAAATTACAAAACTACAACATAGTAGTAACTTTTTCCAACTAATGACCTAGTTAAGTATTGATTAAATCACGTAATAGTAATGAAGGAAAAGAAAATGATTATGCATGCAAGTTGTGTTTAGCATCTGAATCTCCTTACCTAGCGCCTCATATTTGAATGAAGGTACATAGGCACTTAGATACTCTTAAAATGGTATATTTATTGCAAGAGAATCTGTTTTGACTAACCCATAACTTTTAGGATGAAGGAATTTTCGCGTCAAGATTATAGCTCGTTGTTGTGCATCTATATAGGTCCTACTTGGCACCTTCCTTGGACGTCTGACTATTTTCCGCTCACATGACGCGTGAACTAAATTCTGTAGTCATACTGGTCATTGACCTTCAAAAGAAATGATCAGCCATTTGGATGTGCAAAAGTTTGCACCCGTAGGAGGGAGCATAGAATAGATCAATCAAAAGTTCAAAGTCGAGACAACTCGACAGCTATACAACCTCCACCAATAGTAGACGCGCCACCACCTACATCATATGACAATTAGAAGCCTCCTAATAGTTGTGGCCATTTTTGAGATACAAATCTTAAATTGTGTACATATTGATAGAAAATACAACATGCTGAGTAATTTTTCATTTATGAGGAAGAACATTTATGCACATGGTAGTATATATTATCAAATTTTAGTTGAATTTGGTGTTAATGCTACAAAGACGGACACCCAAGTTCTGGCATCTAAGAACAAAAAGATTGTATCAGATATAGCTATAGAAAACTATGTAAGGACATAATTTTGCAATCTATGTTCAAAAGGTTATTATAGTGATCATGACATATTTAGAGAATACAAATCATTTCTATAAAACCTACACTATAAACACTAATGACCAAGCGACTTGGCACAAACAAAATTTAACTATAAATGTTGATGACAAAAATTATTGAGATGCCATTAATAGAAACATTATTGGCATCCTAATACATTTATATTCACCACTACTATTTGATATGCTAAATCAGATGCTAATAATGGTGTAACTAGGAGGCCAATGAATTCCATGAAGGGAAATAAATCTAGCTACCAAGATCGATAGTAAAGTGGAAAAGAACTAAAAACTCTCCTACAAATAAATCACTCTCCAAGTTAGTGTTGTTGTCCTTGGCTGAAAGAATCTATATGAAGCTTGGACTTATGCTCATAAATCCTAAAAGATCCCTCTATCATGATAACAAGCCTATCAAAGGATATCTAGTCACAAATGTAATAGACAAGAAAAAGCAAGCTAACATTCCACCACTAAAAGACCAATCAAAGAAAATGATGGAAATATCCTAATGAGAAATAAGAAAAATAGAGATCATGTCTGCTCAATATAATGTGTTTATTATTATCAAACAACAGTTATCACAAAAAATCAATGGTTATCACCTCCAATTGTTGTCATTTCACTAGTCCACATACATCCTTCTTCCCTCCAATAGAATAATCATGAAATTGGCCTCATAAAATAAAAGCCTATAAGTAAAACGTAGAAGGTAACTATAAGAAATTATCACTCACAAAGAGTCAAGGGGTTGGATAGACTAGGAAAATACAATATGCACAACACATATGCAAAGCAGTAATGTTATTATCAAGATTGTCAACATTTACGATGACAATAGAGTTGGATATACAAAATAAGAAACATTAAGAAAGTGTCAAATTCATATGTTTAGAAACTTGGCAAAAAAAATCACCTACAAAACACAAAAAACATAGAAACTTAATTATGAGTATATATATATATATGGGTATCTAACTTACACTAATTAACTGCTACAAATTATGCTTCTTTGGTTGACCCCCTTTGTCACTTCACATTATGGCCTCCATCAACCCCACTATCGGAAATAGTAGCAGATCCTACAACACAATGTAGCGGTTTGACGAACTTCTGCATCATCACTCCAGTCATTAATGGGACCTAGGCACCTGAGTCGCTAAAAAACTTCATGCCCATAATTGAGCATGTTTAGAGGGTTCGCAGTAGTCAACAAGACACCCACAGACATGATGGTGATTGTGGTTAATGAGATTAGCTAAGTTCTATTGATTAAGGTTATGTTGATGCACCAAAGTAATTAATTATGTAGCTTTCTTCATTTGGAAGTTTGTTGACAATTCATTTTTATCATGTCTTGTTTACAAGATTCACTTAGACAAGTATCCCTAGTGGTGGCTTCAGGACCGCCAGTTTCCACATAGGTTCAAACGGCTATGTGCTGATGAGTCGCATGATTGCATATAAATATTTATATTCATTTTATCATTGGTTGTTCCATAAAATAATTCCATAACTACGAATCAAGACACTATTGAAGTTCATACATTATTAGTGTCCTATGCTTCTAGCTAGCCATCCTGATGATAATCAAAATCTTAGAAGATGAAGTTTAAAGGACGTTCCTTTCAAAATAAGTATTGATGATTAAATACGATTTTCATATACATATAAAAAACTTAAGCTTATAAAATAGTTAACAAAGTTCATTTGTAAAATATTCAAATTTCAATCACATGGTAAAAGATGAACACAATTTCATAAGCATGTGTAGACAACTATGACAGCATGAACTAAACCATCGATGCATTGTTAGGTGTTTATCCCTTGTTAATTATTGTAGGACCTAAAAAATGTAAAATGCTACCATATTAAAAATATTTAACCTCCATATATACAAAATACCAACAATTATTAGCATCCCCCATGCTTGAATTTTATCTTCTTGAATCATTATTGATGGTGCCTAAAAATATGATTTTCCACGTTCAATTTGGGTCATCATCTCACAATAGACAATGAAAGCATAAATATCCACTTCATAAGAATTGAAGTTGTCATTTTGTAGGAAGAAATTATAGCAATGTGTGTAGAGCTTGAATTACATATCCCACATTCTATAGAGAACTTACACCAATACCTAAGTACTAATCATATAAAAAAAGTTAGAGATTATGCGTGATAATGCAAGGAGAGGGTATGTAAGGAAATAGCTATCATGGATATAATGAGTACACTTTAAGATGGAATTCATAGTGAAAAGGAAGGGGGATTGTTAGACAGTCCATTTGTTTATGTTATTAAGTGTTTCTGTAATATGGGCACAAGTATGTCTTGGCCCATTAGGGTTAGGTTGTGCCTATATGATTTATTGTTCTCCTATATATGAGTAGGGTTTGTTGTTACGACCCCGCCTCCCGTTAACCCCCAATTAAGGGAGACCGAAAGGACAGAGCCATTAACCAATAACCCGAATCAAAGGTTCGACAAATAATCAATAACAATTAATAAACTTTACCAACTAAACTGAAAATTGGTATAAAATAAAACTTTGCTTACCTTTTTAAAATGGGGATTTCTACACTTCTATCCATGAAGATACTAATCCAACTAATCCTCCTGTGCACGTTAATTCTCATTTAATTCTGCATATGCCACTTTACTATTTTTTCCTTTCATTTGTACCTAAAATGCCGACAAACAAAATGTCAGTTAGCAAAAAGCTGGTATGTGGGGGAAACAATAATCATGCGACTATAATAACAATGTAATCATGCAATTAATCATTTAACAATCAAGATTACAATTTAAGCGATACAACTCAATCCATACATATCCCCAACTCTGTGTTGTCCCTGTAGTGGACTTATATAATACCTCTATAAAGGTAGAGTCGCATGGCACTACTCGAGGTAGCCCAATATCTAACTCAATGTGACTTGATGGTCCTACCTCAATGGTAGCCATGTACTAAGTCATCTATAGACCTGATGGACCTACCCAATAGGTAGCCATGTACTAGGTCTTCCTTTGACCCGATGGACCTACCCATAGGCAGCCATGTACTAGGTCAACTATAATACCACAGAGAGAACCAGGATCTAAGCTTGTAGGCATATATCCTTTGTGATAGTCATAGCCACATTATAGTTTGCATGAACTAAATTCATCCAACAGTTTATTTAAAGCAACCAGTAAAACATTCGGGAATCGTCGTGAAACTATAACGGTTATTCATAAGCGTAACCACATACCTGTCAGGATGATTTTGAGACTGAATAATCCATGCAAGAAAGAAATCCAAGCAAGCACACATATCAAGATCCTGAAATAATTATGCAATTTCCTTTTATTACTCATGTCATTAAGATTTATTAAATCTAGCTAGCTCCCTAGGGTTTTTAATCCACTTTTTAGGGTTTCCATTGCAATTAGGGTTTCCCTTCATCTTTTACTATTTTAAACCCTAATTTAATGCAATTGATCCCAAACCCTAATTATATCAACATATAATTCTCAATTTCGAATTAAAGGCATAATTAACTATTAAATAAATCTATTAAGCCTCTTTTTCATTGAATCTATCATTTTTATCCTTTTAAACCATGACAAGATCATTAAACACATTCACCATCAATTCATAGTTCATTATAGTCGAATTCTCATATGAACCTGATTTGCCATTAATTCTATCCTTTATCCATCAGAAAACCCTAATTATCATATTAAGGGTATTTATCCACAATTATGAACTTTTTATACTCAAAATAACTTAGAATCATCTTTAATCATGAAATTGATCAATTAAAGCCATTAATAGTCATAATTACCATTATCAGGGTTTCAAGGCCCATTAAAGCATATTTATGCACACGAAACTCTAAATTACTCAATTGCGTGCAAATTTCATCCTTTTTGTTCCTCATGTTCCTTTTTATCATTAACAGGCTATTATCAACTGTAATCATCCATTACACCCTATTAATTACATTAATCATCTCCAAAAAGGATTTCTTAATCTTTAATTCATTAAAGTTGATAAATTACATTACCTTTCGAATTGCAAGAGGAATTTGTTCTTAAACATATTTTTATTGGATTCCTCTCATTTCTCTGAGAAAAATACATATATTACTTGCTACTATCGGAGTTACCAATATGGAGATATGATTTTTGTAAAAATTACCTTTCTGGACCAATGGCAAGCTGCCACGTCAGCCTCTCCCATGCAACGTATGCTTTGGGAAACATTTTGAATTGACCGAAATGCCCATGGTTAAGTTAATCGCTGCTTCAGCCCACGAAGGGAAAAACCGTCCAACGGTCTCTACCGTTCTTCAACCTTGGGCAGCCCGAAGGCTCCTGCCCTAGCCGCTGAAGCAAGGAGCGGGCGCGGCTCCACCTCCCCTCCCAGGCCCCATTGGCCATCAGGAAGACCTTCCCTTGCCCCGTCTTGTTCCTGCACACGCTAGGATGTCCTCTACTCGGGGCTGAGGTGGTTGGCCCAGGCTCCACAACCTGCAACGTACGGCCGGCACTACAGCCGTGCTGTAGTCGTTGTGCATGGTTCAAAGCACGAGGATGATGGTTACGCTCCTCTCTAATGACGTGTGACCTCAAACCTCCACCGTGGTAGCTCCCTGGTCCCTCGCTGCCCCAGGGTTAGCGCTAATCTTTTGGTTAGGTTTTCACGTGTAAGAAACAAGAAGAAGGAGAAGAAACAAGGAGGGTAAGTGGAACTTCTCTCTTAGACTCAGCCCAGGGCTCCCTCTCCTTTTATAGATGAGGGTAACAACATCCCATAAAGCTTGCTCACGAAGATATGAGATCCTTTCCTACTAGGAATTCGATTCCTTCATGAAAAAGCAAGCTCTCTCTCTCTCTCACTTCTTTAATATTCCTTCTCCTTAAGGATCAAAGATTATTTCCTTTATCTTCCTTGTACTTGTGTTGGCATGAAATTATATACCTCCTTGAGTAGGAATTACTTCCTTTTCATCAATATTTCATAATCCATAAATAATGTATCACATTATCCTTTTATTTTGCAATTTTAGTATTTTCTCTTTCTTTCCTCTTTATTTCTCTTATATTTTCCTCATTGGTATTTCTTTTAACATTAGGAATCCTTGGGATACGAAATTCCACTAAGGATTACCCCAAATATACTTCTTTTCACTTGTTTCCCATATTTAACATTATTCTCAATTTCTTTCTTAATAAAGAAATACTTAATTGATATTTTCTTTTATTATTGCCTTTTCTTCACAATCTTGGACTCCTTGGCACTCAAGGAACCTAAGAACACGAAATCCATCCTTGGATTACATTATTTTGCCTTCTAGAGGTTTCCACATATTTCTTTTCTCAAATTCTCAATTATTAATTAAAATTCCTTTTTATTGGGCCCAATAGCCAATAAAGCCCCCAAGCAACCAATCAAGGCTATTGTGAATGGAATCCATTTATTCAAAATAAATCTTATCATTATTTGTTCAATTATCTTTAATATGATAAATTACATTTCTCACCAATTGAACCCAAAAATTGAGGTTATAACATCCTTCCCCTCTTATAGGAATTTTGCCCTCAAAATTCAATCAAACAAAATAAACAATTCAGGATAAGACTTTTCCATGTCCATCACGGCCCTATGTGGCTTTACCTTACCCATGGTGCTTCCAAAGAACCTTTATCATCACATATTCTTTTCTCTGAGTTCTTTCATCCTGGCGTCTATAAACTGCACAGGTGACTCAGGCTATTCAGCCTCCCTTGGGGCTCACTAGGTTCATTGTTTAGCTCATGGTCTGGGTACCTCGCATAGTTCTCTAAATTGGACACTTGGAACTCATCACACCTTTCTTTATCCTGATGGGTAAGGTTATCCATAACCTTCTCTACCAATCCATCTCAAATGGACCCATGTATCGGGGACTCTGCTCTCTTAGCGATAACTTAGAGGGGTCGGATTTTCATGTCACATATTCTCCCACAGTGAACTGCATGTCAGTCTACTTTGCATCTGCTCACGACTCTTATCGTCTCTAGGCTCCTTTCAGCCATTGCACGATCAAAGCGACTTCATCTACACACATTGTGGTCCCTTTTCTAACCATCACGTGGTCCTTCACCAACATCACCTTACTGAAGTGGTGACCGACACAATCTCTCTCATAGAGCTCCTTTGAATCCCGATATTGGCTATGGTGGTTAACTTCACATCTTGCAAGAACTGTCTCTAACTATCACCCTGAATGAGCACATATGCTCTCATCAGACCCCTTTAGTCTGGATCATACTAACCATTAGTTAAGGGTGATAAACTGTACTAACATCGAGTTCTTCATGTACCTACTTCCACCTCATGGAAGTGAACCTTTAGGTCAAACTCAAGAACTTTTGAACTCGCATCATGGTGATACTGAACCATCTCTCTCATGGGTAGTTCAACCAAATCGGTCCCTTGACAGAACTCTTTCTTTCTTACATCATCTAGGTAAAGCGATCTACCGTAACCCACATTGCATCTTGACCTTCCTTGGTCTAGAGGAGACTTATCACAACATCCATAATGATGAATTCTCATTCCCTCTCGGGAACTCTTTATCCTCTATATCAATGTACTGGGTTACCGATGTTCATCCTTCACCTTTTGTCATGCATGGCAACATATCACATGCAACCTCGTCTCCAGCATCCATGGTACTCTTACCACTCATTATCTCAATAGTACCATGGTGTATGGTGATCTTAAACCCATGATCTCTTGTATGTCTTAAACCCTAGTCGGGGTTTCATCACCTTCCTTTCCACAGAAGTGCATTTGAGGTCCTACAACCATTCTTTCATTGTATCAAAGCCTAGGCTGGCTAACCAGACAACCATTAACTTTTCAACATATCTTGTTACATCTGAGTGTTATCTAAACGCACCTCCTTTCCAAACTTAGGGTTAACCTAACAACCTCTTCTAGCCAAACTAGGCAGTTATATCTCAACCAGAGCATCCATTACCACTTCCCATTCTCAGGTATTAGGTAACATTGATGACATACACCTTCCTATATGCCATTTATTATCTCATCTTAACCCTAAGTCCATCTTCATTAAAACATTCTGAGCTTATTCTTTTGGTTTTCAAACTCAACCTGGTGTAACCCATAGCTCATGCTAAAAACATCCTTATAAGATGACTACCTTATTTCTCTTTAGCATTTGCATACCATCCATGTATCATTCACTTTACCAGGGTATGTTATCTTCTTTGTCTCCATATCTCGTGGCAACGTTTCAAACCAAATCATCTTTTATCCTTGGTGTATGGCAAGTGTACTGTCCTATCTCTCACTCCCATAACAAGAGGAAATAAGCATTTGGCTGCAGTCCAAATACAGAGTTCTTCCTGTTCCAAGAGTAGAGATGGTACATCCCACCTTTCCAGTACACCTTCAAATCTAGGTTGAAACGTGCAACTTATGTCTCTACATCACAATCATCTTGATATCAAAGTTACTTCCATGGAAAATTGGTCTCGAACCTATCTGGTCCAAACACAATCCTTAGTCATCACCTCTAGGTCTATAGGGTGCCGACACTTTTGGGGTCATCCCTCTTCCCTCATGCATCAGAGAGTGCCCTACTCATCTACCCTTTGGGTCCCATGAGTTCATGAAGGTGATCAATCTCCTAACCCATGGCCCTCAAACAATGATAGCTGTTACCTCCCGACCCTATGGTCTTGTGCAACTAGGGAATTAGGAAACCCCTACTTCCATCAGTCTTACCCCTACCTGACCCTAGGATAGACTTAGGATTATATCATAGTACATGTCCAACATAGAACCTTACCCAAGCATTCCTCATCTCTCTTCCTGCATTCATGGGCAGACTTTCATCCTTTCCTGGAAACCTGCCTACCTTGGTCAAGCCCCATACCGGTTACCTCCATGGTAACACACCCACATGCACATAGAGATGGTCATCTTAGGTTCATTCTCATGCCATGTACTCTTCACTTAGCTTCTCAAGATCCTATGAAACCTCCTCAGGTTACCTCAAAACCAACCAAACAGGTAAACTCCATACCAAAGGGTCCCTCTCCCAGGATGGGAGGAAACTACACCTTGATAACAAAGGTCACAAGCGTCCGTAGGGTTTACATTCACATGAGCATGCTTAATCCTATCAAGCTACTAAGGCACAAGAAGACACCAAACCATGCTAGGTCACACTTACACTCATCCTCCACATTAGACCAACTTTGTCGTGAGGGGTTCATCAAACATACCTTAAACTGAAGGGGTTTCCCTTTTCCTCTATACATGAGGAGTACCATGCTCGAAACTATATCAACTTAATTCTCATCATGAGCATTAGGTATACCACTTCCCCTCTTAGGCCTAGGAACCCTAGGTTCACTTGTAGGTGTTCAACTGCATGCTCTATCTCTTAATCACAAACCAAGCATGTAAACGGCATGACATGCACTTCTTGTCATCCTTCAACTCAAGCCACACTTAGAGTTGGGTCCTCCTTAAGGACATCCAATAAGGTACCAGGCCTCACATCCTGTTACTATACCTCTCCAATTCTAAGAAACTCTTCTCCTTATCTCAGGAGGTAAACACCTATACCATAGGCACAAAGGTACCAGCAGACTCATCCTCCCTCTTGGTTTTGGTTCCTCTCCAGGGTTGGGTTGCCAAAGGTACTAGGTCTTCTACCCTCTTATGGCATCCCAAAGGCGTGACCAACCAAACACTCGGTCAACCATGACATCTAACTCATCATGTCATCTCTCTCTCTAATCTTCCCTTAGGTTAGGGTTAACATCATCCTCAAAGTATGTGCTAGGTCTCTACTTCTAATGGAGGTCTCTACCTCCAAGACTAACTCTCTCTACTCATCCTCCTACAAAGGAGGTCTATCCTTAGGTCTCTTCTGAGGGCAATGACAACTCGTGTCATACAACCTAAGCATGTATATATTGCTTTACGCTTACTCTATTAAGCTTATGTCCATGACATCTTATTTACATGCTTTTTATTAATTTGGTGGAGGATTCCTTAATCATTATCAACCTTACCCATACCTCAAGAGGGTGAGGAGAAGAGAGAGGAAACCCTAATCCTTAAGGTCCTTAACAGAATTGAAGTTGAGAAGGGATGAACAAGATGAGAGAGTCCTAAAGGTATCTTATTTCGATTCATACCCTAAGACTTTGGCCAGGCAGTCACACAGATCCGGGAGTCCTCGTATTCTGACTAGCAGTGCGGAGGAAAATATTTCCAGCCCCCGGACGTGATCCTTTTCTAGACACCTCAATCTTTCAGATAATCCTCTAATAACTCCCTTGGGTTCTATTGAAATTGTAAAATTTAATAATTATTAAAGATTAATTGAGAAACCTATGCTCTGATACCAAATGTTACGACCCCGCCTCCCGGTAACCCCCAATTAAGGGAGACCGAAAGGACAAAGTCGTTAACTAATAACCCGGATCAAAGGTTCGACAAATAATCAATAACAATTAATAAACTTTACCAACTAAATTGAAAATTGGTATAAAATAAAACTTGGCTTACCTTTTTAAAATTGGGATTTCTACACTTCTATCCATGAAGATACTAATCCAACTAATCCTCCTGTGCACGTTAATTCTCATTTAATTCCGTATATGCCACTTTACTGTTTGTTCCTTTCATTTGTACCTAAAACGCTGACAAACAAAACGTCGGTCAGCAAAAAGTTGGTATGTGGGGGAAACAATAATCATGCGACTATAATAACAATGTAATCATGCAATTAATCATTTAACAATCAAGATTACAATTTAAGCGATACAACTCAATCCATACATATCCCCAACTCTGTGTTGTCCCTGTAGTGGACTTATATAATACCTCTATAAAGGTAGAGTCGCATGGCACTACTCGAGGTAGCCCAATATCTAACTCAATGTGACTTGATGGTCCTACCTCAATGGTAGCCATGTACTAAGTCATCCATAGACCTTATGGACCTACCCAATAGGTAGCCATGTACTAGGTCTTCCTCTGACCTGATGGACCTACCCATAGGCAACCATGTACTAGGTCAACTATAATACCACAGAGAGAACCAGGATCTAAGCTTGTAGGCATATATCCTTTGTGATAGTCATAACCACATTATAGTTTGCATGAACTAAATTCATCCAACAGTTTATTTAAAGCAACCAGTAAAACATTCGGGAATCGTCGTGAAACTATAACGGTTATTCATAAGCGTAACCACATACCTGTCAGGATGATTTTGAGACTGAATAATCCATGCAAGAAAGAAATCCAAGCAAGCACACATATCAAGATCCTGAAATAATTATGCAATTTCCTTTTATTACTCATGTCATCAAGATTTATTAAATCTATCTAGCTCCCTAGGGTTTTTAATCCACTTTTTAGGGTTTCCATTGCAATTAGGGTTTCCCTTCATCTTTTACTATTTTAAACCCTAATTTAATGTAATTGATCCCAAACCCTAATTATATCAACATCTAATTCTCAGTTTCGGATTAAAGGCATAATTAACTATTAAATAAATCTATTAAGCCTCTTTTTCATTGAATCTATCATTTTTATCCTTTTAAACCATGACAAGATCATTAAACACATTCACCATTAATTCATAGTTCATTATAGTCTAATTCTCATATGAACCTGATTTGCCATTAATTCTATCCTTTATCCATCAGAAATCCCTAATTATCATATTAAGGGTACTTATCCACAATTATGAACTTTTTATACTCAAAATAACTTAGAATCATCTTTAATCATGAAATTGATCAATTAAATCCATTAATAGTCATAATTACCATTATCGGGGTTTCAAGGCCCATTAAAGCATATTTATGCACACGAAACTCTAAATTACTCAATTGCGTGCAAATTTCATCCTTTTTGTTCCTAATGTTCCTTTTTATCATTAACAGGCTATTATCAACTTTAATCATCCATTACACCCTATTAATTACATTAATCATCTCCAAAAAGGATTTCTTAATCTTTAATTCATTAAAGTTGATAAATTACATTACCTTTCGAATTGTAAGAAGAATTTGTTCTTAAACATATTTTTATTGGATTCCTCTCATTTTTTTGAGCAAAATGCATATATTACTTGCTACTATCGGAGTTACCAATATGGAGATATGATTTTTGTAAAAATTACCTTTCTGGACCAATGGCAAGCTGCCACGTCAGCCTCTCCCATGCAACGTATGCTTTGGGAAACATTTCGAATTGACCGAAATGCCCATGGTTAAGTTAATCGCTGCTTCAGCCTGTGAAGGGAAAAACTGTCCAACGGTCTCTACCCTTCTTCAACCTTGGGCAGCCCAAAGGCTCCCGCCCTAGCCGCTGAAGCAAGGAGCGGGTGTGACTCCACTGCCCCTCCCAGGCCCCATTGGCCATCAGGAAGACCTTCCCTTGCTCCATCTTGTTCTTGCACATGCTAGGATGTCCTCTACTCGGGGCTGAGGTGGTTGGCCCAGGCTGCACGAGCTGCAACGTACGGCCGGCACTACAGCCGTGCTACAACCGATGTGCATGGTTCGAAGCATGAGGACGATGGTTACGCTCCTCTCTAATGATGTGCGACCTAAAACCTCCACCGTGGTAGCTCCCTGGTCCCTCTCTGCCCCAAGGTTAGCGCTAATCTTTTAGTTAGGTTTTCACGTGTAAGAAACAAGAAGAAGGAGAAGAAACAAGGAGGGTAAGTGGAACTTCTCTCTTAGACTCAGCCCAGGGCTCCCTCTCCTTTTATAGATGAGGGTAACAACATCCCATAAAGCTTGCTCATGAAGATATGAGATCCTTTCCTACTAGGAATTCGATTCCTTCATGAAAAAGCAAGCTCTCTCTCTCTCTCTCTTTTACTTCTTTAATATTCCTTCTCCTTAAGGATCAAAGATTATTTCCTTTATCTTCCTTGTACTTGTGTTGGCACGAAATTATATACCTCCTTGAGTAGGAATTACTTCCTTTTCATCAATATTTCATAATCCATAAATAATGTATCACATTATCCTTTTATTTTGCAATTTTAGTATTTTCACTTTCTTTCCTCTTTATTTCTCTTTTATTTTCCTCATTAGTATTTCTTTTAACATTAGGAATCCTTGGGATATGAAATTCCACAAAGGATTACCCCAAATATTCACTTGTTTCCCATATTTAACATTATTTTCAATTTCTTTCTTAATAAAGAAATAATTAATTGATCTTTTCTTTTCTTATTGCCTTTTCTTCACAATCTTGGACTCCTTGGCACTCAAGAAACCTAAGAGCACGAAATCCATCCTTGGATTACATTATTTTGCCTTCCAGAGGTTTCCACATATTTATTTTCTCAAATTCTCAATTATTAATTAAAATTCCTTTTTATTGGGCCCAATAGCCAATAAAGCCCCCAAGAAACCAATCAAGGCTTTTGTGAATGGAATCCATTTATTCAAAACAAATCTTATCATTATTTGTTCAATTATCTTTAATATGAGAAATTACATTTCTCACCAATTGAACCCAAAAATTGAGGTTATAACATTTGTTCTATTCAATATAATAATTATCCGTCTCTTATTATCTCATATGGTATTAGAGAAGGATCCAAAATCCTAACTGTGAGAGAGAGAAAGGAGGAGAGCCCTCTTGCGGGTTTCCACCACCCATGGCAGTCATCAGCTACCCATAGAGAATTTGAATTATCATTTCATGCTCTTCTCCTTTCCTATGTCACCTACTACGCCCATCTACTACCACATCATGTTTGTTTGCCACCTCTGACACCTCTTGATGCTTTCCTAGTCATTCCTCAACCACCACAACATCCTTGCACCTGTTATCCATACTACTACCATCCTGCCTCTTGTCCCCGTGCTTGCATCTACCGCTGCCTACTTTCGCCCCACATCCTGTGGTCGTACCGCTCTGTCACCTCATTGCTCCATGCTGCCTCACCAGCATCCCTATTGTCCTAATCTCCATCCCTTACCCCGCACCACCATCTACCCTACTATTCCCCCCTATTTGGCCATTTCACCATCCACTGTCAATGGGTTGTTGTTGTTGGCCCCGCTCCCTTCCTCCATTTTTTTTTCATTTATTGATCTTCCAAACACCGCTAAGCAATAACAGCCTAATGAAGCCATCACTAGCTCCTGCTGCCCCTCCTACTTCTAACCATATTCCATGGCTTCTATTTATCGTGGTCTATCACCTTCTACTCTCCATCGCTTCCCATCGCTGCCCACTACTTCTCACCGCTACCAAATAACCCTCTATGCATAATTTTTTGTGTCCCTTAATATTTTTATCGCCCCCTCCCATGCATACACATACATCTATTGCTAATCGGTTCTTTTATCAAATCTGATATTTAGACTACTCCGTACCTAGCCAATAAAATATATCATTTATTTAGAGACTTTGTTTATTTATATTATTAAGTGTTTTTGTAATATGGGAAAAATATGTCTTGGTTCATTAGGACTAGGTTGTGTTTGTATGCTTCCACGTTCTCTGATATATACGAGCATGGTTTATTCTATTCAATATAACAATCAGGTATCTCTTTTTCATATGGACTATCAATCACAATATCATGTTCCAATAGAAATTAGAAAATAATTTGTTACAATAAAAAATATGAGATAAGTGTCAAAGTTTATGAATAGGAAAATGTCTTTGTTTTTATCTTTATTGATTCTCAAGAGAATAGTTATCACATCCAAATTCTTGGAACCTATAAAGTACATGATTAACTTATTGATGAAATCAATGTAAGATTGATTTATGGTTGCAATAAGATTTCATCTAATTTTCATGATATTTAGATTTAAGAGAAAAAGAATGTGGAGAGATATTTTATGCAATTGGGACTTCTTAATCCTAAAAAAATTGTGAATTTGATATTATGAGGTGACAACCAAAAATAGAATATTGAAGGAAATATGACGAGTCTAATTGATGGTTTGATCCCTAGACCTATTTTAGGTCTCCATGTTATGTAACTATTGCAATATTGATCACATGTGTTACATAAGAGCTCCAATTGAGAAATTATATTGATTCAATCTTTATTTTAGTGATTTAGAATACAATTAATCTCATGGACTCTTTACAAGACTAAGGAATCAACCATGTGCCCTAGAGCCCAATTCTAGCTCAATTGGGCCAATTAGGTTTTACAAAAATACATCCTCAGAGTACAAATAGGAAATGGAGTATTTAGTGCTCATAGTAAATTCTCAAAATATTTTTTGTAGATCAATAATTAGAATATTAGGTGGTGGGAGAAATTTTAGATGATTTTGATATATTTAGTGACCTAGGTAATTATTTTTTTAATTATCTCATATTTATTTAAAAGATAATTTTAGAGTGTCTATCTGATCTATTTTGATCCAATATCTTATGAAGAGATGACAACTATATAGTGTTGATACCAAAATTTGGAATCAATCAAAGCTATGAGATGGGCTATATAATTATTTTTTTTTTGGTTTGGACTTTTATCAAAAAGAAAAGAACAATAAAAATAAAAAGAACTGGGTTGAACTCGCTATCCTAGTGCGATAGACAGCCGATGTTCATGACTCAAAAAGAGTCTGAATAGGGCATTCTAGAATTTTAGATCTTGCCTGAGATTGGAAGGATTAGATACCATAAAAACCATTGATCTTTAAAGCTTGGTGATGGACGAACCCGGTGGTAGGGTTTTGACACAAAATCAAGACAAAAATAGAGAATAATGAGTGAGAAATGAGCTCGGTGGCACAGAAGGAGGTTGGTTTAGGGTTTCCTAACCCTGAAGGCCTGCAGCGCAATCAAGGTTCCAGGCATGTGTGCGAGGATGGGCCGCACCTGGAGCACCGCCCCAGTCATCGTCTGTGTGGCTAAACAAGCAAGGCTAGCTCGCTCGAGAGTGACCTTCATGGCGGCATCCTATGTCTGGAACAAAAAACCAGATGAGTGCCACAATTGGGTCAATTTGCAAGATGACGGATCTAGGATCCACTAATGGGACCATCAGATCCAAAATGAACGAACCATATATTCAGTAAAGAGGTATTCTTGTAAGTTTTGTATCTTTGAATCTAGACACCCAATTTGGACAAATAAGGTGTCAATAGAAAGATAATGATGTCTACTTTGTTGTAAAAATATACCTGAATAGTGTGTTGAACATTTGATAATTACTACTATATAATTCTTAAAGTGTATGTGATTTCTATGTTTTGGGAACTAAAAATAGCAAACGATTTTAAAAATTAATGAATATTTTACAATAAGTATATTTTGATATGATATACATGATTCTAAAACATGATCATCCTAAATCAAAGTTTTATCCATGATTTTAATGTAAACCCCAATAAGGGTATTTTGGATATTTCACCCATGATTTGACCTTGAAAAGATATGATATTATTGTGCATACCTTAATACATTGTATGATTACTGTTTCTAAAGTTTTATTGAAGTTTTAAATATTCTCATATTATTATTTAATTTTGGGGGCTAAGTGTCCATTAGGAAAGATAATATATGATTATTATGGGGGTATTTATGCATATTTTGTTTACAAAATGGCTTCTAATTATATTTTCCTCTAATGTAATGATGGAGTTAGTAAGATTGTTATATATGATCATGTTTGAGATATATTCTCATTACATGAGGTATATGTTCTTATTAGTGCAGAAGACAATTTTTGACTTATTTGAGTACATAAATTATATTAGTTCTATAATGTAAGTTTTGATATACGTTCAGTACTAAGACTTTGTCATGGAATTATATCTGAGTCATACTTAATTTAGATTAGAATTCTAAGTTGGTATATAAGGTTAGGATGATGGGGTTTGAGAATTAGAAATAAAGAAGGGAAATATACATGGACTTATAGACATTTGTTGATGTCTAGGTGATTAAGTTATGGAAAAATGGAATCGAGAACACATTAAGAAAATTACCAACATCAAAGGTAAGTGGGTCATGTCCATTGAATTTCATTATTCTTATAATTCATCCTACCCATATACAAAGTAACTTAGATTATAAGTTATTTTCAGACATAATTCGATGTTGATTAGATGAACTTATTTTGTGAGGATATCAAATTATAGATTGTAGATGTTTAAGCTACTTTCAGATGCTTCTGATTCATTTATTCAGTTTAGTTTATTTCTCAAGCCTTTAGACACATAAGTCATATATTTGATATTAGAATTTAACTAAGTGATCTATTAAATATAGGTTTTAGATGAAGAATTATTTAGACAAAAAGAACCTAGATTTTGGATTTAATATTTAGAATACTCTTTATGAGTAGTCACAAATTAGACCCACATGCCTAAGAAGAGTCTCAAATCCAATTGAAATTATTTAGTAATCAAGATACATGTTGAAACTTATATTCATACCAGATTTAGATTTAGTTTAGAATTTAAGAGCAGAGATTCAAATTTAGATTAAGAATTCAGTTTAGTTGAATAATATTTTAGTTCTTATCAGAATAATTTCAAGGTAGCACATAAGTAAGACAAATCTTTTAAGATATTCATATTATATTCAGATTCAAATTTACATTCAGAACTCAGTTATTAGTATTCAATTTCAGTATAAGATAAGTCCAGATTCAAAATTCAGTAAATATTCATTTATCAATATTCAGTTTCAGTTCAAATTAAGAATTAAGTAATTTTAGACTTAAGATGTGGCATCCAACTCATAAAAACATGATTTACTTAAGCAGAAACGATTCATCAACAGTGGAATTACTGAAAATCACTAAAAAATAAAACTTTTTACGAAGAGATTCAAACACAAGAAAACTATTACAACAAGATCCAAAGTAATTCAATTACATTCTGGTTTACTAGTACATCTCTTGTACCATTTCTTTTCGAGAGTTACAAACATCAACTGCCCTATTAAACTATACATAGGCAGGATAAAAATCTCGAGGCATCAAGCCAAAATCTCATATCAATGTTAAAATAACTACTGACTCCTAGGACCTGAGAGTACAAAGACAACACATAGGATTCTCTATATACAGGACATGACAGCCAGTGTCTCCACTTGAGAATTCACTGCTGTTCTTGTTGCTGTTGTTGTTGTTGTTCTTCCCCTGTTGTAGGGTTTCTGCTTCTCCTTCTGCGTCTACCTAAAAAGTTGGATCCCACGGGAGTGAGAAAATTGAAAATTGCCCCAGTGAGAGATATAACTCTCTGCCAGAAACATTATTATTGCAATTAATGGAATAACACTGAGCAGAAGAATCATAAGTATTCAACAACAGATAAATCATTGACTAAATGAATTAGAGCACTATCCTTTATTCAAGTCATTTCAACTATATCTTAATAGAGCAGCATGTCACTTATCCAATAAGGAATTGAAGAGCATAAATAACATTTGTCCATTTAGAACATGCTATGCAAAGTAACATCAACCAATGATTCTTATATTTCAACATTAAGAAAATACGCTACACGGCTGATTACATTTTACAAACATACTTAACCCCTGAGGAGATGAGGTATACCGCTCATACTCCAACTGACCATTGCAAACTCAAAATCGGTACCATACATAGGTCAATAGAAGAGCCAGAGTTCCATGACCTCATCTTCCTTAGTCAGTGTGAGGACCAAATGCAGGACATCTTGTGTCTCTGCTAAATAGCTTTCCAGGGTATACTGACAACTTCGCTATTAGAGTTACAGTGGCATGCTGTACTCTCTTCGCAATCAAGAGATATTATATTTATCTCACATCGATTCGGCATTAAGATCATCGGGAAATTAATGATACATCCATCCCGACATTCGGGAGATTAGTGATACATCCATCCCGACGTATATAATGAAGGATTGAGATATTTAATGTTTACCTCACATCAATTCCTCCATTAGGGCGTAAGGATATTCGCGCCCATAACCCCCACATACTCAAAAGTATGCCCTCGAGGAGTTCCCGTAGGAAAACCTATTTCATCATCACCAAACTGCTGACGATGATGGATCTATGGCCAGGGCTCTACATGAATAGATTTCACTTGATTAATTAAGTACATTATCATATTCTTTTAGCATCAGCCAAGTTTTCAAACATAACTTATTATGACAAATGCCTCAAAGAAACATGTACTATTTCCATCAATTATTTCTTAGTCTTTATGAGATATTGGGATCTCAGTCCCTCATTTAAATACTGGGAATTCTCATCCCTACACAATTTCAATACCATAATCATATGGATCTGGGTATTCAAACCCTTAGCTCATCACTGAGCATTATTACCACTTTTTCAGGTAACTATCACCTTTAGGTCATCTGACCAAGGTAAACATGATACTTCCTACACAAGCATCTCTCATGACACTTGAGGCTCATTAACTGTGGCAACACATTCCACTATCACACAGACAGCGAGGTGTTACGCGAAAACATGTGGAAATCACCATAACCACAGATTATCAAAACATGGGTTAATTAAAACTGATTGTGGAAAGCGGATAAACTGAGAAACTATTACATTTAGGTCCTCATCTTGCAGGGAAACATGTTATATAAACATTTACAAGATTTGATACGTGTCCACAGCTTAGTGGAACATCTGTTCTGTCATCACATGAGTTCATCACCTGTTTATATGTACATAAAGGCCCACATTCGGCCAGTAGCAGGATATACAAAACATCATCAGCTATACATCGGGAAAGAACTTCAAAACACCCCCAAGGATCTGAGAGTATAGGGATGACTCTAAGACTCTACTACAAAACATCCAAAACAACAGCATATCCATCGCTTGCCTCCTACTGCTCATCTTGCTGCTCGGTCGCCACTCCACGACCACCACCATGCCTAGCTCGAACACCTAAAAAGGGTGTAAACCAGCGGGGTGAGACACACAGTCCCAGCGAGAAACATAACTCCCCGCCAAAACTACAAAACCTCAGAAAGATAAAGCAACAACAGCAGATAACTGATAAGGGTATAATAGAAGTTTATGAAGTAAAGCTATTCGTACCGTCAAGCTTACAAGAAGGTACAGAAGGCATGTGTCCAACTATTTCTTTATGGAACATGATGAACAAGATAAGCTTTATAAGGTCTTACCTCATAACCTGAGGAACATATAAGTAACCGCAATATATAACAAGACTAACTACACAAGAAAGGCCTCAACCAATGTTTTGTGTTTTGCCTTAAGCACTAAATACTATACGGCTGGATTACATATTATTATGCCCTGAGGAAGTGAGCCGTACCGCTCAAATCCAACCTTCGGTTGCGAAACCCAAAGCCGGTGCCATACAAGGTCAATGGAAGAGTCGGACTCCACGACCTCCCCCCTTGTGGTCAGTGCACGAGAACCAAAGCAGGACCGCAGTCTCGTGCTTAAGTGGCCTCAGCCACAGGGTCAGCTCCATAGGCTACCCTTCCTCTAGCCCGCCTTGGTACAGGTCACGACGCTAGTATATCTGAGCCACAGGTCTGTTCACCATGCTCTGAGCCATGAACGCATTCATGCTCCCATATCACACATCCTGAGCCATGTGCATGTTCACCATGCTCATCACATATTCCTAGTCTGCAACCGCAGCTGCACTCAATTCCCTCTCTATTTTAGGCTAGGAGAAACCTCGCATATTCAATAATATGCGCTCTGGGTTAACCCACAGAAGAACCCATTTCACCATCACTAGCTCCTGACGATGATGGATCTATGGCCAGGGCAACTACATGATATATTCCACTGTGATTAATTAGTATCTTTTATATGGATTGCAAGATTCAACGAAGTAGTCTAACATGCAAACTATAACAAGAATAAACAACATAAAACTCAATGTTATGCTTTTATTGTAATCACATCATCCTAATCCATCACAAGGATCCAACATTACATGTTATCACTTGGCCTCTTGCCAATCATCTAGATCCATCTCAAGGATCATCATATTGCTATGGGATCTCAATCCCTCATCATATGCTGCCACTGCCTCTCAAGGCATCCTCATCAACTCAGGCATTCTAGTCAAACTCAGGTCCTTAGACCAAAACACATTATATATATACCTCATAGCCTTTTACTTGGCTATGCATCACCTGCATGGTTAGTATACACAATAATCATAGGCTTAACAGAAAGACCATGCTATCAATACAAGGTGACATTAATGATATAAGCATAGGTTACATCATTAAGCAAGGCATTCTACATGCTTATCATTTGCTCAGCATTATTCATAATATCAAGATGATCACATACATAGGTAAAGTCATGTATATTACATAAGTAAGTTATACCATAACGATTACCATTAAGTATATCAAAGGCCACCATCATGACTAAACGTGATACGTGCACAAGGTTTAGAATAGATGTGGTCTACTATACCATGCACATCCAGGGTTACTATAAAAACCAAACGTGATGCAAGATAAGCATATCGGTTTCTATAAGGGGCAGGACCCTTACTAAAAACATCCACTACTCTCACTAGAAGTGGTATCGGGAAACCAAGAAACTAGACCATCTCATGCACTCAAGTGTAATGTGCAACGCCTACCGCGCACATCTGTGTCAAGCAACGCTGCATCATGTAACAGGGATAACGGCCATAGGGCCTGCCATGCAGCCAAGGGTATCGGGTGATAGGGTGTCGCGCAACGCCCGTCAGGTGTAGGGCTGTCGGCCGACACACACACATGACTAGTGTGACGCCCGTCCACACAACTAACTGGCAACACATCCATAACGTCAGGTCATAACAAGGGGATAAGGGTATCAGGCAGAATATGCAGCATAGAGTGACGCCCGTCACACACAGATTCAAGGACCAAGGTGTATCGTTCAACACAAACATAACATGTCGTCCAAGGTCAGACCAAGGAAAGGATATCGGGCAACACCACCAACAACACCATATCGGACAAGATGCAACCCGACAGGGTCATCACCAACCTCAAGCTCAAGGGCACCAAAACCCTAAAAGAGTCAAGAAGATGGCTCACCTCTCAACTTAAACGAGAGAGGGGTCTTGCACATCTCTTAACATCAATTGGGTAACACAAGGAACAACCCTAAACGAGGTCCACAACTAACACCAAGCTCACCCTTCAAGCCCATGGTGAGAGGAGGGTGTTGCTCAAGCTACTAGAACACAAGCTCACCTCTCAACTTAAACGAGGGAGGGGTATTGCCCATGCTACTAGAACTCGAGCTCACTCCTCTAGACCAAGGAGAGAAAGGAGTATTGCTCACCAAGAAACCCTAGATCATAGGTTCAGCCAACAAGAACAACTTAAGTAAGGAACTAACTAGCAACTCATATAGCCGACATGATCATAGCAACATATAAGAACATAGAAAGAAGGTAGTGTAGTTAGGGTTAGGAGTTATGTAACCCGCCTTAAGCAAGCTCCAAGCTCCAAGAACCACCAAGGAAGAAGGAGACTCCAAGAAGGATCGGACACCAAGCTAGCAAAAGAAGATAGTGTGTCGTGCACCAAGGTAGAGGAGAAACTAAGGAACTAAAGGGTTCCTTAGCAAGGGAAAGGAAACACATATATAGAAGGGGATGGAGGAGAAACCAAAGCAAAGAAAAGCAAGGTGTCACCCACCTAGGGACACTTGTCCAAGGCCATTGCTACATGCAAGCATCAAGCACCAAGTGTCCACTAGTGGTGATACAAACGAGGTCAAAGATGGTCAAAGGGCCATGGGAGACACACTTGGACGATACACCACCGCCATGGGCGACACAACCTGGGTGACACAAGCACCCCCTTGCCCGACACAAGGTTCAACCAAGCAAAAGCAAGGTACCACAAGGCCCAACAAGCTCAACCAAGCCCAAAGGAACTCAAGCAACGGGCCCAAACCTCCCTCTCAACACTTAGAGGAAGCAAGGAGGGAGAAGAACACCTCACAAGGTGGCAACTTACCCCAAACCCTAAACTTGGGTAAATTGCAAGTAGCACCTCCAACTCTCAGCAAAGCACCAACAAACCCTAATCACCACTAAAGGTGATTAGCAAGCAACTAAGCATCAGGGTTAGGCAAAGCAAACAGGGTAAACCCTAAATGAAGGTCAGGGTCCTTACAAGCTAACCCCCTTCAAAGGGATTTCGTCCCCGAAATCCGAATAGAAAAGTGAGGGATACATCCTCCTCATCTCTTCCTCAAGCTCCCACGTGGCTTCCTCAATGCCACGATGATGCCAAAGAACCTTCACAAGAACCAGGTCCTTCCTCTTCAGCTTCTTAACTCTCCTGTCAAGGATCGCCACAGGACCTTCCTCGTAGGTCACATATTCATCAAGCTCAACCTCAACCGGCTGTATCACTATTCCTGAATCTGGATGACTTTTCTTCAGCATACTGACATGGAACACTGGATGTAACCTGTGCAACTCTGGAGGAAACTCTAACTCGTAAGCTACCTTGCCAACACGTGCTATAACTGGGTAAGGTCCCATATATATGGGTGCTAGCTTACCCTTCCAGCCAAACCTTAGCACACCTTTCCACGGCGAGACTTTAAGATACACTTTGTCTCCTACCTGGAACTCCAAAGGTCGTCGGCGATTGTCTGCATAAGACTTCTGCCTGTCCTGTGCCGCTTTCAACTGTTGCTGTATCACTTTGATCTTTTCTGTTGTCTGCTGCACTAAGTCAGGACCCAAAAGCTGATATTCACCAGACTCGTACCAACATAAAGGAGATCTCCACTTCCTGCCATACAAGGCTTCATAAGGAGCCATGTCAATGCTCTGCTGATAACTGTTGTTGTAAGAAAACTCTATCAAACTGAGATGCATGTCCCAACTACCTAGGAACTGTAAGACACAAGCACGAAGGAGATCTTCTAAAGTCGGAATAGTCCTCTCAGACTGTCCATCGGTCTGCGGGTGGAAGGCGGTACTGAACCTCAACTGCGTTCCCAACGCTTTCTGCAACTGTTCCCAGAAACGACTCGTGAACTGAGGACATCTGTCAGAAACTATCATTGCTGGCACACCGTGCAAATGTACTATCTCATCCACATATACTCGAGCAAGTTTCTCAGCTGTATACATTGTCTTTACTAGTATGAAATGGGCAGACTTCGTCAATCTGTCCACTATAACCCAAATGGAATCATGATTCCTAGTTGTCCTGGGTAGACCAACTACGAAATCCATGGTTATATGATCCCATTTCCACTGACGTATCGGTAGAGGTTGCAACGTACCTGTCGGCTTCTGATGTTCAGCCTTGACTTGCTGACAAACCGCACATCTTGCCACGAACTCAGCTACATCTTTCTTCAAACCGGGCCACCAATACAAGTCCTTCAGACTATGATACATCTTGGTGACACCTGGATGCATAGCATACATCGATGTGTGTGCTTCCTCGAGCACTAACTTCCTCAGATCATCAGCATCGGGAACCACCATCCTATCACGATAGAAAACCAGCCCATCCTCGGACTCATGGAACCCATCATGCTTTTTGCTGCCGAACTCTGATCTGATCAACTGCACTGTATCATCTGCTTGCTGTGCATCTTTGATCTACTATCTCAGTGTAGGCTTAACTTGCATCAGTGCTAAAAGTCCAACTAACAAGGAAACTTCCATCTGTACATTCATCTTCCGCAAGGAAACAAACATATCCTGCCTATGGCATACCAGGGAACTCAACTGTGCCTTCTTTGAAGAAAGAGAAGAAGATTTTCGGCTAAGTGCATCAACTACCACATTCACCTTACCATGATGATACTCGACGGTGCAGTCGTAATCATTGATTAACTCCATCCATCGACGTTTTCGCATGTTTAACTCATGCTGTGAAAAGATGTACTTCAGATTCTTGTGATCCGTAAAGATTTGACACACTTCCCCATATAGATAGTGTCTCCAAATCGTTAACGCATGAACCACTGCTGCCAACTCCAAATCAAGAGTCAGATAGTTCTCCTCGTGTTTCTTAAGCTGTCGCGAAGCAAAAGAAACCACATGATCTTCCTACATCAGCACACAACCTAAACCTTTCTTGGAAGCATCGCAGAAAACAACATAGCCTTTTCCAGGCTCTGGCAGGATCAACACTGGAGCACTGGTCAGCTTCTCCTTCAAACTCTAGCAATCTTGCTGACATCGATCATCCCAGACAAAAGGTACATCCTTTCTAGTCAACTTTGTCATCGACAACGCAATCGTGCTGAAGTCCTTGATAAACCTCCGGTAGTATCCTGCTAGACCTAGGAAACTACGAACTTCTATCGGCATCTTCGGCTGTTCCCAATCTGCCACAGACTCCACCTTCTTCGGGTTCACTTTGACTCCTTCAGCAGATATCACATGACCCAAGAAAGTCACTTCTTCCAACCAAAACTCACACTTACTGAACTTGGCATACAACTGATGTTGGCGAAGAAGAGTCAATGCTCATCGAAGATGTCGCTCATGCTCTTGCTTGTCCCGACTATAGATCAAGATGTCATCTATGAAGACTACAACAAACTGATCTATGAACGGATGGAACACTCTATTCATCAAATCCATGAAAGCAGTAGGTGCATTGGTTAGCCCAAACGGCATAACCACAAACTCGGAATGACCATACCTCATCCGAAAAGCTGACTTTGGTATGTCATCCGCCTTAATCCTCAATTGATGATATCCAGACCGTAGATCGATCTTTGAAAACACTGTAGCACCACGCAAATGATCGAACATATCATCTATCCTCGGTAACGGGTACTTGTTCTTGATCGTGACCTTGTTCAACTGCCGGTAATCTATACACAGCCACATCGATCCGTCCTTCTTCTTGACGAACAACACAGGAGCACTCCAAGGAGACATACTCAGTCGGATGAAACCTTTCTCCAACAACTCTTGCAACTGCCTTTTAAGCTCTGCCATCTCTACTGGAGCCATCCTATACAGTGTCTGTGCAACTGGATGTGTTCCTGGGACTAGATTGATCTCAAAATCAATCTCTCGGGGTGGAGGAACACCAGGGAACTCCTTAGGAAACACATCGGCAAACTCTCAGACAACCGACACTTCCTCGAGACTAGGACCTTTCGCCTTGTTAGCCACAACGGTGTCCACAACGTGAGCTAAGAACGCCTCACATCCTTATCACAGCAACTTCTCTGCCACCATAGCTAATACCAGACATGTCGGAAGAATCTTCCTATCTCCCTGGAAGATCCATTTCTCTCCATTATCAGCAAACACAGCCTACTTGGAACCACAGTCCAAAACAACCTTATACTTCTCTAGGGTATCCATCCCAAGGATAACATCGAAACCATGCATATCAAGTGGTATAAAATCCACTTGAATGATGTGTCCTGAGAAAGACAAGACACAAGATGGACACTCTTCTTGAAGCATCGAGGAACCATCAAGAGGGGTTTCTAACAACAAACTATCTTTCTTACAGCTAACAGGTAAACGACAGTTTTCAAGCATACTATAGGTGATAAAAGAGTGTGTAGCACCCAGGTCAACCAGAACAGATATAAATCAAGAAGAAGACATATCAAAATGAAATAACTCCATCTGACCTGTCACTACTCGTGGGTTGACTATTGCCTCCGACTGACTCATAGCATAGAATCGAGTCATTGCTTGCTGTCCACGTCCTCTGCTTCCTTGAGTAGATGATCTGGCTTGCGACGCTTGACCGCATCCTCACCCTATGCTACTACTGGGCTGCTGTCTATCTGACCCTTGAAGATTCTACCTCGGCTGTTGTGTCACTTCAACATCTCTATTTGGGCAATTTGACTTGACATGCCCTATCTGAACGCAGGTATAGCATGTCCTAACTTCAAACTGTGGCCTAGATGGCCCTGTCACTGCCACTGAAACTATACTCTGTTCTTTAGACGGTGAAGAAACATATCCTCTTCCCTTACTTGGAGACCACTGCGACGGTACACTGGAACCTCTCATCACTGAAGGTGTTGAAAACCTGGGCTTCTTGAAGCCACCAAACTACTGTCCCTAAAACTGAGCAGGCCTCTTGTGAGACATGGATTCTCTTTTCTCCCTTACTGACCTTTCAATCCTCCGGACAGATTCCACAAATGTAGAAAACCGCTCTCTATTTTCCAACACAGAAACAGGTGTTGTCAGCTCAGCACTCAGACCTTTCTCAAAGCGTCTTATCCGCTCCTCATCTGTCGCTGCCATCTGAGGACAAAACCTCAACAGGTCCATGAACTTGGTTTCATACTCGGTGATGTTCATCGTTCCTTGTCGCAGGCTCTCAAACTGATGGATCTTCTCATCTAGATACGTCTTCGGAAAGTATCTGCTGACGAACTCGCACCGGAAAACTTCCCAACCGATCACCTCACCAAGTCGCTTCTCTTCCTCGATGGTCCACCAGTGACCAGCACTACCTTTCAGAAGGTAGACAGCGTGCTTTACTTTGTCTACTTCAGGGATGTCGAGGATCCGAAAAGCCTTCTCAAGACTTGTCAGCCATAGATATGCATCCGTTGGATCATCCGTTCCAGCATAATCCGAAGCTCCAACTCGGCGAAGCCGCTCAAAGGTCTTCCCAATACCTGATGTTTCACCATGGGGAACCTGTACTCTCGGCGGAGGTACTGGAAATCGCTCAACCATGAGATTCATCGTATCCATCATCTGCCCCATCAGCTGTTGATAGGAAGGGTGTTCAAGAATGACTGGGTCAGGTTGGGGGACCTCAGGCACCCGATCTTCATGTGCCTGACCTATAGCTCCATCAACTGATGAAGCATCGTTGTTCTCAACAACATGTTCTTCATGGTTTCTAGACATCTTGGTTTTTCTTCCGCTGAGGGCAGAAGATGATTGTAAAAAAATCTGGAAAACTCACAAGAACAGACACAACCTAGTCCTAAATCCATGTAGACTCAGTGAACCTAGGGCTCTGATACCAAAACTTGTGGCAACACATCCCACTATCACACAGACAACGAGGTGTTACGCGAAAATGTGCAGAAATCACCATAACCACAAATTATCAAAACACGGGTTAATTAAAACTGATTGTAGAAAGCGGATAAACTGAGAAACTATTACATTTAGGTCCTCATCCTGTAGGGAAACAGGTTATATAAACATTTACAAGATTTGATACATGTCCACAACTTAGTGGAATAGTTGTTCTGTCATCACATGAGTTCATCACCTGTTTATATGTACATAAAGGCTCACATCCGGCCAGCAGCAGGATATATAAAACATCATCAGCTATACATCAGGAAACAACGTCATAACACCCCCAAGGATCTACGAGTATAGGGATGACTCTAAGACTCTACTACAAAACATCCAAAACAGTAGCATATCCATCGCTTGCCTCCTACTGCTCGTCTTGCAGCTTGGCTGCCACTCTGCGACCACCACCACGCCTAGCTCGAACACCTAAAAAGGGTGTAAACCAGTGCGGTGAGACACACAGTCCCAGCGAGAAACATAACTCCCTGCCGAAACTACAAAACCTTAGAAAGATAAAGCAACAACAATAGATAACTGATATGGGTATAATAAGAGCAGTTTATGAAGTAAAGCTATTCATACCGTCAAGCTTACCAGAAGGTACGGAAGGCATGTGTCCAACTATTTCTTTATGGAACATGATGAACAAGATAAGATTTATAAGGTCTTACCTCATAATTTGAGGAACATATAAGTAACCGCAAGATATAACAAGACTAACTACACAAGCAAGGCCTCAACCAATGTTCCGTGTTTTTCCTTAAGTAGTAAATACTATACGACTGGATTACATATTATTATGCCCTGAGGAAGTGAGCTGTACCGCTCAAATCCATCCTTCGGTTGCGAAACCCAAAGTCGGTGCCATACAAGGTCAATGGAAGAGCTGGACTCCATGACCTCCCCCTAGTAGTTAGTGCACGAGAACCAAAGTAGGACCGCAGTCTCGTGCTTAAGTGGCCTCAGCCACAGGGTCAGCTCCATAGGCTACCCTTCCTCTAGCCCACCTTGGTACAGGTCACGACGCTAGTATATCTGAGCCATGGGCCTGTTCACCGTGCTCTGAGCCATGAACGCATTCATGCTCCCATATCACACATCCTGAGCCATGTGCCTGTTCACCATGCTCATCACATATTCCGAGTCTGCAACCGCAGCTGCACTCGATTCCCTCTCTATTTTAGGCTAGGAGAAACCTCACATATTCAATAATATGCGCTCCGGGTTAACCCATAAGAGAACCCGTTTCACCATCACCAGCTCCTGACGATGATGGATCTATGGCCAGGGCAACTACATGATATATTCCACTGTGATTAATTAGTATCTTTTATATGGATTGCAAGATTCAACCAAGTAGTATAACATGCAAACTATAACAAGAATAAACAACATAAAACTCAATGTTATGCTTTTATTGTAATCACATCATCCTGATCCATCACAAGGATCCAACATTACATGTTATCACTTTGTCTCTTGCCAATCATCTAGATCCATCTCAAGGATCATCATATTGCTATGGGATCTCAATCCCTCATCATATGCTGCCACTGCCTCTCAAGGCATCCTCATCAATTCAGGCATTCTAGTCAAACTCAGGTCCTCAGACCAAAACACATCATATATATACCTCATAGCCTTTTACTTGGCTATGCATCACCTGCATGGTTAGTATACAGAATAATCATAGGCTTAATAGAAAGATCATGCTATTAATATAAGGTGACATTAATGATATAAGCATAGGTTACATCATTAAGCAAGGCATTCTACATGCTTATCATTTGCTCAACATTATTCATAATATCAAGATGATCACATACATAGGTAAAGTCATGTATATTACATAAGTAAGTTATACCATAACGATTACCATTAAGTATATCAAAGGCCACCATCACGTGCACAAGGTTTAGAATAGATATGGTCTACTATATCGTGCACATCCAGGGTTACTATCAAAACCAAACGTGATGCAAGATCAGCATATCGATTTCTATAAGGGGAAGGACCCTTACTAAAAACATCCACTACTCTCACTAGAAGTGGTATCGGGCAACCAAGAAACCAGACCATCTCATGCACTCAAGTGTAACGTGCAACGCCTACCGTGCACATCTGTGTCAAGCAACGCTGCATCATGTAACAGGGATAACGTCCATAGGGCATGTCGTGCAGCCAAGGGTATCGGGCGACAGGGTGTCGCGCAACGCCCGTCAGGTGTAGGGCTGTCAGCCGACACACACACATGACTAGCGTGATGCCCGTCCACACAACTAACTGGCAACGCCTCCATAACGTCAGGTCATAACAAGGGGATAAGGGTATCGGGCAGAATATGTAGCATAGAGTGACGCCCGTCACACACAGATTCAAGGACCAAGGTGTATCGTTCAACACAAACATAACATGTCGTCCAAGGTCAGACCAAGGAAAGGATATCGGGCAACACCACCAACAACACCATATCGGGCAAGATGCAACCCGACAGGGTCATCACCAACCTCAAGCTCAAGGGCACCAAAACCCTAAAAGAGTCAAGAAGATGGCTCACCTCTCAACTTAAACGAGAGAGGGGTCTTGCACATCTTTTAACATCAATCGGGCAACACAAGGAACAACCCTAAACGAGGTCCACAACTAACACCAAGCTCACCCTTCAAGTCCATGGTGAGAGGAGGGTGTTGCTCAAGCTACTAGAACACAAGCTCACCTCTCAACTTAAATGAGAGAGGGGTATTGCCCATGCTACTAGAACTCAAGCTCACTCCTCTAGACCAAGGAGAGAAAGGAGTATTGCTCACCAAGAAACCCTAGATCATAGGTTCGGCCAACAAGAACAACTTAAGCAAGGAACTAACTAGAAACTCATATAGCCGACATGATCATAGCAACATATAAGAACATAGAAAGAAGGTAGTGTAGTTAGGGTTAGGAGTTATGTAACCCGCCTTAAGCAAGCTCCAAGCTCCAAGCACCACCAAGGAAGAAGGAGACTCCAAGAAGGATCGGCCACCAAGCTAGCAAAAGAAGAGAGTGTGTCGTGCACCAAGGTAGAGGAGAAACTACGGAACTAAAGGGATCCTTAGCAAGGGAAAGGAAACACATATATAGAAGGGTATGGAGGAGAAACCAAAGCAAAGCAAAGCAAGGTGTCACCCACCTAGGGACACTTGTCCAAGGCCATTGCTACATGCAAGCATCAAGCACCAAGTGTCCACTAGTGGTGACACAAACGAGGTCTAAGATGGTCAAAGGTCCATGGGCGACACACTTGTACGATACACCACCACCATGGGTGACGCAGCCCTGGGCGACACAAGCACCCCCTTGCCCGACACAAGGTTCGACCAAGAAAAATCAAGGTACCACAAGGCCCGACAAGCTCAACCAAGCCCAAAGGAACTCAAGCAACGGGCCCAAACCTCCCCCTCAACACTTAGAGGAAGCAAGGAGGGAGAAGAACACCTCACAAGGTGGCAACTTGCCCACAAACCCTAAACTTGGGTAAATTGCAAGTAGCACCTCCTACTCTCAGCAAAGCACCAACAAACCCTAATCACCACTAAAGGTGATTAGCAAGCAACTAAGCATCAGGATTAGGCAAAGCAAACAGGGTAAACCCTAAACGAAGGTCAGGGTCCTTACATTAACTATCTTGTTACCTCTTACTAGGCAGCAAGGCATATTATGGCACACAAGGCCGAATAAACAATTTCAATAAATAAAGCATCATAGCTCATATCTGGCTATGTTCATCATCTCATGATACCTGCAAGGTTAGCACACATGATAACAGTTATATCAATCATATTTTAGTTCCTTGACATTCAAGGGTAACACCACTATTCCCTCACCAGGGTTAGGGTTTCCCATTTCATGTCAATTGGGGATACTCATCCCATTACCCAGATCAGGGTTATGGTTTATCACCATATTGCCCAAGATTAGGATTTCATATAACCTTACATTACACCACCCTGGAATAGAGTCTCACATCACATTATTGCATCAGGGTTTCACATCACATCACCCTAGATTAGGGTTTCACATTTAATATCCTACAATTAGGGTTTACTGTTCATCCCAATTAGGGTTGATATTCAATTATTTCCAATTAGGGTTTACTGTTCATCCCAAATTAGGGTTTCATGAAGCATCCCCTTAATTTAGGGTTTTTCATCATGTTTCCCTAAATTAGGGTTTCACATGTCATCACCTTTAATTAGGGTTACATCAATCTTTCCATCAAGTACATACAACTATGGTTGACATAGTGTACTGAATTATTACTTCCATAAACTTTTAGGGTTAATCATTTTTTAAAAGGTACTAATCATCTAGGTACTTTAGGGATTCAACCACTGTACCTATCTTTGATAATAATTATTATCAACCATTGGATCAATGGATCAATCATCACTTTAAATATGCAAATGATTTGATCACTTTTGACCTTCATTCAGTTTTGACATTTCAACACCAAACGGTTTTGAAAACTGTTTGATTCCAAACGGTCCTGAGACCGTTTGACCCCAAATGGTTTCAAGACCGTTTGGACTCAAACGTTCTCAAGACCGTTTGGACTCAAACGTTCTCAAGACCGTTTGGTCCAAGCCAGCCTCAAAACTGAAAGGGTTCACTTGATAGATCCCTCAATCAATTGATCAGGGTTTGCACCATTGATTACTTCATCAATTGAATTATTCAAGTACATCAATCATTGACTCTTGAATCTCCAAACAATCCACCTTAACACTTGACCTCCAAACGGTCCTGATACCATTTGATCCCAAATGGTTCAAGACCATTTGGACTCAAACGGTCTCAAGACCATTTGATCCAAAAATCTTGAAAACCGAAAAGAGCCAATTAGGGATTTCTTCAATAAATCGATTTAGGGTTTCTAATTGGTGGATTGTCCATTCAAGGAACCACTTAATTGGATCCATTGGATCATTATCCAACATGTTCTACTCCTGGTCAACACTTCCATTCAATCAACCATGTCCAAACGGTTTGGGACTCAACTTCCAAACGGTTTGCAAACCGTTTGGTCACCAAACAGTTTGGTGAAACCGTTTGGACCAAAAGTTGTCCAAACCGATTGATATGTTATTTTGAGAAATTGAGCATTAAGATGATGTCATCATCATCTTCAACCTTCGATCCTATGATCCATAGTTCTACTAAATTTATGGAATCATCAATTGCAATAAGCAAATAATCAAGAAGAAGAAAGTTCAACATTTATTTGCAAAATTGAAATCAATGATAATGTTGAAGGGTTCAAGTTATATAACCCACTTTCAAAGAAGCTTCAAAGCTCCAATATCACGTCAACAATGGTCAAAGAAACTCCTTCAACTATCCCAAGGCTCTTCCTCAAACATTTGAGTGAAAAGATTGGCTAGAGTTGAAGATTGAGTGGAGAAAAGAAGAAATCAAGCATTGATTTGTGTTTTCTACCATGAAATCAAGGTGAAAGAAGGCCATGGAGCTTACATACATGTTGGGGGGTCGTCCTACTATTTATCCTAAGCTCCCTTGATCGTTTTGAAAGCAATAATTGAAAGTGGTTTCGAAATTACCCATTCAAGCTATAGATAAATAAGTATATGCATTTTATTGAAAATTCATTTAAGAGAGAGAAAGTAGGGGATAATTCTTCCATTTCCTTGCCATTTTCCCCCTCCTCTTCCTTGTATATGAGGATATCTTCATTTCCTCTTATTCCTCTCAATTATCCATGAATTAAAGGAAAACAAATTAAGCACCTTAACCCTTATAATAATAATATCCTAAAGTTAGTCGATAATTCTTTTCCTTTCATTGATGTGAGTGGGCTCTCCACTCACTTGAGATATTTGTTGCCTTTTCAAGGAAAAAGGACATACACGTATATGGATTTTCAACCAACAAAATTTTGGTTGAAAGGCACTTCAATTAATATATTTATTTTTGCATTAAATTGAATTAGAATTTCAATTATGCTTAAATCTTGATTATTTTAATATCAAGATTCTCTCTCCTTCAAAGTGCTACAAATGAGACGCCCCTCTCATTTTCTTTGATCTACATGATGACAAGAAATATTAGGGACTCTCTAGAAGAGGTAATTTGCATATTGAACCCTAATTTTTGGATACATTGCACATTATACCAAAACTAGGTATTAATGCACAAGCATTGCTTTATCAGCTCTTTCTTGGTACTCAGGCTTTCACTAGCCATACCTATGCATAATTTTCATTCTCATGATGATTCAACACTTGAAGAAAATTTTATCATGCAAAATTTGCAAATTAACCCCTCAACTTGGGTAAATTGCACTTTAGTCCAAAACAAGTAAAACATTATTTTCAACATTATTCAAAATGGACTAAAATTGAAATGTAAGTTCATCTTAAGACTTAATTACTTTTCAAAAGATAAGAGCAAGCATATAATTATCTTTCTTAAACAAAACATCCAGGGTTAAAGCATAACCCAGGTCAGGGATGTTACATAAGATAAATAAGTCAGATGCTTCACATAGGACATTATATGATAAGTCCTCATTCAGTTAGTCCTGGGACGATTCAGAGGCATCTGTTGCCAATTTAGAGGAGTGTTTACTCCAATTCAGAGGTACTCTAGTACCAAGAAGGGCATACTTACGTCGATTCAGGGACATCTCAGTGTCATTCAGAGGCTTGTAGTGCCAATTCAGGGTACTTTGGTACCAATTCAGGGCATAGATACTCCCATTCAGGTGGACTTATCATATAATGGTGGCCACAAATTAGATAAAAGATGTAAATAAAAGACACATGCATTCATTATAAGTTTATAGCTTTTAGGTATCAATTAAGCTATCAGTTACAACATGTTTATATTTATCTTATTAAAAATTCAATGCCACTTACTCTAACCTACATTTCCCTTTGTGCATGGCTGGGGATGAGATGTCTGTAGGTACAAGTTTTCAGAAGATAGTCATGATAAGCTGATGTAACAACAACTTTAAGAGGTTTTCTTGGAGGGGCGCGATCTACACAATCCCATACATGACATGAGATTCATATAAGGTAGTACATGGCATTAAGTTTCTTTTTTAATAGAGTTTCTTTTCTAAGAATTTGTGAGAACACATATTTTACACCAGTCTGTATTGGTTCTTATCTATCATTATTTTAATGCATATCATGTTAGTAAGACTCCCCAATATTTTTTTCTTCTTCCACTCTTGTGGTATGAAAATTGGGGTGTTACAATATGGTACCAGATCAATAATGTAGATGGCCATCTGGAAAATTCTTGTGTTCTTAGATTAGATTTCTCAGTTGGAGCAAAGTGAAACTGGAGTATAAACCTAGAAAGATATTAAGTAGTCTCATTTATAGAATAAGTGAGCGAAAGATGGCATAAATTGAGTTAGAGGTTTAGTCGAAAAATAGAAGTTAAGGTTTGTATTGGGGTTAGTGTCTAGATGCTTTAGACTTTTTATGTGAACTTTGTATTTGTGCATATCATTCCCTCTCTTTTCCCCACATTATTGTGGTATGGGACACAAGAAAATGGGGTTTTGTGGAGTGGATGTTATATGAATAAGTATATACTTATTGTGCTTGTCTCATTCTTTCTAGTACACATGGTATGGGACGTGTGTATTGTCGTTTGGGATAAACATGATAAGACATGGCACTTTCAAATGTATTACTAGCCGACATGAATCAAGAGGTGATGAAAAAAAGTTGACACAAAACGTTTGAGGTAGATGGTCACCTAAACATAATTGCATATCTATTAGAATCCTAAAATGCATACCAAAGGTATATATTTTTTTGAATAGATGAATGACTTGGATTTAAAGTGGAGTAATGATTATAGGAAGATGAGATCCTTTTTCCTACTATAATTGATGAGAATTAGAGAACTTTTGATGTCCTTAGGACCTTCATCCCAAGGAGAGATTACACTCACAAGTCTAATTGTGATGGTTTTCAAAGAAAATACTTGAGGATAATAGAATATGATATGAAACAAGTTTATGCTTATGGTATGGGGATTGTTAGAGGTGACTCAAAGTCTTTAAGGTTAATACATGAGGATGATTTAAGCATTTGGGGATACAATATATGGGATAGTGTGGATCACTATAATATTAAGAAAGTAATGTAAGTTTTCAATTCCTGAAGCTAAGTGGACACTATGGTAAAATTGGCACATGGATGCAACGTTCTGTAAAGAAATCACCACAGATAGAATTAAATACACGATAAGATATTAAGTTTGAATGCATTAAGTCATGATTATGTTTCCAAGAAAATATTTGTGTATTAAGATTTAAGATCATGGTAAGACCATGAGGTATAAATGCATTAAGATTCATATAAGACCATATTTAATGAAATTAAATGAGATTATAGAGGTCAACTTAACAGACATGAGGCTCAATCCCTTAGGATAGGCCGATTCAAATACATAACTCGGTGGACCTATGTGTAGGCTATATGTATCTATGTGATCCATGCACCTTAGTGTAGGTCATGAGACACATATGCCAAATTACTAGTCTTTATAGAAAGATACGTAAACATAAATAATTAAGAGTAAAGATAGAATAGTTGTGCATGTTTAAGATTTTATTTCAGATTTCCATGTTGGTTGTACATGCTAGTTTGGTAAGGTTATTAGATACAATTAGTTATCTACAAGTCTATGAGGCTTTATGACAACTGTCAAAAGTTAGTCAGTTATGTGAAACCCTAATTGGGGCAGTGTTATAGCTTAACTAAATTTTGAGGAAATAATTCCCAAAAATGTGGGTAGTATTGTCACATCCAAATTCTTGGAACCTATCAAGTACATGATTAACTTATTGATGAAATCAATGTAAGGTTGATTTATGGCTACAATAATATTTCATCTAATTTTCATGATATTTGCATTTAATGGAAAAAGAATGTGGATAGATCTTTTATGCAATTGGGACTTTTGTATCCTAAAAAATTTGTGAATTTGATATTACGAGGTGAAAACCAAAAATAGAATATTGAAGGAAATATGATGATTCTAATTGATGGTTTGATCCCTAGACCTAGTTTAGGTCTTCATGTTATGTAACTAAAGCAATATTGATCACATGTGTCATACAAGAGCTCCAATTGTAAAATTATATTGATTCAAGATTTATTTTAATGAGTTAGAATATGATTAAACTCATGGACTCTTTACAAGACTAAGGAATGGGCCATGTGCCCTAAAGCCCAATTCTAGCTCAATTGGGCCAATTAGGTTTTACAAATACATCCTCAGAGTAAAATTGGGAATGAAGTATTTAGTGCTCATAGTAAATTCTCAAAATATTTTTAGTAGATAAATAACTAGAATATTATGTGGTGGGAGAAATTTCAGATGATTTTGATATATTTAATGACCTAGGTAATTAAGTTTTTAATTATCTCATATTTATTTAAAAGGTAATTTTGGAGTGTCTACCTGATCTATTTTGATCCAATATCTTATTCTCGAAGAGATGACAACTATATAGTGTTGATACCAAAATTTGGGATCAATCAAGCTATGAGCTAGGCTATATAATTTTTTTTGGTTTGGACTTTTATCAAAAAAGAAAAGAAGAATAAAAATAAAAAAACTGGGGGCGAACTCTCTAGCCTAGTCAGACAAACAACCGACGCCCAGGACTCAAACAGAGTCCGAACATGGCATTCTAGAAGTTCGGATCTTGCTTGAGATTGGAAGGATTAGAGACCATAAAAACCATTGATCTTTAAAGCTTGGTGATGGACGAACCTGGTGCTAGGGTTTTGACACAAAATCAAGACAAAACAAGAGAAGAACGAGGGAGAAATGAGCTCGAAGGTGCAGAAGGAGGCTGGTTTAGAGTTTCCTAACCCTGAAGGAATGCGATGCAATCAAGGTGTCAGCCATGGGTGCGAGGATGGGCCGCACCTGGAATACCACCCCAGTCATCATTCGTGTGGCAAACAAGTGAGGCTAGCTCTCCAGAGGGTGACCTTCACGGTCATGGCCTATGTCTAGAATAAAACCAGACGGGCGCCACTCCTGGGTCAATGGGAAAGATGATGGATCTATGATCCACTGATGCGACCATCAAATATAAAATGAATGAACCATATATTTAGTCAATATGTATTCTTGTAAATTTTGTATTTTTGAATCTAGAGACCTAATTTGTACAAATAAGGTGTTAGTAGAAAGATAATGATGTCTGCTATGTTGTAGAAAATATACTCACATAGTGTTTTGAACATTTGATAATTACTACTAGTTAGTTTTTAAAGTGTATGTGATTTCTATATTTTGGGAACTAAAAATAGCAAATGATTTTAGAAATTAATGAACATTTTACAATACATATATTTTGATATGATATACATGATTCCAAAACTTGAACATCCTGAATCAATATTTTATCCATGATTTTAATGTAAACCCCAATAAGGGTATTTTGGATATGTTACCCATGATTTGACCTTGAAAAGATATGATATTATTGTGTAGTCCTTAATACATTGTATGATTACTATTTCTAAAGGTTGATTGAAGTTTTAAATATTCTCATATTAGTATTTAATTTTGGGAGTTAAGTGTCCATTAGGCAAGATAATCTATTATTATTATGAGGGTATGTATGCATATTTTGTTTACAAAATGGCTTCTAATTATATTTTCCTCTAGTGTAATGATGGAGTTAGTAAGATTGTTATGTATGACCATGTTCGAGATTTATTCTCATTACAGGAGGTATATGTTCTTATTAGTGCATAAGATAATTTTTGACTTATTTGAGTACACAAATTATATTAGTTATATAATGCAAGCTTTGATATACGCTCAGTACTAAGACTTTGTCATGTTATTATAATTGATTCATACTTAATTTAAATAAGAATTGTAAATTGGTATATAAGGTTAGGATGATGGGGTTTGAGAATTAGAAATAAAGAAGGAAAATTTACATGGACTTATAGACATTTGTTGATGTTCATGTGATTAAGTTATGGAAAAATGGAATTCAGAATGCATTAAGGAAATTATCAACATCAAAGGTAAGTGGGTCATGTCCATTGAATTTCATTATTCTTATAATTCAGCCTACCCATATACAAAGTAACTTAGAGCATAAGTTACTTTCATACATTTAGTTATTAATGTGCATCTCATATTTAATATTGCCTCTATGAATCAGATGTTGATCAAATGAAGTTATTTTATGAGGATATCAGATTATAGATTGTAGATATTTAAGCTACTTTCAGATGCTTTGTACTCATTTATTCAGTTTAGTTGATTTCTCATGGATTTGGACACATAAGTCATATACTTGATATCATAATATAATTAAGCGATATATTAAATACAAGTTTCAGATGAAGAATTATTTAGACAAAAAGAACCAAGATTTTGGACTTAATATTTAGAATACTCTTTGTGATTAGTCACAAATTAGACCCACATACCTTAGAAGAGTCTCAGATCCAATCGAATTTATTCAGTAATCAAGATACATGTTTAAATTTATATTCATACCAGATTTAGATTTAGTTCAGAATTTAAGAGCAGACATTCAAATTTAAATTAAGAATTTAGTTGGTTGAATAATATTTTAGTTCTTATTAGGATAATTTGAAGGCAGCAGATAAGTAACACAAATCTTTTGAGATATTCAGATTATATTTAGATTCAAATTTACATTCAGAAATCAATTATCAGTATTCAGTTTCATATGATAAGTTCAGATTCAAAATTCAGTAAACACTCATTCATCAGTATTCAGTTTCAGTTCAGATTAAGAATTATTTAATTTTAGACTTAAGATAAATAAGTCGGAACCTTCACATAAGACATTATATGATAAGTCCTCATTCAGTTTGTCCTGGCATGATTCAAAGGCATCTGTTGCCAATTTAGAGGAGTTTTTATTCCAATTCAAAGGTACTTTGGTACCCAGCAGGGCATAGTGAAGCCAATTCAGAGATGACTCGGTGTCATTCAGAGGCATGTAGTGCCAATTCAGGGTACTTTGGTACCAATTCAGGACATAGATACGCCAATTCAGGAGGACTTATTGTATAATGGTGGCTACAAATGAGATAAAAGACATAAATAAAAGACACATAGATTCAATATAAGTTTATAGCTTTTAGGTATTAGTTCAGCTATCAATTATAGCATGTTTATGTTTATCTTATTAAAAATTCAATGCCCCTTACTCTAACCTAGATTTTCCTTTGTGCATTGCTAGGGATGAGATGTTTGCAGGTACATGTTTTCAGAAGATAGTCATGATAAGCTGATGCAACAACAACTTTAGGATGTTTTTCTTAGTGGGGCGCCATCTACACAGTCCCACACGTGACATGAGATTCGTATAAGGTAGTACATGGTATTAAGTTTCTTTTGTAGTAGATGTTCTTTTCTAAGAATTTGTGAGAACACATTTTTTACACCTGTTTGTATTGATTCTTATATGTCATTATTGTAATGCATATCATGTTAGTAACACTCCACAATAAAAAAAAATCTTCTGCTCATGTGGTATAAAAATTGGGGTGTTACAATATTTTAGTTTAAACAATGCTAAATGGCATTAGATTTGGATATATAAATTAGTTCATAAACTACCTAGGACTCTAGCTAATTTTAACAGTTGTCGAATGGAACAAATATATGAACCCATAAGATCACAAATGTTACTTAATTCATAGACAAATTGGGCATCTTGCTCCTTTTTGAACACAACAATCGTCCCATCATAGAAAAAGAGCAAATGATTGTAATATTTTAATTCTTTTGATCTTTATCATGTATAGCTAAGAAAGTATTTCAATAGAATCAATATACAAGTATATATTTCAAATGAAAAAAATGAGAAGCTTAAAGGTCAACTCATCAAGGCCACCTTGTCTCATAAGAATAAATAAAGTAGAGACCCGTGAACAACAATTGAGAACACAACATTACCGAATGAAATGCATGCTCAACATAACTACAAATAAGACTAAGGTAACATATTAGCAAACAAATAATTAGAGAAAAATGGAGAAAAAAACCCACAACCATTGGATCAATAATACTTATATTTCCATAATCAAGAGATAACCAAGAAAGGACACATTGCCTCTATGTAGTGTTAAAACATTATATGACAATTTAGTTCGTTAGGTGGACTGAGTTTCCTAGGACACATTAGACCTAAAATCAGTCATGGGCTAATTACTCGGTCGTCTAGGCACTTTAAAGGTTGATTATTCAACGAATTTATAAATGCCAACTCAAAAAAAGAAAAGAAGGCCACTTCGCCTAACCACCAAGCCCGACTCTCGCAACCACTCCTCACACCTTGACTCATGATTCTCTCCCTCTATTGCAAAAAACCTTTCACATAAACAAGAAGATCTAGGGATACAAAATCCTCCCCTTCAACTCTCCAGTAACAACCTTCTCCTCCCGCAGAGACCTCATCTTGCCTGACGGCCTCTTCTCCTTGGTGCAGCATCAACATGCGTGTTACGACCCCATTTGAGCTTAATTGGTAAACTAGGGTTTACCCAGACAATTGCAAAGATTAATTGGAATAATCATTCTTGAAATCTAATTAATGACGATAACACAATTAGGATGTTTTAACTATGATAATAAGTTTAAATGTTCTTTTGTCTTGAGAATTAGGGTTTGAGAAGCATAAACCCTAATCGGCCCAAATAGGGTTTTGATGATACATGAATACAGAATTTGATAAGTAGAATGTCTCACTAAATGATTTTTAGTATTTTATGTGTAACTCTGATTTACTTCAAATTTGGATATGATTTGGATATATAAAATATGAACAATATTGGTAAATATCAGAATTTTTGAAGAAGGTTCTGACCTGTTTATCGGTCGAGTTTCAAACTCGGCCGATCACAATTTCAGAATTTTACAGCAGTGTGGTAATTGAATTTTATCTTTTTATTGGTATATCCAATTGATCTCAAATTTTAACTGTGCTTGAAAAACACAGTTTTAGACACTCTGTTAAATTGGAATAATTTTTGGATGACTTTTGAATCCCTACAGTAAGGGTGTCGGTCGAGTTTTGTGCAGGACAAACTCGGCCGAATATTCTGCAGACTGCAATATAGCAGTGCACTGTTCTATTTTTAATTATTTATTGGTAACTCCAAATGATCTCAAATTTTAACTGAAGCTTTATATATCAATTATAAACAACGTGCTAAATTTCCATAATTGTTGGAGAATGTTTGATCTCTGAAATAAACGAATTACAGTAACTTTTGTATAACTGAATATTCAGCCAATATAATTAAAGTTAAGTGTTGGGTCAATATGCAATTGACCCAAGCAGCTCAAATTAGCTTATATGAGCAACCACACACACAAGCAGCTCTCATTTTTCGTCATCCATCCCAGAGAAACGAAAATCTAGAGAGAGAGGGAGAATTAGGGCTTGAGTGGAGAAAGAGGAGGAATTGCTGAATTAGGGTTCTGCGGTCCCAAGAATGGTGAAATCAAGTAAGTTTGGATCCTTTGCATAGACTTTTATGGTGGATCTTCTCTCTCATGTCAAGATTCCGTCCATGCTCTGATTTGATCCAATATGATGTCGAAATTCCCTCTTTTCTCACCCTTTCTTCATAATCCTCATTTTCAAGGTTTCCGAGTTGAATGGAAGAAGAATTGGGAGATTTGCTAGGGATTTGATAGGAATTCGAGATCCCCTGAGTTGAGCTGCGGTTTTGAGGTGTTTTCACACCTTAGGGTGAGTGGGTTCTTCCTCTAAACAGTGTAATGCACGAATTTGATTATAGCATCCAAATCCCTAATTGCTTAGTATGTGATTCTAAAACCTGAAATGTCCGTTTGATTTAAGTTGTTGCAAATTGATATGATATGGATTTCTTCTCTGTTTGAATGACTCTTTGATGGTAGATTCACATCAGAAATGTATACAACACATCCTAGTAAGAATGCTTTTCAGATTTATACCATATGATGTAATTAGGGTTTAACCTAATTGAGATATCACTAGAGTTTCGACCTTATTGAAAAGGAATAGTAATCTTATAAGTATTTAGGATGTACCTCATGGGTTATCTTAATTCAATTTTATTCTTGATACATGATATCTCAGTGAATGGTACGGAAAACCTAAATTTAGTTAAATTTCCATGGTTTCATATCTATATTGATTGTATATGATTTGTTGAAAACAATCTTTATTTAGTGAATGCTTATATCCTATGAAATCCTTATGAGAGCCATGTGACAAGTGAACAAGGCAAATGAAAAGGTGAATGAGGCGAATGAAACCCTAAGAGTAGGGTGTTGGCATATGATGAATGAATAAGGCAAATGAAACCCTAAGGATAGGGTGTTCAATGAATCATGTTATGGTGATATGAAAGGTCTCGATATGAGATGTGGTGATGCTTAATTATTGAATTGTATGTTTCTAGTGCATTTAACTTTATATGCTTGTTCTCTCTGAGTTGATATCTACATACTGCAGGGCTTCTTATTTTCAATACATATCTCGTAAATTGCAGGTGATGAGATATGACATGCCCTAGAAAGGGATGTTACTAAGTCATGTTTAAGGATGACAAATGATGTATATGTGTTTTCTAGTGATGTTCAGAATGTGAAATAAGTATGAAATGTGATATTCCTGTTTAAGTGTTTATATGTAAATCAGTTAATAGACTCAGGTGCCCCAACACCGTAGAACCCCATTGCGCGGTCTGTACCTTTGGGGTGAAACGGTCAGCCCTGGGGATACGCCCAGGCATCGGAGACTCGTGTCCAACAAATACTGAATGTCTCGGTGACACGAAGTCTGAGAGGTAGAATTCCGGTCAGCCCTGGGGATACGCCCAGGCATCAGAGAAAGTCTCAGTCAGCCCTGGGGATACGCCCAGGCATCGGAGACTTAGAGACCCTCCAACTGTGCACTACAGGTTGCGGAGGAGTCCAGAGCACTCAGAGTTAGTGCAGTGAGGCCTTGTGAGCCTGAGAGTCCTGTGCAGACCAGGACGAGAAGTCAGACTTAGCATTTCCCGGGTGTGTCGCTAAGTCTTGTACGGTGGGCTCGTAGTGCACTGTGAGTTTCATATGCAGAGTGCACTGCATATGATTAGGGCATAAGCTAAAATATGATCATATAGGTTCACAGAGTTCCTTATGAATAAAAGAGTTAAGGAAGACTAGAGTATAGTCTTCTAGTAGTTATTCTTTGGATGTAGTATTTACATTCTTTGTTATTTCAATTATATTGTTTTAGAACTGCTCAGTGTAGTATTTATTGTTGTTAAATTTCATATCGTTTACTCAAATTATATCTGTAATCACTTTAGTGCATTAGTCTGTTTCCATGAAGTACTCATTCACTGAGCAAGTAGGCTCACCCCTCTACTCAAACATTTTAGGGTTAACCGCGTGGACTTGAAGATGATCAGAGCGTCAGAGTAGATCTGCCACAGGAGTCAAGTATGAGATTAGTTGATTCAGTCGGTCCTTGTCACTCTAGGTCCTCAGTAAGAGATAAGAGAGAGAGTTGTAATTACAATGTGTAATATTGTTTCTCTTTGATATGTATGCTAATTAGCAAGTTTCATGTGCATAATGTGTGAAAGACATCGTGAATGCTTATACATGTATCTTTACTATTGAAGTCGGATTAGTAAAAGAAATGTTCAGATTCCTTTGTTAAGATGTTATGTGAGTCAATGCGGGAAAGGAAGAGTTTAAAAGAAAAGGAAAAAAGTTAAGGGTGTTCTTTGTATTACATATAAATCCTATCTTATGCCCTAATCTCATGATTTGAGGAAATTGTGAGATCGGGGTGTAACAATGCGTCTCCCCTGACTTCTCTCTTAGTTGTTGACGTAGTCTATACCTATTGTTGTGGGTGTGGAACTATCTTCTTGGAGGAGTCAATGCCTCTTCATAGTGGCAGATTCATCTTAAGTGCTTGACCATAATAAGTCCTCTTCTTTACTTCTTTTCAATTTCTACCATTCTACCAACTTTCCTTTTTTTCTTCTCCCATCAACTATTTGTGCATCTATTTTGATTCCTCTCTAGGGCCTCCACTGTGATGCCCCCTCTCTATTTACTGATTCACTTCTTCTACCTATATTTTCCCTTCACCTTCTTCCATATTTTTGTTCAGGATGTTGTACCGATATGGTCTCAGATGTGACAAAAACTTATTGTGGAAGCGTTACTGACGAGCGTATAAACCCAAAGAAGAAACACTAGATTTAACGTTGAAAACTCTTCCTAAGACAAGGAGAGAAAAACCATGGGACAGTACCGGCCAACAAGCACTATGTAATTAATATTACAACTCAACTGCCTAGATTTACTTATCCCCTAAATCCAGGTAGCCCTCCCCACATGAGAACAAAGATGAGGAAGAAGAGAATCACGCCCAATGTGTACAAAACCTCATTCTTTACTTGATATCCTCTTGAGACCATTTTCATTGTTGGGGACTGCTTGATGTTGATGTGACCAATGATTGGGTTAGGCTATTTCCTCTATGGTAACACTGCATCTATAACCGCCAACCGCAACTTTGCTTCAAGGTAAAGTCACTGGACCTCTGTTATCAACCAAGAGAGCTTCTCTATCAGTGCACCCAATGTGTCACTGACTGTCATCCGCTACTTCACTTTAAGACAAAGTCACTAACCTTCTCTTATTCAACTAAGAGAGCTCCTCTAATTGTTCTTGTTCTCTGGCACCCTCTACTACAGAAGGCACCAATAAGCAACTGGAGGGATCACACCTCAATTGGTGGATGATCTCAATGGCCTCCCCCATGGCCTCTATTTATAGGCCTCCATGGCATGTGGTTGTAAGTAGAAATCCTTGTTGAAGTCCTAGTCCAAGTCCTACTCCAAATCCATGTTCCACATAGGGAACCATCTTCTTTCCCTTTTACATTAAACTCCTGCTCGGATTGGTTGCACAAGACAACTCCTACTCAAGTCCAAATCTAATTAGGCATGGACCGGAATCCTTTTCCTTTTCCCAACAATCTCCCCCTCCGGTGCATGAGGGAGACATTGTCTTCAACAATCATCTGGAGTATCTAGTGGACCCCATCACCACATGTGATGGATCCATTATCTTCAAGCATGCCATTATCCTATCATTTTCATCCATCTTCTTGAAATCTCATCCTGACTTCACTTTGTTCCCAAGCAACTGAGAAGAAGTATCTTAGAAGCACCTCATCTCTCTCCATGCATAGAACTGAACTTTGTTGGCTCCTCGTGACTGGTATGTCGAGCCATCTTAGATGAAAACCTTGTTTCTGACCTTATGTACCATGGTTCAGAAACCTTCTGATGATGCTCCCCTAGTCTTTGACCAAAGCCCTTGATAACTAGTCTGGATTTGTATCTAATATCCTCATTAGAATCTTGATCCTTGTTGTTGTCATCTCTCTTCATCCAGTAGATCCACTTGTTCTTTAGTGCTTTTCGGCCCTTGGGAAGCACCACAATCTCATAGCTATTGTTCTTCTGTAAAGAAGACATCTCCTCCTACATCGCTTGATGCCACTATGCTTTATCTCTATGAGTTTGTGCCTCATGATAAGTCTCTGGCTCCCCCTGATCAGTAAGGAGAATATACTGAGATGTCGTATATCTAGATGAAGGATGAAGAACTCTGTCAGACCTCCTCAACTACTGCTCTAAGGACTCTTCCTAGTGATGCTCTTGCCCCCCTACCCAGAAGTCTCTGACTATGAATCTGAATCACTCAATTGCACGTCTAGAATAGGAACACTTGACGTACTCTCACTCTGCTACTCAGGGTGATCTTTCTGCTCTAATTTGTCATATGAAGACTTTACCTATGAAGAAGCTAAAACATCTTCATACTTATCATCAGAAGAACTATCACCTTATCATGCAGCCTCTACATCATCACTCTCCGGGTTTGTAGCTGTCTGACTCACACAAAGTCACATCTTTGTGTCTGCTCATGGTCCTTTTTATAGGATCCCATAACCTGTAGCCAAACTGATGATCTATGTATCTAAGAAAGATACATGGCACCGCTTTATCATCCATCTTTTGTCTCTTTTCCTTTAGAACATGTTCATAAGCCTTACACCCAAATACTCACAGATGACATAGGATGCATCCTTGTCTGTTCATACCTTCTCAGGTATATCAAACCCTAAAGGAACTGATGGAGATCGGTTAATCAGATAGAAGGCAGTACGCACTGCCTTGCCCCATAATGTTTTTGGCAACTTTGCAGTCTTCAACATGCATCTAACTTTCTCCACTATGGTATGGTTCATTCTCTCAATTGTACCACTGTGTTTTTATGTGCAAGACTCTATCCTTTCGTGTTGTATTCTATGTTGCGTACAGTAATCCTGGAACTCCTTGTAGATGTACTCTCTTCCATTGTCTGTGTGGAGACACTTCAACTTTTTCTCTATCTCCCGCTCCACCATGGCATGAAATTTTTGAAAACACTAAAAGACATGATCCTTGGTCTTTAGCAAGTAGGCCCACACCTTCCTAGATGCATCATAAATGAATGTGATAAAATACCTATTGCCACCCAATGAAGCCACCTCAAATGGACCGCAAACATCTGAATGAACCAACTACAGAAGCTGTGACTTCACCTTTGATCTTGTCTTGAAAGAAACATGTTGATGCTTTCCTGTCTGACATTCATTACATGAACTGAGACCAATATCCTTACTGCAAGCAATCAATCTCTTCTTTGATAAAAGTTTCAAGCCTTTCTCGCTCATGTGTCCTAGTCGTATGTGCCATAGATCTATTTGGTGATCCTCAACTGCATGTATATACCACCTTTGAGCACTTTAAGTTGGGTCTTATGCAATGTATAACACAATTTTCCTCGTACAATAACCAAAGATCCCTTGGTGATCTTGCATTTTCCACCACTAAAATCTAGATGACTACCTTCTCTATCAAAGAATGAACCATATATCAAACTCAGCCACAAATCTGGAACGTGACGAACATCCTTCAGTGTGAGCATGCAACTGACACTTCTTTAAACACAAATGTCTCCAATCCCGATAATTCTAGATAAGCTAGAATTTACCATGTTCACCCTCCTAAAATCTCCCCTCCTATATGAAGTAAGGAATTCCTTACTCGGTGAAGCATGATAAGAAGCTGCAGTATCCACCACCCACTCGGAATCATCATCCTTAGCATGTAAACACTATTAATAGACTATTAAGACCACACCTTCTTCATCGTGCCTATCATCTGAGATTGTCGCTGCAGGATTCTTGTCATCATCCTACTTGTCTTTGGCTTCAGACCCATGTTTCTTTTTCCAAACCTTGCAATCCCTTTTGAAATGAACTAGCTTTCCGCAATGGAAGCACCCTCTACTACTCTTCAACTTGGATCTACCATGATAATTCTCATGATTAAGGGAGTCACCATGACTCTTTTATCTACCACGGTCTCTCTCTCTATCAATGCCTCTTCTCTATGTGAAGTGCACCTCTATTCCACTATCGTCTGAGGCTCATCATTGAGTCTCTTCATTCAGTAGATTGCTCTTCACCTGGTGAAGTGTCAACTTGTCTTCCTGTGCAGAATTGCTGACTGTCACTACAAGTATTTCTCAACTATTAGGTAATGATCCCAGAAGAAGTAGAGCCCAGAGTTCATCATCAAGAACCATTTTCATGAACCCCAATTGATTTGCAAGGCTTTGAAATTCATTCATATGCTTGGTGACGCTTGTACCGTCCCAATACTTGAGGTTCACCAACTTTCTAATCAAGAAAGCTTTATTTGTGGTAGTCTTCCGCTCATATAACTTTTTGAGATTCTCCTATAGATCTTTGGCATTGGTCTCTTTTGAGACATGATGGAACACCAAAATCTCGAGTCACTTTTGAACTGTCCCAATAGTATTTATGTTTATTTTCTTTCATTCTGCATCAGACATGCTCTCTGGCTTTTGTCCCTCTATTGGATTGTATAGATCTTTGCAATAGAGAATATTCTACATATTGGGTTTCCAAATCTACGAATTTGTACTTTTCAACTTTATCATCATCCCATTTTCATCCTTCCCCATCTGGATCAGTATCTACAGCCTATGCTCTGATACCACTTGTTGGGGATGTTGTACCGATATGGTCCCATATATGATGAAAACTTATTGCGGAAGCGTTATTGCAAACATATAAATCTATAGAAGAAACACTAGATTTAACGTAGAAAACTCTCTCCAAAATAAGGAGAGAAAAACTATGGGGCAATATTGGCCAACAAGCACTATGTAATTAAGATTATCACTCACACTGCCTAAATTTAATAACCCCTAAATCCAGATATCCCTCCCCACACGAGAACAAAGATGAGGAAGAAGAGAATCACACATAGTGTGTACAAAACCTCCTTCTTTACTTGATCTCCTTACGAGGTCATTGTCGTTGTTGGGGACTGCTTGATACCGACGTGACCACTGACTGGGTCGGATTGTTGTTGTTGTGGAAACACTGCATCTGTAACCATCAACTACTACTTTGCTTCAAGGCAAAGTCACTGGCCCTCTCTTATCAAATAAGAGAGCTTCTCTGTCAGTACACCCAATGTGTCACCGACTGTCAGCCACTACTTCGCTTCAAGGTAAAGTCACTGACCCTCTCTTATTCAACCAAGAGAGCTCCTCCAGTTGTTCTTGTTCTCTGGCACCTTCTACCACAGAAGGCACCAACAAGCAACTGGAGGGATCACACCTCAACTGGTGGATGATCTCAATGGCCTCTCCCAAGGCCTCTATTTATAGGCCTCCATGGCATGTGGTTGCAAGTAGAAATTATTCTCAAAGTATTACTCCAACTCCATGTTGCACATAGGGAACTGTCTTCTTTCCCTTTTATATTTGACTCCTATTCTGATTGGTAGCACAAGCCAACTCCTACTCAAGTCTAAATCCAATTAGGCATTGGTCGGAATCCTTTTCCTTTTCCGAATAGTTTTCCATTTCCTCTCTTCACTCTTTTCCTTCTCTACCAATTGTACTATTTTCCCTCTTCACTCTCTTCACTCTAGGATCCACTTTCCATTTCCCCTCTTCACTCTACATTCTATTTTCCCTGTCTTCTTCTCCTCTTAGTATGGCATCTCCCCACTCAATTTACTGATTCACATGTAGCATTACGTATCCCTCCCTTAGTTACTGATTAAACTTCATTTCATCTCCCTCCCTCTCCATGATTCACCTCCAGCCCCCCTACTCCTCTAATTACTCCTCCATTTCCCCCTTCTTCCCTTATTAATCTAACACTGACATTTTTCCATGTTCTTGCACAATGTTTTCCTTCTCACACATTTCCTCAATTTTAATTAAGTCACTACTACATAAAAGCCTTTTAGCGTCGGTTATTTAAGCTCTTTGGTTTCAGTTTCAAAGTGAAACCCAAGTGGGTGCCGCTAAAGGGGGACACCTTCGGCGTCAGTTTCCAACTGATGCCACAACATTTTCCGCCACTGAAAATGCGCCATCAAAGGGACTATAGGCGTCGGTTGTTTAGTAAAAACCGACGCCCAAACTCTTCCCGCCACCGAAAACACGCCAGCAAAGGGACTATAGGCGTCAGTTGTTTACAACATTTTCTTCCACCGAAAATGCGCCAGCAAAGGGACTATAGGCGTCAGTTGTTTAGTAAAAACCGACGCCCAAACTCTTCCCGCCACCAAAAACACGCCAGCAAAGGGACTATAGGCGTCAGTTGTTTACTAAACAACTGACGCCAAAACTCTTCCCGCCACCAAAAACACGCCATCAAAGGGATTATAGGCGTCATTTTTCGAAAAGAAACTGACGCCACATATGATGAAAAGACGTCGGTTTTTAACATTAACCAACGTCATATCCCCTGACAACACAGTCAAATAGACGTAAGTGTTAAGTGCAAAACCTCCACAGTATGTCTTTGGAGTCGGTTTTCTTCAAATAACCGACGCCTATGCTTTGATTTTTTTTATTATCAGTTTGCAGGCCTGCTGTGGCTGGTCGCAGGATGAGAACCTGCAGTTCAGTGTAACTGAACTGTAGGTTTATGACATCCATTGATATCAGCCAAAAACATGCCACAAACCTGCAAAATTAACATGATGTACAATATTATATATATGTGATTCACACTCATGTATAAGAACATTTAATTCATATTATTTTTTCATCACACACATGTAGAAACCAGTAGCAACCTGTAGTTCTATTTATTTCATCTATTTTCACATTCAGACACATGTAGAAACATTCATGTATTGATGATTTTCACACACATATGACAATTCATAAAAATTCATTCACATTCACAAAAAATTAATTATGAGAACAAAGTTATTCTTTATTCATCATTGTCATCATTGTCATCATTGTCAACAAAATTATATTTAAAAATTCCCACTCTTTGTAGGGCTTTTGCCTAATCTTCTCTTACAACATCTAATTCATCTCTCGTATAGGGAGCATGTACATCGAAATGCTTTGCACCTGTGTTGAATTCCTCATTTTTAAAGACCTACAAAGAGAATGATGTATATACATAATTATAATAATATATAATAAGATTCATATATTTCATATTATCTAACGAGACTATGTATAATACCTGTTGTATGTTATCGATTTCCAATACGACATGTTTGATGATTAGGTCCATAAATTGCATCACATAGTAGGCACATGCCCATCCGTTGTCTTATGTAGCACACTATAAATTGAAACATACAAAATATTCAAAAATACAAATAAGCACAGTTCACATAAATAATATATACATTGGAGTCAGGAAATTACTTTCACATTCTCCCAAATGAGTGTCAGATTTTTTTTCCTGGGGACCTTTCCTCCAGATTTTTTGTACTCTTGTAAAGCCCTATATATGTTAATGTAACACATTAAATTGCATAATTAAATAGTAATGCAGTAACATATGTTAACAGATATAAAAATATAAAATATTTCTCACGAGAATAATGGTCTTTTAATTTCATGTCCATATAATACATCCAACTCACTCCCCGCAGGATCTAGATAATAGACGGTGAATGTCTTGGGGACAATAACTAATAACTCCCAATGCTTAGCACTACAAGTAAGAAAGTAGAAAATTAATAACTCAATATCCGCAATAAAAATGTAATTTGCTTAAGTCCAAATTACAAGCAAAGTAAACTTACTCGACATTGAATGGAGTTATTATCACCGTCTTATTATTTTTACCAAAATATTCAAAAGCATCACAGCAGTATGAAGTAACTGAATACTGGTATGTATCTACAAGACTAATCAAAGATGGAACCAAAAATCCCACATGAGAAAACCCAAAATCTATACATGTCTTGTGTAAGTGGCTGCAAAACATGTATTACGTATGCATTAATATATAAGAAACCAGATTATCGTATATAAAACAAGGTATATGGATGTATAAACTAGATTGTCGTATGTATTAATCTCACCATATCCACAGCTCTATCATAGATGTGTTCATCCATTCATAACTAAACAACTCCAAAATATCTTGTATAAATATGTTGTTTCTGAATGTTTGACATGCATTAATACGTATCCAGAACTTCTATTACGTATGCATTAATACGTATGCTAAACTTATATAAATAGATTGTTATCATATGATTTACCTGCATCATTCTCCGGAATAGTAACATTTATAGGGCAATTTGGATTATGTTCGCCGATCCATACTGCCACACTCATACAATTAAGACCTATCGAGGCATGTAGGTCCCCTGGAAGCCAACTTGGTAGTCGAGGAGGTGGAGGCCGAGATGTAGTGGGTCTCATCTTTTTTACCTGTATATATAATTTCATATCAATTGAATCATATATATACACACTAACAAATTAAAGTAATGAAAATTTATCATACAATATCAGTATAGAGGACATCCGCTTCGGGCCACAGTATCACTCCGCCTACTGCCTCACAAAGTGTTTCAGCATCTGGGTGTGCATGAGGCAGTGCAAGATTCGTCCAGCCAGGGAGTATATGTATCGGGCTCACACGTACCATGCCATATGGTACTGGACTCCCATGAAACATGCACCCTTTAAGGGGTGGGTAAGCCGATGCCTCTGCAATGATATATCCTTCACTTTTTAGTCGGCATGGCTTCAACCCCTACAAATTTATGTAAAGAATGTTATATGCATATATACACAAACATATCATCTTGAACAGACTAGCTATTATATATGCCATAAAAATACTTACAGAGGACGTGCTAGGTTGTGGGCCTATAGGATTACTCCCAACCTCTGCAGTACGAGTAGTAGGAGAAGAGAGGTCCGCCACAGGTACTGTCTGAGTGGCAGTCTGAGACACCTGCCACTTGTTAATTGCTTCATGGAGTCTTTTATCAAGTACTTCCTCGACTTTCCTATCAATTAAGGAATCTACCTATACATGGATAAAAGAAATGCTAGTTTCTGATTATTAAATTCCCTTTCGCAATAACGTTCTAAAATAAGAATAAGTTACCTCAGCTTGTGAAAGTCCCGCTTTTGGGACAGGTTTGCGTTGGGATGGCCCAAAGAACGCTTTGATGCCCACACCAGCGCATGCACCCCTTACACGTCCAAGATGCTCTGGGTTACCCAGAGAAACTATCAGTTCATCCCTTGTGCCCTGAGGGATGAACTTTCCTTCCTTCCTCTGCTCATGCAGCTCCCACTAATCACCATCAACAAAAATTCATAAGTAAATATAACAATAATCAATATCGATAGATTGCTTGAAGAGTTGATTTTTACCATTTTTGCAGCCGCCTCAACGGTTGCGGTCTTCGGTATCTCTCCCTTCTTGTTTTTCCTCCCAGCTATCCACATAGCATGGCGAGGCAGAGGTGCGGGAGCAACAGTAGATGACTCTGCAGTCTCCTGAGTAGTAGTAGGCTGAGTAGACTCAGCCTGTAGTCTTTGGCGAACGCTTGCATATCCTCTTGGACCCATTGTGTGGTCGTGTACATTCAGTGCACGCTTTGCTTGTTGACCATCGCTGATAGCCTACTTAGTTAGCACATTGATTTGGTTAGTAACACTAAAGGTTAATCTTGAATAGGCGAATACATAAAAATGTATATTAATTAAATTGGGAGTGGCGCTTAATACCTTGAATTCATCTATTTTTATTTGGGTAACAAACTCCTCCCAGTCTTTGGGGTCCAAGTAGTTCCATTATTGTGTGGCTTCCTTCTTCCTATATTTATTTTTCAAAGAGAATACAAACAAAAATTATTAGTGTAGAGTTAGTGAAATACTGATCAATGTCTAGAATTGGAATCAATCAAGAACCTATTCTCAGCATCGCGTATGTAATCTCGGGTGAGATTGGTCCTATAGTTCTGTAGGACCCTCTCACAATGTTGCATCACACATTTATGATGCAACTTTTCATCCAGATCAAATATGCTCTGCAAATTAAATAGAATTGCTATTAACTAGTATCCTAAAAATTAGTAATCTACACAAATAGAATTACAAATAATAATAACTCATGCATAGTTCCTTCCATATGTGGTCTTTCTTCCCCTTAGGAACTTTATGCCATGATTCTAGGATAGGACTGCAATGGCTGCGAGTAAGAACCCTAAGATATGAAACAAATGAGTTGCGGTTCACTCCATATGGATTTCCTGCCTGATCGAAATCCACAGCCAATTTGGGTCCATTGCCCCTTTGATGTATTAACTTGTTCATCATTGTGATGCCCCTCACTTTCTCAATTTTCTTTTGTTGCTCATCAAGTGTTGTAACAACTTCAGGGGGTACATCACCAGCCTAAAATTTGATAAAAAATCACACTTACATGATATAATTATAAATGATCATATAGATAGAAACCTCAGGGATATATTCATAATTAAAATTAACTAACATTGTCAGGCGGCACAATCACGTCCTCACCCTCACGGTGATCATCAGCACAGTCATCATGGGAATGCTCAACCATCTGAAAGTTCACATTCAAATTATAAATTTCACATTGTAAAGTAACACTAATTGTAAAGTTCACATTGTAAAGTACACATTCACATTGTAAAGTAATTCACATTGTAAAGTTCACATTCACATTGTAAAGTTCACATTCACATTGTAAAGTTCACATTCACATTGTAAAGTAATTCACATTGTAAAGTCCACATTCAATTGTAAAGTTAACATTCAGAAAAATAAAACATAATAAAAATATAAACATCCATGCCTCTAATATTGTGATCTTTTATCAATTAACAATCCTTCATTATGATCCCCTCAAACATACAAGTCATTGTGATCCCCAACATCAATGTTTGGTGGTGTTGGCAACCCAACTGAGAATGGACTGGAGTCATCATACTTATCATAGTACTCTTCTTCATCTATAGGATCTTCAATGAACTGTCTTTTACCATGAAGAACAACCGACCATTTATCATTTACAGGATCATCGATATAAAATACTTGTTTTGCCTGTGATGCCAATATGAATGGTTCACCCTTCTCGCCAATCTTTTCAAAGTTCACTAACGTGAAACCCAATTCATACACTATAACTCCTTTGTTGTTGTCAACCCAATTACATTTAAAGAGCGGAATTCTAAAATCTACATAGTCAAACTCCCATATGTCTTCAATGACACTGTAATATGACATTTTAGCTTCACATGGACTTTTTTCCTTTGCACTTGCAAAAAACAATGAAGACGCTTGAAGGGTGACCCCGCTATTTTAGACGACACTCTTATCATCTTGACGCTTTGTGTAATATGAGAAACCATTTATGTCAAACCCTTCATAAGACATAACATTCAATTTTGGTTTAAAGGCGAGGCATTTGATGATTTCAGTAAGATTATCTGGTGTTTGAGATAGTTGATGTAAGACTTTATCTTCAAACCACTTAATAAATGTCTTGTTATGCTCTCTAGCAAGCCACATTGAATTGGATCGAGGATATTGTCTCTTGATGAAATTGGTATGTTCCTCAATATAAACACTCACTTCGTCGATGTTGTGTAAAATATACAAGTGACCTTGCTCCAACTGCTCACGATTGATTACTTTCACCCGTGATCCCAAAACTCCTTTGCCAAAATGCTCCTCAATATTCTTGTCATTCACGGGAGCGTCATTACCATTCAGAAAGTCATTACAAAAATCTATAACCTCTCTCGCTACATAACCCTCAATAATACTCCCTTCAGGACGATAACGGTTTTGAACATCACCTTTAAAAATGCTCATGTATCGTTCAAAGGGATACATCCAATGCAAGAAAACTGGTCCCAACATTTTCACTTCCCTAGTCAAGTGGACAACAAGATGTACCATGATATCAAAGAACGACGGAGGAAAATACATCTCAAGCTGACATAGGGTAACAACCACTTCTCTTTGCAAAATATCGAGAGTATCATAGTCAATAACTTTGCTGCACAAACTGTTGAAAAAGAAACAAAGTCTAGTGATTGCAAACCTTACATGCTTCTCGGCAATATAGATCTAATTGCCACAGGCAATATTTGTTGCATTAGAGTGTGACAATCATGAGATTTAAGACCTATCAACTTCATATCTTTCATTGATACCAATGTACGGATGTTGGATGAGTAACCCTGTGGCACCTTAACATTTACCAAGCATTCACAAAATGCTTTCTTCTCCTTTCTAGACAACGTGTAACAAGCGGGAGGTAAGTATGTTCTCCGATCACTACTAACTACTTATGTTAATTCTATCATTATTCCCATTTCACGTAGGTCCATTCTGGATTTTATCCCATCTTTAGTCTTACCTAGTATATTTAACAGAGTACCGATGATGCTATCACATACATTTTTCTCAACGTGCATAACATCGATACAATGCCTGACTGTCAAAGAACTCCAATAAGGAAGATCCCAAAATATCAACTTCTTCTTGAATAAAGACTTGTCACTCATTGTGGCCATCGCACATTGTGATCTCTTACCAAATTCATTGGCAATGTCTTTCACTCTTTCATAAACATCCTCCCCTGATATATGTTTAGGTGCACTACGTTCCTCATTTCGTCCATTGAATGCTTTGCGCAACCTACGATACAGATGAAATTTTGGAAGAAACCTTCGATGAGAAAGATATACAGTCTTGCCGCCATGTTTTAGTCATATTGAATCAGTGTTCTCTTCACATATAGGACACGCTTTAGATCCTTTGACACTATATCCAGACAAATTCCCTTATGCTGGAAAGTCATTCACAGTGCAAAACAAAATAGCATGCAAACAAAATGTCTCTCTTCGTGAAGCATCATAGGTCATCACACCTTCACCCCAGAGCTTCTTCAAGTCATCAATCATAGGTTCAAGATAAATGTCAATATCATTTCCAAGTTGTTTAGGGCCCGATATCAAAGACGACAACATAACATACTTATTTTTCATACACAACAAGGGAGGAAGATTGTATATAACAAGCATAACTGGCCAAGTACTATGTTGGCTGCTCAATGTCCCATACGGATTCATCCCATCTATACAAAGCCCAAGTCTTAGATTCTTGTCCTCTTCACCGAATTCAGGGTACAATAAATCAATCTTCTTCTACTATGGGGAATCAGGCGCATGTCGTAGGATCCCATCATTATTTTTCTTAACATCTGCATGCCACCTCAAATTCTTCGCATCTATAAGATTGGAAAACAAGCGTTGAAACTGTGGTATTATAGGTAGATACCACATCACCTTGGCGGGAGAACCAGTTTTGGACTCCCCCGAAGTCGTCAATTTATACCTTGACGCACCACATTTCAGACAATATTTCAAATCCATATAGTCCTTTTGAAATAATACACAATCATTCTTGCATGCGTGTATCTTCTTGGCCTCCATTCCCATTGGGCACAATAATTTCTTTAACTGGTATGTTGAGATCGGCAGCTCGTTTCCTTCAGGAAGAATTTCTTTCAACAAAGACAACAATGACGTGAAGCTTTTGTCGCTCCATCGAATGTTAGCTTTCAGTTTATAGAATCTCAACACAGTGCTAAGCTTCGTAAATTTATAACCCGTGTATAACGGTATCTCAGCATCATGCACAATGTTTCTAAACATGGGAGGTGGATCAATTTTGGTGTGCTCTACCCCACAACTATCCAGCATCGCATCAACGTTGTCTACTGGAATTGATTCATTCACATCTACGTCATTGAAGGCAATTTCTTCTTCCACACAAGCACTGCTATCGACATCCACTGGTTTCGGGTTTGAAATCTCTCCATGCCAGTGTCATTCTGTATAGCCTTGTACAATCCCGTTGCACATGACATGACTTCTGATTTCGTCACCAGTACTGACTTTCAAGTTGTTACCGCACTGCCTACATGGATAGTAGAACCTATCTCCAGGTTGTTTCCTATGTTCCTCGACAAATCTAATAAACTGATCAAGACCGAAAATAAACTCTGGGGTGCAGCGATTGCGAATGGACATCCATGATCTATCCATTCTATGATCAAAGAGAAAATAAGTATATATTACAACAAGATTAGGGTCTAGGGTAAACAGATTAGAGTTTATGGTTAAAACTTTAGGGTTTATACATGTGATGTCATTCTTACATATAATAAATGTGTACCACCTATCCCATTCTTGAACACCTAATTTCACTAGTAAGTGTATAATGTGTATTGGGTTTTCAAGAAAATTTCGGTAGCATTTCCCCACTATTCTCCAAGTACATATGTACTTAGAGAACAAATGGGGAAATGCTACCGGAATTTTCTTGAAAACCAAATACACATTATACACTTACATCCTAAGTGAGATTAGGTGTTCAAGAACAGTCCCAAACTGAGGACTATCCAAGATTTACTCCAAATGAGTAAATCTTGGATGGGTTTCTAGGCCAACATAATATAACACCAGTCCCTTGTTCACAACCTCATTCAACACACAATTTTCTTATAAAAACACTTGTGGACAACCATAACAACATATCAATGCTTCCTAAATTAATCAATGTATTATTTTATAACACAAATCATGGTGGGTATAACATAGAAAAAAACTCAACATGTCACAATAGAAACATGTCCTTAACCTGATATACAGATATTTGTAACAAAACACGTGGTAGCTATACCATAAAAAATTAAGTAGCATGCCCAATATATAACAAAAGCAACATTTTTCCATATTGTTATAACAAAAGCAACATTAAGGTTATTCACAACAACATATGTAGTGGAGGAAACTCGTGGATGAGCGATGGTTTAAAATCTTGGTCTAATCTTTGTGCAGGTCTGGATGTGATTTGACTAGGGGACAAACTGATATGTTTCTAAGGTTGTGATTATTTAACTAATATTTAAGACAAAAGCTGGATTGATTGATTATTCTGTGATTAATAAAAGGGTTGAATTAAATATTGATTATTCTAAAGTTGTGATTAATAAAAGGGTTGAACTAAATTATCATATGAAAGTAACACAGACCGGAATGAATTTCACCATCCCTACCTATCATTCAATGTCTTACTGCATCACATTAAGCATTAACATATATGTTGAGGTCACGTTAATCCACTTTTGGTGTTAATTAGGGTTAAAACATATAAAGCACCTATCTGAAGTTTTCATCAAGGGTTTAACAAAAAATGATTGCTATGTTAGATCTGGAGTATCTATGATAAGATTGGAGAGGTAAAGAATAACACCCCCTTGTTAAAGAAGCAAATAGTCATGTAAACTTATAGAGAACCAGCCAAGAAACAAGTCCACAAAAAACTCGACCATCACTCATCGAGTGAGAGGGGAGCATCAACAAAGGAAAAAAAACAAACAACCAATAGCCATATGTAGGAATACCCTAGAGGAAGAAGAGGAGGAAGAAGGGTACCTCGGCGGCGGCAGAGGAAAAGAGGAGAATGTGGCCGGCGGTGAGAAGCAGCAGACGACCGACGGAGAGCAGAAGTAGGCCGGCCGGAGTAGAGGAGCAGGTCGGCCGGAGCAGAAGCGGCGGTGAGGCAGAGGAGAAGGTGCCAGCCAGAGCAGAGGAGAAGGTGGCAGAGCAGAAGCAGGCGGCAGCTGGAGCAACGAACGGCGGCGGCTGGAGCAGTGAGCGGCGGCAGAGCACAAACGATAGCCAGACCTAAGCGCGGAGGCGATGAAACAGAGAAAGGGGGAAGATCCTGGCTCGCCACGGGTGTATTAAGTTAACAATAGGCGTCGGTTATTCAAAATAGCCGACACTTAAAATAATCAACGTCGGCTGTAATAAAAAACCGACGTCCAAAGGGGCTGAAAATTTTCGCGGGGACAGCACGCGAAAATACATTGGCGTCGGTTATTTCATGAAAACTGACGATAAATATGGGCCCAATTTTCTATCTCGTGCATAAACATTAGTCTTCGGTTGCGTAGACAAAAACCGACGTCTTATGATAAATTTTTTAGGTAATTTTTTGCTGGAAAATTTGGATTTGGCGGTCGATTTTAGGCGTCGGTTGGTTATTACGGAACCGACGCTAAATAAAAAGCGATACCCGTGTCTGGTTGCTCTTCACAGATAGATATCAGTTTTTGTTATAAACCGACACTGTATGCATTAGGCGTCAGTTTCTTGTATGCAACTGACGCCTGTAAATGTGACTTTATAAGCCATTTCTGTAGTAGTGAGTCAGCACAATTCCCTGCTTCAATTCCCCAATCTCTTCTTCTCTAACTAGGGATATGCATGCAAAAAAAATGTGTGGCTTTAAAGCCTTCTACTTCTACATCATTGGCTCAAATTGATGAAGAAAACCTTCCAGAGGACTTGTCTAGTGATGATGATGTTGATGCTGAGCCCATTTTTGTAGAGTTTGAGGATGGAGATGGCTACTTTGATTAGCTTTGTATTGATTGCTGATGTATTATTTGTGTAATTTCGACACGAGTTGCTTAGTTATTTGGTGCTTTTTGTTTATTTGTTTTGAACTTTTTGCCATGTGTAAACTATTTTCATCTTTATGATGCTTAAAAATAAGTCTATGTTTCTCATTACATCCTCAGTTGTTATAGTGCAATTTCATAATTATATAGGGCCAATATATAATTTTATGTGAATATATAATTAATTTAATATCCAAAACCAGTTATACTCCCTCTTATACTCCCGCACACCGTATATACTTATTGGATCTTATCAGTCCATACTTCGATTGCCTCTTTTCATAATACTAACTCTGTTTAACTAAGGGTCTGTCTGGTTTGGAGTAACTTGTCCTGAAAATAGCAGAAGTGAATTTCGATTTCTATATATGTCTGACTAGTTAAATGAAAATTGCAGAACTTGAGATCCATGTTTACCGCAGACTTCCGGTAATCTATACTACTATAAAAAGAGCGAGTTTGTTGTTTAAATTACATCCGATGCCATTTTCATTTTCGAAAAATTATTCCAACCAATCAGAAGCAAGGATTCAAAATCCCTACATTCTCCTTGACCCTCTCTCTTATGACGTTTTTCCTCTATCATTTTTTTTGTAATTTTTAATTTTCCTCACGTTCCCTATCTAACAACTTCTTCCACCGATTCCCAAAACGTAAAGTCACGTTCCGGATCTAACAACTTCTCCACCGATTCCTACAACGTGGCATAGTCAACTAAGTAGATGGAAACGTGGTAAAGAATGACATAGTTTCCTAACCACCCCTCCCTAACCTCTCTTTTCTTCTCTCCCGTGAATGTTGACTTGATTTCAAAATCATAACTGAACATCCGCCAATATACCCTCTCTTCTCATCAATTTTTTTTAATGCGAGTCGCTTCCCTTCATCTCTCACCACATATTCCTCCCAAATCTCAACTGACTACAACCATAACAAACCATTCCGTCTTTTATATTTGTTTAATTTTATATTTTTTTCTTTTATGATAAAAGGGCCATTATCATTATCTTTTTGGAAAGTTTTTTTTTAAATATTTAATATAAGATAAACATGTTCAATGGGGCACGATTACCATTATCCTTTTCAAAAGTTTTATTTTTTAAATATTTAAAATAAACATATTTAGTGGGACACGTGCATATGCACGTGTGTGTGTGTTGCTAGTATATATAGACTTCCGAAATTGGGTTTCTTAGGAAACCAAGGAGAAAACAAGTTCGGTTCCCAGCCCGCGCTTCATCTACATTTCTGCGACAAAGCCAACAGCCGGAGAAGACCAACTGTCACTTGGTCGTCGGTTGCTTGGGTGCCATCTCCTTCTAATGATGCTTCATCTGGTATAACTAGAATCGATTGCAATTAGTTTGGAGGTTCGGGTGCCCGACTCTTGCCTCTCCATCAAAGAGCAAGAACTCCAGCCGTGTATTGCTCGTGAAACCATGGAGCTGCTACTCCTGCGAACAATGATGTGTATCCATCTCGACATCAGAACAGTTCTGTTTCGATTAGTTTTGTTATTGCCTTGTTATATTAAGATTGCTAAAAAATTTAAAAGTCCACGATGACCATGATTTTGCAATGGTGTATACATGAATTTGTGCATTCTTCCTTGCGCTCTTGGTATTCCGTCTGCGATCGTCCCCCTTATTAATGAGTAGATGCCATATCCACCGGCAACGTTGTCACAAATAGATAAATAAATGTGTATCATAGTCATGGAATTCAATCAAAGTAATTGTTTGACAGTATTCATGATGGGTTCATATTATTTTATGAATTCAATGATGTTTATTTGCTATATAGTATCGATTGCCTTATATTTTCAGATTTTGGTCCTACAATTTGCAACAAACCAATCAAATGAAAATTGATTTCCTAAAAAATTAAATTTTAAACCAGTCACTTAGAACTTTTATCCTGAAATTCAAATTTTGTACTAGGAAAATGAGTTCCAGAAAAATTACAATTATACTGAACCAGTCACACCCTAAGTAGACAAACTTCAACGGATTAAGATGACAAAGAGAAGATAATTTCAACATAATAAGATCAAGTTAACATAATCAATAATAATTAGCCAACAAATACAATACACATCGTTTTCATTAAGAAATTTATGGATGTTAATTTTAGAAGCACATGAAGGTACTAGCAAGGTTTAGTGTTAGCGGCACATATTTTACTAAGTTACACATATTTCAATAAACCGGACACAAATAAGATATATACTTCAACTCACAAAGGAATATTTTATGTATGTGTCTATTTGTGTACTCGTGCACGCATGTGCACCTGGGTGGCATACATGGCTTGTGCAAGTGTGACACTTGTAAGCACATTGTACATGTAAAGAAAGTGCAACAAAAGAATTTCCATGAGTAAAAAAATGGACACAACGACCTCTTAGTTTGTCGAGAGATATATGGTTATTTAATAACTTATCTAGTCCGAATCAAGAAAAAACACATTCTCGACTAGATGGGATGATTGTTTATATATGAAATCGAGTGGAAAGCTAATGATCTAAGGAAATGGAGAGACATGAATAACATGTGTATCAAAATAAATATTCATGTAAGGTTTCAAAAAAGTCTGTAATAATGTAATGATATATTTTTCACCCGTACATAAAACTAGGCAGAAGAGAAATATTTGGCCCTAAACAGGTTGTACTTGTATAATAGATTGGAAAGACCCAAACAAACAATCAATAAAATGGAGATACAGACCGCGGGTTGAACTAGACAAATAAACAATTAGCTCCCGGTCTAAGGATTTAGACTTTCTATATAAGAAATATGGTATTCTATGCCATCGTCATAGTATACAATTAATAAATTTTCTGTCTATCAAGTATAACTTGTTCATTAACAAGTACCTACCAATGAAAACCTCCGCTTAGGTCAGAGGGTGATTTCTATGGTGATTGGGGGCACCCTGCCCCCCTCTGCCTCCACCCAAGATGACTCCAACCAAGCAGTTGGAGCCAGGAGAGACGCGAGGAATGAAGACTGGTTCGCCCCAGACGTCGATGTCACTGTTGGGTGGGATTGGGTGAAGTCGGTCGTTGGACCTCCACCGAAGCTCCTTGGGGTGGTGGCGGCGGACCCCAAGGTCCCGTTTCTGAAGGAGGGAGACAAACGATTGTGGACACGATTCAACGAGCCGATCATGGAGGAGATGGAGGATTACAACCAATACTCAGCTATTGTGCAAATCCTGGGCAAGAAATGCCACCCCCAGCAAGTGAAGGGGTGGATGATCAGGAATTGGCAACCGAAGGAGGAGCTCAAGATCTTCACTCTCGATGGAGGTCTGTTCCTCACCAGGTTTTCCTGTGAAGTAGACCATAACACCGCTATGTTGAAGGGCCCTTGGTTCTTCGATGATCAGCTGGTGCTGGTTCACAAATGGACTTCACAGGCTGATACCCGAAGAGCCTCCTTCACTACGGCTCCCGTATGGGCATCCCTTCCGGATGTGGGAAAGCATTGGATGGCTCGTGCCATTGCTGTCATTGCCCATGCGGTAGGGGTCCCTCGACCAATCGACAGAAGGTCTGATGGGTCGGCCCAAGGCTGTGCGAGGTTCTGCGTCGACATCTCAGCAGATTAGGAGTCACCCCCAGAAGTCATGGTGGAATTTCCTAATGGCAATGAGTGGGAAGTGAAGTTTAAGTATGAAGCTATGCCAGATCGGTGTAGCACTTGCAAGGTGTTTGGCCACAGTACAGGCGAATGCCCTGGCGAGAGAAGCAAGGTAACCTGTCAAGCTCCTCCTATCATACCCGACCAGCACCAGGGCAGGCCTAGTAGAGGTAAGTCTAGACCTCCGCAGGGGTCAAGGAAAGGCAAGGAGAAGGGGGGTGTGCAGGCCATAGATGTGGTGGTAGTGGATGAAGATACTACTATGGAAGTTGTTGCTTCGATTGGTGGTGAGGTTGTGGCTACTACTGATGCGTAGAGGGAGTCACTATCCTCGGCGTCATAGGTGTTGGAGAAGGAGAGACACAGGCTGGTGCCACTCATAGGGACAGGGGTGGTAGCAATGATACTGATGATAGAGGGGTTGCTAACCCCTTTTCTGAACTGGAACAGCTGAATGAGGATGATCTAGGTACAAGTGAGAAAGGGCACAGTAGGAGCCCAAGGAAGACAAGGAACACATCAAAGAAGGGAAAGAAGAGTACCCGCCCGGATACAGGGGGTGGGGCTCATAAAGATAATTAAATGTCCATACTCGCATGGAATGTGCGAGGTGCCTCTTTGGTGGGGAGCCAAAGGGAGTTGAGGAGGGCCATCACAGAGATTGAAGCCTTGTTGGTGGTGTGCCTGGAAACTAGGATCAGAAGAAACATTAGGGAAAGAATGGGCACCCTGTTCCCCGAGGGGTGGGGTCCCTATCCAATCTGGACCAAAGAAAAGGAGGTCGTATAGCAATAGGCTGGAAGAGGGATGTCTAGAGTGTTGATGAGATCAACGCATCAGACCAGGTTGTTTCTATGCCTTGTTGTAACCAGGGAGGTGTTTCCTTCATTATGTCAGGCATTTATGGGGAGAGGCTTGAAGGTGATAGATCTGGGATGTGGAAAATGCTAACGGAGATGACACAACATGAAATACCATGGCTTGTCATTGGTGATTTCAACAACATAAGGAGATCAGACGAGAAGTGTGGAGGTAGAAGGGTTCCCGAAAGGATCCTAGCGGCCTTCAATAATATGGTGGAAGAAGCTGAGCTGATCGAACTCAACAAAGTGGGGGGGGGGCGTACAACCTATTCCAACAAGCAACCGAAGAACATGATTGCTAGCTCTATTGATAAAGGCCTGGTTAATGAGCAATGGCTGAACCTATGGCCTAACTTGTATATCAAAATGGGGTCTGACCCTCTCAGTGATCATTCGTGGATGAAAATCAAGCTTACTAAAAAGCCAGTGATTAGGCGACCTTTTCAGTAGCTTAATTGGTGGTGTGATTGGCCTGGTTTCAGTGAGGTAGTTGAGGAGAGCTGGAACATTAAAGTAGAGGGGAATGATATGTTTGTAGCTGTAAATAAGATTCAAAATACTAAGAAGGCTCTAAAAAATGGATTAGAGAGAAATGCAACCTGAAGAACTTGACCAAGGAGGCCAAATTTAACTACAAGAGTGTCATGGAGATGATAAGGCAAGATCCCCTAAATAATGAACTGATCACAGAGGAGGAGAGAGCTAAAGACAGATTGAGAAAGTTGAGAAAAGTAGAAGAATTGCACTACTGGAAAAGGAGTAGGATGGAATGGGTTAGGGATGGTGACTGTAACACACAAATCTACCACAGGGCTGTTAAGAAAAAGGAGATAAAGGAGTCCATTCATGAATTAATGGATGAGAGAGGACAGGTAATTAATGGCGGAGAAGGGGTGGTCGTAAATGTAATAGACTACTTCACCAAGCTATACAATCAAGAGGAGATGCACAGAAGTAATTATGTAAAGCTTCTACCAGACAAAAGAGTGGATGAGACCATGAATGCTAGGCTATGTTCTTACGTAGAGGAAGAAGAAATCAAAAGAGCAGTGTTTTCCATTGATGCCAATAAGGCGCCTGGGCCCGATGGCATGAATGGTAGATTTTTCTAGAGGATGTGGTACCTGGTCAAGCATGATGTTGTTAAAGCAATGTGATGGGTCTTAAATGGTCATAGTCTGGTCCGTGCTGTGAACCATTCCTTCATCAAATTAATTCCCAAGAAAAACATGATCGAAAACATTGTCGATTACAGACTGATTGCTTGTTGTAATGTGTTATACAAGATTGTCTCCAAATTTCTTGTTGGGCAGCTGAAGTCAGTACTTCCTCGCATAATATCTGAAGAGCAAAGTGCCTTCATCAAGGGTCGAAGGATCTCGAATAGCACACTGCTGGCTGCGGAGTTTCTTACAGGCTTCAAAACCAAGAATAGCAATGCTAAAGCATGTGTGAAGGTTGATCTTATGAAGGCGTACGACTATGTGAGATGGGATTCCCTATGGGCTATTATGAAATTGATAGGATTCAACGATAGATGGATTCATATCATTAAACAGTGTGTGACTTCTACCTTTTTTTTCCATTTTGTTAAATGGAGGCCCTGTTGGTTTTTTCAACGCCTCTAACGGGCTTAGGCAGGGGGACCCCCTCTCACCCCAATTGTTTACCATTGTTATGGAGGGGCTCACCACCATGATGAAGGAAGTGGAAAGAAGAGGAAGAGTTAAGCCGTTCAAGGTCAAGAATATTAAAGTCAAAACCCATCTTATTTTCACGGATGATGTTATGATGTTCTCTACCGGACATGCTAAAAGGTTGAACGAGCTTAAAGGAGTGCTTATCAGGTTTGGGTACCTTACATGTCTCTATATAAGTACCATTAAATCCAGAATTTACTTATCTAAATGATGTGATGCAAGGAGAGGCAGGCTTAGAGAGGCCATGGGGATCACTGTTGGGCAGTTTCCTTTGAGATACCTCGGAGCTCCTGTTGCAGGAGGAAAAGGATCTTCTACTGACTTTGTGCAGTGTTTGGACAAGTTGAGAGACAAGATTGATGGATGGTCTTCCCTAAGGCTGTCGATGGCAGGACGCATTCTCCTCACTAGAACTGTCCTCCAGTCTATGGTTAGGTTATGGAGTGAGGTGTGTGACATGCCACACCCTACGAAGGACAACATGAGGAAGCTGATGGTTAACTTTGTCTGGAGAGGAAGTGGGCATGGAGTGGCTTGGGAGGTCATCGCCAAACCTTACTGTAAGGGTGGACTAAACTTAATTTCCCCGATCAACTTAGTGAAGGAAAGCAATGGGAAAAGAATCTACAGATTCCTAAGAGAAAGAGGGAATGTATGGACACAATGGATGACCAGTAGATATGTGGGGCTACGGCAAGGGTATGGCTGCCACTCTTCGCTTAGCTGGAGGAACATGTGTGTGCAATGGGCTGATATCCAGGACTCATATAGTGTTGATGGTAATGGTATTGCCTCTCTGGTGGACTCGAGGGCGACACCATGGATCAACACCTACAGTGGAGATTATGTGAGCTGGTATAAGCTGTTGTGGAACCAGGAGTACATCCCAAAGTGGAGCACAACCACGTATAAAGTGATTCTGAATAGATTGCCTACCATGGATAGGCTCATGCGGTGGGGGTTACAGGTGGAGAGTACTTGTGTGCTGTGTAACAGGTATGATGAGAGCCACAACCACATTTTTGGGACGTACAACTTCTTTAGAAGGACTTGGGCTATTGCCAGCCTTAAAAGTGGGTGGGGCCAGCTCGTTGGGGGGAGTATCATAGAACTGATCAACAAGCTGGGTCAGATACTCAAGGACAATCAGAGCTTAGCCTTCGGAGGCTTATGCTTAACTGGTGTTTGCTACAATGTCTGGGAGGAAAGGAACAACAGAAAGCATGGAAGAAGAAAATGTACTGAAGAACAAATTATAGATAAAGGGACAAGCATTCTGATTAGGTACATTAAAGGCAGAAAGGGCTTAGCTTCCGGCCTGTCGGAGTAAGCCAAAAGATACTAGGACTTTTGTAGATAAATACCCCACGATCTTGTTTTGTAGTTTGTAGGTCCTAGCTTTGTACAGGTCCCTTTGGCAATATATTTACCTATTTCCAAAAAAAAATTGTTATGCTTAGACAACGAACAATTTAGAACAGCGTGGACAGTTTTTTGCAATACTATATACACCATAAACAATAGTAGTATTTTATAAACAAAAGGCAAACGAAATGATAAAAGTAAAAGAGGCTAAAATATGGAAACATAAAAATGAGGTGCATCAGAAATTGCAAGTCTCGTAGACGAATTTCTCTCTGACTTTTCCAAACAGGCATACAATCGTGTCCTGTATCTCACAACATTGTGTCCAAATACATCACATTTCTATCTAACAAAAAGAAGATCATGGACCTTTATTTTCTATCTACAGTTAATGCAAGGGTTTGACATTCGCTATTCCGAATATGGCAGAGATTTAAAAAGGGGGAAACATTAGCAAGGATTAGGGATCGCTCATTATCGTATCAATTGGTTCTCTGTCTACTTAGATGATCGGAAATCTCCAGCCACCGGCCTCCTTTCTCACGTTCTCCATGAAGCACTGTTAGAAGTTCTAGCAACTTCACGATCCCATCGCCTGACGGACTACCGCTGCTGCCGCACATCAACCAGAGGAAGAAGGCATAGACTGGACGGGGTGCTGTTTGGAAACCTATTTTCACTCTTGCCGTTTGTATTATCTGTTTACCGGGTTCCACTTGGCGGAGACAGGGTAAGAGAAGATTTTGTAAGAAAAAGAGTTAAGCTTTGGTGATGCTCACGCAAGTGATGCGCCGCGTGAGGCCCAGCTGAAACTAGTCTAAACCAGCTCTCAAAGGAATGGTGATTGAGTTTTTTTTTTTTAATTATGCAATAGACAAATAAATTTATTTCACTTATAACTTTTGAACTGTAATGAATTTTTTAATGAAACAAAAACTATTAGATTTGTTAAAAAATACAATCTAACAAAACTAACATTATCATATTTTTAAAAAATATATATAAAAATGATATATATATATGTTAATTGACTCCCAAAGATGGTTCATTGACACCTAGAAATAGTTTATTGACACTCAATATATAAAAATGACGTCCAAATAAATATTGTACATGCTAAATCAAATCTAAGACAATTGACAACCAAACACTTAAGGTAATTCATAATAAAAAATAACATAAGGACACCCATAAATGACTATTGACACCCAAAGATGGTTAATTGACATCCAAAATTGCTCATTGACACCCATAAGTATAAAAATGACATTCAAATAATGTATAAACAATTAAAAATAATGTAACGATACTCAAATAGTTATGTATGACACTAGGCGCTATTTAGCCATTTTTGGATGTTATGGCGCCCATAAATAGTTATTGACACCAAAAAATGGTTAATTGACGCCTAAAATGGTCCATAGACACCCTAAAGTATAAAGATGACGCCCAAATAAGGTATTGACAACTAAAACAACATAACGACTAACAAATAGGTCTGTTTGCCATCTAAGAACCACTCAATGGCATCCAAAAATGGTTCATTAATACCCAAAAGTATAAAGACGCCCATAAATAGCTATTGACACCCAAAAATGGTTAATTGACGCCTAAAATAGTTCATTGACATTCAAAAGTATAAAAATGGTACCCCAAATAAGATATTAACAACTAAAAATAACATAAGGACACCCAAATAGGTTTGTTTGACACCCAAGAATACTTAATGGTGCCTAAATATGGTTGTACACATTAAATAGGGTAAAGACGCCCATAAATAGCTATTGACACCCAAAAATAGTTAATTGACGCCCAAAATAGTTCATTGGCACCCGAAATCACCTATTCATTTCATTTTTATATTTTTTATTAAAAATATATCAATATTAGTCTTGTTTGAATGCATTTTTCATAACGAATCCAACGGTTTTTGTTTCGTCAAAAAATTCATCACGGTTCAAAATTTATAAGCAAAACAAATTTTTTTATCAATTACACAACATCCACCTACCCATCCAATTAAAACTCGCCACATCACCCCCTACAAAACCACTCACTCACCCAGTTGGAAAATTGGGAGAGAGGTGACATTTGAGGAAGTGTGAGGTTGTGGAGGGAGAGGGGCAGAGTTGCGGGTTACGAAATGTGTACCACACTTTTTAATAAGTGAAAAAAAAGTGTGGGGTCTTAACCATGTGGTAGCGGGTTACCAACAATCATCACAACCCTAGATATTAGTTACCCTAGATATTAGATACATCTCCGATGAATACTGTATTTTTTTGGGTAATGATAATGGAAACTAGATTAATAATGGGACTTTCATCAAATTATAATATATTACCAAATCAGATCATATTGAATTCAGTCCAATATGGTCCTATATTTTTATGAACTTGTCTCCTGCCTACTAGTTATCTGTACGGGTAAAAACAAAATATGTCATATATGGACCATACCCCTAAATACAGTCTCAATATTTGTGGAAATGAGACTTTAATATTGATTTAGTAATTGCTTATAAAAGTCGTCGAAATCTTCCTAAGTTGTTCTTAACATGGTAAGTGATATTACTCATGAATGAACACTTGTAACTCCTACTGGCCTAATATATGGCATTGTTTGGTTATATAAATAGAAAATCTTGGCATATGATACTATTTGGCATAAGTGATACACTATTATAACTTTATACTTTAGTATATACAAATTTATGAATCATTAAAAATAAGATGATGATATAATTATTTTAAGTTTAAGGTTGAATCTCTATCACAATATGTGTGACAAATTATTATGATAACATGATGCATGGGAGTGTCCTCATGTTAAGGTGTGATCAATTTGCATTCTTTTCATGCTTTTCTAATAACCGTAAGGCATATGGAAAGATTATGATTCCATGAGACCATGCCATTGTCTTGGATAAATGTAATAGACATGTGTTATTAAACAAGATTTCATTTACTCAAGAGTTATCCTATTTTCTCAATTATAATATTCATTTCTTGTGTTCTATGATTTAGTTGTTGTTTTTATGAATTTATTATTATTTTGATTCAAGATTTAAGATAATGTTGTGCACCTCATATATCCATGGGAGCTTAATAACTGTGACTAGACATCTCACCCATATATTTGTTTTCTACTGATGTAAAAGCTATCATGTACTTTCTTCAATTTGTTCCTATGTGTCCGTATTTTATAACCATTTATCTAAATAGAGAATTAATTTGACATTTCTTCATTCATACATATTTGTATGTCGATCAACTAAAGGACAAACTCCCTAAAAGCTCATCTTCCCTTTTTTTCTTGTAAGGGTCTAACATGAGATTTGGGATTATGGTGTTAACCATCATAGATGGTATTAGAGAGAGGATGTGAATCACTCTATTGTATGAGAGGATGTGAATCACTCTATTGTACATACACAAAACTTATATCCATATTTACCATGGTGTGATCTTATTTATCAATAAGTACACTGAGGTCTCTATGCTAATACATATTTGGGTGTTGTGATGTAATCCTCCCAATCTACCTCTGATGTGGTGGCTAAAGTCACCGCATGCACTTACTTAACCTACTTTGAACAAATTGAGATGTTGAATTTTATAGGAGCAACCCAACATAAAAAACTGCATTCTTATCTTGTTTTGTGAATAGGAAAATTTCCATGACATCTATAAAAATGAAGTGTCAATTTTTTCACTACCTTCTTCAATGATAAGATTTCACTCATTCAATATTTTGGCATAGATTTGGAGGTAAAATTACCAAATTTTTGAAAAATCAAATGATAAAATAAAGAAATATTATTTGACGTGATCTATGTAACATAACTTTGAGAGATACATATCTAGATTTTTGTACCAACACTTGCATACGCCACCTAATACCAACTCAAGCAAATCATATTTATTAATTCAGAAACTAGGTTCACAATAAGAAAAATGGAAAATGGCTCTGAGAGGAACTAGTGACTATTGATACCCATAGTTCCAAATGCATAGTTATAGGTTCTTTTCTAAATCAAAGACACATCATGGTGGAGTGTGTGTAGACCCATTACCTTCCTATCACATCTAAGACATTGGTTTATCACCCTCCACATCCACCAAGTAAACCAAATAAGTTACCAGAATTAAGTTATATAGTTGAACCATGAAGTTCCAATGGTAAGGATTTATGATAATTACTTAACAAAGGTGATGTATGGAGGTTGTTACTGGAGCATGCCATTTTAGTTTTCGAGTGTTATTAGGATAATTAGTTCACATTTACTGCCTTCCAATTTACTGCCTCAGCTAAATTGTGGTGGACTAATTATCATTCAAATGCTCAATAAGTCCATCCTATGACTTTTTTAAGAATATAAGGTGGACTTACAGCTTGTTTTATGCTTATCTTGGATAAGAGAGAGAAGGAGAGACAATTCTATAACCTATCATAAAAAAACTTTAAATAGACAACTATGTTAGGGATTTTTGTCTCTTAGAATGGCATGCTAGTGGATGCAATAAGGAAAAGAGATTTGATCCTTTGATGGAAGATATAACCTAAGGAAACCATCAAATAGAGAACTATTTTATGGATTTTACTCTCTTAGAATGGAATGATATTGGTTAAATAAGGAAACAGATTTGATCCTTTATTGGAAGGTATGATTCCTACTCTTAATATCTTTGTTAGAACGAGATACTATAAACATGGTGGAACCCTCCTCCTAAAAACAAGAAAAATAACAACATCCATGGAAGGAAAAATGGGAAATGTAATCCTTCTAGGAGCCCTCCGGCCAATGATGTTCCCAACAAGGAGCATGATACTTGTAATTTCCATATTCTCATCATGTCAAAGAAAACAACCATGACTAAAACTGTCACGCCCGCATCCCACAATTACCACTAATCATGAGATTAGGGCATAAGTTTGAGGATTATACTTAATACAAAGTTCACTCCCTTACTTTTTTTTCTTCCTTTATTTCATTTCAAACTCTTTGTTTTCTCACCTCCAATCACACAAACAAACTTTATAAGAGAATTAAACTTTTATTACTCTAATATGATCTCAACATTAATGATGCACATCCATACATTCATTCTATTTCTCAAACTTCCATATACATATGACATGATAATCAAACACATTCTCTCTTATCAAGTAAATAAAGATACAAAACATCATTTACGACTCTCTCACATCTATACAAGGACTGAGAGTGACAGGGACTGACTGAACTTAGCTGATCTCATACTTAACTCCTGTTGTAGATCTACTCTAATGCATTGACCTTCATTGAGTCCACATGGTTTCTCTACAAATTGTGAGTAGAGGGGGTGAGCCTACTCGCTCAGTGAATGAGTACATCAAAGAAATAGTCTAAAGCACTGATTTGAGCAACTGATATCAATCATAACAACAGTAAGCTTTAAAGAGATTAATCATTCACAATAATAAATATGGCATGATACTCTAGATATCTACAAGAGTGAATCAATATAAGAACATGCTTGATTAATAATAAAGAGGACCAATAATTCAGAAACATACAAAGAATAATTGAATAACTGCACACACTTGTTTAACCTCTCATTCATCTTATTATGTCATGAACCAACATGAGGTGTATCACAATATGTGAAAGAATCATAGCAAGCTACGATCTCAGTGTACAAGGCTTAGAAGAATGCTCGGGTTCCTAAGCCTATCTCTTCAGTAAGACCCTGTCTGCAGTGGGCCTTGGCACATCTGCCTCTCGGCAGCTAATGGGAGCAGCCGGATATATCAGACTCCACCTCTCAACGTGGGTACTCAGGTGGTGAGTCAAAGCCCTTAGGCTTATTGTGCATTAGTGGACCTACTGACCACTAATCACTGAACATGTAACACATGTACCACCGGCATCCCTGGTTGGTGTTGGTTACCACACAACTGTAAGGAGTCTTCCGTACTAGTCAAGACCCCTGCACCCTACTAGTACGCTCCAGCTTACCTCGATCTGGACTTCCTTCAGTCAGGAAGCCATTTCCTCCTCACAGCGCATGCCTCATCCTATGAGGATTCTACAGTGTTCAGGACATCTACATGTCTAATTCACTCTTTAAATTCACAATTCAATCATCACATCAACATATCTTTGTTCAACTTTGTAAACTGTTCATTTCATAAACCATCTGATAACATTACCACAACTGAACTGTTAAGCCTTACCACATCTCAAACTAAGAAACATTGATATCACATTACTTGTTTCACTGAACACCCTTTCATTAGGGTTTCATTTACTTCATTCACTTATCACATAACTTGCATAAGGATTGAATACATCATAACATCATAAATAATATTGAATCAAGATGTCTAATTGCAAACCTTCAAGTTTCCATTCATTTAGGATTTCACCCTCCTTACTGATATATCAAGCAAACATTGATATCATCAAATGAAATCCAAGATGTTATCTGACATATATGTAATACACATACAAATAAAACAATCATTCGTAACAAAGAAGATTCAACTAAGCAAACTTCTTTGTTCAATTATACAACCATTTCAATCATAGCTGAAAATCTTAGATCTTAGTATAATCATGTAACCTCTACAATTAATTTAAGAATTCTCATTTATATGGATTGTGATCATTTCTAATGTGATTTCATAATATAAAATTCATCACAACATCGTAATAATCCATATCATATCATCTTGCAAAAGCTAGATAAAAAAGAAAACTTAAGGTTTGTACTCACATACTAAACAATTGAATATTATTGATAATTGAACTCATTTTCAAGCAATATACTATTTAAAGGAAGTACCTACTCACCCTAAGGTGTGAAAACACCTTAAAAATGCATCCCATCTTAGAAAATCTTGAATCCATATCAAGATCCTAGTAAAATCCACGATTTCTTCCTCCTTTCAACCCTAAACGAGGTCTGTTGTAGGTAGAAGATGAAGATAAGAGGTTAAACCAAATCTCAAATTGTTGGATCAGGGATTCCGAGTTAGGGGAAATGAGGAAGAGGAAGAATCACCAGATAAAACTACTTACCAAGTCGAATCTATAGCAACCCATTTGGGATTCTGCCATCCTTCACGTTCTTCCCCAAAAATTGCCTCAAAAATTGCCTTCCAGGTCACTCTCTCATTGAGAAAGATGTCTGAGATGATAGAGGATTAAATCATGGTTCCAACGCACTTAGTTTCATTGACAACAGATAAGTATAGCTCGAGATAAGATCGTTTTATGATTTGTTGTCTTGGGCAGCATCGGCCGCGGTCGCGGTGTCGACACAGTGTCGCGGGTCACGACACTAGCATCACGGGTCACATTGTTGATGTAGCATCACGGGTTGTAGTACTAGCATCACGGGTGGCGGTGTCGACGCAGCATCGTGGGTCGCGGTGTCAGCTGCAGTCGCGGTGTTGATGCAATGTCGGTCGTGGTGTCTGCCACGGTCGTCGTGCTCTGTATATTTTTACTAAAAAGGGCATAACTCTCTCATTTTAACTCCAATTTGGTTCATTCTTTTTTTTTGGATTCATAATTGAATTCTCTACAATCCTACAATATTATTTTGATAATATTGTAAAAAAAAATCATTTATTAATTATTTCCTCCAATGTCATTAACTCTCTTCTTACACACATGTATGGGTTAATGCTATATTAACTCCAACTCGAATCTTTATAGTATGATTAAGTCATGGTTATGAGTTTCCCAAATAAGTATTTAAAGTTACTAAAGTTAAGATAAATCACAACATAGAATATTACTAACAAAAGTATGCCAAGCATTAAGATTATCTTAAAACTCTATGATTACCAACAAAGTTAGGAATGGGTTGTAACAAAAACCCTAGATTTTATGCTAAAGTTAGAACTTAAAGATCCCAAATACACTAAACTTGTCTCTATTACAAGTGGTTGGATCTACACATCATATAATATAGCTTAGAGAATCTATTTTATGGAACTCACATAGAGTCATAGTTTCATCTATTTAGATATTGAGGATTCCGATCTAATATTAGGAGTGGATTTGTTCTGTGAACATGTAAAGAGAGTGACACTTTTCACTATTATTAACTTAATTATTATTTCATATTGATTCAAATATCTAAATTGAAATATGTGTACATCTTTTATCAAAGATCAAACTCTGATTTCTAAGGGACGTAGAGCCTATATTGTTCCAAGTGCAACTACTAATACTAAAATGGAGACCCTATAGAGAGTATAGCCTTATATAATTTATAAAGGGTGTGTGGGCACCTGGAATTATCTTCTAAAGATATCCATGTGCTATCACTTGTTTGTGAGTTCTCAATGAATTTTCATCCAAGTAACACCACACTTTCTTGGGTAATGTATATGATGGATCCTACAATGCTCTTGGAGAATAAGAAACATCTATAAGTGTTTCTAAAGAAAGGCTTCATACTCTATAATACATCACCATGGGGAGTGTTTGTATCCTTTTATAATAAGAAATATGGATCATCATGGATATGTATTGGTTACCACATGATTAATAAACTTATAGTTGATAACAATTACCCTCTTTCTAGAAGTGATGGTTACTCAACCAATATCACAATGCCCATTTTTTTCAACATTGACCTTAGATCAAGATATAAACATCTTAAGGTGAAATATATTTATATTTAGAACAATCTTTAACCCCAAATACAAGAAATGTGAGTTCCTTGTCATATATTTTGGGCTGAAAATTCCCTAGTGTAGTTTCATGAATTTTATGAAAATCATATTCAAACTTTTCCTTGATGAGTTCATGGTAGTCTTTACAGACATCCAAATCATATATTTCAATTCCATGAAAATGCATAACATCTTTTGTCAGAAGTACTTGATATTTTGAGAGCCAAAAAGTTCTACAATAAAGTAATCAAGTACATATTTTGGACTAGTAGAGTTATTCTCTTGGGTCAAGAATTATTTTGGTGGGAAAATTCATGTTGATCATGCAAACAATACTACTATTTTGGGATGGAAAGACCGCAATATTTGTATGATTTACAAGAAATTCTATTAAAATTGGCAAGATTTCTCTCCCTATGACTAAACTTAATAGAAAAAGATAACTCTTCATCTAGTCTTATTCTTGTGAGACAAGTTTCCAAGAACTCAACTCATATTTACACTATCTCATCTTCTCACATTAAATTTTAATAAAAATAAATTTTTCATTTATTATAAAATCTCAAGAATAGTATTAGTGCACATCCTAATCCATAATGGCAAGGTATACACTTATACATATTTGTAAGGACCCTGACCTGAGTTTTGGGGTAACCCTATCTGATTTGTCTTAATAATGTGCTTAGAACCTTCCTCTATTCTTTTGAGATGTAGTTAGGGCTTCTGGAGACCTTAAGTTTCAAGTTTGATACATAAGCCATATATAATGCTATTTAGAATGATATCTAATAAGATCTAATGATGTTTATAATCCTATTACACTCCAAGATAATGGAGGGTGATGGTTCTAGGGTTGATGGTTGAACCTGATCTTGTAAACTCTGATCGTCTAAGAGGAAACCCTAGCCCTAATAATGAACAATGGTTTTGCTTGTTTCTCTCTCATTGAATGGCTATGAAGTTATGTGGTTATCTCTCTTCCTTATGAACTTCTGACCATGCAGGTGTTATGAGCTTGGCAATCATAGCTAGGACATACTATGGTGATCATGATATGACACAGGTTGAATATGCCCTTGTGAGGTATGTTGAGGCACTTGTGTTACAAGAATAATGTGGATGGGCCCTATGACCTAGCAATGACTTGTTGCATAAATTGAGATAGCTTTTTCAAATGATGAGTTGCAGGATTTGGTATCCCCTGATATGTGACCTTGTTGATGACATGGAGAATGACATTAATACATGTATCATGTAATGATAGTGTAACAATTTCACACCCTATATATTTATATCTTATTGAAGTGTATCATGCCCTTATCTTTGTAGAGTTTGTTATGATTTTATACGTTGTAACTTGATTGATGTTAAAAGACATTTGAATGGACTTAACTAATCAAGTTGAACTTAATCATGTAGTTATGCCATGTTCCATAAGATCCATCTTAGTGTCATCACTTACTAGATGGTGAAGCAGGCTTTCCTTAGAGAAAGTATGGAGTCATATACTATTGAGTATATGCATTCACATGATTGGATGCGGGCTATACCTTGGCAAGAGTGAGGCTGCGGGTCATAGCTCAATGATGTGTTGCTTATAAGATTTCACAGGATTGGCTACGGGCCATACCCTGGCAGGAGTGTGGCTATGGGCCATAGCACAGTTTCACTAGCATCGTGACCTATACCAAGGTGGGTAGGATTTTCATTGTTTGACTATGTGTGATAGGTTGTAGTTGACTAGTATATCTTTGTTGTGTACTCATGTACTAACCATGAGGGTTAGTTAGGTCATGGATTCTGACTCTTCCATAGACGTTGTATGGCACAGATTGTGACTTAGCAGTGGTCGGTTGGATGTGGGTGGTACGACTCAAATTCTTGGGGCATAATAAAATACATAATTAGCTGTGTAGTGTTCTTGCTTAGGATCAAATACGAAAACATTGGATGAGGCCTTGCTTACTCTTATACAATATAGTTGGTAGTGACTATACATGTTCTTCATATTCCTTTTATGATGATAAGAGGTTTCATAATCCAATTCAAACTACATATACTATTAGTAATGATTACATGCTTATCATAGTCATAGCTTTATTTTAGTTCTTTAAATACCTTATCTGTGCTAATAATAGTGTTGGTGGAGAGTTATATCTCCCACTGAGATTTGGAATCTCACCCCATGAGTGTCCCTCATCTTTTAGGTGGACGTGCATGAGGAGGTAGAGATCGTGCAGCGGAGGATGAACAGCAGCAAGAAGGATAGTAGTAGCTAAGGTTGGGAACATTGCTTGTGGTCTTTCGCGGTTGGAGTCCTAGATTCGTCCGTGCACACTCAGGTCTCGGGGGAGTTATGTATGTTCCTTGGCGGTTTTATCAGTATGTGTTTTTGGTTTATGCACCCTTGTTGTATATAGTTGGTTGTTGTTTATGTTTATGTAAACAATCATATATCGCAAGCATGTAGTACTTTATGGACATGCTCTAAATTACAAAGATTTGTAATATCTGATTCCGATGGCAAGTTTTTGGACCCTGATGTAATAAGTTTCTTGATGTTGGTTCTTGTTGTAATTGATTTTAATTTCCAGTATTTTTGGTAATCTGCTATAATGTTTTGTTTTAATCTTGTGGCATATGTTTGTATGACAAAGGATGTTACTAATTAGTTTGTATCATAGATTTAGGTTCGCTGAGTCTACAGGGACCTAGGACTACATTTTGTGTCCATTCTTGTGTTCTCTAGTTTGTCTTATCATGACTTCTGCTTATGTAGAAGAAGAAGAAAAGCTTAAATATGTCTAGATAACATGAATAACACGCTGATGAGAATAGCGTTGGTGCACCAGGTGCTGGTGTAAGGAACCAGGTGCAAGAAGATTGAGTGCTTGAGGGTCCCCATTTTAACCCAGGCATGCTTGAAAATCCTATCTTTCAGTCTCTTTTTGGGAAGTTCATGGCTACTGTGACGCATATGGCCGATAGGATGCCCACACCACAACCTAGGGAACCAATTCCCGATGAAGAATCTTCAGGTATTGGGAAGAATTTTGAGCGGCTTCACTGTGTTGGGGCAGTGGAGTATGCTAGGACGGCTAATCCAATGGATGTTGATATGTGGCTTACTGAGCTTAAGAAAGCATTCAAGATCCTTAGTGTCTGGGAGGCAAATAAGGTGAAGCTTGCGGTGTACCTTCTGAAAGGGAGTGTTGGACATTGGTGGGTCATCAAAGAGGAGAATAGTCCTGGAATAGTTTTTGGATGAGAGGAGTTCTAACATGAGTTCTTCAATCAATAATTCCCACAGACCTATCTCAATGAGAAGATCAGCCAGTTTGAGCGGATCCACCTAGGATCCATGTTTGTGAATGAGTATGAGGGCAAGTTTATGGAGCTTCTTCAGTTCTGTCTGCACATGGCTTCCACAGATGATGAGAGGTACGATGTTTTGAGAAGGGGTTGAACGCAGATCAGTTGTCTACACTGGTGGCTACTTTGGAGAATCGAGAGAGGTTTTCAATGTTTGTGGAGTCAATTAGAAGGATCGGGAGGTCTGTGATAGAGAAGCGAGATAGGAGTTCCAGGAAGAGTTATGCACAGTTCCAAGGGTAGTCATTAGGATGCTTTAAGAAGTCAAGGTTTTCTGCACTGTCAGTATCTCAGAGGTTCAATTCTGAGATGCAGTGGTCATCGAGTAAAGGTAGAGGTCATAGCCTTCCACCTGTTGGAGCTCACGACACATCATTAGTGTCAGTGATGGGGCTATCTAAGCCACAATCTGAGATCACAACTTTCCACAAGTGTGGGTAGGTATGACACCTAAGGCAGGAATCCCAAGTGAGAGATGGCGAGGTGACCTAGCAGCCAAGGTAGAACCAGCAGAGCTCATATAGGAAGTAGTTTAGTGATACAGGAGGATAAGAACGCGGACAAGCGTCACATGCCAGATTTTCTGCTCAAGGAAGTAGAGGACGAGGGCGACAATAGGCAACAACTAGATTCTATGCCACGAGTCAGCCGAAGGTAGTAGTCAACCCGCGAGTAGTAACATGTCATATGGAGTTATTTTATTTTGATTTTTCTTCTTTTTGCTTTGTATCTATTTTAGTTGACCCGGGAGCAACACACTTTTTTGTCTCTCGTAAAGTGCTTCACAGTTGCCTTCTATGTGATAGTAGTAGGAGAGATAGTTTGTTGTTAGAAACCCCGAGCCAGTTCTGCAGTGTTGCAGGAGGTGTGTCCTTCCTGTGTCCTTTCTTTCTCAGGACATAACATACATCTGAATCTTATACCACTTGATATTCATGGATTCACTATAATCCTTGGAATGGACACCTTGGAGAAGTATATAGTGGTCTTGGATTGTGGTTCTAAGTAGGTGACGTTTGTAGGTGGTGATGAGTTGTGGACCTTACAAGGGGATATGAAGATTATTATAACATATTTGGTGTCATCTATGGTAGCAGGGAAGCTATTGAGACAAGGTTCATAGGTGTTCTTGGCACATGTGTTGGGTACTGAGACAAGGACTCCTAATATTCAAGAGGTTCTGATTGTTAGGGAGTTTGAGGACATGTTTCATGAGGAGTTCTCAGTGTTCCCCCACTATGAGAGATTGACTTTGAGATCAATATAGTCCTAGGAATGCAGTTGATAGCTCAGACACCGTACAAGATGGCTTCAGTAAAGATGATAGAGTTGAAGAGACAATTGCAAGAGTTACTTGACAAAGGTTTCATTAGGTCAAGTACGTTGTTGTGGGGTGCTCCAGTGTTGTTTGTGAAGAAGAATGATAGGTCCATGAGGTTGTGTATAGACTATAGTTAGTTGAACAAGGTGACGATAAAGAACAAGTATCCCTTGCCAAGGATAGATGATCTGTTTGACTAGTTGTAGTGCATAATAATGTTCTCAAAGATAGACCTAAGGTCAGGATATCACCAGCTGAGGATCAAGGAGGATGATATATCTAAGTCAGCTTTTAGGATGAGGTATGGTCACTACGAGTTCGTGGTTATGCCGTTTGGGCTGACTAATGCACTAAAAACGTTCACAGACTTGATGAACAGAGTGTTCCGACCACTTCTTGATCAGTTTGTGGTGGTCTTCATAGATGATATCCTGATATATAGTCATGACAGTCAGCAACATGAGCAACATCTTTGTTAGGTGTTGACTATGTTGAGGAAGCATCATCTATACGCCAAGTTTAGCAAGTGCGAGTTCTAATTGGAGGAGGTAGATTTTCTAGGGCATGTCATATCTGCTAAGGGAGTTTGTGTAGAGCCCAAGGAGGTGGAATCTGTGACAGAGTGAGAGAAACTAAGGATGCCAAAAGAAGTGCACAATTTTCTAGGTTTAGCAAGCTATTATAGGAAATTCATCAAGAATTTCAGTACTATCACTTTGCCCCTAACAAAGTTGACAAGGAAGGACGTACAATTCATCTGGGATGACAAAATTCAGTGTTCTTTCTAGATGTTGAAGGAGAAGTTGATAAGTACATATATTTTGGTCTTTCCAGAGTAGGGGAAAGGATATATAGTCTTCTACGATGCATCCAGGAATGGCTTGGGTTGTGTGTTGATGTAGGACAAACAAGTGGTTTCTTTTGCTTCTCGACAACTTAAGAAACACGAGGAGAACTACCCGACCCATGACTTGGAGTTAGCTACTATAGTCCATGCTTTGAAGATCTGGAGGCACTAACTTTATAGAGAGAAGTATCAGATCTTCATGGATCACAAGAACCTGAAGTACATCTTCTCACAACATGAGCTGAACATGAGGCATCAACGCTCGATGGAGTTAATCAAGGACTATGACTGCACGATTGATTACCATCCAGGGAAGGGTAATGTTGTGGTAGATGCATTGAGCAAGAAGTCTTCGTCTTTGCCTATGAATAGATCCCAATTGAGTTCTTTGGTGTCCCACAAGCGAGACATGATGGTCTCATTGTGTTAGATGAATGTATGGTTAGAGGTGTCAATGCTAGCAGGTTTGTTGGCACAGTTATAGGTTAAGCCCACACTGAGACGACATATAGAAAGGCACAACAAGTTGATACCGTGATACATCATCTTAGATTAGAGTTTGGCGGTGAGAAGTGTGATGACTTCCACAAGTCAGATGATGTGACAGTTTGTTACCATGGTAGAATAGTGGTTCCTGATGTTGATGATCTAAGGAAGATGGTGCGAGAAGAGGCTCACTCATCTATGTACGCTATGCACCCGGGTACTACCAAGATGTATCATAACCTGAAGGATGTGTATTGGTGGCCTGGCTTGAAGCGGGATGTGGCTGAGTTTGCTACAAGATGCCCTGTGTGTTATTAGGTTCAAGACGAACATCGAAAGATTGCATGGACGTTGCAACCATTTCCTATACCATAGTGGAAATGGGAGCATGTGACTATGACTTTGTGGTTGGTCTGCCTAGGACAACCAAGGGTCATGTTTCCATTTGGGTGATCATTGATAGTTTGACCAAGTCATCTCATTTTCTTCTTGTGAAGATGATGTATACAATTGAGAAGCTTGCCTGGATCTATGTTGATGGGATAGTGTGTTTGCATGGTGTTCTAGATGTTATTGTGTCTGATAGAGGTCCCTAGTTCACAAATCACTTTTAGGAGTGACTACACACAACTTTGGGTAAACAATTGAGGTTTAGTAATGCCTTCCACCCACAGACAGATATTCAATCTAAAAGGACCATTCAAACTTAGGAGGATCTGTTGAGAGCTTGTGTGCTCTAGTTTTTTAGCAGTTGGGATGTGCACCTCATCCTGATGGAGTTCTCCTACAACAAAAGTTACCAAAGTAGCATCGACATGGCACCGTATGAGGCATTGTACAGGAAGCGTTGTAGGTCTCTATGTTGTTGGTATGAGAGAGGCAACTATCAAATTCTTGGTGTTGAGCTTGTGCAGTAGACGACAGAAAAGATCAAAGTGATTCAACAATAGTTGAAGGCAGCACAGGTCAGGAAAACTCCATATGCATATAACCTTCATAGACCTTTGGAGTTCCAAGTAGGAGACAGAGTGTACCTTAAGGTCTCTCCTTGGAAAGGTGTTCTGAGGTTTGGGAAGAAGGGTAAGTGGGCTCCCAAGTTTATGGGACCTTACCCTATGGTGGTTTGTGTTGGGAAGGTGGCATACAGGTTGGAGTTTCCACCTGAGTTGCATAGGTTTCATCCACTATTTTATGCGAGTATGTTGAGGAAGTGCTATCGTGATACAGAGTTAGTCTTGTAGCCAGTTGAGGTAGAGTTTGATGAGGGCATGTCTTATGTTGAAGGCCTAGTGTTGATCCTTGATAGAAGAGTGAAGAAGCTGAAGAAGAAGGACATAACACTTGTTAAGGTTATATGGCATAACCATGGTGTTCAGGTATCCACGTGGGATCTCGAGAAATAGATGAGAAGGAAGTACCCCTCTCTTTTTTCTTTGGATTTCGGGGGTGAAATCCTTGTTAGGGGTTCATGGTTTGTAAGGACCCTGACCTGAGTTTTGGAATAACTGTTTTTGCTTTGGCTTAATCATGTGTGTAGAACCTTACTCTGAAATATTAGGGCTTTTGGAAAGCTTAATTTTCAAGTTTGATCTTATTTGGATGAAGTTTGCTCTTTTTGTGCTAGTTTTGGTGCAAATTGCAATTTACCGAATGTAGGGGGTTGATGTGCAATTTACCACTTCTAGAGTGTTCCCTCTTTTTTGTAACATCATCTAGAGGAAAGAGAAAGTGGTGGGTGCCTTTTTTGAGACTTGGTTGAGGAGTTGATTCCTTAAGGGTGATTAGGGGTTCCATGCATGTTGGATGTCTCTACCCATGAGTATGTTGGGTTGTCTCAAACACAAGTCGCGACCTTGGTTAGTTATGGAGGGTGTCACGATCGAGACACCTCCTTCAGGTGTTTGGGTCCTGACCTAGGAGGTCTAGGGTGATCTTGGGTTGATATGGATGACCTAGCATGTGTTGTCTCGATCTAGGGTTGATGATGGTACCTTGTCTTGACCTAGATAGTAGTGTCACGACCATGGATGGTGCAACCTAGGAGGGTCACAAATGTGACCATGTGGGAATTCATGGTGGACGAGACACTACCTAGAGTGTATCACCATGTCTTGCATGTCCTATTTAAGTGGTTGCATGTGGTTGCATGTTGGTCTCTTGCGAGGACAAGTGTCCCTTGGGTCCTTTAGTATGTTGACACCTCACCCCTTTGCTCTCTCTTTCTCTCTCATTAATCATCTATATAACCCCTTAACTTTCCTTATTTTCAACCCTTTTATCCATATATCTTCTTCCTCCTTCTTTTCTTGTTCTTGGTTTTTTTGTGGAGCAAGGAGGTTCATCCTTGCAGCTTGGGGGATCTACCTCCTCTTGCACGTGGTGGTGGTGATCTGAGCTCATCTTTCATCCTTGGTAAGTGTTTGTCTTCTACATTGATGTTTCTTTTGATCTCTTACCTCCATATTCCACTCTTTTCTTGGCCCTAGATGATGATTCTTCCATGGTGGTTGTTTTGGGAGAGAAAATCCATATCACAAGGGTCATAGACCATGTTTTGATAAGGTAGACCCAAGTGTGTATAGGATTTCTCCTCTCTTTCCCCCTTTCTCTTTTTTTCGGCCAAGAGTTTCTTTGCTTATTTCCTTGGGCTAGCATTGACCTTGGTGTCTTCTTCTTCTTGAGGTGCTCTTCTGGCCGAGTGTGGAGCTTTTGGTGAAGCTTCTTCAACCCTTGGATCATGTGCTTGGAGCTCCTAATCTTGGAGTTTGGAGCTCTTGGTGGGGATCATCTTAAGGCGGGTTATATAACACTAAACCTACTCTATTATTGCACTTCTTTACACTTTGTATTACTGAATTCTCTCTCTAGATTTCTTCCTCATCATGCTTGTGCTTAATGGTAACTTCTAGAGCTTATTTGGTAGAGATATCTTGTTTGGTTTGAAAGCAATATGAAACCCTAATCTTCTTGTACCCGATTTGGTAGATAATGTGTTATTAAAGTTTTTCTCCATGTCTTGCTCTTTATCTTGCTCACATGCATGGTGTTTGTGCACCTAGATGTGGGAGGGATGTTAGGTTGGGTTTTGGTTCTCTTGAGCATGGTTTTCTATTCTCTTCCTTGGATATGGTTCCTTCTTGGTAGTTTTTTGACCCATGAGTTAAGGTCTTAGTGATCATTGTATGTGGCCTTTTCTTCATGAGAACATTAGTCTCACCCTTGGTTTTAGTTCTATTTTGGTGACCTAGATGGTGCATCTGGGTGTGGTCGTGACACTTTCCTCTTGGTGGGCACGACCTTGATAGCCTTTGGTCAAGTTACCCCTTTGTGGTTGAGTTTGACCTGGTGATGATAGGTTGAGACACTTGGAATGTGGTCGCTGAATTAACCTTTGTGTTGGGGCTTTGTTCGTGCATTTTTTTGGGTTGAGACACCCTCTAGTGTGTTGGTTCGTAACCATGAGGGTCTTCGGTCGTGACATGGGTGGAGGTCGAGACATCCTTGAGATCGAGACAAGTTTGGTAGAGATGTTTTGTGTAACCCTAACCCTAGGTGTCATGGGTGCAACATGGCCTAGAGGGTGGAGGTCGTGACATGGACCATGATGGGTGGTCACAACCTATGTGGTTATGTGGTCAACATAGGGTGTTGGAAGGTGGACGATAAGAACATGTGAACACTTAATGATATTCATATATGAATGATACATAAGCCATATATAATGTTGTTTAGAATGATATCTAATCATCTCTGATGAAGTTTTGAATGCTATTACACTTCAAGATAATGGAGGGTGATGTATCTAGGGTTGATGGTTGAACCTGATCTTATAAACTATAATCAGCTAAGAGGAAACCCTAACCCTAATAATGAACAATGGTCTTTCTTGTTTCTCTCTCATGGAATGGCTATGATGTTATGTGGTTATCTCTCTTGCTATGAAATTCTGACCATGAAGGTGTTATGACCTTGGTAATCATAGTTCATATAGGCTATGGTGATCATGATATGAAACAGGATGAATATGCCCTTGTGAAGCATGTTGAGGCACTTGTGATACATGAATAATGTGGATGGGTCCTATGACCTACAGTGACTTGTTGCATAAAATGAGATGGCTTTTCCCAATGATGAGTAGAAGGATTTGGTATCCCCTGATATGTGACCTTGTTGATAATGTGATGAATGACATTAATATAGGTATCATGTAATGATAGTGTGACAAGATCACACCCTATACATTTATATCTTATGGAAGTATATCATGCCCTTATCATTGTAGATTTTGTTATGATTTTATACATTGTAACTTGATTGATGTTAAAAGACATTTATATGGACTTAACTAATCAAGTGGAACCTAATCATGTAGTTCTTCCCTATGCCATAAGATTCATCCCAGTGTCATCACTTGCTAGATGGTGAAACAGTCTTTCCCTTTGAGGAAGTCTGGAGTCATATACTGTAGAATATATGCATTCATATGATTGGTTGTGGGACATACCCTGGCAGGAGTGTAGCTACAGTCCGTAGCTCAATGATATGTTACTTATGAGATTTCAGAGGATTGGTTGTGAGCCATACCCTGGAAGAAGTGTAGCTACAGGACGCAGCTCAGTTTCACTAGTGAAGTGACCTATACCAAGGTGGGCTAGGATTTTCACTATTTTCCTATATGTCACATGTTACTGTTGACTAGTATGTCTTTATTGTGTACTCGTGTACTGACCACGATGTTTGGTGAGGCAGTGGATTCCAGCTCTTCCATAGACCTTTTATGGCACCAATTTCAACTTTGCAATGGTCGGTTGGATTTGGGTGGTGTGACACAAATCTTTGAGGCATAATAAAATACATAATCAGCCATGTAGTGTACTTTCTTAGAATCAAATACAAAAACATTAGATGAGGCCTTGCTTACTTTTGTACAATATAGTTGGTAGTGAATATACACGTTCTTTGTATTCCTTTAATGATGATAAGAGGTTTCACAATCCAATTGCAACTGCTTACATTGTTAGTAATGATTACCTACTTATCATAGTCATAGCTTTACTTCTGTTCTTTAAATACCTTATTTGTGCTAATAATAGTGTTGGTGGAGAGTTATATCTCCCACTGAGATTTGGAATCTCACCCCGTGGGTACCCCAAATATTTAAGGTGGACGTGCATGAGGAGGTAGAGATTGTGCAGTGGAGACTGATCAGTAGCAAGAAGGACAATAACAACTAAGTTTGGGAATGCTACTTGTGGTATTTTTTAGTTAGAGTCCTAGAGTCATCCTTGTACACTCAGGTCTTGGGGGAGTTATGTATGTTCCTCGACGGTGTTATCAATATGAGTTTTTAGTTTATGCTCCCATGTTGTATATAGTTGGTTGTTGTATATGTTTATGTAAATGAACATAGTATGTGACAGGTAGTCCTTTATGAACATGTTGTAAATTATAATGCTTTGTAATATATAATTCTGATGGCAAGTTTTTGGACCCTGATGTAATAAGTTTCTTGATGTTGGTTCTTGTTGTAATTGGTTTTTGTTTGAATGTTTTTCAGGAATCAGTTATAGTTTTTGTTTTAATCTCGTAGCATATGCTTGTGTGACAAAGGGTGTCACAATATTAGAATATAAATCACAGCCAACTTAAGTATCCCACTCAATACATCAAGTAGGCTTCCATCATATATTGTATGTGTGGCAACCTTCCATGCTAAATGAGATTACTCAAACTAGAACAATGGTTTTTTTAAGGCAAAACCAAAATAGTGGTTCAATACTAATTAATCATATTATCAAAAAGGTTTTAACAAAAACTGAACAACATTTTCCAAGCATATCCAATAAAACATTTACATCATGGTCCAACTACTCTTGTATATGTACACAAATAAGGTAACTTTACATGTGCTCAGTGGCCTTAGACACAACCTACATACAATAAGGGTGTTGCCTAGATAATTAAAATATTTGCATTATCCATGATATATAGCTAAGAATATGAGTTGATAACATGATATACAAAAATCCCTTTCTTGGACCAAAAGTACATAGACGACTTTAGAACTCTACACAACCCAATCAACCTCTCTATCTCTACAAATATTCAAATGGTGCCTCCTCCCCACCCTATGTCTGACCACATTGTTGATCAACTTTAAATGCTTTGGAAACCCATGAGATGAGACCCATGTCCCATGGATGTTATAAAATCTCTAGTAACATTCATTTATTACAAGAAAATGATGTACTTTAAGCAGTTAAGATAGAAAGTACTACAGTGTTGAAAGATTATGCAACTCATACAAAAGACTAAGCATAGTTAGAATTACAAGTACAATTGATTTCTCTTACTATATTATAAATCACATATATTTAAAAAGGAAACATAGTAAAGATCATCATCCAATATGATTTCCAAAGTAACCCCTAACATTTATACTACACTGATGAACTATATATTTTATTGAGCCCTAGGAATTTTGAGGTGTACCACTCAAACTACAAGTTGACCATTGTAAATTCAAAATCAGTCTCATATAAGATATAAGATGACCAAAATCATAAAGATCTCTTCCCATGCGTCCATACAAGTAACAACTGTAGTGGCACATCAGCCCTGCTACTAAAAAAACTAGGTTTTCCTTGATACACTTTCCACAACACCAGAAACCAGGGTATAAACCCTCTAATCCTTAGTTACAGACATATTCTCTTTCAATCACAAACATATGAGACACAACCTCAACCCCTTTTCAAAACCTTTAAATTGGGATGAGAGGGGTATACCCTCCCTGCACCTGCATATACTCAACAATATATGACTCTGAGCTCCTTGCAAATTACTCATTTCACTATCTGTAAAATTTTGACACTGGGATAGTTCTATGGTTACATGTCCCTATGTCATCAATGTTACACTTGGTTACTTAAGCCAGTTAAACATTTTTACTGCATCAATCAAGTTACATGCACACACCCTAAAGGTTCCTACAAATTAATTGGGGTTTGCAACCTCAGCAAATGTAAAATGTATAAAATAGTTTCATGTCACTTTTTCTATGCATAGGCATCCATCCTTGATCATTAAGAGAATCAAGATGAAATCATTCACCCAAAACTTATTTTTAATGAGTTATTTTCCATAATAGGGTTCTATACAACCATCATTACATCATTACAACTGTGTTGCATGTCCTAAAATTATAAAAGATCATCAACTTGATGTAAGGAATATTACACAAGTCAAATTTATTTTCTCTTTAGATACCAACATCACATATGTTACATTTTAAGAGTCATGGCACTTATATATAGAAATTTTAGACCTTTTATATTCAAGGAGTTCAAAAACACAAGAAGAAATGTTCATAAAGTAAAGATTAAATGTTAAGAACTCATATCGTCATTTTTTTATATACAATAATACATAAAAAGACCATTTTTAGCATTATATGAGTTTCTAGAGAAATATTAAAGTCATGCATGTAGAAAGTAGGCAAGAAATACATTTAAGGTTATATAACTCACCTTGATAGAGAAGAAAATTGAAGTCTAAGATGGGAAACTTTGAGATCAACAACAAGATACCGAGATTGGTCCACCAAAGTTCCAAGAACTCCTCCCAACTCTATGAATAGGGTGTTTCTATAGAAAAGGGAAGGAAGCAAGAATGTTATTAAACATGTGTGCAGGTTTCCAATGAGAACACTATGAAACTCTATTGTAGGAGAGATGAGGGTGAAGAACAATAAGGAAAATGGTTAAGAGGTAAGGATCTTACATGAACAGACAAACATACAAGATAGATGGTGTTATATCTGTATAAGGATAAGTCAAAATTGAGCATGCTCCCACAAAATCACACAATCTCGTCGACCCCCAATGGGTTCTGGTCGCCTCTGGTTCACAGCATCAATATCACAAACATAAAAGGAAAGGGAGAGAAGGGGGCATTTATAGGTAACTGGAAGTCAGTGTGGTTCATTCTAGTTGTATGGCAAGGAATTTGTTGATCAAATGTCCCATCGGGCACAAAAGTACATTGTCCACTCATCGACAAAAATTTCTCAATCAGAAAATCATAAGTCAAGCCTCGTCAAAATCTTACAGATCAAAGTTGGGTCACCAGTCATACACACACATACATAGCAAAACTTTGTCAATCGAGGGAATCATTTGGCTGGTTAGCCAGTGACCCCTCCAGTCATCAAAGACTCATCTACCGCTGAGCTGACAGGCTCTTTGTTGACCATATATTCTCGAGTATCAGATTCATTGGGAATAAAGGGTCCATCGACCCGATGATCACGTTGGATTTAGCGATCGATGAAAACCCTACACACTACTAATAAGAAAATTATACACGTATATATCTCATGAAAGTTCAAATGCATCCAAAGGAAAAAATTGTAAGATTCTTAAGAACATTATGAAGCTACTCAGGAAAGTGTTAAAATCATGTTAAACCCCAAGAAAAATGCTAATTTCATAAAGGTCCACAAGGTATGAAATTGTATACTAGTGCTACATCATAATCCAAGAGGAAAATTATTTTACATCCCCAAAAAAGTGTAATTTCATAAAGGTCCACAAGTTATGGAATTGTAACCTAGTGTGTTACATCATATATTCTTCTTCCTCAACTTTTGCATACACCTGTCTAAGATCAACATTGGACCTTTGACATTGGTAACATCCTCTTCTAACTCTACTCCATAGGATGCAACTTCTACTCTATATCAGGATGGAACTTCCTCAACATCGAAACATGAAATGAGTTCTATGACCGATGTAACTATGGAGGTAACTCCAACCTATAGCCCACTTTTTCAACTTGAGCTACGACAGGGTAAGGTCTCATGAACCTAGCAGCCAACTTACTCTTCTCATTGAACCTCAACACACCTTTCTAAGAGGAAACCTTAATATATTCATAGTCTCCAACCTAAAACTCCAACTATCTATGGTGATTATCTGCATAAGACTTATGGCTATCATGTGTTACCTTCAATTGTTGCTAAATCACTTTGATATTATGTAACGAGGTGGGATCACCCCCTTACTAAAAAAATTGAAGAATTAACATCCATTCCAAACACACTCAAAGGTATGTTGGAATAGGTATAAATTTTAAAAATTTATTATAATGGTATGCAAAAGACCAAAGTATAGCAGCAGAATAAAAATGTTGACTATATTCAATTTTCATAACAGATTACAAAAGTACATCATAATATCCCATAAGTGTTTACATGTATGATACAACATAAGGATCTAAGTATAGGGAAATCTAAACCATAACAACTTTGTCTCCAAGCTTTAAATCCTTAAGCTAGTCCAAAACTTCATGCCTTATCATCCAAGTCCTTCACCTAGGGTTGGAAGCATACCCCAGTAAGAAGAGAAAATATATGACATCAGCAAAGATTGGTATGTGCATACTAAATAGGAAAATTGAGCTATATATGGAATAAAAGAAAATAAATATAAAAGGCTTCCCATAGAAAGGATAAGGACTACCCCAAATGAGTATCAAGAGAAAAGGAATTGAAATCATATGACAACGAAAAGATATTTACACTAATAAAACATAAAGATGGTACCACACAAGCACATGTAAAGAATTAGGGCACACACCCCATATCATCAACCTACATGCATGTGAGATAAACAAAACCTTAGAACAATATAAACACAAAAGGAGGCCAAGTCTCATAAACTTGAAACCTGATAGAGAAAGGAATAGTGCTAATCTCTCAAATATATAAAACATGGGCCAAAAATCACACATCTTGCCCTGGGTATGAGGTTCCTTTCCATTCCAAAAGAGAATGAAATATCACATCTGCTCGGCAAGAAATAACACATCTGCCATAACAACCAATGCAATTACACTACTCTAGTGCTACTGAATCACATAGCATGTTAAGTGTAGAGGCAAGTAGAAAGTATAGTCAGAATATATAAACTAGTCACCACATAAGTGACCAACATATACATCCACCTCATAAGTGGGAAAAAGACATCACATGTCATATTTTAGAGTTCCATCATGAACAAAGCATAAGATAGGAGTTCAAAAGAATATCCATGATCAATATCAAATAAGGTAGTTCACATGAACCATGATTTTCAAAAGAAAAAACATTGTGTATAGGCTAATGTCTGTAGGACAAAGAGAATGAATAAGCATAGGTGAATTGCTCAACATAGAAGAATAGGGGATACATAATACCTCAACTTCAGAGTATAAATAGTCTAAGTCAATCCTAGGCCTCCAAAGAATCTCTAGGTAAGGTGGACAGGTCCAATAAGTAAGGTTCCCAAGCTTAGAGAGGCTAGTTTCTCCGACACAACTCCTATCTCGAGCAAGAAGCACCTTCTCCACTTTAGAGGTAAAAACCCTAACAAAAGAGCATGGAGATGAGGTCTTTATGGGTTCTAGGTGGGGTTTCACCAAGGAAGGCCATGGTTTCGACCTAGACGAAGGTGGAAGGAAGACTAAAAACATGAAAATAGGTAAGGAAAGGAGAAAACTTACTAGTTTTGGTCGAAATAACCAAGGAGGAGCTTTAGAAATCCTAAATAGAGAAAAATTGGAACCCTAGGAGCCTTCTACACCAAGGTAGGCACCTCCTTTTACCTTGGGACATCACCTTCATGGAAAAATAGACTAGGAATAATGCTCTAAGCTAGAGGAAATGAAGAAGAGCAAGAGTTTTCAAATTGGGAGTTGGGAAGGGGTAGATATGGCTATATAAAGAAAGAGGTCAAGTATGAGGTGTCTATGAGACTTTCCATGTTCATGTATAAGGGTGTCCATGGACATGCAAGCCTTTATGGATAAGGAATACGTCAAGCATGAGGTTTCAAGTTACTTTCCATGTTTTTGATGCTAAGGGTGCCTATGGACATGCAAATCTTTATGGATAAGGAAAAAGTCAAGCATGAGGTGTCCATGGAGCTTTCCATGTGCCCTTAGCCTAGGGATTTCACGACCATACAAGAGGACAACTCATAGAGGCTTCATGAATATCAAATTTCAGTTTATGGACACTTATAGGCCATCCAAACTGACCTCCAATCAAAGAAATAACCACATTGGTCGATAGCTTCTAAAGATAAGCTCATTTATAAAGAGAGCAATCCCTAAAATGCCCTTAGAAAGAAACACCTTCAAACCAAGGTGCAACTAGGCGCCCTATGATTCAAAAACTCAATAATGGTAAGGGAATATATAAGGATTATAATGCATGTGACAATTTGCAAAGAAAACCTCCCAATTGGGTAAATTGCAAAAAAAGTCCAAAATGTACCTAAAATTGTATAACTTGCACAAACAACATCCAAATTGGATCAAACTTCATCCACAAGTTATCTTTGATGTGTTGAATATGAATTTGACATTATTTACATATTTTGAAGTTATATAATCACATTATTCATTACTTATGCCTTTTACTCTTTTTCTGTCTCCTAAACTTATCCTAATATTTCAAGGTTGTCCAAATTAGATGAAATTTGACATGTAGGCTAATTTTGATATGTAGATTTCAAATTTGAAGTTACACTTTTGAGACTTCTTTTTATGATATATGTCATATGGCCCATTAATGACCCATTATCTAAATTATTCATCCAAATAAGTTTCTTATCTTCATATTACCACCAAAATGAGTTATGTGACATATTTTATGTATCCATTATAAACCTAAGATTAATGTTAGAACATTAGGTTACATTAAGGTGATCTATACATGAATTATCCCATTGGGGTTATACTAAACATCTATTTAGGTATAACCTTCAACCTTGTTTGGCTAAGTCCAAAATGTCAACTTCTAGGGTAGGGTATGAGATCTAGCATGTTACAACACACCACCCCTTAATGGGATTTTATCCTCGAAATCAAAACATCCACATATAAGAAAACAACTTATTCACCACCCCTTAAAGGATTTAACCTACCAACCCAACTAATGTAGAGGTAAAAGGGTAGTCTAACTAAACCATATACAAAGTCCATCACGCTTCACTGCGCACTCTGATTGCTTACTAAACACCAAACTTCAAAGTCTTGCTTCTAGGGATAACTATCCAAACATGTGGTGCTATGAGTCATAAGGGAACTATATTGGGTATCCATCCTCAAATAAGTCAGTACACCTAGGAGACTAGTTCAACATATTAGGGTCCCTAAAGATAAATCATATAGATGTCTAAGGCTATTATTGCCTAAAAGCATGCTATTTCGGACAATTCGTATCAGCTCAGGCCAGGATGGTATCATATGGATTTGGGAGTCCTAGTAAACCAAGCTAGTGGTGCGGAGGAAAATCTTGCCAGCCCCTGAACCCTGATCCTTTATAGACACCTTTGCTTTCAACTTCATTTCCTAGTAGCTGCCTAAAGGCCAAGCTATACAACCTCAAGTTATTATGGTTACCTATGCATCTTTTACTTGTAAGTATTTTAAGGATCTATACATCATTATTCTAATGTGAAAACTATATGATCCTAAATCAACCCTTCATCATCTATTGATCAATTATAGGGCAAACATGTCACTTAAAGGTAAGGCAAGGATTCTAACTAGGGAGACAAAATTGAAATAGTTAGATTGTGGCTACCATGGGCTCTAATACCATGCTGTAAGGAGGAGGGATCACCCCCTTACTAAAAATTTTGAAGAATTAACATCCATTCCAAACACACTCAAAGGTTTGTTGGAATAGATATAAAATTTCCAAATTTATTATAATGGTATGAAAATTACCAAAGTATAGCAGTGGAATAAAAATGTTGACTATATTCAATTTTCACAAAAGATTACAAAAGTACATCATAATATCCCATAAGGGTTTACATGTATGATACAACATAATGGTCTAAGTAGAGGGAAATCTAAACCATAACAACTTTGTCTCCAAGCTTTAACTCCTTAAGCTAGTCCAAAACTTCATGCCTTATCATCCAAGTCCTTCACCAAGGGTTGGAAGCATACCCCAACAAGAAGAGAAAATATATGACATCAACAAAGTCTGGTATGTGTATACTAAATAGGAAAATTGAGCTATATATGGAATAAAGGACAACAAATATAAAAGGCTTCCCATAGAAAGGATAAGGACTACCCCAAATGGGTATCAAGAGAAAAGGAATTGAAATCATATGATAACAAAAGAATACTTCCCATTAGTAAAACATTAAGATTGTTCCACACATGCACATGTAAAGAATTAGGGCACACACCCCATATCATCAACATGCATGCATGTGAGATAAACATAGCCCTAGAACAATATAAACACAAAGGCAGCCTAGTCTCATAAATTTGAAACCTGATAGAGAAAGGAATATTGCCAATCTCTCAAATATATAAAACATGGGCCAAGAATCACACATCTTGCCCTGGGTATGAGGTTCCTTTCCATCCCAAAAGAGTGGGCACGAAATAACACATCTTCCATAAAAACCAATGCAATTACACTACTCTAGTTCTACTGAATCACATAGCATGTTAAGTGTAGAGGCAAGTAGAAATTATTGTCAAAATATATAAACTAGTCACCACATAAGTGACCAACATATACATCCACCTCATAAGTGGGTAAAAGACATCACATGTCATCTTTTGGAGTTCCATCATGAACAAAGCATAAGATAAGAGTTTAAAAGAATTTCCATGATCACATGATCAATATCAAATAAGGTAGTTCACATGAACCATGATTTTTAAAAGAAAAGACATTGTGTATAGGCTAATGTCCATAGGACAAAGAGAATGAATAAGCATAGGTGAATTGCTGAACATAGAAGAATAGGGGATACATCATACCTCATCTTCAGAGTCGAAATAGTCCAAGTAAAGACTAGGCCTCCAAAGAACCTCTAGGGAAGGTGGGAAGGTCCAATAAGTAAGGTTCCCAAGCTTATAGAGGCTGGTTTCTCCAACAAAGCTCCTATCTCGAGTAAGAAGCACCTTCTCCACTTTAAAGGTGAAAAACATTAATAAAAGAACATGGAGATGAGGTGTTTATGGGTTCTAGGTGGGGTTTCACCATGGAAGACCATGGTTATGACCTAGAGTAAGGTGAAAGGAAGACTAACAACATGAAAATAGGGAATTAAAGGAGAAAACATATTAGTTTTGGTCGAAATAACCAAGGAGGATCTTTAGAAATGCTAAATAGAGCAAATTTGGAACCCTATGAGCCTTCTTCACCAAGGTAGGCACCTCCTTTTACCTTAGGACAGAACCTTCATGGAAAAATAGACTAGGAATGATGCTCTAAGCTAGAGGAAATAAAGAAGAGCAAGAGTTTTCAAATTGGGAGTTGGGGGGGGTAGATATTTCTATATAAAGAAAGAGGTCAAGTATGAGGTGTCTATGAGACTTTCCATGTGTCATGTACAAGGGTGTCTATGGAAATGCAAGCCTTTATGGATAAGGAAGAAGTAAAGCATGAGGTGTCAAGTTGTGTTCCATGTATCCATTGCTAAGGGTGCCTATGGACATGCAAACCTTTATGGATAAGGAAGAAGTCAAGTATGAGGTGTCCATGGAGCTTTCCACGTGTCCTTAGCCTAGGGATTTCATGGCCATGCAAGAGGACAGCTCATAGAAGCTTCTTGAATATCAAATTTCACTTTATGAACACTTATAGTCCATCCCAACCAACCTCCAATCAAATAAATAACCCCATTGGTTGATAGCTTCTAAAGATAAGATCATTTATATATAGAGTAATCCCTAAAATGCCCTTGGAAAGATACACCTTCAAAACAAGGTGCAACTAGGCACCCTATGGTTCAGAAACTCGATAATGGTAAGGGAATATATAAGGATTACAATGCATGCAACAATTTGCAAAGAAAACCTCCCAATTGGGTAAATTGCATAAAAGTCCAGAATGTACCTAAAATTGCATAACTTGCACAAACAACATCCAAATTGGACCAAACTTCATCCACATGTTAACTTTGATGTGTTGAATATGAATTTCCCATTATTTACATATTTGGAAGTTATATAATCACAGTATTCATTACTTATGTCTTTTACTCATTTTCTCTCTCCTAAACTTATCCTAATATTTCAAGGTGGTCCAAATTAGATGAAATTTGACATGTAGGCTAATTTTGATATGTAGATTTCGAATTTGAAGTTTGTTTCCACTTTTAAGACTTCATTTTATGAGATATGTCATATGGCCCATTAACGACCCATTATCAAACTTATGCATCCAATTAAGTTTCTTATCTTCATATTACCACTAAAATGAGTTATGTGGCATATTTTATGTATCCATTATAAACCTAAGATTAATGTTAGAACAAAGAAGAGAGACTTGGCCATACAATTCCTCATATGTAGGTCACCTACAATGTCTACCGTACAATGCCTCATATGGTACCATGTTTATACTCTTTTGGTAGCTGTTGTTGTAGTCAAACTCAATCAAACTTGGGTGAATATAAATCACATATTATCTCCAAAGATCACATAAGGTATGCATGGTTCTATGAGACTAACCATTTGTCTGTAGGTGAATTGTTGTACTAGACCTCAAATGTTCACCCAAAGATTCATGTAGATTTTCCCAAAACATGATCATGTATTGAGGGCATCTTTCTGATACTATGGTAACCGATATCTTGTGTTAACAAACTATCTCATCAACATGGATCTATAACAATATCTCTGCAATTAGGTGGTCTTGATCTGCAAAAAGTTGGTTGACTTTGTTAAGAGATCAATGATCACCCAGATGGAATCATGACCTTTAGATGTCCTACAAAGACCTATCAAAAAGTCCATAGGTATATGATCGTATTTCTACTATGGAATTTAAAAAGGTTGCAATGCCCCTATAGACTTCTGATGCTCTACTTTAACTTATTGACAAATTGAGCACTTGGAAACAAACTCTACTACATCATGCTTTACACATGGCCACAATACAAGTCCTTGAGATTATGATACATATTTGTTCTGCCAGGATGCATCATGTACATTGAAGAATGAGCTTCTCAAGTTACATCTCACTTAGATCCCCAACATCAGGAATCACCATCTAGTTGTAAGAACGCATCATCTCATCATCTATCTCATGAAACCCATCACGCTTCCCAATACCAAACTCAGACATAATGTTCTGTATCACAATATTGACCTTTTGTGTATATATGATATGTTGTCTCAACATTGTCTTGACCTAAAGTTGTACCAGCAAACAAGACAACAAGGATACTTCTAATTGTATATTCATCTATCTAAGTGACACTAACATGACTTTCTTGTGACAAGACATGGAGTACAATTGCTCCCTATTTAGATATGAATGCAAAAATGAATTTCTGCTCAACACATTAGCCACTACATTCACCTTTCCCGAATGATAGTCTATTGTACAGTTATAATCCATGATCAACTCCATCCACCTCCTCTACCTCATGTTCAATTCCTTCTTTAAGAAGATGTACTGAAGATTCTTGTGATCTATGAAGATTTGACTCTTTTATCTGTACATATACTGTCTCCAAATATTCAAGTCAAGAACCATAAATTCTAATTGTAGGTCATGTGTCTGGTAGTTCTTCTTATGTTTCTTAAGTTTTCGATAAGCAAAATAAATCATATTCTTGTCGTACATCAACACACATCCCAACCCATTAGGTGAGGCATCATAGAAAATGATGTCACCTTTCCTAGGTTTTAGAAACACCAACTCTGGAGAACCTATCAACTTCTCCATTAAAATTTGGAAAGACCATTAACACTTGCTATCCCAAACAAAAAGAACACCTATCCTAGTAAGCTTGGTCAAAGGTAAGGATACAACACTAAAGTTCTTGATGATCCTCCCATCATAACCAACTGAACCTAGGAAGCTTCCAAACTCAATTGGTGTCTTGGGATGCTCAAATTCTAACACTAATTCTGCCTTCTTAGGGTATGCACAAACACCCTTTGTAGAGATGACATGACCAAGAAAAGACACCTCAGTTAGCCAAAACTCACACTTACTAAACTTAGCATACAACCTATGCTGCCTCACCAACTCCAAAGCCTGACTAAGATGTTGTTGATGATGTTTCCTATCTCTGGAGTATATAAAAATATTATCTACAAACACCACTATGAACTAGTCAAGGTAGAGTCTGAACACTTTGTTCATTAGGTCCATAAACATTTTTGGTGCATTGGTTAGCCCAAACAACATAACAACAAACTCATAATCACAACATCTAGTCCTAAAAGTAGTCTTTGGTATGTCACCTACCTTGATCCTCCAATTTATGATACCCTAACCTTAGATCTATCTTGGAAAACACTACATCACCTCTCAAATGATCAAACAGGTCATCTATCCCCAACAATGGGTACTTGTTCTTCATTGTGACATGGTTTAAATGTTGGTAGTCTATGAAAAGCCCCATAGAACCATCCTTATTCTTTACAAACAACAATGGATCATCCCAAGGGGAGGTGCTCATCCATATGAAACCTTTCTCTAACAACTCTTGCAGCTGGTTCTTCAAATCATTCATCCTAGCTAGATCCATTTTATAAGGTTCCTAGGCTAAGGTTGTGAATTAGGAACTAGATTTATTCCAAATTCAATCTCTCCAGGAGATGGAACATCTAGAAACTCTACACAAAAAACATCCTTGAACTCATGCACCATAGGTGCATCTTGGATACTACGACTTCTCACCTTGGTATCCACCGCATGTGCCAACAAAGCTTCACATCCTTGACTCATCAACTTCTATGCTATCACAACTTAAACCAAAGTTGTAGGAAGAATAATTCTATCTCCTTCGAAAGTATAAGATATATTCCCTAAAAAATCATAACCACTTTAGAACCACTATCCAAAACAACCTTACACTTATCCAAGGTATCCATCCCCAGGATTACATCAAAGCCATGCATAAAAAGTAGCATAAGATCCACTTGAATGTTGTATCCCAAAAGAGAGAGAATGCAAGATGGATACACCTCCTAAAACATTGTGGAACCAAGAAAAGGACTTTCTAACAAGAGGATATCAGTTCTAGTACAAACATGCAAGTTACAACTATTTATCACCTCTCTAGTGATAAACAAGTGTGTCACACTTGGGTCAATCAAAATAGATACAAAGGTAGATGCATATTAGTCAAAATAATAAAAAGTGGCATATGACCTGTCATGACCCATGGGTTGAACATTCCTTCTGAATCATGGCATAGAATCTAGTCTTTGCATGTTGTCATCCTCGACCTTTGCAAAATGCTCCTAAAGACCCCACCTACTATGACTGGCCATGCCCCCTACTACCAGTGCTACTGAACTGTACTACTTTTGTGAACCTTACTGACTCTGCCTTGACTAATATGTAACTTCCTATCTCTTCATAGGGAAAGATCATCTCACATGTCCAACCTAACAACACTTGTAACATATCCTCATATCACTCTATGGCCTGCATGACTCTACCACAAATACTGATCCTAAATTGTTTTCCCCAACTAACATAAAGCCAAGGCCTCTTCCCTTTCTAGGAGAGCATTATGACTGAACTTGTGTTCTTGGCTCAGAAGACTGAGACTGCTGACACTATAATGAAGAAAACCATGGCTTCTTGAAACTTCCAGACCATTTTACCTAGACTGAGCAAACCTCTTTCTGGTACTAGCCTATTGCAACTATATGACCATCCTCTCTATCCTCCTTATAGATTCCACAAAGATGGAAAACTTCTCATTTGATTCTAGGGATGATGATATTTGTGATAACACAACATTCAAACCCTTTTTAAATGTTCTAATCTCTCCATCTCTATGGAACCCATGTCAGACAAAACCTCAACAACTCCATGAATGATGCCTTGTAGTCATTCACATACAACAATCCCTAGCCCAACCAATCAAACTAAGACATCTTCTCCCGAGATACGTCAATGGGAAGTAGTGATTCACAAAATCCCCCAGAAACTCCTCCCAACTGACCAACTCACTTGGTCTCTTCTCATCCCCCATGGCCCACTAGTGGACAACACTACCCTTTAGAAGGTAGGTAGCATGCTTTACCATGCCCTCTTCAAAGATATTCAAAATCATGAACCCCTTTTCTAGCTCTATTAACCACATTTCAACATATGTCATGTCTAGTGTTCCTGCACACTGCATGACTTCCACATTTATAACATTTCAAAGGTCTTCCTCAGACCCTTATATTCAACATTAGTGGTAGGTGCCCTTAACTAAGGTGTAGGTTCCCTGTCTGCCAAATATGTGATCGTCCCCATTAGCTATCCAAAAACATACTAAAACATTTAATTAACTATGGTCAAAGGGTCAAACGGAGGCAAGACGGGCAGTTCTGGCCCTGTCTTGACAACCCTTCCATATTGTACATGTCTCCTGCCACCACCTCTTGGTGTCATAAAGATACTCTCAACATGTTCTTGTGGTTCTCCAGACATATCTCCACATTCATAGACCATTGTTAGGCATGTTGGATACATAAAAATAGACACAACAACCTAGATCATATGTTCCTAAAGACTAAGCAAACCTAATGATCTAATACAACCAAATGTGTCAACCGAACATGCTAGATGAGATTACTTAAACCAAAACTGAAATTTAACACTAATTAATCATATTACCAAAATGGTACAAAAAAATCAAATAAAATTTTCCAAGAATATTTAAGAAACCTTTACATCCAGTTCCAACTACTCATGTATATATATACAAACCAAGTAACTTTACATGTGTTTAGTGGCCTTAGCCACAACCTGCATACAAAAAGGGTGTTGCCCAGATAATTACTACATTTGCACTATTCGTGATATACAACTAAAAACTTGAGTAAATAAGCACGATATAAAAAACTCCCTTATCCATACCTAAGAGTGCAAGGATGACTGTAGGACCCTACACAACCTATATGTCTCCACAGATCTTCAAACTGTGCCTCCTTGCCACCCTGTGTCTGATCACGCTACTGATTACCTAAAAAGGGTGTGGCAACCCAAGAGGTGAGACCCATGTCCCAATAATATGGTATAAAATCTAGTAACGTTTATTTTTTACATGTAGATTATGTACTTTAAGAAGCTAAGATAGATTGTATTACATAATTGAATGACTTTGCAACTTATACAAAAGACGAAGCATAGTTCGAGTCCCAAATATAGTTCATTTCTCTTACTATATTATAAATCACATATATTTCAAAGGAAACATAGTAAAGATCACCATCTAATATGATTCTCCAAGTAACCACTAATAGTTTTAGTACCAGGAAAAATTATATATTTTATTATTCCCTGGGTAGTTTGAGGTGTATCACTCGAATTACTAGCTAACCAATGCAAAGTCCTAATAGGCCTCTCATAAGATCTAGGATGATCGAATAATAAAGACCCTTTCCCCTCGATCAATATGATTTACAATCTTAGTGGTACATCAACCCAACTACTAAATAATCTAGTATGCCCTAGATACATAGGCCAAAACAAAACAAAACTAGGGTATAAACCCTCAAATCTTGAGTTATGAATGTAGTTTTTCTCAATCACACCAACATCCGAGACACAACCTCAACCGCTTTCCAAAACCTTGAAATTAGGATGACATGGATATACCCTCCCTGGACCCACATATACTCAACAATATATGACTTTGAGATACTTTTGGATTAACTATTCCACTATCTAGCATTTTCTGATACTAGGGTAGTTCTATAGTCATAGGGAACTATATGATTAATGTTACAATTTGTTACTTAATTTAGTTAAACATTTTAGATTGTGTCAATCAAGTTATATACAAACACCCTAAAGGTTCCTACAAATTAATTGGGGTTTGTAACCTTAAAAGATAAAATATGTATAAAATAGTTTCATGTCACTCTTTCCAGGAAGAAGCATACATCCTTGATCATTAAGAGAATCAAGGTGCAATCATATACTCAAACTTATTATGAATAAGTTATTTCAATACCAGGGTTCTGTTCAAACATCAATACATCACTACAACTATTATTAGAGGTCCTACAATTACATAAGATCCTCAACATTATATAAGGAATAGTTCATGGATTGAATTTCGTTCTTCTTTAGATACCAAAACATTTAAAAGTTAGAGAACTTATATACTGAAATTTTAGACTTTTTACATTCAAGGAAGAGTTAAAAAATATAGCAGGAAATGTTCACATGATCCACACTAAACCTTAAGAACTCGTATCATCATTGTGTTATATAAACAATACCCAATAAGACCATCTTTCAGCAATCTAAGAGTTCCTAGAGCAAGATTAAAGTCATGAATGTAGAAAGTAGTCAAGAAATGCGTATATGGTTATATCATTCACCTTGATAGAGATAAAATATGTCTAAGAAGGGAATCTTTGATATCAGCAACAAGATATCGAGCTTGTTCAATCAAAGTTTCAAGAACTCCTCCCAACTCCATGAACAAGGTGTTTCTATAGAAAAGGAAAGGAATAGAGAAAGATCTCAAACCCTATGTGCAAGTTTCCAACAATGAATACTATGAAACTCGACCATAGGAAAGGCAAGGGTGAAGACCAACAAGGAAACCAGTTAAAAGGTAAGGATCTTACACAAATAGACAAAGAAACCAGATCCATGGTATTATATTAGCCTGAGGAGAACTCAAACTCCAGCATGTACCCATGAAATCCTATGATCATTGACCCCCGATGGGTTCTCATCAACCTCTGGTTTACACCACCAAGATCATAAAAGATAAGGAGAGGGAGAGAAGGGGGTATTTATAGGTGTGTGCAAGTCAGTGTGGTTCAATCTGGTCAACGAACTAGGAATTTCATCGATCCCATGTCTTGTTTAAAGTAAAAGTAGATTGTCCGCTTGTTGAGGAAAACTCATTGTTCCGAACATTATCGGTCAAGCCTCATTTGAATCCCATTGATCAAATATGGATCATTGGTCAGACACACACCAAAACTTTGTCGATCAATGGAATCCTTTGATTGGTTAGCCATTGACCCTTCCAGACACTGAAGACTTGTCAACTGCTAAGCAGGCAAGCTCTTCATCAACCATTGATTTTCGACTACCAGAGTCAATTAATGGAATCCTTTGGTTGGTTAGCCATCGACCCCACCAGATGCTGAAGACTTGTTGACTGTTGAGTAGGCAAACTCTTCATCGACCATTGATTGTCGACCGCCAGACTTGTGAGGCACTAATTGCCCATTAGCCCAATGGTCAAGTTAGATTCTTTTGACTAATGAAATCACTACAACACTACTTCTAAACAAATTATACAATTATACATCTCATGAAAATTTCAAAAGCATCCTAATGAGAAAATTTGTAAGATTATCAAGAACATTTTGAAGCAACTCCATCTAAGTGTTAAAATTATGTTTACACCCCCAAAAAAGGGTAATTGCATAAAGGTCCATAAGTTATGGAATTGTAAACTAGCGGTACATCATAATCCAAGATGGTTTTTTTTATCTAAACATCCAATCAAGCCAATCAATTATGTATATATATAAGAAAGGTTAGGGGCCTTATAGTATGGACCTCATACGGTATATTCAAAATCCATAAAAGTAATAAATATTTTCTAATCTAGAACAATGAGAACCTCAAATAGATCATGTGGTTGAGTGCCTTAAAGACTTCAACTTCCTTGTTGCCTATCATTCTGTGGAAAAAAAATTACATTGCATATACCCTTACTAGATAAAATATAGTTTGTGGAGTAGTTTTAATTTTATAGTGATGGAGTATATAAGAATTGAAACTATGGGTACCCAAACCAATCGAAAAAAGATTCAATTTAGATGTCTTAATGTAATAAATTCTCATTTGTCAAATTTAACTATCTTTGGTTTCCCAATATGATAGTTGTGCCACTAAAGAATTAGTTGGTATTCTTGTAAATTCTCAAACATCCTTCCATTAGGATAGATAGATTGATTGGATAAAAACATTGCATCTGGATACTTGAGGATTCTAATTAAAAATTAAGATGTTGAAGGAGGAGGTTGTGCATCTTAGGTTATTAAACATATATAAAGATTTGTAAAGGCACTTCTAGTGGAGGAAGATGAATAATGATATGCAAAATTTCATGTGGATGTGTTGGAAGGTCGATATCAAGGTCGTTGATGAAATTCTTATAGCATGTATTCTTGATTGTGGATTCTCATGGGACCACTATAAAATATTGGAATCATTCACATATATTAGTAGTTGTCACTCTAGCATCAACATTAAACCCTATGGGTTTTGATAGAATAGATCCTATAGGAGTCTAATTCACATAGATGATGTTGGAGAGAGGTATTTTATAAACTTAGAGGAATGACATGTGTGTTATAGTGATGTGTCTTTGATTAATTAGAGAATGAAGAGGGGCTGAACACCATACAAATCCCTACAGATGCACTTATGAAATAAAAAAATTCCCTGTATGAGATCATTCTTTGATAATTTGGATATTGACAGAAATTAAGTATAAGGGAGGGACTAGTCCTAGATATGCTAGTCATATTGAAGTTTTAGAGCAAATTAGATTGCGTTCTTATCACCTTTCTCTTTCTTAACAATATAGTATTATTTGTGATGTGTTTCACATCTCTAATGTATTGTAGTAATGTTATGGATTCCAACCATATTTGAAACATGAGCTCATTAAGTTGTAGGATACCCTAGTCTCCATGAACTCCTAGTAAAAATTCTTGATATAAGAAAAAAGGATCTCAGGATTTTGAAAATTGAGATGGTGAAAGTCCTTTAATGGCATCATGATAATCATGATGCTAATTGGAACCTCAAATCATACGTGAAGCATAGATGGAACATCTTGATTTTTTTTTGAAATAATCCCTAATCTAAAACCCTAGTTTTCAAATATAGAACATTCATGCATCAATCAATCACTAATTGTTTCAGTCATACATAATTTTATGATAATATGACTTGATTTTTCTATTTTGCCACATTAATAAAATAATGAGACTTTTATAATGAGTGTTGAATTAATAATATAGATTGATCCTAAATATTCTTTTTCAATATTTGGAGTTTAAAGTAGCCCTTTGTAATTAACTAGGCGTATTAGGAATTATTGAGTACACTAGGATTTTGACGATAAAATGTCCTTAATATTATTCATATCATTTTCTGAAATGCATGACATTGTAGATTGTAGAAATTCTCCTAGATTTTTGTAGTATAAATCCTTTTGGATAACTATTTAGTGTATAGATAGTCATGGACTCTAAAAAGTAAATTATATATGTAAATATATACACATATATAATGTAACTCTTATTCTAAAATTGTTGGAAAACTAGACTATACACCCTCTAATTATCTTGAATGCCAAGTTTCATTCAATTTTCATAATCTTTATTGCATTAATATATTTTAGATATAAACATCCTAAAATTGCTAAATAACCATGATTATACCATCCTAGCTATAGGAGAACTAAGGCCTAAAGTTTGCATGAGTGTCACACGACACTTTTAGACATAGTCCATCTATGGGTCAGACACTCAAATCCTAGGACTAACATGATATGAGATTCGTCTCTTTGAACCAAATGCCCTCTATCATTGAACTCCATAATCCTTGAACTCTCTCCATTTTGATTTCTCCCTTACTACTCCATCTCATCTTAAATCAATGCATCCCTCAACATCAATTTTCTCCCTAGAGTATAAAAAGCACCAGTTCATCTAGCTTTCTTACACAAAAGAGGCCTAACAGACTCAGACTCCCTCCACCATCAAAATGATTTCTAGATTGATGTCACCTCTTCGTATCCCCTTATCTACAAAAATACCCCCTCCAAAAGACCACATGACCCTTGGAAACTCATCTCAATTGATAGAATCTCTCTATTTTATGTGTAAACACACAACCAAACCTTGTCCTACCTGATATGTAACCAGAAGTCTTATAGGTAGTTTGTGGGATTCCATCCCCTTATGATGAAAAAATCCTCGTAGAAGCCATCTAGTTGTTGTATAAGCACCCAATATATCAAACACAGTGTAACTCATTGAATCCCCTTTGCGTACTCCATGGATTTTTGTCTACCAACCCAAGCCTACACATTTTCCCTTAATCCCATCAGTCTTAGATCCATTTCTGATGATGACCTCATCTAAATTTTTGATCTGATGCATTTTGTTGGATTTACCCCCTCTATGTTCATCCTTCCCTTGTAATGGTAGGATACCTTTCTAACAATCCCACCCACCATAGATCATGTGCCATAGGCCACTACGATTGAATCATGAAATGATGATGGGATGACCCAAAAATCCCTATCTCCCATAAATGTGGATATTTGATTCACACAGTGGGTTGACCTTGTCTTTGTTTGTGTTTGTGAAAGAAGTGAACAATACATATGGGGTTTTTACATCTTTTTTTTAATTTGAGGCTTCAAGACTTATATGGGATTTATGGTCCTAACCAAAAATAAAAACAATTGACACAAGCAATGTTTTTTCTATGATACCCTACTGTGCCAAATTTCTATGTTGAGTCATGCATGGGAACTCAATTCCTTTCATATTCGATTTCATGATTTTTCAGGGATTTCCAAAAATGTTTCCAATTAGTTTTGTCTTTTCTAAATGGGCATAATTTCGTAAAACCTTTATTAATTAGTAATATATTAAATATTTTCATATAAGTACTCTTTTGAGATGAGAAAACCTTCATAAACTTGTTTCATACCAATATATTTTTTAACCAATTACCCATGAATTATTATAAACCTTAAACCGTAGATTTAAATGTAAATTAATGCATGAATATATATATATATATACACACACATATATACATACATATGCATGTATGTGTTTGTGTTTGTGTTTGTGTTTGTGTTTGTGTTTGTGTGTGTATACTAAAGAACATTAGGGATTTTATCAACTTCTAGAGAATTTATAGATTTCCTTCTAAAGATAAGGAGAATGGTTATACATATCAAGCATGATCCTGATAGACTTAACTATGACAACTAGTGTTTTTTTTTTGTCATAGTCAACACCTTGAACTTGTTTCAAACCTTTTGCAACCAATTTTTCTTTGTAGATTTGTTCATTACCATCTACTTTGGTCTTCTTCTTGAAGACACATTTAAACCCTAAGGATTTAATGTTGGTATGTATGCCCAGAGAGACAATCATATGATGATTGTTTTGGGACATCTATTGGTAAGTATGTGTAGAGAGACAATCATATGATGATTGTATTGGGATATTATGTACCTTATTTGAACAGTAATAAAGGAAATTCCATTTATTATGTTTATTTAGTTTTGGAGATTATTATGTAAAATAATAGATCTCTAAAAAATGATGTTACTCTATGACCTATGGTTTGGGTTTAGGACCTAAAAATGGGATCATATGTGTGAGAAGAGTATATAAATTCTTGTTAAACGTCCCTATTTGAATATAATTATGAAAAAAAATAGACAACAATAATATTTAAGACCAGACTTTGTGTTGACTAATGGTTGAGTCTCATTAGTCATGCTATGGGATATTTAGGTACTTGTTAGAGAACATTGTACCAAACAAAACTACCTTGAGAGTTATACATGTATGGTAGTGAAAATCATCTCTCAAAGTGATGGTGTGATTGTGGTTCTTAGATCTGAAGTCAATTACAATCATCACATGTCATTCGATGGGATTTAACACCATCCAATGTGACCTTGAAAAAGGGTTGTCATACATGTGGTTCTTGGGTACATTGTGACAGATGGGGATTTTTGTGAGTGATGTAGATGGGAATTGTCCCTCCTATTTGTAAGGCTACTGACCTATATTTCTTGCCGATCTTTCTTACTTTGCATAATTATATGCTTAAAACCTTAATCTTATCATATGATGCACCTTACTAAAATTTGACTTACTTATGTTTTTAGTTTGATCCTATTTGCATAATGTGTGAGCTAGTTATTCTATTTGTATGCTTGTTTTAGACCAAGTTGCAATTTACCCACATTGAGGATTTATATTGCAATTTGTCACATGTTGGTTGTGCCTCCTGTGTTTTGGCATCATGAAAGAGAGATAATGATGCATAGTGTCTCTTTGTGGGACCTTGGTTTATGGGGTGGCATCATGTGTGTTGGGCTATGGTTTGCATGGATGCTTGAGTTGATGGTGGTGTTGACCATATTGATGGTGTTCCTTAGTGTATAGAGCTCGATGTGTTTCTCTTGGTTGTATGTTTTTAGAGACCATTGTGCTTTGTGTTGGTCTTGTTGTTGCGGTTGAAGGAATTTTGAGCTTGGGATTTTAGTTGTGGCAACCATTTCATCTTCAACCATGGTCTCTATGTTGTTGACATGGTGTAGCGGTTGCTACCATGATGGTTTTTCTTTGATCGATGGGTAGTGGATTAAGTGGTTGCTACCTAAATTTGCTTTTATCACTCTTTCTTGCATACATATCTTGAGTGCTTGCATTGACGAGCATTGGAGGGACAAGTGTCACTAGTGGCCCTAGTATCTTGACACCTCATCTCCCACACCTCTCTTCCACTCTTCGGTATTTATACCCCTTCTTTTACATCCAAGTGACCCCATTCGCTCTCTCTTGCTTCTCTCTTCTTGCTTGGAGTGTGCCTTTGTTCTTGATGGTGCAAGTGGAGGTGCTTGATCTTAAAGAAGGAGGTCGACCCTTGAATGTGGTGATCTAGGGTTGGATCATCTCTTCCTTTGTTCATCCTTTGGCGATCCTTGTGCTTGGTAAGTGGTTTATCGTTCTTGATTTCATTTTTGTTGAACCCTACCCTCTATTTCTTCTCTCATCCAAACTATGGTTATACATAGTGGCTTTCTTGAGGAACCTCTCTCTAACAGAGGTCGAATCCATGGTTCTCCCATGGTAGTACCTGAGTGAGATGAAGATCTCCTCTTTCCCATTTCTTTTTTAGCCTAGGGTTTGTACCGTCTTATCTTTAAGCTCCCTTTGACCTTGGTTTGTTCTTCTTCTCTTGAGGTGATCTTCCTTGGACGTTTAGTTGATCCAAGTTGTGGTTTTCTTCTCTCTCTTGGAGCTTCGTGGCTTGGGAGTTGATCTTCACCTCGAGGAGGGTTATTAACTCTCTCCTCTACTATTGTTTCACTTTATCCTATATGCAAGTTATTGTATCTCTAAAATGTGATTATAAGTTTCTTGATGATGATACCTTTTATAGGGTTATGATTATGTGGTAATCTTGCATATATTAGCTCTTTTTCTAAAACCTAATTCTTGTACCCAAGACCTATGGATAGTGGAATTTTTGGTTCATACATGCATCTTGAATTTTGGTTTCAAACGTTGGTTTTATTACCTTGATCTTGGTTCATTGATCTTTTTGAAGATGTTAGTTTTGTTTCTCGCAAGCATGTGCCTAATTTTTGGTTTTCTCTTATAGATCATGGTTTTTATGTTGATCTTTGTCATGATCATCTTAGGGTTTCGATGATCATCATCTTCATGAGGTTTTCACCCTGGTGACATTTTAGACTATTGGTGTTTTACATATGTTTTGGTATCCATATATCCTTGGTTCCATGTGGTCTCTATGACCATGTTGGTGGTGAGTTTGGGTTTTGGTTTGGTCACCATAACCCTAACCCTAACTCCTTGATCGCCATGTTGCTTTTATGGTCACTATGTATCCTTTTAACCTTGCATGGTCATGGTGTTTTCCCTATTTTGATAACCATTATGTGTTGTTTGAAGTAGATGGTCTTGCGGTCATTTTACTTGATGCACTCTCTTGCGGTCGCCATGTATGAGTTTCTGTGGTCGCTACACATCGAGTACCTTCTTGTGGTCGCTACGTTTAACTTGTGGTTTGGTCGTTATGCCTTGACCTTGTAGTGTACACTGTAGGTGATGGTGTGTTGTGGTTGCAACATTTGATGGGTTGTGTCGATCACTATGTTGTTGATTTGTGATGGTCGCTATGTTGGGTTAACCCTAGTGGTCGCTAGGGCAACCAATGCTAGTGGTCGCTAGAGGTGTTACACCTTACATGGTCTCTATACATTGCTGATTTTGTGCTTTGTTGATTATGATGATGAGGTGGGGTCTTACAGCTTCCAAGAATGTGGGAAGTGGTGTACTTTTAGGGTTGGATGTTAAGTGTTGTTATGAAAATCCTTTTCAGTTAACTGTGAGAAACCTTAACCCTAATGTTTAATATATGGTGTTAATGATTAATGCTTACTTGTTTTGAAGTATTTTCTCTCTCCTACTTATGCAACCCTAATTCTGTGGGTTGAATGGACATAATAGCTTGTAATTCCTATGGTATCTCTTATATGACATAAGGTGATGATTATGAGCCTTGATGAGGCATGGTAAATGATGATGTGACTAGGTCTTTTGACCTTGGCAGATGCTTAGTGCCAAACCTGAGGTGATATCATCTAGTGATGTGATGAGGGATTTTTTATCCCATAGTGATGAGATAATAATGATGACCTTGAGAATGTCAGTGAAATAGTATATAACATGTGATGATGTGATCTCGATGCTTTATACATTTTATATCTTCTAACATTACAAACTACCCTTATCTTTGTAGTATCCGTTTAGGGTTTGTACGTTGTAACTTGATTGATGCATTTAAAGATGCCCAATTGGCAATAATGAATCAAGTAAAACCCTATTGATGTAGATTCCCTATGCCATAGATCCATTCTATTGTTAGGATTTGCTAGATGGTGAAGTGAGTATTCCTCTAATGGAAGCTTGAAGTCATGTACTATTGAGTATTTGCATGTTCACATGGATGGTTACGGTCATACCCTGGTAGGAGAATAGTTGATGTCCTATCCCAAATGGCATGATTTAGTATATGTGATATGATTTGAGGATGTTCGTGGTCATACCTCAGTAGGAGAATAGCTGTGGTTGTACCTCAGATGTTTGAGTTGTGTACCTTGTTCACTAGTGTTGTGACCTATATACCAAGGCAGACTAGGATGTTATGTAGTTGGATTCTATGTCATTGTAGAGGACTCATACTGACTGAGGATGGAGGAGACCATAGGAGTCTGAATCTCCTAGATCTTGTATGGAACTGATTTGGACTTAGCAGTGGTCAGTTGGAGAATGAGTGGTATACCTCATCTCCATGGGGCTTGTAAGACATAATACAACCATTTGGAATAAATGCCTAGGGATAAACACAAATAATAGTGGTTGTTGCCCTTGACTTGTTTCTTATACTACTTAGCTATTAACAGTTATACATGTTCTTCATATTCCTTCTAAAAGTATGAGATGTTCTATTGATCAGTTGTAGCTACTTAATCTACCTAATCTGTCCTATCATTTTCACTTATTCATTTAGTTGAATCTGCTCATCCTGTTAGTAATGTTACTTTCCAATTTACATATGTCTATGTTAATAATAGTTGTTGATGAAGAGTTATATCTCCTGTTGGGATGTTGGTATCACCCTGTGGGTTTTCACATCTTTTAGGTGGTCGTGCATGATGTGGAAGAGATCGTGCAGTTGAGGTAGAGCAACAAGGAGATTAACATCTGTTGAAGGTTGGATATGATTCTAGTGTTTTGTAGTAGAGTCCTATGTGTGATCCCTGTACTCTCAGGCCCTAGAAGGGTGTTTTGTAGATGTTGTACATTGATATGAGGTTTTGGAAGTATGTCATGATTTGTACATGCATGGCTTATATATGAGAACATGATATCTTCTATAACAGATTTGTGGCAGGATGGCCACTATATAGTGATGTAATATCGTCATGATACAATATGTGATACAGGTGGCATAGTTTTTGGACCTTGATGTATATGTTTCTGCTAGAGATGGTTATATATGATTGGTTTTAATTTACCCTATTTGTGGTAATATTGATGTTAGTTGTTAATTCTTCACTTTGTTTTGAGTAATCTTACTTTTGTGGTGGTGGGTCATCACACTATTTGAGTGATATCCTAGCCACTTGATAATTGAAACTGAGAAAAAAGTATGACCATGCCCATGTGAGTCAATATGTGATATGGAACACATGTGCATCTCAACTTTATACTTTGGTTAACATATATTGAATGTTTAGTGGATGACAATTCCATGCATCGTGTTTAGTCTAGATAATCATGATAAAGGAACCCTATAATCATGGTAACAATAGTAACAAGTTTAGGTTGAAGTTGTCCTCCAACTTATCTAGTTATTTGGGTAGTAATTATGTGTTGTGAGATACCCTCATTGTGTGTGAGTCATAATGTGGTTATGAGCATCACTATCAACGTAATGTGGAGGTGATAGGGTCTCCCTCATAGGGTGCACTTGGAAGAGGAATTTAGTCATGGACAAGATTCAATTTGGTTACTAAAATGTTTAGGTAATCAAAATGAATAATACTAGTTGTCAATCAATCGATTGAAGTGTCTAGTCAACCGACTAGTGTGTCAATATACTGACTAGAGGTCCATTCGAATGTCTATATTGTGATGACTCTAGTTGATGGAACCAGCCAGTGGAATGATAGAAATGTTCAATCATTTTCAATGATCAATGTTCCCAATGGATGATTAAAGTAGCCAATGGACCGATTGGAGTGTTGATCAACCGATTGGATCAAATCGGCAAGTTTGAATGGGTCAAACAAATTAACTTTAGTCGAAATGGAATGCATTAATCATTGTAATAAACCAAGTGTTATTGCACCACTGACCACAAGCCAATCGACTAATTGGATTGTTTAGTCGATCAACTGGCCCTCAGCGGCCTCCACCCAACCATGAGATCTGTCCTTTTATCTCCCCAGGTTTGTTGAAACCCTGGCCTAGTCACTCCTGTATAAAGGGGGATGGACAAGGCTCTCACCAAATAGACTTATCTTCTCATAGTTATGGTAACAGGAGAGCTCAATTTATCTTACTCATGAAAGGGTGAGATAGCAAGGGAGAAGGAATTCAACACCATCATGTTGGCAAATGAAGGAAAAACTCCTTTCCATCAGCTCAGGAAGTACAACGTGGAGTTCTTGGTGGTCTACATAGGTTATGTATAGGTGTGTAAGTCGTTGTTTATATACTAGGAGGACACTGTCAACCACCATCTATGGGCTCTACACCAGAAGGATGCCTTCAGGCTTTGTCTATGTGCTTCTTAAGAAGGAAGCACTCTCTATACAATGATAGTCATTGGACACTCTTTAGAATAAGGTATATGTGACATCCCAAAATTTTCAACACCCTTACCATGTGTGTGATGTCCAAATTGAAACCCTTACCTCAGTGAAGATCCCAATTTAGAACTCAACACACTAGGCCATGAAGAAGAAAATTAGAGGAAGTTAGAAGAAAATCAGAGTAGCACATGCACATGAACAATTAACAAACCATAACAACACAAGCTCACTATTAAACATATAATTACAATATAACTTTTTATAAATTGATATTACATATTGAACAATAAAATTTTACATATGCACATACAACATTATAAAACAAGGTCTTTTAGATAATAGGGCCACATGTAAATCTACTCGCCACACAACTCTCAGCTATCCTAGTCTTCAAGAGCATATAACCACATACCTAAATCAGAAATTACATGTGGTACACGTCAAAACAATATTCTAAAATATTGTATTGAGTACGCCTACGTGTCCTTTTATATACTTCTCATTACTGTGACTTGGAAATAAGATAAATCTAGAACTTGGCAGTAATAATAAAATAATACAAAAGCATACTAGAACAAATATGTTTATTAACAAAGAGAGACACATATATTAATCACATTTTCCATTAAATTTAAAGTTGATCAACCATATGCACTATTCTATAAAAGAGATTTAGTGCTCACGTGTACTATTCTGCCAAAGATATTTAGTACTTTCATAAGTGCACTATTTTACCAAAGAGATTTAGTACTTTCAAAAATGCACTATTATACCAAAGATATTTAGTGTTGTCATATAATGGATCAGATATCTTATATTTCATGTTTCATAACTATAAGTATGGAAATTCAAGCAAGATATTGTACAAGAACAATTCTTTCATCCAATATTATTGCCAAGTATTTTCTACACATATAACACAATTATATTAAATAGTAGACCACGTAAGAGGTAAAGTGTACCTTGAACCGAAATATTTTAACCATCACTTATGCCTGATTCAACTACCAGTCTTGGTCAAGCCATGATTAAGACAAGATCACATATGACTTGCATTAGACTCTCATAATTGACCCTAGTCAAGACTCATTTTAGGGTTTTACTTAGTCATTAGTATATTCATGTCATTCTAATCTTATCTTCTTGGAATTAGTTTACTGGTCTTAGATTCTAGATTAAGATAAATATTCTGATTATTCAATTATATAGAATTGTGTGCACATATTAACCCTAGGTTGCGAGTATTAATCATGTTAGGGTTTTCTCATCATTTTAGGATCATTTAGCATGTATTATTATTTATATGCATAATTATGATCTCAAAATTAAATATGAGGTTCCATAAACTATATGAGAATATACTAAATATTCCAACATTTATTGAGCATACCTATATTTTTTGCATTTTATTTAGGGTTATTAGACCTATATAACCATACTAAGCAAATTAAATGATTACATGTAATAACATGATCATATCTGACATTATATGGATTATATATCATGCTTCAGAGTTAGTGATGCATTCTCATAATTTTGGGTTACCGTTCAATATTTATTAAACATGAAATGATAATTATGTATCTGGTATGATATCATCTATATTTATGCATCAAAACTCTGATTGGATGGTTCCATGTTGTAGTAATTATTTTTATGAGAACTTTGGTACCTTATTTGCTTATTTTTATGATAACTTTGGTACCTTATTTGCATTTCTCTAATAACAGATCTAATTACTATGAATTATTGAAGATCTAGTATTAACTGAGATATTTGAAGATATTTACATATACCAAAAAATCTGGTACTGCCATGTGGCATTATGGCGCATGGATCACTCCTTGAGCTGGCAGGTCTGGCTTGAATGAAATGTATGGTTTAGTGTAGATTCAAGATAGTTCAGTTGGGATTAGTGGCAGTTCTTGTCTGCCTTTCTCGCGTTCAACGCGTCTGAGTCCTCAACAAGACTCTGTTCTATCGTGCGCCTCTATGGCTATCTCATCCGACATGCAATCATCCATGCTCGAGTTCTCCTCGCTAAAGCCTTAATCTATCCTAAGATTCGGCATGCATTCCTCCATGTCGTTGGCTACTTGGCTTTGTTGCTGGTGGCTCCTCCTTGCAGATTGGAAAGCTCACCGCCGCCTTCTTCCATAGTGCCAAAGCAGAAGAGGCATAGTCCCTTCACGCCACCAAACCTTTTACTAAAGGCTCTATTAGTGTTGCCTTGTCTCTAATTAGTCCACTGAGGTTCCTAAACTCAAAAAGAAACCTACTACATCACTATCTGAACTCATTCTCTGTCTCCAACTAATTAGAGATGGTCTACTACCAAAACCACCACGAGTGATCATGGAAATAGATGGATTGGATTTTCCTGAACTCATGCTTACTTTATCTTTGTTCATCTTCCTTAAAATCCCTCCTCGCACCACATGCTACTTTCTTTGGAGAAACCATGCAAGGGAACAACTCATTCTCCTTCGTCATTGTTCCATATACTTTGAATGAGGGGTATTTTCACTCCTTTAGCTAAATCGAGAACAACTACTGGCATATACTTCCCTCTCATTGAAATTCTCAACACCACAATGACATGTTTTGTAGTGACCGATGTCTAAAATATAACTCCAAGGTTGAAGATGATGATTTGGTCATTCAATCTCATCTCGCATTCCAGAATCACCCCTATACTACAAAAATCCGCAACACCCACTTCTCAAGGACCATGGCCATTGGATCAAGGATATAAGCCCATTACACATCCACACATTACACCAAGGATCCATGGGTGTGTGACACAACCAACTTAAGGCTACTAATTCACTACCATAGTCCAAAATACCTCAATATGCATATTATTTGATTACTTATAAACCTAAATAACTTTGGCCAGGAGTATCACAACATTACCAAACTTTAACCATAGCTTTATCACAACTCAAGCTTCATTCTACTAAAATTTGGTGTCAAAATGTCACTTTTTGATGAGTCAGTTAATTCATTGAAAGAGACATAAATACCTAGTAACATTAAAGATGCAATCCATATCCTATGACCTCCAAACTTCATCAAAGCACTTGGAACAATTAATTTAATTCAAACATATGAATTCATTTATGTCATAACACATTTGTAGTCTCAAAAAGTGTACTCCATCACATATTATGCATCCTCAAAATTATGCCAAAATCGAATACATCACATGATATCTTGCATCCTATGTCCTAATACATTGTCGTTGATGTGATCTGTTAGTTAGGATACATTGACAAAAAATTATCTCCCCTACCTACTCTGTCTCCATATTTTCCAATAGTCAAAGTAACGTAGTGTGTTGAGATTTAATGATATGGTCATATTTGTTTTTATCATATATTTTGTTGCATATGATATGGACATGTAAATGGTTAATGTGCATAACTGATTAAATATCACATGGGCTAGGAAATATCTCGTAGATCCTCTCTATATATGATACATATGCAAATCACGTGCAATCGTCATAAAATGTGTTTTGCTGGTGGAAGCATGCATGGTTATGGACAATACCCCCTTGGATACTTGTGTGGTTGAATGGTTCAATTTCTATCTTCTAAATTCAGTTTGCACAGCTAGCCTCCTCTCTTTATTCCAAATGTAAATAATGTTTAACCCTCTATTATCCTATCAAATATAACTCAATGTATTCATGTTGCATAACATATAAGTAGATAGGATATCATTATTTTATAGTTCTTGGTAAGAAAAAGTGACTTGACCAGGCGAGTCAACTGACTAGAGAATAAGTCAATCGACCAGAGGTACCCCAAACTGAAGATGTCATCCAACCAGAGGTGTCAGTCAATTGACTAAGGACCCATCCGATCTCTTAGAGGAGGAATCACCCGATCAATTGGATGCCTGACCGATACACTGAAGGAGTCCACCCAATCACTTGAGCCTGGATCCAATCGATCGACTAACAAAAGCCAACTGACCAACAAGAGGACCAATCAATTGTCTTAGAGAGTCTAGTCAACCGACTAGCCTATTTTTAGCATAAGGTTTCTCAATATAGGTTGATACAAGTGATGTTTGACGATAAATGGACAGTAATTCTTTGTGGCACCAAAGAATTAAATCAGAATGACAATAACCATTGCTCATACATTTGTGATTGCATGTTTCATTTTTGGATATAGTATGTAATGATACATATTATATGTATGTGGTGATTGGATATGTATATATATAAATAAATAAAAACCCCTCAATAAACTATTAAGAGTTATATGTTTTTCAAAAGCAACACACATGAAAATATTGATAGACTATGTGTGAGAATGCCAAAGCATGGTGCACTGTGTATCTCATGGAAGTTTCATGGTAAATATGTGGGTCTCTCAAAGTAGGGTTCATAGTCGATCATGTTGGCTTTTGGGTGAGACTTAACTAGGTGACCCTAATGGGAATAAGTTCCTAGAAGCATACATATAGAATATGAGTAAGAGTTGTGCATACCTACCTTAATAATTAGGTTATGGGTGTAGATGTTGGCTGAGTAATAACTTAGTGTAATTTAGATCTTGGTCCGAGAGAAGATTTTATGATGCAATCTTTGTAAATTAATATTGAGGGGTGATTGATTTTTAGAAAAATACTTGGAGCGATATTTGATCAAAGTATAATTAATATCGTCAATATTTTTCATATCAAATCAAATCAAAAGTGGTTTTACAAATGGAAATTTTCTTTTCTAGAAACAAATGGCAAACAACAACCCCTTTTGTTGCAATCGATCCTTGAGAAGGACAAACTGAATGAGAAAAACTTCATGACCAGTTTGGGACTTTTAGAATCATTCTCACTCATGAGCCTAAGATCTATGTTCTGCATGCAATAGTGGAAGAGGAACCCACTGCCACTATGCCTTGGGCTGATAGTGATGCTTATATTATGCATACCAATAATGTTTTTGGCATCAATATCTGATGCTATGCTATATGAACTATAAGTTGTAGAGTAGCATGAGAACATGGGCATTTTTTATATTGTAACATATCTTAATAATATGTACTAGGATCAATCAAGGCAAGAGAGATATGACATCTACAAGGTGTTATTTATGTACAATATGGCAGACGGAGATCCCGTGAGGCCCCGTGTGCTCAAACTGATTGGGTGCATTAAAAATCTAAAGAGACTAGGATTTTCCTTAGGATAAGAGTTGATCACAGATGTGCTTCTTCAATCATTGCCTAAATCATATATACAAATTTTCATGAATTGTAACATGAATTGTTTTGCTAAACCATTGTCTGAATGTCAAGGAATGTTGAGAACCTTCAAAGCACAAATGAAGAAGGGAAAACCTGAATCTATGATGATGATCAGTAGAGGGAAAAGGAAGTCTAAGGGAAAAGGAAAGGACAAAAAGAGTTCTAAGGGTGAACAGAAACCCAAGTCTTCTTCACCTAAATCAAAGGGAGGGTGAGTAAGGTAGATAATTGTCACGACTATCACTAGGTTGGACACTATAAAAGAAATTACCATCTTTACATAGAGGAGTTGCAGAAGAAGAGGCATGATATGGAGATCTCCACTTTAGGTATATACATTATTGAGAAAATTTTGTGTACTTCATCATCTTGGGTACTGGATACTAGATGTAGATCTCACACACAGTCAAATGTGAAGGTTTTGAAAAGATGTAAACCCTTAAGGAAGTGTGAGGTGGAACTACATGTTGCAAATGGATCAAGAGTTGTTTCCACTGTAGTTGGAACCTTCAATTTATCTCTGCCCGGTATGCTTGTAATAGAGATAGAGAACTACTATTATGTACACGTCATTAATAAAAACATCATTTTTGTATCTTGTTTGGATAAGAGTGGATTTGAAATTTATATAAAGAATGGATGATGTTCTATTTCCAAAAATGAGATCTTTTATGGTAGATCCCCTATGTCTTATGATCTATACTTATTAGATCTAGATACAAGTGTTTTTAACATATATACCAAAAGGCTAAAACTCAATAACTCAAATTGAACATACCTTTGGAATTGTCATCTAGGAACATAAATGAGAAACACATTTGCAGACTCCATAAAGATGTTTATGACCCTTTTGATTTTGAATCAATAGAGACATGAGGGTATTTTTTGTTTGAAAGATGAAAAAAGTCCCTTTCACTGGAAATCGTGAGAGAGAAAGTAATCTATTAGGACCCATACATACTGATGTATGTGAACCTTTTAGAACAAATTTTAGAGGTGTTCATTAGTGCTTCATCACTTAGTGATGATCTCAAATGATATGTCTATATGTATTTCATAAAATACAAGTCACAATCCATTGAAAAGTGCAAGGATTTTATGAATGAAGTTCAGAACCAACAATGGTAAAGGTATTAAAGAACTTTGATCTAATCGAGGTGAATAATGCTTAAGCCAAGAATTTGAGTCTTATTTGAGACTCTGGTATTGTATCCTAGTGGACTCCACCTACAATACCACAACATAATGGTGTATTAAAGAAGGAATCACACCCCATTGAACATTGAATGATTAATGATGAGTTTTGCAGATCTTCTGACTTCCATCTAGTGACATGCTCTAGAAACAACGTTTACACTTAACTGTGTACCATATAGACCGGTTCAATAGACATCATATGAGATATGAACTGGGAAACGTCCCAACGTGTCTTTTATGAATATTTTGGATGTGAAGCTTATGTGAGAAAATAGTTTCCCAAAAAGCTTGGACCCAGTTTATGGATATTCTAAGGAAACCAAAGGATGCAACTTTTATATTCCATCTGACAACAACGTGTTTGTTTCCAAGACTGTTGTATTCCATGAAAAGAAAATTATTTACAAAGGAAATAGTGGGAGGAAAGTATAACTCAAAGAAGTTTGCCACCAACAAGAAAACATCGAACCTATAAAGGTATAAAAGGAATAAGAAGAATCATAAGAAGTTGTGGAATATCAAGTTTCTCTTATAGCACATGAAACTCATAGATCTACTAGGACACTCCATGATCCAGAATGATTAGGATATCTCATGACTCAAGGAGGCAATGAGGTGGTCTAAAAGACAATGAGCCAACAATCTACTTAGAAGCTATTGAGGGACAACATTGCGAGAAATGTCTTGAGGCCATGAGATTTGAGATGGAATCCATGTACACCAACAAGGTATGGACCTTGGTGGATCCACCTCAAGTGGTACCACCCATAGGGTGCAAATGGGTCTTCAATAAGAGGACCTACATGAATTGTAATTTATAAACCTATAGAGGTAGATTCGATGCAAACAATTTTAAATAAGTTCAAGGTGTTTATTATGAGGAAACTTCTTGACTTGTTGTCTTGGTTAAATCCTTCAGGATCATGCTTTCCATTGCAGCTTATTATGACTATGAGATTTTACAGATGGATGTCAAAATTACTTTATTTAATGGGAATATTCTATAGGATGTGTAACATAAGCCTATAAGGTCAATAAGCTACAAAGTTTAATTAATGGATTGAAGCAAGCATCTCAGAGTTGGAATCTTTTAGTTGATGAGGTAGTCAACAAGTTTGGTTGTAATCAAAATGAATACAAACCATGTGTTTACAAGAAGGTTAGTGAGATTATAATGTATTCTTCATACTATATGTAGATGACATACTATTGATAAAAAAAATGACGTCCCTTCCCTACATATGTTAAAAATTTGACTAGGAGGTACCTTCTCTAAGAAGGACTTAGGCGAAGCATCCTATATATTAGGAATCAAGATCTATAAAGATAGATCTATAAGGCTTCTTGGCCTATGTTAGAGTACATACATTGACAAACTATTCAAGAGGTTCAACATAAATGACTCAAATAGAGGAAATTTTCCCATGTCCCACGGAATTAGTCTCTCTAGATCCCAATCTCCCAATTCTTGTGAAGAACGGGAATGCATGAGTAAGATTCCATATGCATATATAATTGAAACTATCATGTATGAAATTTTATGAAATCGTCCTGATGTCTTGTATGTTTTGATCATGGCAAGTAGATATCAAACAAATCATGGTGAAAGTCACTAGACTGTCGTAAAGAACATCCTTATGTACTTGAGAAGAACTATGTATTAGTTCCTTGTTTATGGTTGTGAGGAAGAGTTAGGTGTAGAATTTTATACCAATGCAAGCTTCTAAACTGAAAAAGACAATTATGGATCACAATCTATATTTGTGTTTTGTCGTAACAATAGAGTTGTAAGCTGCTTGAGTTCCAAGAAATAGACAATTGTTAATTCTACAACAAAACTAGAGTACATTGTTGCCTTCAACACAAAAAAAAGTAGTTGTTTGGATCAAAAAGTTTACCAGTGACCTTAGTGTGGCTCTGAACATGAATGACATATTGGAGTTGTACTCTGTCAACAATGGATCTATTACCCAAGCTAAGGAATCAAGATCGCATCAATGGTCTAAGAACATACTTTAGCATTTCCATCTCATATGAGAGATCGTACAACAAGGATATTTGAAGATTTGTAGAGTATCGTCTGAGAGCAATTATGTTGACCCACTAAGAAAATCACTTTCTCAGAATAAGTGTGATGGTCATGTTAGATCACTTAGGATTAGATTCAGGGGTAATTGGTTCTAAGTACAAGTGGGAGTCTACTGGTATGTATGTCCAGAGAGGCTGTCATATGATGATTGTATTGGGACATTATGTACCTAATTTGAATAGTAATAAAGGAAATTCCATTTATTATGTTTGTTTAATTATGAGATGATGATATACCATAACAACTGTCTAGTGCATGATGTTACTTGATGACATATTATTTGGGATGAGGACCTAAACATGGGATTATATGTATGATAAGAGTATATATATTCTTGTAAAATGTCCCTAACCAGATATTAAGAAAAATAGAAAATAATAATACTTAATTGTCTATTGACTGATGGCTGAGTCTTATTAGTCAACATATGGGAAATCAAGTCAACAACATAGGTACTTCTTAGATAACAATGTAATGGATAGACCCCCATTTGAGATTGATACATGGATGGAAGTCAAAATCATCTCTCAAAGTGATAATATTGATTGTGGTTCTGAGACCAGAAGTCACTACAAAGATCACATATCATTTGATGAACTTTAACACCATCCAACGTGACCTTGAATAAAGGTTTCCATACAGGTGGTGCTTGGGTACAACATGACACATGGTTATTGTTGTGAATGATGTAGATGGGATTTTTTGCTGTTGTTGAAGTGATATCCCATCCACTTGATAAATGAGACTGAGAAAATGCATGGTTATGCTCATGTGAGTCAATATGTCAATTTATCTCATATGCATTTCAATAGTCCACTCTGATTCAAGGAACAAAGATTGAATCTTAAGAGGATGATGATTCAATTCCACATTTTTCATATAGATACTTGTGACAAAGGTACTATACGATCATGGCAGCATTAGTCATAAGTTTAGGTTGAAGTTATCCTCCAACTTATCTAATTACTTGGTTAGAAATGATGTGTTTCTAGATACCTCTCATTGCTTGTGAAGTCATAATGTGGTTATGGACATCACTGCCAACATAATGTGGATCCTATAGGTTACACACATAGGATGAACTTTAAAGAGGAGTTCAATCATGGAAAAGATTAAATTTGGTTATAGTGTATAGGTAATCAAAATGAATAATACTACGCGTTTGGATGACCAAAAAAATGAATAATAGTGGTTGTGAGTCAACTGACTAGACTAGGGTGACTCTGGATAATGGAACTAGCCATTCGACTAATCAAAATGTTTGATCATTCAATTGATTAAGGTTCCCAACAAATGATCAGAGTAACCATTTGACCGATTGAAGTGTCCAATCGACTGACTGGGTCAAATTGGCAAGTTTGAATTGATCAAACAAATTGATGTTAACCAAAATGACACACATCAATCATTGTAATAAACCCAATTTTATTGCAGCACTGACTACATGCCAATTGAGTGAATGGATTGTCCATTCTATCGATTGGTCGTGGATGGCCTCTGCTCATGATATTTGACCTTTCATCTCTCCAATGTAAGGTCCCTAACCCTGCTTAACTCATAAACATTATTTTCTTGGCCTAGTTGGATTTATTTTATGCGTAATTTTTAAAGCTAACTCTAGTTGTGATGTCACGTTGGATGATGAACTCTATTTATATTTTGAATCAAAATAAACCTTGTTAACTGAAGATATACAAATTCATGTAACTTCTGGACCTTTATGTAAATCACCCGTTTTTGGGAGTGAAAATATAAATGTTACACTTGCTTGAATTGCTTTTTCGATGTTCTTAAGAATCTTATAGTTTTACTTATCCTTTTGATGCTTTTGAACCTTGCTTTTATGGAGTTCTTATAAGCTTAAGTGAGAAGATAGGGTAGTTTTTTTATTAGCTGATAGTTTTCTAGTGACCATTTACTTTTCAATGACCACTTGCTTCTCGGTGACTGATGGTATTCCAGATGCCGAATGGGGTTTCAGAGCCAACGGTCTTTTATGATTGATCAATGAACTTTCTGAGTAGTTAACAATGGGTTTTATGGTGCATTTATTGATAGCTTTCATTGACCGACCGTGCTGATGTGTGAGTGTGTGAGTGAGGATGATCGACAAAATGTAGTGACTGACAAGGTTTGAAATCATCCCCAGTGATGAAATCAATATAGGATAGATAAATGGTTATAATAAGGTTCCACCCAATTTTCATGGTATTTGAATTTAAGGAAAAAAGAAGGAACAAAGAGGTCATTTGTGTAATTGGGATTATCCTTGAAGTCTAGTAATATGATATTTAAGTTGATTATATGAGGTGATCACTAAAGTAGAATAATGAAGGAGATGAGTACAGTAAATAGTTTAAGCTTTAGATATAGTTCAAACTCACATATGAAGTAAATAAATGATCACCAAATGTATCAAACGAAGCATCAACTGAGTAAGTATGTCATTTCACACTTTTAGTGATTGTAATCAAGAATATCATTAATCTCTAAGGCACTTGGAAGACCAAGGAGTGGACCATGTGCCCTAGAACCCAATTGTAGCCTAATTGGGCCAATTAGAATTCACATATGGATCCTTGGAGTACAAATTTGGGAATTTAATATTTCTTACTAATGATAAATACTAGAATTTTTTTAGTAGATGGAGAATTGAAATATACGATAATAAGATAAATTTTAGAATTTTGATTTATCTATTGGATGAGGTAATTAAATTAGTAATTATCTAGTTTTTACTTAAAAGGCAGGTTCGAAGTGTTTATCTTATTATTTTTGACCTTATTTATTTACCAATGAAAGAGTATGTGAAGTTGATGTTAGTTCTAAAATTTGAGACTAAAGAGGGTCATATTCTGACCTAAAAAATTATTTGTAGAAATTGTCTCAGGAAAAAATAAAAACTAAAAAAGGGGGTGACCCTAGTCGGTGCGGATCTGGGAGCCGCATCCCTTTTTTACTAAACACAAACATAGTTTTTAAGGGGGATGGATTTCGTGAGCAATATGAGGGATAAAAGGCTGTAAAATCCTCATTTTGTAGAACTAGGAGGTTGGACGAGTTTGTGTCTAGGGTTTTGGTCAAAATCGTGGGCTGGAAAGGAGATAAAAGAAGAAAATGTAAGGGAGTGACACTGTCAGTGGCTATGAGGGTTTCAGGTATGTTCTTCAATCATGATCATTCATTGGGTCCATGATGTGCTTCCCTAGTTGTTGGCATGCAAGAGAAGTTGTTGAAGGCCTGATCCAGACCTATGTAGCATTAGCGATGAGATTGAGCTTACTAGACAACACCCAGGCAGCGGTGGCACATGCTGGGAGAAGCATGGACCCTTTCCCCTCGTTTGGGTAAATAGGTGAACAAGGAGCCAGATCCTACTGGATTCATGACATAGAAAGCAAGGAAAAGGGGCTGCATGCCACCGTCCCTTAGATCTCAAATTGATGACCGATGTTGATACAAATTGAGGTATATTAAAAAATTCATATCTTGACATAGGGAACTCACTTTTTAGAAAATAAGTTGTCTATGGAAGCATATGATGTCTAGTATGTTGTAAAAATGTTATCGATGATTTTTAGACTTTTGATAATTATTATAGTTTGATTTCCAAGAGATAGGAGACTTCAATGTTTTGGATATTAAACATATCAAATGACTATTCATGTAAATTTAGCATTAAGTATATTTTTATGTGTTTAAAATAATTTCAAAGACTGGTAGTTTTGATTTGAAGTTTTAATAAGTTTTTAAATGTAAACCCTAATACAGGTGTTATGGGAATTTCACCTATTGATTCACAATGAAACGGTCTGACATTTTTACCTAACCCTTACTATGCATTATTTTTACTATTTCTGAGGTTTTATGGAGTTTCAGATATATTTGTACCAATATATGATTTATGAGCCTAAGTGACCATTAAATAGTCTAATTGCTTATTATTTGTGAAACAACATGTGATGTGTGCACTATTTGGTAACGTAGATGATTTTAATTGTATTTTCCTCAGAAATCAAAAATAATTCAATGAGATTAGTATATTTTATCATATTCGAGGCTTGCTCTTAATATATGATGTCTATGGTCGCATTAGCACATAAGATGATTGTTTGCTTATTTGAGTATACAAATTATAGTGGTTATATAATGTAAATTTTGATACAAGTTTAGCACTAAGAGTTCTGTAATGACTTATATTAGAGTTATGTTTTATCTAAATAAAAACCCTAATTTGGTAAGGGGTTAAGGAGATGGGGATTCAAGATTTAGAAATAGATATAGGGAGAATACACATGGACTTATGAATTTTTGTTTAATGTTTAGGTAAATACATTATGAACCAAGGGATCCATATTACATTAAGGATCTCCTAAAACAAGGTAAGTGGGCCATATCCATTAAATTGCATTATTTTGATGATTCATTCTACACCTTTCTACAAGTAACTTAGAGATTAAGTTACTTTTAGACTTTAGTGTTTCATATATTGTCATACTTTGGGAAATCAGATTTCATTCAGTTTGAGTTATGTTTCCAATTTATCAGACTTTAATAATTGAGATTTACATAACTTTAGATGCTTAATATTTCTATACTCAAGTTCAATTTTTTCTCTTAAGCCTTCAGACTCAGGTGTCATATATCTAATTTAAGTCATCTATTAAATAAGATTTTTAGATAAAGCCTTTTTTAGACAACAAGAACCTAGATTTCAGATTTTGTATCTATATTACTTATTGTGAGTAGTCATAAATTAGATTTGCATATTTAATAAGAGTCTAAGATCCAATATCAATTAGTTAGATACATATTTGAATTTTGCTTCAAAGTTTAGATTTAGATTTAATTCAAAATTTCAGAGATCAGAACAGAAATATAGACTCAAAGATTGAAATCAGGAATAGAAACAAAGATAAGAGGTTAAGATTCAGAAATCAGAGATGAGGGTTTGCAGTTTAAAACAATCGGTTCAACACTTGAACTGTGGGGTTTACAGTCCATTCAGTCAACATCCAACCAATGTTGTTTAATTTGAGTACCTAACTCTTTACGAATCAATTTTAAACCATATTCATGAATGAACTCCTGTTCTAAGTGTATCCTATGTGTGTGACCCTATAGGTTCCAAATTACATTGGTAGTGAATCTCCATAACTGACTTATGACATCACAAGCAATGAGCAGTATGTAGCAACACATCATTTCTACCCAAGTAATCTAGAATATTGGAGAACAACTTTAACCTACAATCTATGATTGGTGTTATAGTATTTGTATAATTCCTTTGTCACTCATATCCAGATTGAACTCCAGACATGGAATCATCATTCTCTCAATGTTCAATCCATGTTCCTTGAACTAGAGTAGACTGACTGGGATATATGTTACCTCAATATCATATATTGATTCACATGTGCATGTGCATGCTTTTCTCAGTCTCACTTATCAAGTGGACATGATATCAAACTCATGCAGGAGAGACAAATCCCATCTACATAACTCAAAATCATCCCCATGTGTCAAAATATACATGAGCACCACCTTTATGGTAACCCTTATTAAAAATTACAGTGGATGATGTTAATGTACATTGAACAACATGTGATGAGTTTAGTGATTTCAGGTCTAAGAACCACAATCACCAGCTTCACTATGAGAGATTATTATGACCACTAATTATGGTTTCCATGTGTTACTATGAAGGTGGGTCTGTCTGATACACTATTCTCCAACGAGTATCTAAGTGTTTGGTTTGATAGCACATATCATGACTGGTGAGATTTTGTCATCAACCAACACACATTCTGGTCATATGTGTCATTTTTGTCTATCATCCTTCCAGAATAACATCTGACTAGGGACAAAACAAGGATGTACATACTCATAACATTTGTATGATCTCATTGTTCAAGTCATCAGCCTGAAGACATATGTCATTGAGTAATGTAATTCTTTAGACATTTATTATGTTTCATCATTATCTCATAACTAATTAAAACAGAACAAATGGGAAGATTGCCTTTATAACTAAACAAATCATTTAAAAGATATGCCATCACAATCATCATATCATTGGCTCTCTAAGCATACTTATCAATAGACTCCCACTTACATTTAGATCCAATCACCCATGAATCTTATTCTTAATGTTCATTAACATGTCCATCATGTTTCTATTATGTATATAAGGTAATACACTCCTTTCAATAATTTTGTTTCTATAGAAAGATTCAACCAACCTCAATCATTAGAACATCTCCCATTGAGTCACTACACCTATCCCTTTTTATTATTTTAAGATTATTTTTCTATATAAATAGAAAATCTTTTGTATAAATGCATTTTAAAAATGAAATATAAAATTTGTATAAATCTAGAATTTGATAATAAATATAAAATAAACTCATATTTTCGAAAAAGAAGGATTTGGCTCAGGATTTGCCATCTTTGATTTGAGGATTTCTCTAAATTTGGAAGTTTTCACTTAGTAGGTTTCCATACCAAGGCTCAATACAATCAAATTTGTAGCGTATACCATTTTTGCCATATCACCCCTTTTTTATTTTTTATTTGACAGTGAGATTCCATTTTATTGTGATCCCAACGAACCCATTCTTTATGTTGATCTAAAATATTAAAACTATTGAATTATTGAATTAATTCAATACTTATTTGTTTATATGGTATATACATATATAGGATATATAATATACTATATACTACCATTTTTCTACCTGATTTCTATTTTTGTCTATATTCAATAACCCATATTTTTTGTTTTGTTCCAATCAACAAAAATATTCTATCATTGACGTAGCCACAATTCAATATGGATAAATATATCACACACACAATCCATATATACTTTTTTTTCATTTTTCTTAGTCAAACTGGATCTGAACCTGTGTATTTTTTACTTCTTTTCTCAAAACATCAGTGCAATGAAGGATCCCAAATTTGAGACTTTATACACCTAGAATAATCTCTTAAACGAGGGTATTCGTGCTTGGATGGTGGCTCAGGTTCAACCTCATGAAAAGCTTATATTCCTTGAGGAGGTTCTCCCATGTGGAAATGCTCTTTAATGGAACTTTCGTTTTATCTAGCCTTGACGCCCATGTGCTAATCCAGTGAATTAGCAACTTATGATATCATTGCATGTTACACATCTATTTGATGTATGACATCTCGTGTGAGATGAAATTGTCATAGTATGCTATCAGATATTCCTTGCATAACTAGTGCTCCATTGTTGTCATAGTATTTCTATTGTTTCATCAATGGTTGGAACATCTCATAAGTTCATCTCCATGAACTTCTAGATGCATACAATATCATTCTTGTGTTTGTAACACCAGGATACTCGGTTTTTCTTGTAGAATATAAATAATGGTCTGTAGTTTGGAACTCTTCCAACCTACAGTTCCTAGTTATACAGTCAAACATAAATATTTCAATCATAAATAAGCTTGCATAGATGTAACTCTTTATAGTGAACTCTTCCTTATTGCCAAATCCAAGGAACTAATCCTCAATGCTTCTCAAGTATTGATGGACGTTCTGTATGGTATTCCAATGACCTTCATGGGAATCTGACTAATATCATCTTGTCATTTCCAATATATATAAGATAATGAGATGGATACATCATATTGCATACATGATAGATCCATTTGCTAGTACATGCGGCATCTTACACATGTTTTTGTATTCTTTTACAAGAATTAGAATATAGTGTTCCTGAGAGACGAATTCCATGTACCATGGACGAATTATCTCTTATTGAATCCATCATATTGAACCCTTTAAGAATCTTGCCAATATATGTGCTCATAGTTAGGTCAAGAAACCTTCTAGAACTATCTCTATAGATCTCAATTTCTATCACATAGGATGTTTCTCCTAATCCTTCTTAAGAAGGTGATTTCCATTATGGGTTGCAATAATTGTAGTATGGAGATGTTATTCACATCAACATGTGTTATATATATGCTCCCAATGAATATTTTGTAATCACATATTTCATCTTTAGTTTGACTAAAGTCAAAGTGTTTGACTAAAGTCAAAGTGTTTGACTAAAGTCAAAGTGTTTGACTATTTTATCAAATCAAAGATTCCAACTCTGAGATGCTTGTTTCAACCTCTAGATTGATCTTCGTAGCTAATAAACTATATTTTCATTAGAGAAGTTATAAAACCTTCAGGTCATGTTATGTACACATCCTCTCAAATATTTCTATTAAGTAATATGGTTCTAATCTTCACAAGCCCAAATCTCATAGCATCGATAAGATGCAATAGAAAGAATTATCCTAATGGATATAACCATGAACAATTGGTAAATGGATTTCACCGTGTTCAACACTTGGAACTTTTTTGAAAACCATTGCAACCAATATGTCTTTTTAGGTTATCCATGTTGGTCTTCCTCTTCCCTCTGGGTTTTACCCCTTTAGCTGGTACTATCAAGGTCATACCTTGTTGATTAACATGGATTCAATTTTGGATACAATGACTTCAAGCCATTTCTCAGACTCTGGTCCCTCAGGTCCCTCAATAGCTTCTATATAGGTTGTTGGATCATCATCTTATGAGAAACTCACCGCATTTCAGAGTTATAAGATATCATATTATTTTAAACTCATGACTTGTTCTACTAGATCTAAGAGTTTTGTGTTACAAAAGGAAATTGAGAATCCACAACAATTTTTGATTCTCCTATTTCCTTTTGTACCTCCTTAGGTTCAATGTTTTCTTATTGGTCTCCAACTTTTTGAGTTCTGCTTTACTCCCACTGATTCCATTGAATTAAATTCCTCTTAAGGTGTTCAGTTATCCAAGTAACAAAAACTTTTGCTATTGGATTGAGGAAAGTAGTGTTCAACAAACTAACATTGTGATTTAACAAAAACAAGTTTCAATCCTCATCTTTTATAAAAGACATATTGGGACATATGCCATGCAGTATCTCATATGGTGTCTTTTAAACCATTCTATATGGTACATTGTTTTAGTGTAAAGCATGTGCCTAAAGGAAACTAGAAGATGAAATTAAATAATAATCATATCATGACTTATCAAGATGTGATTCCTTCTTTCAGATACATCATCATGTTTTACGTTGAGTTCATTGTGATACACTATCACAGACTATCCAGAAGGTCATCAAACTATTGATGTAAAGTATTTCAACATTGATCATATCAAAGTGTCTCAATACTTTTATCAAAGATATTCTTGTACTTCACTCATAATCTTCTTGAACACTTCAAGAGATTCATGTTTATATTTCACTAAATACAAGTTATCATATATACTAAGATCATCACTAAATATTATGAGGTACAAATAACTACCTCTAGCATTTATTATAAAAGTCTTTATACATCATTATGTACACGTCCTAATAGAATGCTTATTCTCCCACTATATGTAGTGAGAGTTGTCATGTTGTGCATAAATAAGACTTGCATGTCTCTTATTGGTTCAATAACCAAAAGAGTGTATATAAACATCATTATATATTGTATCTTCGCATTTCTCATTTGTGTACTCTAAATGATTATGCTATAGGTATTTGTTGTTTGAGATACCATATTTTGATCCTTTTGGTATTTACATTATAAACATTCATCTTTGGATCTTTCAAACAAAGATCATAAGACATTTGGGGCATTTCCATACAAGATCACATCTTTGAAAATAGAACAATAACTAAATCATCCTTGTCCATAAAAGATGTAGAAAGTAAAATGTTTCTATTATTGGCATAAATGAAATAGCAGTTCATTAACTCTATTACATGCCTTGTGGCCCGAGATAATATAAGTTCTGACTGAAGTAGTAGAAACTCTTGCATAAATAGACTGATCTCGTCCTTTCATAAAGGCCTTACATCTTTTCAGATCCTACACATTTGAACATATGTGAGATCTACATCTGATATCAGATACCCATGGATGAAGAAGTAGCCAAAGTTATCTCATAACATATATACCTGAAGTGGAGATCTCTATCCTCTCCATCTTCTTCTTTAGTTCCTATAGGTAGATAGGAAATTCCTCTTCCAGTGTCCAGGATGATGACAATTGCCTATCTTATCCACCCCTCCCTTTGCCTTGAGTGTTGAAGATTTGGACTTCTGGCCATCTTTAGAACTCTTTTTAGCTTTGCCTTTGCCTTTAGACCTCCCCTTAGGTTTCCAAATCATCATCAAAAACTTGGGTTTGTCTTTATTGATTTGTGCCTCGACTATTATCAACATGCCAAGTAACTTTGTCAATGGCTTGACAAAGTCATTCATGTTGTAATTCATGAAAAACTGACTATATGACTCTGGTAGAGACTGTAGAATCACATTAGTGGCCAACATTTCACCCAAATGGAATCCCACTTTAGAAAGGTTCTCCACATACCCAATGAGCTTGAGAACATGAGGTCCTACTGGACCTCCTTATTCCATGTTACATTTGGACAACGCCTTGGAGACATCATATCTTTCATGTCTTGCCTGATCTTGGAATGTGTTCTTAAGATATGTAACCATCTTAATAACATTCATGTCCTCATGCTTCATCTACAACTCATAGTTCATCGAGCACAACATTAGGCACTTGACATCAATGGCATCTTTAGTGTGCTTCTTGTAAGCATCCATGTCAGGCTTAGGTGCATTGGGAAGAAGTTCATCTGGCTCTAGTATATCTAGGATATAGAGATTGGGCTCATGTGTGAGAACAATTCTCAGTGTCCTGAACCAGTCATGGAAATTATTCCCATTTAGCTTTTCCTTCTCAAGGACTAATAATAGAGAAAAATTGTAGTTGGTTGTCATTTGGCTCTACAAGAGAAATTTGTAATTTTGCCAAAACATTTTTGATTTAATTGAATTGAGTAAAATTTGGTGATGTTTAATTAGTCCTTTAAATAACTATAACTCTCATTGTTTTGTTCAAATTGATAACCCTCAATTATCAATTCAGAAGATTGCAGTTCACAAACTTTTAATGACCCAAGATCTAAAATAATTGAGTTATTACCCAAACAATGCCATCATCCATAATAAATCATTAAGGTAGGCAATATTTTCCAATTGTGTCTTATGAAATTCTTGGATAGATGGTATGTGCAACTCTTTTTCATAGTCATCTGCATGCTTCAAGGTACTTAATCTCATTAAGGACACCCAATTACGGTTGACTCAAGTGCCAACATGATAGAAATGCACCTCAGTTGGCAGGACCACATAACTACCATCACACTTCCACGAGATGCATAGCGCACCATGCTCGACATGCCCACACATAATCGATCAAGATTATCATGTGTGTTGCTAATGGAAAGCATCTTAGGCTTAATATTTTTGTTGAGAGATTTAATATTTATAAATATATATATACATATACATATACAATCGCCACATATCACAGTATGTATCATCTACATGCTATATTGCACAAAAATAAACATGCAATATAAAACATTAGTGATGGTTATGACCATAATACTGAAATTCCTTGGAGCCACACAGAATTACTACCACCTAGGTCTACATCATATGCATGAACTTGTTGTTGGTTTAGATATGCCTTTGAACCAATCTGAGTTGATATGTTCAACCCTTAAACTGGTTGGATCGCCCTTGGTTGGTCAGTTGTTCTGTCAAACTGGTCGGTTGGCCTCAGGTCCAACATATTTGTGACATCTCCAACTGATTGGTTGGACCACCATCTGGCCGGTTCATCTCCTGTGTTGATCCTCCTTGGTCCTCCAGTTGGTTGTCTCATCTTTGCGACGGTCGGTTCATCTTGCGCTGAGCGTCATCATCATTGTAACAAGAATATAAAGGCTATCCTAATTCTACTAAACTTATTACATGGTAATGGAGAAACCTTGAGTTAAAATTATATGAAAGCATATGAAGCAAAGAGTAATACTTTTACATGTTGAAAGAAGAAGGTAAAGGCTCAGTATGCAAATCAAGATGTAAACAACATAAAAAAACATGCAACCACATACATATATTTGGGTTATTGGTTATAACCATGCTACACATCCACCATCAAAACCAAATTTAGGGTGTCACGTGTAAATTGCATATATATATATATATATATATATATATAGAGAGAGAGAGAGAGAGTCAGGCTAGAATACACTCAAGTGTATTCGGAGTAGAACACACGCAAGTAGTTTTTCATGATGCAATGTTTTTTTCAACAATCTAATCCATCGATCTTCTTAAACATCTTGTGAATAGCTCATACGCAAAATTTGAGCCCATTTGGACATTTATAGGTCATGTTATAAAGACTGCAAAAATTATGCATTTCAAATTAGTTTCGCACGTCGGTTTTTGTTGCCCTTGGATGAGTGACTTACACTCATCCAAATTGGCTCAAAATTTGTATGTGGCCTAGTTGTAGTATGACGGTGAAGATCAATGGTTTACATTTTGCAAAAAATAGTCTTGATATGAAAACACACTTGAGTGTATTCGTGTGATTTGTATACTCGAGTGTATTCTAGCCTGACTCTCTCTCTCTCTCTCTCTATATATATATATATATATATATATATATATATATATATTAGTTTGGGATCATATATGGTATTTAATTGGATATGCACATTAATCATTTTAAATATTTAGATTGTATGCAACAAATGAAAAGAGAAAACAAAAAATGGATCATATTGGTTAAATCCCAAAACATAGTATATTGACATGGCTCTGATACAACTATTAGGGAATATGGCATCATGATAGGCAGAAAAAAAAAATTTATCTTCCATATAACTCTTTAACATATGATTATGTCAATAACTATTTAATGGGAAGGATGGTTTATGAGGTCATACCTGGTCTTGGAGCAAATCCAGTGACAATTCCCTCATTATAGTATGCATCTTTCTTCAAGTTCCACTTGAATGGCTTCAGCAACATCCCTGGTTGATCACCATGGACAATAGCTTGACCTTATCCTCCTAATGAGAAAGACTCCTTGCATCTATAATAGTCAACATGGACCACCAAGAACTCCTATCATTCTAGTAGAACTAATAAGAAGGAGTAGTCCCTTCTCGTTGGTGTACTAGCACCAAGTTGCTCTTCCAAAATTGTTCTCCCTTTCTATCCCTCCCTTTATCAAGTAGGACTTGCTCGCATTCTCTTGGTGAGCACAATGAGAGAGTACAAACAATTGTCATAGGCAATTGAGTTGTGTTGAGAAGCCCCCAATATCCCTCTATTTATAGGAGGGTTAAGGTTAGGGTTCCCAGTCTCACTGGGGGCAGAATGGGAGCAGAATGGGCCAAAATTTCATGAATTTTCACATACTATGAATGGAAAAACAATCGGTTTAGAGGTGAAGCGATTGGTTGGCATGTGAGTTGATCAGTTCAACCCTTGAATGGGTTGACCCGATCATTTCATCATGTTTCCCAAACACAATTGTATTGGATATTAATATACAATTTAATGCACAACATGATGTCAACACTAATCCTTGAATCGATCGAATTGATCCACTAAACAATCAGTTCACAACCCGAGTTAGTCGATTCATGAACATGAGCCAATCTATTCACTTCCTGAACTGGGCAGTTCATGGTCCAGACTGCCAAAGTTGGTTCAATTGACCTGAAACTATAAAAGATCGGTTTTACATTTGAACTAGTCGATTGATGGTCTAGTTAGTCAACATCTAACCAATGTTGTTCAAATTGAATACCTAACTCTTTAGTAATTAAATTTAAACCATATTCATGGATGAACTCCTATTCAAAGTGAATCCTATGTGTGTGCCCTATAGATTCCAAGTTAGGTTAGCATTCAATGTCCACAAATGACTTATGACATCACAAGCAATGAGCACTATCTAGCAACACATCACTGCTACCCAAGTAATCTGGAAATTTGGAGAACAACTTCAGCCTACTATCTGTCATTGGTGTTATAGGTATTGTATAATTCCTTTGTCACAGATATCTAGATTGAACTCCAGACATAGAATCATCATCCTCTCATTGTTCAATCCATGTTCCTTGAACTAGAGTATACTGTCTGAGATATATGTGACCTCAATATCATATATTTATTCACATGTGCATGCAAATGATTTTTTCAGTCTCACTTATCAAGAGGTTGAGATATCAAAATCTTGTAGGAGGGACAAATCCCATCTATGCCACTCACACTCACCCCCATGTGTCACAATGTACTTGAGAACAACCTTTATGGTAACCCTTATTCAAAGTCACAGTGGATGAAGTTAAAGTATGTTAAACAACATGTGATGAGAGTAACGATTTTAGTCTAAGAACCACAATCACCACATTCACTATGAGAGATGATTATGACCATCAATTATGGTTTCCATGTGTCACTCTCAAGGTGTGTCTGTCAGATACATTATTCTCTACTAAGTATCTATGTGTTTGGTTTGATATCAAATATCATGATTGATGAGATTCCATCATCAACCAACACACACTCTAGTCTTATGTGTCATTGTTGTCTACTATCCTTCCACAATAACATGCAACTAGGGTCATAAAACAATGTACATACTTTTAACATCCATAAGATCTCATTGTTTAGGTCATCAACCCAAAGACATGCATCATTGAGTAATGTCATTCTTTAGGCATTTATTATGTTTCATCATTATCTCAAAACTAATTAAAACAAAACAAATTGGATAGTTTCCTTTATAATTAATCAAATCTTTTACAAGATATGACATCACAATTATAATATGATTGGATATCTGGGCATACTTACCAATAGTTTCCATGTTGGTTTTGGTTTCCTTCACTACCAGGTGAGTTATATAACCCTAAATGCTTTTCTTGCCTACCTTCTATACACATGTCATTAGTATAACTTTAGGACTTCTAAAATAGAAAAATATGGTCTTTTTAGTACTATTTTGCATCACAACATGATGATGATGAGAATCTTTAAGCTTTACTTATCCTTCATGAACGTTTTCTTATGGTATTATGAACCTTCCTAGGGTATGAAACGATTGAAATCTCAAAGTATAAGTTCTCAAACTTCCAAATACCATGTATGTGATGTCTTGGTACCTAAGAGACAAATCAACTTGACCCATATGTTATGCCTTGCAGCTTGTTGAACATCTTATGCAATAATGGGAACTGAAATTATTGTTGTGATGTTGTAACAATGGTTGGACGAAACCCTAGTATTGAAAACAACTCTTTTATTATAAGTTTGAGTGTATGGACACTTATGACTAGAGTTACATGAAACTGTTTAAACATTTTACATCTTATGAGGTTGCAAATCCCAATGGATTTGTAAGAACCTTTTTCTTGAACTTTTGTACTTTATTGATGCATCTAATATATAATAAATTGACTTAAGTAATCAAGTGTAACCCTAATTAAGTAGTTCCCTAATACCATAGAACTATTCTAGTGTTAGAACTTGCTGGATAGGGAAACGAGTAATCTAAATGGATCCTAGAGTCGTATACTATTGAGTATATCTGGGTGCAGGGAGGGTATATCCATGTCATCCTAATCCCTAGATTTTGGAATTGTTGAGGCCGTCTCTCATACATTGAAACAACCGAGAGAGGCAATGGTTGTAACTCATATTTGAGGGTTGTATACCCTAGTTTCTAGTATCATGGCTTGTGTACCTAGGACATAATAGGCTTTTTAGTAGTTGGGTTGATGTTCCACTATAGTGGTTGTACCAACAGAGGGAAGAGAATATAGGATTATGGTCATCCTAGATCTTATACGGGGCTGATTTCTGGTCATCCTAGATCTTATACGGGGCTGATTTAGACTTTGTGGTGGTCAACTAGTAGTTTTATGGCATGCTTCAAACTACCCAAGGCTTAATAAAATATGTAATCCAACCATGAAGTATAACTATTAGCGTTACTTGGTGAATCACATTGGATGATGCTCATTGTTATGAATCTTATGATTTATACATAATTTATAATGTTGTAAGAGAAATAAAATGTATTTATAAAGTGTGCTTAATCTTTTATATAAGTTGCAAAGTCTTTTCACTCTAAAATACTATCTACTTTAACTATTTAAAGAACACAAAACTGGTAGGCATTATATGTTTTTGGAGTTATATCTCTCATTGGGACATGGTTCTCACCTTGTGGGTTACCACAACCTTTTTTAGGTGATTTATAATGTAGTAAGAGAAATCAAATGTATTTATAAGGTGTGCTTGATCTTTTATATGAGTTGCAAAGTCTTTTAAGTGTAATATACTATCAACTTTAACTATTTAAAGAGAATAAACATGGTAAGCATTACAAATTTTTGAGTTATATCTTTCATTGGGACATGGTTCTCACCTCGTGGGATCCTTTTTTAGGTAACCTATAGTCTCATCAGACGCAGAGTGACAAAGAGGTGCAATTTGAAGATCTATAGTGACTGAAGGTTGGATGGGTTTTGTAGAGTCCTATATTTGTCCATGTACGCTCAAGTCCAAATGGGGAGTTTTGTACATCATCTATACTGATTCGAGTTTTTGGTTATAAGCCTTGGTCAATGTATAATGTAAATTTTGTAATTATGCTGACAACATCTGATGTATACATGTTGTGTCTATAGTCACTAAACTTTTGTAAAGTCACATGGTAGGAGTATACATATATGAAGTCGGACCCTTATATAAATGTTTCCTTTGACACATTTGGAAATTTTTAATTTGGGTTTAACTTTGTGTCATTTCTGGTAATGTGTTTAATTAGTGTTTGATCAACATTTCGATTTTGAGTAATCTCATTTAGCATGACAGTTTGCTACATTTGGTGGTATTAGAGCCTTAGGTTCGTTGACTCTACAAGGACATATGATTTGGGTAGTTGTGTCTATTGTTACATAATCCAACTTATCTAACCATGATTTATTGTTATGTAGATATGTCTAGAGAATGTGAAGAGAATGCATAGAGTAGTTTTGTGGTTCCTAGAGGTGGCGATAAGAGACAAGTACCATATGGAGGAATACCGCAGATAGGGCCAAAGCAGCCTGTTTCACTTCCATTCAATGCTTTGAACGTAGCTGACACAAACTTTTAGACTGTGTTTTGATAGCTAATAGCAATGGTTATGCATCTGGAGGATAGGGCGTGTGCACCTCAACCAAGGGGGATGATATGTAGTTGAAAGAGTTGGAGAAGGGATTCAGGATTTTGAACATCTTCGAGGAGGACATAGTGAAGCGTGCAATCTACCTTTTGAAGAGTAGTGTTGGCCAATGGTTGGCCATGATGTGTATAACCATATAAGAAAATGTATCTAGTAGAAAAAAAATAATAAAGAAATCATCAATGAAAAATTCAAATTAGACTCTTTTCATCTTGAACGCATACCTTATTTATTTCATTTTCCTTATGAATCATACATATACCTAGTTTATTTGAAGTCTTTTAAAATCAACAAACCAATCTGATTGTCTTTTGTCCTTTGGCTCTCTTTTCTGATCTAATATACATTAAAACCAAAAATCTACAAAAGTAATGGAGAACAAATTGGTATGCTAGTCCTTTCTGAATGGTGAATCATATAGATCTAAAAACAAAATTATAATAAGAAGAATGTAGTATCATAAGGTTCCTATTTGTGACGTGTTCAAGGAATCACAGAAGACAAGTTGCATCATCAACAAGTAATCCAAATGTATCAAAACTAAAAGGAAAAAAATGGTTGTGATTTACCATTCAAGTTTCATCTTGCTTTTGTACCTTTTATGTAGTGGCATTGCCAGCTATCTGGCCTGCTTTAAAGTTACTTGAAATAATACTTGCCAGAGGAGAGACTTTAGTGAGGTCAACACATGTGTGTTATCTATCTATTCAATCAAATAACAAGATGTCAATAGGATGTTGAGAGTGAATATCATTAGGTTGTGTGCCAAGAAAGGGTACAAGAGCCTCTTTTAGAAACTTTAACCCAAAAAACTCCCCCAATCAATTTATATTTTGGTAAAAAAGTCTCACTTACTCATTTTCTCCTCCTTATTTTTCTCTCTTATATATTAAAAAAATCTAATTGTGGCAACAAACTATCCCACTATTTCTGTCTCTCATCCACCTTTCTATCCCACCCTCTCTTCATCTGAAACCATGTATCCTTCCCAAATCTCTCCACCACTCTTGATATCTCTTTCTATCCCACAAGGAAAATGATACACATCACCCCACTTATACCTGATTCCATACCCTATTCCCACTCCCAATAACTAGACCAATAAGAATATGTCATTTTAGTGGAATACAGTAAGCAATAAGGAAAGAAGTGAGAGGAAGTGGGAGGAAAGTATGCAAAAGAGAAATCAAAGAGAGAGAAAATTATTTTCCTTCAAATATTAAAATCTTAATGAATTTTTAACATCCCAACAAGTCTATTGTTGACATATATTTGAAAACAAAATCAAATATAAAAATAAAGAATGAGTATCATCATATATGTGTTTATATACAAAAAGTGAGTATTATCAACAAAAATATATATACAATACTTATTTTTAATCAACAAAAAAAATCTAAAATATAATTGAAGATATTGTCTTTCTAAAACCAATACTTCATTGGGTGATAGTACTCATTCTTGAGTAACACATTAGCTCATGTGTTGTTTTTTGTATAGAACTCATTTTTATGTTATTATTTTTAAAGTGTGTAATGTGCTTTATTTTATGGAGACAATACTTATTTTAAAATGTAATGGCATAAAAAATGAGTGATGCTCATAAAAATATAATGTATTCATCATTGTATTGCTTATTTTAAAATATAATTGCATCAAAAAATGAGTACTTTACCAAATATAACAACATTAAATACTCATTTTTGAGTTAGTTTGTTATTTAGGAAATGAGTGCCCCTCAATATTCAATAGTCATTTGTATATTTGTTTTATTTTTTTTAACAAATATGTCAACATTAGTCTTTCTGGATTATATTTTTATAAGGATTCTAGTCATTTTTATTTTGTCAAAAAAAAAATCAACAGTTTGAAATTATAACAAAACAAGTTCATCTCTCCATTTTTTCATTTTTTAGCTCTTTTCTCCCTTTTCTTTTCTCTTTCTCTTTCTTGCTACATGGCACCTAATCCTTATTTGCTCAAAGTAGTGGACTACGACTATAGATGCGGTGAAAAAAATAGGAGTGTGTATCACTACTACTAAACCTCTCTCAACTAATCCCTAATTTGTATGTCCCTCGCTCTCTTTTCCTTGACCAACAACTACTTATCACTTCCCAACCCCACTTCTCCATTCTCTATTTTCTAGTTATTATGAAATAATGGAAAATTTAATGTTGTTGATTTAGTACCCCGATTTTTTACTACTTAGAAGAAAACACGTTCTATAGTTCAACACATGTTCTCTCTCTGATAATTGATGTTTCCATGTTGTTTGTATAATTGATATGGATGTATCTGCTCTTTTATAATCTTGTACTCACACTAAAGTGGGGCTCTAATAACCCACTTAACTGGCCTCACTCCTATATGCATAGGAGGATATGTACTTTCTTTTTACTTACTATATACATATTAATTTCTACATGGTGTAAAATCAAATGCATAACACTACCCTCTCCCCTTTTCCCTCTTTCTCCCTCCCATTCAAACCTGGTGGTCGGCCCTAACCTAGGAGTCATCTCCTTCTCCCTCTCTCCCCCACATGTCACCTCTCATCCTCTCTCTCCTTTCCTCGGCAAGGCCAACAATAATGCCACCCATCCCTCTCCTCCCCTGCCCACCCCTCCATCCCTCCTTTCACGAAGCAGTAGGAGGCACACAAGGGCATTGTTTTGCAGCCAGTGTGCTAGCAGTGGCTGACCACCACCTATGTGGCCATGGAGTTGTAAAGGAATTTTGAAGGAGTTCCTCACTTTCCTTCCCCCCTCTCTTATTATGTACACGTTCTTCACTTTTATGTTATTATTGTATAAACAAAGATAGAGATCAAAGACCTCTTTCTGAATTATAAAGTACTAAAAAGAAGAAGGGGCACAACTTTTATCCTTGTTCCTCACCATGTGGTTCCTTTAATCCATATGACTGAGTATTTTTCTTGAAACTTGGGGATTTTCTTGTTCATTTATTCTATCGTGCCATTAATCAGAAACCACTTATTGATATCTATTGAGATCCATTCCAGTAGTATCAATCCTCTTTCTATCGAGTTTCATTCTGATGGTATTGCTTTCTTCCTACCAAGTTTCATTCTGGTAGTGCCACTCCTCCTATCGAGTTTCTATTCTGGTAGTACTTTTTATCTATTCTTTGTACAGCGCGACATTCTGACACCTTAGTATATATGTTATGTTCTTTGTATTGTGTTATATTTTGATACCTTTACTCTTTGTTTGTGTCACACTTCTTATTCTAGTACTAGTATTTGCATAGCATGGGTGACTCCACCAAGCCTCCACATACCATTATCTATAATGAGATGCCCCATATTAATGCTATCAAGCTCAATGATGATTTTTTTTACTATAGATGAATGGTGTTTAGACATTTTTAAAATCATGGGGTAAACTCAAGTTATCTGTAGCATCCAACTCACAAAACATAATTAACTAATGCGGAAGCGTTCACCAAGCAGCGGATTATAGAAAATCACTAAAAATTAAAACCTTTTTCAAAGAGACCCAATCATAGGAAAACTCTTTCAACAAGAACCAATGTATTACATTTACATCATGGTTCATAAGTATATATCTTATACCATCTCTTTTCAAGGGTTACAACATCAACTGCCTTGTTAAAAGCTAAACACAGACAACATAATAACCTCGAGGCATCAAGCCAAAATCTCAAAACGATACATTAAAAGCACTAAGTACTAACTCCGAGGACCTGAGAGTACAGAGACGACACATAGGACTTCTATCTACCAAACACGATAGACAGCACACTCAACCTGAGTTGTCACTGCTGTCCTTGTAGCTGCTGATGTTCTTCATCTGCAAGTTATACTCAGACTCTTTCGCACTCGTCCACCTAAAAATGTTAGTTCCCGCGGGGGTGAGACAATTGAAAATTGCCCCAGCGAGAGATATAACTCTCCGCCAGAAACATCATTATTGTAGTTTAATTAATATAAAATTGAGCAGAGGATAAGCAATTTAGATCATTCTCATCTTTTAAAGTATTACACATATCTATGATTGAATAATAATTCAACTATTCCTTTTATAAGGAATAGAAAGAACATGTATAACATTTATCTACCATACATTTTCAACATCTCAAGCTTTGCTCATGTCATTCATTATTCTGATGTGTCACCCATGATTCATTCTTGTTTCTATTTGTTGGCCTTAGCCAATCTGCTAAACAGGTATTCACTTATGCCAGACATGTGATTATATATATCATCATGTCTTATTCAAGCATTAAACTATATCAATCAGGTATAAATGTTTCAGGCATTGGACTATACCAATCCTGATTACACAGCCAGGCATTGGACTTTAATCAACCCTAATTACAGGCATTAAGCCTCTGCCAGGTATTTCTAATTATAGAGGCATGGATAGCATGCGAAACATAACTATCAACATGAGATATCTAGAATCATGATTATAATCAACAGTAGCAGTAAAATATCAGCATAAGCATGACTATTGTATGTACACATTTACAGTCTTATGCATATCCACAACATAAGTATAATTACTATCTCTTAGTTGCACTAAGCATCATCTTTATGTAAAGAGAATAAACAAGGGTTATCATCCAATGTGAAGCGTCATGTATAACCCTAAACAGATATGCTATACGGCTGTATTATATCTTTTATTATGCCCTGGGGAATTTGAATCGTACCATTCAAAGTCCAACCGACCCCTGCGAAGGGCTATTCGGTTCCGTACAAGATCTAGGAGTACCGGCATCCTAAGATCTCTTCCCCTCGGTCAGTACGAGTAAACTGCAGTGACATACCAGTCAAACTGCCAACAGTGACATATAGTCAACTGATAACAACTAGTCCGTACTTGGTACAAGTTATGACACTAGAAAACAGGGTATACAAAACCCTCTAATCCGAGGTACAACCGCAGCTGTCCTCAATCACATCAAATATTTGAGGCATGACCATAGCCATCCTCCGTAACCTGCAATTGTGGATGACAAGTATATATATATCCTCAACCTGCCACCCCCACATATTCAACAATATGCGCTCCGAGTTTCCCTTAGGAATACTCGTTTCACCATCCAGCAAGTTCTGACACTGAAGATGGTTCTACGGCACAGGGCACTACATGATTAGAGTTGCACTTAATTAGTTATGCCAATTGGGTGAATTAAGGCTGCATCAAACAAGTGGACATACAAACCCTAATTCATTTCTAGCAAGCATATAAATATCAAAACCTGAAAAGATATAAAACATATGAAACATAATTTCTCATCTCATCATCACATGGTAATATTCACTTGCCATTCATGAGATTACACCAATCATCATATTATTACAGGATATAAATCCTTTTCACAATATCACAGGGTATCAACTCTTATCAACATAAGAGGAATACACCTCATTCAGGGCTCAACAATGCCCAAAAGTCATTAAGACCATCATACTATCACAGGATATAAATCCTTTTCACAATAACACAGGGAATCAACCCTTATCAACACAAGAGGATTACACCTCATTCAGGGATCAATCATGCCCATGAAACATCTTGTTACCTCTTACTAGGTAACATCTAACCATATGGCTCACAAGGCCATTAAACATCTTGTCACCTCTCACTAGGCAACAATGACATATTAACTCATGTAATATAATAGTAACAACACTATTTCCTCCATAGGGTTAGGGTTTACTATTCACATCAATTAGGGTTTCATGTTCATTTTATCAATCCAACCCTAATATATTGTTCCATACATCTAGGAGCATCCATCGACATTCCAAACATTTAATATTCTTATCATTTATCATTAAATGATCATCAACACAAGGTATGAGTTTATCTCTCATCCTTATCATGGTATGATTACATCATACTCATTTTAGCTTACTTATCAAGTATGTTAAACTCATTACATTTCATTGTAACAATTTACATAACACTCTCCTTGTGTATCTTATCCAAAAATATTGGATTTGAGATGTATCAAGGTATATCAACCCTGAAATGCTAAATGTGATATCTATCATGTATCAATGTATCACTTCCCTCATCAATTCTATCTTACTTGAGTTTATTAACTTATATTATAATAAGGAATGTCACATCTTAATACTTTCATCCACCAAACTATCACCTTTACCATGATGTGCATAAATCACACACAAGGATTGTCCAACTATCTTCAATGATATGGACTCATCTCAAGTTAAGGCATTGCTTATTATAAGGTTGCCTATAGTCAAACACTTGAGATATTTCATCGTTATAGGGTATTATCCATTATTTCATCATTAAGGTTTACTCATATCATTACCAAGACATTAGGGTTGTGATTTTTCATCATATTGCCCATGATTAGAATTCCATGCACTATAGCCCAAATTTAGGGTTTCACATAGCTTTACTATGTGTTAGGTTTAAGGTTTCATATGACATCTCCCTCAATTAGGGTTTCACATGGAATCATCCTCAATTAGGGTTTCTCATGGAATCACCCTCAATTAGGGTTTCACTAATCATCCCAATTAGGGTTTCATTCAATTACCCATAAATTAGGGATTCATTATTCCTCCAATTAGGGTTTGGTATTTCATTACCTTAAATTAGAGTTACCCAAGTCATTACCCTTAATTAAGGTTACACTATTACCCTTAATTAGGGTTACACTATTACACTTAATTAGGGTTACACTATTACCCTAGATTAGGGTTTCACTCAGAATTTCCCTAAATCAGGGTCAAGGTTCATTAACCTTCTCAATTAGGGTTTCTTGATCTCTTTACTAAGGATCATACCCTAAATAACCATATGAATCATACTCATGTATGAATTCATTTATATCATTCTATCCACTTGATTTGGTTACATCAACCATCCGATCAAATACAAACAACTATGTTTGACATAGTTATTGCTTCCATAAACAATTAGGGTTTGCTTAATTGAATAGACTTCAACTCACGATTCCTTGGGAGTTAATCACTAAAATTTGGTGAGTCATTAGAACACATCATTAGGAACAGTAATACCAAACATTCAACCCTTGGTCAAAGTATTCAAACGGTCTTGAGACCGTTTACTCAAAAAGGTCAATTAAATCAGATTGAAAATCAGCACTTAATTCAATTAGGTTACCCTAATAGATTAGGCTTCAACTCACGATTCCTTGGGAGTTAATCCCTCAAATTTGGAGGGTCATTAACCAACATCATTATAAACAGGAATCCCAAACGGTCAATGCTTGGTCAACACACTCAAACGGTCTTGAAACCGTTTTCCCAAACAGGTCAAGTTGATCAGGTTGAAAATCAACATTTAATTCAATTCGATTTATCTAATTGATTGGCCTTCAACTCACGATTCCTTTGGAGTTAACCCCTAAATTTTGGAGGGTCATTAGCCTACATAATTAGGAACAAGATTCCCAAACGTTCAACGCTTGTTCAACCATATGAAATGGTCGTGAAACCGTTTTCCCTAAAACGGTTTGCTGAAACCGCATAGCCAATCAATTTAAAACGATTTGGAATAGATATCAAGACCATTTGGCTTGGTACTTTTCTTTGGATAAGCATCTAGGATGATGTCATCATCCCCTTTCTTCGAACAACCAAGAACAGCAACCGTTATTGATGGAAATTGCAGCAAGGAAACAAGTATGTATCAAATTGAAGAAAACAATCAACAAAGCATAATTGATTGATGCAATAGCAATGATTAAGGGTTTGAGTTATAAAACCCGCCTCCAATTGAGCTTCACAGCTCCAAGATCACGTCAACAATGGTGGATGAAGTTTTTGCAACTCCCCCTAGGCTCGTCCCCAAGCTTTTGGATGAAAAAGTTGGCTAGGGTTGAAGAGGAGATCAAAATAAGAAGAAATCAATGATTTATTTTTTATTTCCACCATGGAATCAAGGAGAACGAAGGTCAAGGACCTTACCAACAGGTTGGGGTCGTCCTCCTGCTCCTCCACAGCTCCTTAGTCGTTTTCCAAGCAAGGGGAAAGAAAAGAATCCGAAATAGCCTTTGTTTTGGCTTGGTAAAGGTACTTTTATAAGAAATTCCATGAGAGAGAAAATGCCTTATAAAAATGCATTTAATTCCAAAATTGGTGCCGCCTCTTCCCCCTTTCATTCCTTGGATACGAGGCTATCCCATTTGCCTCTTATTCCTCTTAATTATCCTCAATTTAAAGAAAAGCAAATTAAGCACCTTAGATCATATTATAATAATATTCCAATTTGAGTGGATATTACTTTTCTTTATAATAATGGTGAGTGGGTTATCCACTTGCTTGAGATATTTTCGTGGCCTATAAAAGGCACAACTGTGTTCACACTTGAGCAAATTCAACCATCTCGTTTTTGGTTGAAGGCCCTTCAATTATTATATTTGTTTTTACACTAAATTGAATTAGGGTTTCAATTAGGATTAAATCTTGATTATTTTAATATCAAGATTCTCTCTCCTCCAACTTAATTCAAATGAGGTGCCCCTCTCATTTTCTTTTCTCTACTTGATGCCAAGAAACATTAGGGACCTTATTGAAGTGGTAATTTACATATTACACCCTGGGGTTTGGGTAAATTGCACACTACACCAAAACTAGGTTTTCATGCACATACATTGCTTTATCAGCTCTTTCTTGGTATTTAGGCTTCCATAAGCCATACCTCAGCATCATCTTTACTCTCATGATGATTCAACACATGAGGAACATATTATCATGCACAATTTGCACTTAAACCCCTCAATTTGGGTAATTTGCACTTTAGTCCAAAACAGGCAAAACATTGATTTCAACAATGTTCAAAAAGGATAAGAATTGTAATATAAGTTCTTCTTGAACCATAATTACCTTTCACAAGATGAGATTAAGCATTTAATCATCTTTCTTAATCAAAACACCTAGGGTTAAAGTATAACCCAGGTCAGGGGTGTTACAAATTATAAACCCCTAACAAGGATTTCGTCCTCGAAATCCAGATAAAGGAAGACATATGTATATTATTCATCATACTATCTAGTCTTCACATATCATCTCCTTATTATAGATACACGATAAAACTTTGATCAGCACCAAGTGCTTCCATACAAAATTCTCATAGAACCAACACACAAGGCACATGCCCCACTGTCCCTCATCATTGACTATAGAGTCAACTTTGTGTCAAATAACACTTTTCTTATTCAGAGAAGCATCATACAATCTTTATTAGTATCATGTTTATGCAGAGCATAAACCCCTAACATATGATGTTCATATTATTATAATCAGACTAATTTCACAGTTGACCAATCCAGGTAGCCAACCTAACCCATCTGATATCTCTCAGATACCATAATCTTTCACCTTGATATCTATCACATGTATTGGAAACACATCATATATATCTCTTCCTTTCATCTTGGAACATTATGTGTTTCATATGTCCTCATCTTGGGACCAAAGTCCAAGATAACTGATACTTTTCTAAGTATCCATCACATGAACACATTTATCTTATGCACATCAAGTGTCCTAAGTCCTACTTGATTGTCATGTCCCTGAAAGGAAAGAAAACAAGGATTCATATTCCTCTTATTAATTTATGTATTTTCAACTATTCATGAACCATTTACTCTTTATCTCATCCTAGGTTCCTTGCCTTTAGCATTGAAATTTGTAAGGATGATTTCATGTCATTATCCCTTTCTTTATTATTATCTAGCATGTTTATGATTATCTCATGATCTCATCACATTTCCCATTTCCTTATTATGGGAAAGATCTTTATTATGCTGGCATCATTATTGAACAGGGTTCATCTCCGTCATTCTTATTCTTATCTTATGAGGAGTACACTTTTAGTTCCTCATACAACATACTCATCTGAGATTATCTCAGACTTCTCTTTCTTATGCATGGGATATGACACATTTATTCATTCCATATTTCTAATTTCATGATACTCATTAGATTGTCTCAGAATGACTACTTGATCAGAGCAATCAAAAAGACAACAATCTAAGAGTTTCCATACCCACTTTATCATCAATAGTTGTATACCTGGCCAGGGTATATAAATACTGAGATTAAGTGGTATGCACTTTGTATACTATCATATTTCTTCTTTTCATATTATCACAAGCATAAGACTTAACATCCCTGAATTTCATTCAGGCATCTCTTCTGTACCTCATCATTTCTCAAGGAGGTAAGAACAACATAAAACATTTGTAATGTTTTACTATGAAAAACATAAGTCCTCATAGGACTAATCAAGGAAAGTTCAATCAATTCCTTTCTCAGTCTATCTAGGAATTCATAAAATGACATATTTGAATGACATTATCTTGTCTAACTTGTCATAATTCATGAATTATTCACTGCGTCAGGCTAACTCTGCCTCAAAGATTGATTCAACAGGCTAAGGTTGAGCACAGACTCAATTTAAGTCCAGAAATTCATCATTTCCTTTTGCTTCAACCTGCAGATGCTGATTACAAATCATGTTGATATCTAAAACATCATCATTGGGGTTGGTAATTTGGGTTACAGTTCCAATGCTTGATTCACTATATACATTACTGTTGCCCTAAATTCTCCAACAGTAATACTTAAAGAAAGATTTTCTTATCATAGATGGATCAACTAGGAGATTCTCAGGCAATTGTCTCTCTCTTGCCTGCTCCCATGCACCTCTTCTTGGTGCAACATTGCTGCACTCAGCAGCAATCTCCTCATGTGACCCAGTCATCTTTAAGTTCTTCTTCTCTTATATGAGCAGAAGACATTATCAGATACACTGGATGATACCAGAACAGACTCTACTACCTTAGTCCTATGTCTCTGTAGACTCAGCGAACCTAGAGCTCTGATACCACTTAATTGTAGCATCCAACTCACAAAACATAATTAACTAATGCGGAAGCGTTCACCAAGCAGCGGATTATAGAAAATCACTAAAAATTAAAACCTTTTTCAAAGAGACCCAATCATAGGAAAACTCTTTCAACAAGAACCAATGTATTACATTTACATCATGGTTCATAAGTATATATCTTATACCATCTCTTTTCAAGGGTTACAACATCAACTGCCTTGTTAAAAGCTAAACACAGACAACATAATAACCTCGAGGCATCAAGCCAAAATCTCAAAACGATACATTAAAAGCACTAAGTACTAACTCCGAGGACCTGAGAGTACAGAGACGACACATAGGACTTCTATCTACCAAACACGATAGACAGCACACTCAACCTGAGTTGTCACTGCTGTCCTTGTAGCTGCTGATGTTCTTCATCTGCAAGTTATACTCAGACTCTTTCGCACTCGTCCACCTAAAAATGTTAGTTCCCGCGGGGGTGAGACAATTGAAAATTGCCCCAGCGAGAGATATAACTCTCCGCCAGAAACATCATTATTGTAGTTTAATTAATATAAAATTGAGCAGAGGATAAGCAATTTAGATCATTCTCATCTTTTAAAGTATTACACATATCTATGATTGAATAATAATTCAACTATTCCTTTTATAAGGAATAGAAAGAACATGTATAACATTTATCTACCATACATTTTCAACATCTCAAGCTTTGCTCATGTCATTCATTATTCTGATGTGTCACCCATGATTCATTCTTGTTTCTATTTGTTGGCCTTAGCCAATCTGCTAAACAGGTATTCACTTATGCCAGACATGTGATTATATATATCATCATGTCTTATTCAAGCATTAAACTATATCAATCAGGTATAAATGTTTCAGGCATTGGACTATACCAATCCTGATTACACAGCCAGGCATTGGACTTTAATCAACCCTAATTACAGGCATTAAGCCTCTGCCAGGTATTTCTAATTATAGAGGCATGGATAGCATGCGAAACATAACTATCAACATGAGATATCTAGAATCATGATTATAATCAACAGTAGCAGTAAAATATCAGCATAAGCATGACTATTGTATGTACACATTTACAGTCTTATGCATATCCACAACATAAGTATAATTACTATCTCTTAGTTGCACTAAGCATCATCTTTATGTAAAGAGAATAAACAAGGGTTATCATCCAATGTGAAGCGTCATGTATAACCCTAAACAGATATGCTATACGGCTGTATTATATCTTTTATTATGCCCTGGGGAATTTGAATCGTACCATTCAAAGTCCAACCGACCCCTGCGAAGGGCTATTCGGTTCCGTACAAGATCTAGGAGTACCGGCATCCTAAGATCTCTTCCCCTCGGTCAGTACGAGTAAACTGCAGTGACATACCAGTCAAACTGCCAACAGTGACATATAGTCAACTGATAACAACTAGTCCGTACTTGGTACAAGTTATGACACTAGAAAACAGGGTATACAAAACCCTCTAATCCGAGGTACAACCGCAGCTGTCCTCAATCACATCAAATATTTGAGGCATGACCATAGCCATCCTCCGTAACCTGCAATTGTGGATGACAAGTATATATATATCCTCAACCTGCCACCCCCACATATTCAACAATATGCGCTCCGAGTTTCCCTTAGGAATACTCGTTTCACCATCCAGCAAGTTCTGACACTGAAGATGGTTCTACGGCACAGGGCACTACATGATTAGAGTTGCACTTAATTAGTTATGCCAATTGGGTGAATTAAGGCTGCATCAAACAAGTGGACATACAAACCCTAATTCATTTCTAGCAAGCATATAAATATCAAAACCTGAAAAGATATAAAACATATGAAACATAATTTCTCATCTCATCATCACATGGTAATATTCACTTGCCATTCATGAGATTACACCAATCATCATATTATTACAGGATATAAATCCTTTTCACAATATCACAGGGTATCAACTCTTATCAACATAAGAGGAATACACCTCATTCAGGGCTCAACAATGCCCAAAAGTCATTAAGACCATCATACTATCACAGGATATAAATCCTTTTCACAATAACACAGGGAATCAACCCTTATCAACACAAGAGGATTACACCTCATTCAGGGATCAATCATGCCCATGAAACATCTTGTTACCTCTTACTAGGTAACATCTAACCATATGGCTCACAAGGCCATTAAACATCTTGTCACCTCTCACTAGGCAACAATGACATATTAACTCATGTAATATAATAGTAACAACACTATTTCCTCCATAGGGTTAGGGTTTACTATTCACATCAATTAGGGTTTCATGTTCATTTTATCAATCCAACCCTAATATATTGTTCCATACATCTAGGAGCATCCATCGACATTCCAAACATTTAATATTCTTATCATTTATCATTAAATGATCATCAACACAAGGTATGAGTTTATCTCTCATCCTTATCATGGTATGATTACATCATACTCATTTTAGCTTACTTATCAAGTATGTTAAACTCATTACATTTCATTGTAACAATTTACATAACACTCTCCTTGTGTATCTTATCCAAAAATATTGGATTTGAGATGTATCAAGGTATATCAACCCTGAAATGCTAAATGTGATATCTATCATGTATCAATGTATCACTTCCCTCATCAATTCTATCTTACTTGAGTTTATTAACTTATATTATAATAAGGAATGTCACATCTTAATACTTTCATCCACCAAACTATCACCTTTACCATGATGTGCATAAATCACACACAAGGATTGTCCAACTATCTTCAATGATATGGACTCATCTCAAGTTAAGGCATTGCTTATTATAAGGTTGCCTATAGTCAAACACTTGAGATATTTCATCGTTATAGGGTATTATCCATTATTTCATCATTAAGGTTTACTCATATCATTACCAAGACATTAGGGTTGTGATTTTTCATCATATTGCCCATGATTAGAATTCCATGCACTATAGCCCAAATTTAGGGTTTCACATAGCTTTACTATGTGTTAGGTTTAAGGTTTCATATGACATCTCCCTCAATTAGGGTTTCACATGGAATCATCCTCAATTAGGGTTTCTCATGGAATCACCCTCAATTAGGGTTTCACTAATCATCCCAATTAGGGTTTCATTCAATTACCCATAAATTAGGGATTCATTATTCCTCCAATTAGGGTTTGGTATTTCATTACCTTAAATTAGAGTTACCCAAGTCATTACCCTTAATTAAGGTTACACTATTACCCTTAATTAGGGTTACACTATTACACTTAATTAGGGTTACACTATTACCCTAGATTAGGGTTTCACTCAGAATTTCCCTAAATCAGGGTCAAGGTTCATTAACCTTCTCAATTAGGGTTTCTTGATCTCTTTACTAAGGATCATACCCTAAATAACCATATGAATCATAATCATGTATGAATTCATTTATATCATTCTATCCACTTGATTTGGTTACATCAACCATCCGATCAAATACAAACAACTATGTTTGACATAGTTATTGCTTCCATAAACAATTAGGGTTTGCTTAATTGAATAGACTTCAACTCACGATTCCTTGGGAGTTAATCACTCAAATTTGGTGAGTCATTAGAACACATCATTAGGAACAGTAATACCAAACATTCAACCCTTGGTCAAAGTATTCAAACGGTCTTGAGACCGTTTACTCAAAAAGGTCAATTAAATCAGATTGAAAATCAGCACTTAATTCAATTAGGTTACCCTAATAGATTAGGCTTCAACTCACGATTCCTTGGGAGTTAATCCCTCAAATTTGGAGGGTCATTAACCAACATCATTATAAACAGGAATCCCAAACGGTCAATGCTTGGTCAACACACTCAAACGGTCTTGAAACCGTTTTCCCAAACAGGTCAAGTTGATCAGGTTGAAAATCAACATTTAATTCAATTCGATTTATCTAATTGATTGGCCTTCAACTCACGATTCCTTTGGAGTTAACCCCTAAATTTTGGAGGGTCATTAGCCTACATAATTAGGAACAAGATTCCCAAACGTTCAACGCTTGTTCAACCATATGAAATGGTCGTGAAACCGTTTTCCCTAAAACGGTTTGCTGAAACCGCATAGCCAATCAATTTAAAACGATTTGGAATAGATATCAAGACCATTTGGCTTGGTACTTTTCTTTGGATAAGCATCTAGGATGATGTCATCATCCCCTTTCTTCGAACAACCAAGAACAGCAACCGTTATTGATGGAAATTGCAGCAAGGAAACAAGTATGTATCAAATTGAAGAAAACAATCAACAAAGCATAATTGATTGATGCAATAGCAATGATTAAGGGTTTGAGTTATAAAACCCGCCTCCAATTGAGCTTCACAGCTCCAAGATCACGTCAACAATGGTGGATGAAGTTTTTGCAACTCCCCCTAGGCTCGTCCCCAAGCTTTTGGATGAAAAAGTTGGCTAGGGTTGAAGAGGAGATCAAAATAAGAAGAAATCAATGATTTATTTTTTATTTCCACCATGGAATCAAGGAGAACGAAGGTCAAGGACCTTACCAACAGGTTGGGGTCGTCCTCCTGCTCCTCCACAGCTCCTTAGTCGTTTTCCAAGCAAGGGGAAAGAAAAGAATCCGAAATAGCCTTTGTTTTAGCTTGGTAAAGGTACTTTTATAAGAAATTCCATGAGAGAGAAAATGCCTTATAAAAATGCATTTAATTCCAAAATTGGTGCCGCCTCTTCCCCCTTTCATTCCTTGGATACGAGGCTATCCCATTTGCCTCTTATTCCTCTTAATTATCCTCAATTTAAAGAAAAGCAAATTAAGCACCTTAGATCATATTATAATAATATTCCAATTTGAGTGGATATTACTTTTCTTTATAATAATGGTGAGTGGGTTATCCACTTGCTTGAGATATTTTCGTGGCCTATAAAAGGCACAACTGTGTTCACACTTGAGCAAATTCAACCATCTCGTTTTTGGTTGAAGGCCCTTCAATTATTATATTTGTTTTTACACTAAATTGAATTAGGGTTTCAATTAGGATTAAATCTTGATTATTTTAATATCAAGATTCTCTCTCCTCCAACTTAATTCAAATGAGGTGCCCCTCTCATTTTCTTTTCTCTACTTGATGCCAAGAAACATTAGGGACCTTATTGAAGTGGTAATTTACATATTACACCCTGGGGTTTGGGTAAATTGCACACTACACCAAAACTAGGTTTTCATGCACATACATTGCTTTATCAGCTCTTTCTTGGTATTTAGGCTTCCATAAGCCATACCTCAGCATCATCTTTACTCTCATGATGATTCAACACATGAGGAACATATTATCATGCACAATTTGCACTTAAACCCCTCAATTTGGGTAATTTGCACTTTAGTCCAAAACAGGCAAAACATTGATTTCAACAATGTTCAAAAAGGATAAGAATTGTAATATAAGTTCTTCTTGAACCATAATTACCTTTCACAAGATGAGATTAAGCATTTAATCATCTTTCTTAATCAAAACACCTAGGGTTAAAGTATAACCCAGGTCAGGGGTGTTACATTATCACTGAGGATGCCCTTGCCAATCTTGATAGTGCCTGGACTACATTCACTATCCAAGTTCCCTGTTGGTTCTGGGGGTGTATGGAGCCTGACGTTGCAGTCAGGTACATGTGGCACAAGTGCATAAACATAGTGTGGGATGAAATGAAGTTGTTATTCACTTAGGAGGACTACGGCTTATGCATATACAATTCCATAGACAAGATCTTCACCGAACAACAAGGAGATTGTCCCTTGTCAAAGTAAATGATGCTATGTAGGATTTGTCAAATCATATGAACTTCTTTTCTCTAACAACTGTTGTTGTGGTTAGCAAAGAGAGAGAAACTCTCCTCACTGGGTACTTCCTCAATGAGATTCATCTTGGTTTTACTATTATTCAACAAATCCTCGAGGTCGGTGCAACCCTTCCATCTATGGATCAAGCATATACATGCTTGGCTCAGTCTAAGATGTTTACTCCTTGCATATCTCCTACTACTTCATCTGAACCTCCACCAACAATTGTTGTGGCAACTAGAAGTCATAGTAGTGGATGAGGCCAATGCCTAAAGTGCAATTATTGCAGCAAGTTGGGAAACCTATAAAATGTATGCCACTTAAAGAATGGATATCCAACACACTATGGGAGAGGACGTGGTAGAGGTTCTTCCCATGTTACCCAAGAACCTGACCATTTTGGTCAAGCATCCACCACACCAACTTATCATGCATCTCCTCACCCATAGAATATTCTCAAATTTCTCATGTCTCATTATCAAAAGAGGAGTTCAAACGCCTTCTCTATGCCACACAATATTATTGGGATTCTCTCCTCCATAAAAGCATGACAACATCTCCCACTCTAATTGGCAGGTCAGGGATTTACCTATTGGTAGTTCTTCTTCCCACCTAGCCACCGCTCCTCAAGGTAACTTTAGGGCATCCATGCTTGTTACTAATTCTAATTGGATTGTGGGTTCAGGTGTGTCACAACATATGACTGGTATGCCACATCTTCTTACCACATCCAATTCATTTAACCCTGACTCCTCTATCGATGGATCAGTTAAACGGGTAACCCGAGGTGGCATTATTCCTATATCTTCTAAATCAAGTTAACTGATTTCCACTTTATTCTAGACTTTCCATGAATTCCACTATATGTAGTAAAAAGTGTTGATTCCCTTCGTTGTTTTGTAGCCTTTGGTCCATCTGGTTCTATTTTACAAGACTAGATGAACTTAATGAATCCTGGTTAGGGAGTACACTCTTGTGATCTCTACTACTTATCTATCTCACCTTCAAGCCCACCACGTTCCCTTCTTGCCTCAACGGTACTTCAGTTGCACGTACGTCATGGCCATCTACCTTTACACAAGCTTAAACTATTATATAGTTCTTTATCTTCCTACTCTTCTATTTCTATAATGTCTATTATATGGGGAAACACCATTGTGTTTCTTAAATGGGTCGTATCTTTAAACTATCATCCCATGTGTTTGAATTGGTTCATAGTGATATTTGTGGTCCATTCAGGGCTACTAGTTATAATGGTTATAGATATTTTCTTACGTTTGTGGATGACTTTTCTAGAATGACATGGATATTGTTACTTAAACTCGTGATGAAGTTTTTACACAAATCTGCAAGTTTCACAAGTTTATTTTTTGTTTAATTTTCAACTTCCATTAAGATTCTTCAAAACAACAATGCCCTCAAGTATACTCAAAATACTATTGCCACTTTTTTCCATGACAAAGGGATTATTCATCAATACTCATGTGCATATTCTCCACAACAAAATGACATCACTGAGCATAAAATTTCATCAATTTGACATTACACACTCTCTTCTCACTCATGCCAACTCTCCTAAGCATTTTTGGTCTGTTTCTATCCTCACCTCTTTCTTTCTTATAAATCAACAACTTCCTCTATTTTTGGGATGTGCACTCCTTTTCCATTAGTCACCCTCAATCCATATAGTTTCCTCTACCACATCAAGTTTTTGGTTGTCACTCTCATTCATAATTTTGATCTTAAGGACAACAAACTTTTCCCCTAAGCTATTCAAACAAAGTTTCTCGATTAACTTTTCTCTCAAAAAGGTTACAAGTGTCTTGACCCTATCTCTAGAAGAGTCTATACCTCTAAAGATGTCCCCTTTCATGAGGATGACATGTACTTTTCATCATCTTCATCCCCCACACATTTGATGCCGAGAATATGGTCTTGATGCCTGATCCATTCATTCCATCCACACCACCTCCATCACCACAATCATCCCCAAATTGACACATAGAAGATGAGTCAGTAGCTGTACATGGACATCATCATCAGTTTCATACCAATCTAATCTACCAGTGGCACTCTACAAAGGTATATACTCCTACAATATCAAATGTCCCATTTCTCATAGGTGTTGTCTAGCACACCTTTCTTCTTCTGCCTCATCTTTTGATAGAGCCCTGGACGCAACATATGTTCCTAAGTGCCCATCAGATGCTCAACATTATCCTAGATGGAAAGATTCCATGTTGGAAGAAATGAAGGATCTCCATGATAAAAAGTTATGAGATTTTGTGATACCACCTACATGTAAAAAATTGTAGTCTGTCAGTGGGTTTTCTCTATCAAGCACAAGTTGGTTGGATCTGCTGAGTGACTCAAGGTGCGCCTGGTTGCCAAAGGATTCATCCAAACTTTTGGCATAGATTACTTTGAAAGATTATCCTAAGTGACAAGGATTTCTTTCGATCGCATCCGTATCTCCCTTGCATCTCACCTCGATTGGCCTCTCTATCATCTTGACATCAAGAATGCATTTCTTCACAGAGACCTCCTAGAGGAAGTCTATATGTAGCAACTACCTAATTTTGTTGTGGAGGGTTCACATCCTTATCTCCCTTGTAGCTTACCTAGATTGGCCTCTCTATCATCTTGACATCAAGAATGCATTTCTTCACAGAGACCTCCTAGAGGAAGTCTACATGTAGCACGGGCCCAATTTTGTTGTTGAGGGGGCATCTTTGGACAAAATGTGTTGTCTCTTATGATTTCTCTACAGTCTCAAGAAGTCTCTAAAATTTGGATCAACAAGTTAAGTTATGTCCTTACACAAATTAACTATCAGAGATCAGCCATTGACCACTCCCTATTCTTATAAAAATATTCTAAAGGATATATTCTTATTTTTTTCTCTATTGACTGCATCATGATCACCGGAAATCATACAATGTAGATATCTCAGCTGAAGTAAGTCCCTATGAATTCATTTCCACACCAAGGACTTAGGAACCTTGAGACACTTCCTTGGGATCGATGTCCTTTATTTAGACTCGAGGATCAACTTGTCACTATGAAATACATGTTTAACCTCCTTTAGGAGACCAACATGATAGAAGTCAAGCGGTCTCTACATCATTGGACTATCATTTAAAGCCTATGCATAAAGATAACTCTTGGCTGATCTAGAAAAGTATTTTCATATAGTCAGAAAGTTGAATTACTTTACTACAACTCAATTAGATATTACCTTTGTTGTTGGGTAATAAGACAATACACAAGTGTACCAGTTTAAGCCCACTTCTCTAGAAATCAACACATAATTTTCTACCTCAAGAGTGCTCTAATATGACGACTACTATACAAACATCCTAATTCCAAAGTAATTTCTATCTCGAGATCTATAAATTTAAATTGGGTAGGTGATTCTAGATATCAGCAGTCCACTTTCGGCTATTGTGTCATGATTAGGACTCACCTAGTTTCCTAGAGGAGTAAAAAATGGGTTTGTGGTAGCTCACTTTAGCATCGAGGCAGAATATCAGGCAGCGGCTAATGCATGTTATGATCTACAATGGGTCCAGTCCATTTTGACTAAGTTTGGAATTCCTTTCTGAACACCAACTACTTTATATTGTGAAAACCAGACGACTATAAACATAGCTATAATCCAGTCTTCCACAAGTGCAAAAAATACATTGAATTCGATGGCAATTTTGTGCGACACCTACTCGAAGCCAATCAGATAATCATTCCTCACATTAGAAAAGGTGACCAAGTTGTAGACATACTTATCAAACAACTTCCTCTTACTTTATTCAAATCTATGGCCGTCAAGTTGGGACTTCACGATATTTACTCTTCAACTTGAGGGGTGTGTTGGTATATTTGATATGGTTGTATTTTATCTTTTCCTTACTTATGTGCTCACAGTAAGGTGGGGCTCCTATAACCCATATAAGTGGCATCACTCCTATATATATAGGAGATTTTGTAATTTCTCTTTACTTACTGAATAAACACTCCTTTCTACGTATGTTCCTCATATTATTTCTCTCTTTTATCATAAATTCTATTGACCGTATAATTACTTAGTTTATCTCCTCTCATGCCCTTAGGATTTTCACTTAGAAGCAACATTCAACACCAAAAATATAATTGGCAACACTGCATTTGTAGAATCACTTCTTCGATAGTGTCATAAATGCACACTCACCACCTCTTCCTCGAAGGGTGTATCCCATTCCATTTTCCATCATCATGTAGAGAAAAATCTAATAGCTAGACTATTTAGTAGGTAGCCATCCCCATCAAAGAGAAGAGAATTAATGTGACTTCGTCTTCATTGGTTACTTATCCCAATAGCATATCTAAGTTTCAAAAGAGGAGAAGTCTCTCTTCTTCCACTTCTTGTCTTGTCGCTAAGTTTTTCTTACTCCTTCCTCAACTTCTTCTTTTCAAAATTTTATCTCCTTCTGTATAGGCACCGGTAAAAGTTGCAAAATTCAAGTCTCTATTTTTTGAAGTAGGACTAGTAGAGTGGAAGAAAACAAATCTTCTTCTCTCTTCTCAAATGATTCTTTTTTAGTTTGTATATTCTTATAGTTGTGCACTACCTGCATTACAGTATCATTGTAATTGCATGAAGATGACTCTTGTTTGCACCTTTTTCTATTTCTACATGGAGGGAATATGTAATGAAGGGGATAAGAGGTGCCTGAATGAAAAAGGCAAGTAAAAGAGACAGTAGATATTTTGTCACCTATCCCATGGAAGTAGGGAAGTCACTTAGAGAGTCAATTTTCTCAAAGGAAGGATGAAGGGAAAATGAATGATAGAATTTGTTGGCATTGGTGTAGGGATTTCAAAATTCTTCTTCAGTTTGGGGCACTAGACCTACTCAACAATATCATGCATGATGATGGCTATGGTGGTTGGGGATATCAGAGTACGGTTTATGATGACTCTATTACTTGGTCAACATATATGTTGTTGTTCATTAATATCTCACGGTATCCTTGGAAATTAAGTACACTCCATTTGTGTTGTTTGTGAAGCTATGTGAATACTTGAAGATTGAAGACATGAGATTTCTCACAACTACATCACACATAAATGCTTCCCTTTGTAATTGTATCTTTGCAGTCTTTATGAGTTTCAATGATTGGTATGCCCAATGCCTTATTCGTCTCATGTATGTAATAACCATGTAGTGGCATGCGCCTATTTAAAACTATAGCACCGCATCTCAGTTGATAGAGCGATATCGTTTGTATTTGTTTGTTAAAACTTCAAACCCTAAGTGTCTTCCTAGGTATAAATGCCTTCATACCCCCTCAAAATGATTTTACATCTCCAAACGTGTAATTTTCAACGAAATGACATTCCCTTTTCCACCTCACTCCTTCACATACTCCTCTCATGAAGAATGTAACATCCCTAACCTGGGTTATGCTTTAACCCTAGGTGTTTTGTTTAAAAAATAAAATTATATGCTTGCTCTTATCTTTTGAAAAGTAATTAAGGTTCAAGAGGAACTTATATTTCAATTTTAGTCCTTTTTGAATAATGTTGAAACAATGTTTGTTTAGTTTGGACTAAAGTGCAAATTACCCAATGTGAGGGGTTAACTTGCAAATGTTACTTTATAAATGTTCCTTATGTGTTGAAGCATCATGAGAATGAATATGATGCAGAGGTATGGCATGGGAAAGCCTGAGTAACAAGAAAGAGTTGATTAAGCAATGTTTATGCATTAAAACCTAGTTTTGATGCAATGTGCAATTTACCCAAAACCCAGGGTTCAATATGCAAATTACCACTTCCGAATAGTACCTAATGTTTCTCGGCATCATTTAGAGAAAATAAAACGAGAGGGGTGCCTCATTTGTATCATTTTGGAGGAGAGAGAATCTTGATATTAAAATAATCAAGATTTAAGCATAATTGGAACTTTACTTCAATTATATGCAAAAATAAATATATTAATTGAAGTGCCCTTCAACCAAAATTGAAATGGTTGAAATCCATATATGCGGACGACCATGTTCCTTGCAAAGGAACGAAAACATCTAAGGGAAGTGGATAACTCACTCACATTATTATAAGAAAAAGAAATATCCACTCACTTATGGATATTATTATAATATGATTTAAGGTGCTTAATTTGCTTTTCTTTAAATCATGGATAATTGAGAGGAATAAGAGGCAAAAGATATATCCTTGTAACCAAGGAAGATAAGGGGGAAAGTGGCAAGGAAATGGAGGAGTTATCCCCTACTTTCTCTCTCTTAAATGAATTTTTAATAAAATACATATATGCTCCTTTATCCCTAGCTTGGATGGGTATTTTCGAATCCACCTTCACTTATTGCTTGTAAAAACGACCAAGGGATCTTGGAGAAACAGGAGGACGACCCCCAACCTGTTGGTAAGCTTCTTGACCTTCTTTCACCTTGATTCCATGGTGGAAATCACAAATCAATGCATGATTTCTTCTTATCTTCACTCGATCTTCAATTCTAGCCATTCCTTTTCACTAAAACCTTGAGGACGAGCTTGGGATAGTTGAAGGTTTTTATTTCACCATTAAAGTCATGGAGGTTGAAGCTTTGAAGCTCAATTGGAGGTGGGTTTTATAACTTGAACCCTTAATATTGTTATTGCATTCAATTCCTTATCAATTGTTGACCCTTTCTTCATTCTCAAAATTTTATTTGGTTGATTGATGCAATCTCCATGAAAATCATAGAAAGTTTCATGGGTTTAGAGCTTGATGATGATGACATCATCATAAGCACACACCTCCCCAAATATCTATTGCAAACGGTTTTAAGACTTTGGTCTAAACGGTTTCACCAAACCGTTTGGAGACTAAACGGTTTGCAAATCGTTTAGAGTCTTGAACCCCAAACCGTTTAGATGAGTTGACCGTTTGGATGGGTTGACCATTTGAGGTCAGGACCCTAGTACATGTTGGATGAGGATCTAATGGTTCCAATTGATTGAATCAATATATGGAAAATCATCCAATTAGAAACCCTAATCAGATTAAGTGTTGATTTTGCAATTGAATGAATTAAATCTTTGGGTTGATTAACCCAAATGGTCTCAAGACCATTTGGAGATCACCCAAATGGTCTCAATACCGTTTGGAGGTCAACTAAGACCCTAATGATTTCAATTGGACTAGTTCCACAATGTCAACCATTGATGGCTCCTTGATTTCAAAACCCTAATGGATGGTTTCTTGATTATGAACCCTAGTTCAATTGGGTTCAAAACCCTAATTGAAGGTCTAATTGAAGGGTGATGCAATGATCCAATGGAAGAATAAAGCAATGTTTCAATTGATAGATGGTTTAATGATTGAAATCCTGAATTGATTAAGTGATGGAAGACCTTTTTGGTCCATTCAGTTTTGAGAGGGTTTGAACGACACGGTCTTAAGACCATTTGAGTCCAAACGGTGTCAAGACCGTTTGGGATCAAACGGTCTCAAGACCGCTTGAGACCAAATGGTCTCAAACCATTTAGAGACCCAAGTGGTTTCAAGTGTGACTTGTCCATACGATTTCATCACTATTTTACTTAAACGGTTTCAAACCGTTTGGAGTATCAATGGTCAAGAATGTTTGGATGTTTCAATGTAATTAAGTTGCTTGGAAACCTAAGGTGATGAAAGATAAAATGATCCTATGGTTGTTACTGATTTATCTCAAAGATAATCATTAGGGTTGTACCTATAAGTTACTAAGTAATTGGTAACCCTAGATGAGTTAATCCTTATAAGCTTATGAAAGCAATGTCTCAGTACACTTTGTCAGCCATAGTTGTATATATATATATATATATATATATACTTGATTGAAGGGTTGATATAAACCTAATCAAGTTGAAAGGATGATAGAAAGGAATTCTTACATGAGTATTAATCATGTAATGATTAAATTATGATCCTCAGGAAAGCGATCATGAAACCCTAGTCCAGAAGGTTAATGAATCCTAACCCTAATTCAGGGTAACATAAGGTAAAACCCAAATTATAGGAATGGAGGGTGAAACCCTAATTGGGTTGAATAGTAAACCCTAATTTTAGGGTAAAGTGTATGAAACCCTAAACTAATGTAATGCGATGTAAAACCCTGATGTATTGCTATGAAATAAGAAACCCTAATTGAGGGTGATTCCATGAGAAACCCTAATTGAGTGTGATTCCATGAGAAACCCTAATTGAGGGTGATTCCATGAGAAACCCTAATTGAGGGTGATTCCATGAGAAACCCTAATTGAGGTTGATTCCATGAGAAACCCTAATTGAGGGTGATTCCATGAGAAACCCTAATTGAGGATGATGCCATGAGAAACCCTAGTTGGGATGAATAGTAAACCCTATTTATGGAGAATGGGATATGAAAGTCTAATGAATGATGATGATATATGCATTCCTAACCCTAATGAAGTCTGATAGTATGTGAAACCCTAAACTCTAATAAAGGGTGATGGTATGGGAAACCTAATCCTAATAATGGAATAGTGATTGATTATAGGTAACTTTATAACAAGCAAAGCCTTCACCTGAGATGAGTCCCTACCATGGAAGATAGTTGGACAATCCTAATGTGTGTTCTATGATCTATGCACTTCATAGTAAAGGTGATAGGTTAGTATATGGAAGTATTAAGATGAGAAATACCTTAATACAATATACATCGATAAAATAAAGTAAGTTTAAAGTGTTGAGGGAAGTGATATATCAAGACATCATAAATATCACATCCAGCTCTTTAAGAATGATATCCCTTGATGCATCTCAAATCCAACATACTTGGATGAGTAACATATAAAGAGTGTTGTCCTAATCGTTACGTTAAGATGTAATGTGTTTTATGAACCATGAGATTGGTTGTTGCCTAGTGAAAGGTGATAAGATGTTAAATGTGCTTTATGAGCCATGAGATTGGTTGTTACCTAGTGAGAGGTAACAAGAAATTTTAATAGGCCTTATGAACCATATGAGTAAGTTGTTACCTAGTGGGAGGTACCAAGATATTTATAAAAGCCCACTGTAAGAGATGATAATGTTCTTAATAAACCTAGAAAAGGGAAACCTAATAACATAATAATTATAATAAAAGAATACAATAATAATGATGGAACCTTGATTATACAAGTGTGGAGAAGAGAGTGGTACTTGTTTTTACATAAAGAATGTGATTGAGCATAATGGCATGGCCAAAGTTTAAATGTCAGTAGAAGAATGAGGTACCCAGTGCTGTGTAAACAGACATGGGACATAATGTCACATGATTGACATAGATCAATACCTGGAATAGTTGCACAGGATTGACACAGTTCAATACCTGGAATAATGTCACAGGATTGACATAGTTCAATACCTAGAATAGTTGCACAGGATTGACATAGTTCAATACCTGGAATAATAACACAGGATTGGTTAAATCCCAATACCTGGAATAATAACACAGGATTGGTTAAATCCCAATACCTGGAATAATAACACAGGATTGGTTAAATCCCAATACCTGGAATAATAACACAGGATTGGTTAAATCCCAATACCTGGAATAATAACACAGGATTGGTTAAATCCCAATACCTGGAATAATAACACAGGATTGGTTAAATCCCAATACCTGGAATAATAAGATAGGATTGGTTAAATCCCAAAACCTGGAATAACTACATATGATTGGTAATAACCCAATACCTGGAATAATTGCACAGGGTTGACATAGTTCAATACCTGGAATAATTGCACAGGGTTCACATAGTTCAATACCTAGAATAATTGCACAGGGTTGACATAGTTCAATACCTAGAATAATTGCACAGGGTTGACATAGTTCAATACCTGGAATAATTGCACAAGGTTGGTATAATCCAATACCTGGAATAATTGCATAGGGATGACATAGTTCAATACCTGGAATAATGTCACAGGATTGGCATAGTCCAATACTCGGAATGGATACACAGGAACAATATAAGTCTAATGCTCATACTAGTTGCACAGGATCGGTATAATCCAATGCCTAGAATATTTATATAGGATTGGTATGGACCAATGCCCAAATAAGACATGATGATGTACACTCTCATGTCCAGTATAAACTAATATATGTTTAGTAGATTGGCTAAGGCCATCAGATAGAAACAAGAAAGAGTCATTGATGACATATCAGAGTAATGAGTATCATGAGAAAAGCATGAGATGTTGAGCTAATACAATAGATAAATAATATACATATTCTTTCTATTCCTTATAAAGAGAATAGATGATTTACTGCTCTATCGTAGATAGTTGCAATAGTTAAAGATGAGAAGATATAAACTGCTTATCCTCTGTTCAGATTTATATTATAAATTGCAATAATAATGTTTCTGGCAGAGAGTTATATCTCTGGTTGGGGCAATTTTCAATTGTCTCACCCCCGTGGGATCCAACATTTTTAGATGGATGAGCACGGAGGAGATTGAGAATATCTTGCAGAGGAAGAACTTCAGCAGCAGCAGGTACAGCAACAACAACTCAGGTGGAGTGTGTTGTCTGTCGTGTTTGTATATAGAAGTCATATGTGTCATCTCTGTACTCTCAGGTCCTCGTTGTTAATAGTTAGTGCTTTTAATGAATCATTTTGAGATTTTGGCTTAATGCCTTATGTTGTCCGTGTTTAACTTTTAATAAGGTAGTTGATGTTGTAACCCTCGATAAGAGATAGTACAAGATATGTACTTATGAACCAAGATGTAAATGCAATACATTGGTTCTTGTTGAAAGAGTTTTCCTATTATTGGATCTCTTTGAAAAATGTTTTAGTTTTTAGTAATTTTCAGTAATCCGCTGCAAATGACCGCTTCCGCTTAATTAATCTTGTTTTTGTGAGTTGGATGCCACAATTTAGGGGTATCAGAGCTCTAGGTTCGCTGAGTCTACAGAGACATAGGACTAAGGTATCGAGTTTATTAGAAGTGTACTCCAGTGTATCTTATAGTGACTTCTCCTTATGTAGAAGTAGATATATAACTCGAAGATGTCTGAAGAACGTGAGGGACACATTGCTCAGAGCAATGTTGTTGTACCAGTGGGAGGTGTAAGGGATCAGGCAAGGGAGGAACCAGTTCTTGAAAATCCCCAGGTTGATGAAGTCATTAGAGGAAACCCAGATGTTCATAATCTTTTTGGGCAACTCATGACCACACTGAGGTATATGGCAAACCGGATGCCAACACCAACACCCAGGGCACCAGTTTCCAATGAGGGATATGGGTCTGGTAAGACCTTTGAATGACTATGTCATGTAGGAGCCATAGAATATGCTGGAACATCTGACCCAGCAGATGTTGATCTCTAGCTCATTGAGTTAGAAAAATCCTTTAAGATCCTTAGTATCCCAGAGGCTGACAAAGTTAAACATGCAGTGTACCTTTTGAAGGGTAGTGCTGGACACTGGTGGGCTATAGAAGAAATAAAAAAAGAATGATGAAGAGGTTGAATGGGAGGAATTACATCGAGAATTCATGAATAAATATTTTCCAAAGACATACTTAAATGAAAATATCTCACAGTTTGAGAAGATTTGACAGGGAGCCATGTCGATAAATGAATATGAGGTTAAGTTTATGGAACTTTTGTGATTTTGTCCTCAAATGGCAGCTACTGAGGAGGAGAAGATCTGATGTTTTGAGAAGGGATTGAATGCTGAGATGTCCATCCCGGCATATTCCCTAGAAAGTAGAGAGAGGTTTGCCACATTCGTGGAGTCTATACGGAGGATAGAAAGGTCTACGATAAAGAAACATGAGACAAACCTTAAAAGAAAGTCTGCACAGTCATAGGGACCAATGATTAGTGGTACTAAACAACCAAAATCTTCATCAGTTCAACCTCAATCTAGTACACCTATGCAGGGGTCATCAAGTTGGGGTCAAGCTTGTCACAAATGTGGACAACTAGGACATTTTAGACAACAATGTCCAAGGAGAAATAGTGAGGTGACCCAACAGTCAAGGCATAATCTGCAAAATCCACAAGGACCTCAGTCTAGTGGAGTAGATGGTGGAGGACGAAGACAAGTGTCACAGTTTGGTCCATCTACTTTTGGTAGTAGAGGACAAAGGCAATAACAAATAACAACTAAGTCCATGTTTTGGGCCAGATAAGATGCTAGTTAACTTGTAAAAGGTAGACTTGTCAAGATAGAACTTTCTATTTTGAGTTACCTTCTGTTTCCTACTATAATAAAGGTAGTTGTTGTTTAGTTTATCTGTATAATCCTTTAAGGATATCAGGAAGAGATAAGAAGGATGAAAACTTATGTTCAGTTTAATATCCTCTTATATGTTTGAAAATTTCTCTTTTCATGCAGAAAGGGAAAAGATGTAAAAGAAACACTCAGAGAAAATCTGAGATACTAAGTAGTGAAATTTAAAGAGATGTTAATAATATGAAACATAATATAAAACAAATACATACTACCTAATTTCAGTTCTTGAATACCCTAGCCAGGTATTCATTTATTGAAGGCATGTATGACATACCTAGATTGTTATCTTTCTGATTACTCTGATCAAGTAATCATTCTAAAACAATCTAAAGAAAGAAGTAGGAGATGTGGCATGGATATTTCTACCACATTCTAATTGATATATGAAGGAATTTGATTTAATTATAAATCAATTTATAAACAAAAGAAGATGTTTAGTATAATGTATACCCTGGTATGAAGACCTAGAGGTAATAAGTTACCTGATGGAAGGTAACAATAATCAGTGATGAACTAAAGGTTTGAATACCTATATCTAGTAATCATGGTGAAAATGATATTAAGAAATGATGACAAGTGAGCATCCATATGATTCCTATCCTCATGGAAAGGAACCAAGAAAGAAATAAGAGTAAATAACTCGTGAACAGTAGAAGGTTCATGTAATGTTTAAAGGAGATGATAATCTCTTCTCATGAATAAACAACCCTGGATAACAATAGGGCGATAAGAGGAATATGATCCTTTGTTTTCTTTTCTTTCAGGGACATGGCAACCAAGTGGGTCTTAGAACACTTGGTGTGCATAAATTAAAATTGATTATTTGATGGATACTTAGAAGAGTATCAGTTGTCTTGGACATGGGTTCCAAGAAAAAGTTATGTATAACAAGAAATGTCCGAGTATGAAAGAAATATGAAATGTGATGTGTTTTCGGCACATGTGATGAATACCAAGGTAAGGAATTATGGTATCGGATAATTTATGTTGACCACCTGGAGTGGTTAACTTTGAAATCAATTTAACTATATTATATAGCATGGACATCAAATGTTAGGGGTTTATGCCTTGCATACACATGACATTGAGATGTTATGTGAAGACTTGATGAGATGATGGATAATATCTGTTTCCCTTTATCTGGGATTTTGGGGACGAAATCCTTGTTAGGAGTTTATAATTTGTAACATCCTTGACCTGGGTTATGCTTTAACCCTAGGTGTTTTGTTTAAGAAATACAATTATATGCTTGCTCTTATCTTTTGAAAAGTAATTAAGGTTCAAGAGGAACTCATATTTCAATTTTAGTCCTTTTTGAATAATCTTGAAACAATGTTTGTTTAGTTTGGACTAAAGTGCAAATTACTTAATGTGAGGGGTTAACTTGCAAATGTTACTTGATAAATTTTCCTCATGTGTTTAAGAATCATGAGAATGAAGATGATGCAGAGGTATGGCTTGGGAAAGCCTGAGTAACAAGAAAGAGTTGATTAAGCAATGTTTATGCATTAAAACCTAGTTTTGGTGCAATGTGCAATTTACCCAAAACCAAGGGTTCAATATGCAAATTACCACTTCAGAATAGTCCCCAATGTTTCTTGGCATCATGTAGAGAAAAGAAAATGAGAGGGGAATCTCATTTGTATCATTGTGGAGGAGAGTGAATCTTGATATTAAAATAATCAAGATTTAAGCATAATTGGAACTTTACTTCAATTATATGAAAAAATAAATATATTAATTGAAGTGCCCTTCAACCAAAATTGAAATGTTTGAAATACATATATGTGGACGACCATGTGCCTTGCAAAGGCACGAAACTATCTAAGGGAAGTGGATAAGTCACTCACATTATTATAAGAAAAAGAAATATCCACTCACTTATGGATATTATTATAATATGATTTAAGGTGCCTAATTTGCTTTTCTTTAAATCATGGATAATTGAGAGGAATAAGAGGCAAAAGAGATATCCTCGTAACCAAGTAAGAGAAGGGGGAAAGTGGCAAAGAAATGGAGGAGTTATCCCCTACTTTCTCTCTCTTAAATGAATTTTTAATAAAATACATATATGCTCCTTTATCCCTAGCTTGGATGGGTATTTTCGAATCCACCTTCACTTATTGCTTGCAAAAACGACCAAGGGAGCTTGGAGCAACACAAGGACGACCTCCAACCTGTTGGTAAGCTTCTTGACCTTCTTTCACCTTGATTCCATGGTGGAAATCACAAATCAATGCATGATTTCTTCTTATCTTCACTCGATCTTCAATTCTAGCCATTCCTTTTCACTCAAACCTTGAGGACGAGCTTGGGATAGTTGAAGGTGTTTCTTTCACCATTAAATACATGGAGGTTGAATCTTTGAAGCTCAATTGGAGGCGGGTTTTATAACTTGAACCCTTAATATTGTTATTGCATTCAATTCCTAATCAATTGTTGACCCTTTCTTCGTTCTCGAAATTTTATTTGGTTGATTGATGCAATCTCCATGAAAATCATAGCAAGTCTCATGGGTTTATATCTTGATGATGATGACATCATCATAAGCACACACCTCCCCAAATATCTATTGCAAACGGTTTTAAGACTTTGGTCCAAACGGTTTCACCAAACTGTTTGGAGACTAAACGGTTTGCAAACCGTTTAGAGTCTTGAACCCCAAACCATTTAGATGAGTTGACTGTTTGGATGGGTTGACCATTTGAGGTCAGGACCCTAGTACATGTTGGATGAGGATCTAATGGTTCCAATTGATTGAATCAATATATGGACAATCATCCAATTATAAACCCTAATCGGGTTAAGTGTTGATTTTGCAATTGAATGAATTAAATCTTTGGGTTGATTAACCCAAACGGTCTCAAGACCATTTGGAGATCACCCAAATAGTCTCAAGACCGTTTGGAGGTCAACTAAGACCGTTTGGAGGTCTAGGGTTGAGTATGTTTGAGTATTTGAAGGTCCAAAGATAGCAAATGGTAATGCAATCAATAGTTTAATTGTTGATCAATCTAATGATCCAAACCCTAATTGAATTTCACAATTTTAAGTGATGGGATGGGGAAAATAGTCTCAAGACCATTTGGAGGTCATCCAAACGACCTCAAGACCATTTGAGGTCAGGTCATGTCATGGTTTGATGATGACCCAATGATTTCAATTGGACTAGTTCCACAATGTCAACCATTGATGGCTCCTTGATTTCAAAACCCTAATGGATGGTTTCTTGATTATGAACCCTAGTTCAATTGGGTTCAAAACCCTAATTGAAGGTCTAATTGAAGGGTGATTCAATGGTCCAATGGAAGAATAAAGTAGTGGTTCAATTTATAGATGGTTTAATGATTGAAATCCTGAATTGATTAAGTGATGGAAGACCTTTTTGGTCCACTCAGTTTTGAGAGGGTTTGACCAAACGGTCTTAAGCCCGTTTGAGTCCAAACGGTCTCAAGACCGTTTGGGATCAAACGGTCTCAAGACCGTTTGGGATCAAACGGTCTCAAGACCGTTTGGGATCAAACGGTCTCAAGACCATTTGAGACCAAATGGTCTCAAACCATTTAGAGACCCAAATGGTTTCAAGTGTGACTTGTCCATACGGTTTCATCACTGTTTTGCTTAAACGGTTTCAAACCGTTTGGCGTATCAATGGTCAAGAATGTTTGGATGTTCAATGTAATTAAGTTAATTGGAAACCTAAGGTGATGAAAGATAAAATGATCCTATGGTTGTTACTGATTTATCTCAAAGATAATCACTAGGGTTGTACCTATAAGGGACTAAGTAATTCGTAACCCTAGATGAGTTAATCCCTATAAGCTTATGAAAGCAATGTCTCAGTACACTTTGTCAACCATAGTTGTATATATATATACTTGATTGAAGGGTTGATATAAACCTAATCAAGTTGAAAGGATGATAGAAATAAATTCTTACATGAGTATTAATCATGTGATGATTAAATTATAATCCTCAGGAAAGATATCATGAAACCCTAATCCAGAAGGTTAATGAATCCTAACCCTAATTCAGGGTAACATAAGGTAAAACCCTAATAATAGTAATGGAGGATGAAACCCTAATTGGGTTGAATAGTAAACCCTAATTTTAGGGTAAAGTGTATGAAACCCTAAATTAGGGTAATGTGATGTAAAACCCTGATGTATTGTTATGAAATGAGAAACCCTAATTGAGGGTGATTCCATGAGAAACCCTAATTGAGGGTGATTCCATGAGAAACCCTAATTGAGGGTGATTCTATGAGAAACCCTAATTGAGATTGATTCCATGAGAAACCCTAATTGAGGGTGATTCCATGAGAAACCCTAATTGAGGATGATGCCATGAGAAACCCTAGTTGGGATGAATAGTAAACCCTATTTATGGAGAATGTGATGTGAAAGCCTAATGAAGGATGATGCTATATGCAATACTAACCCTAATGAATTATGATAGTATGTGAAACCCTAAACCCTAATAAAGGGTGATGGTATGGGAAACCTAATCCTAATAATGGAATAGTGATTGATTATATGTAACTTTATAACAAGCAAAGCCTTAACCTGAGATGAGTCCCTATCATGGAAGATATTTAGACAATCCTTATGTGTGTTCTATGATCTATGCACTTCATAGTAAAGGTGATAGGTTAGTATATGGAAGTATTAAGATGAGAAATACCTTAATATAATATAAATCGATAAAATCAAGTAATTTTAAAGTGCTGAGGGAAGTGATATATCAAGACATCATAAATATCACATACAACTCTTTAAGAATGATATCTCTTGATGCATCTCAAATCCAACATACTTGGATGAGTAACATATAAAGAGTGTTATCATGATCGTTACGTTAATATGTAATGTGTTTTATGAACCATGAGATTGGTTGTTGCCTAGTGAAAGGTGATAAGATGTTAAATGTGCTTTATGAGCCATGAGATTGGTTGTTACCTAGTGAGAGGTAACAAGATATTTTAATAGGCCTTGTGAACCATATGAGTAAGTTGTTACCTAGTGGGAGGTACCAAGATATTTATAAAAGCCCACTGTAAGCGATGATAATGTTCTTAATAAACCAAGAAAAGGGAAATCTAATAACATAATAATTATAATAAAAGAATACAATAATAATGATGGAACCTTGATTATACAAGTATGGAGAAGAGAGGGGTACTTGTTTTTACATAAAGAATGTGATTGAGCATAATGGCATGGCCAAAGTTTAAATGTAAGTAGAAGAATGAGGTACCCAGTGTTGTGTAAACAGATATGGGACATAATGTCACAGGATTGACATAGCTCAATAGTTGGAATAGTTGCACAAGATTGACATAGTTCAATACCTGGAATAATGTCACAGGATTGACACAGTTCAATACCTGGAATAGTTACACAGGATTGACATAGTTCAATACCTGGAATAATAACACAGGATTGGTTAAATCCCAATACCTGGAATAATAACACAGGATTGGTTAAATCCCAATACCTAGAATAATAACACCGGATTGGTAAAATCCCAATACCTGGAATAATAACACAGGATTGTTTAAATCCCAATACCTGGAATAATAAGACAGGATTGGCTAAATCCCAATACCTGGAATAATAACACAGGATTGGTTAAATCCCAATACCTGGAATAACTGCACAGGATTGGTAATAACCCAATACCTGGAATAATTGCACAGGGTTGACATAGTTCTATACCTGGAATAATTGCACAGGGTTGACATAGTTCAATACCTGGAATAATTGCACGGGGTTGACATAGTTCAATACCTGGAATAATTGCACAGGGTTAACATAGTTCAATATCTGGAATAATTGCATAGGGTTGGTATAATCCAATACCTGGAATAATTGTACAGGGTTGACATAGTTCAATACCTGGAATAATGTCACAGGATTGGCATAGTCCAATACTTGGAATGGATACATAGGAACAATATAAGTCAAATGCTCTTACTAGTTGTACAGGATCGGTATAATCCAATGCCTGGAATATTTATACAAGATTGGTATGGACCAATGCCTATATAATACATGATGATGTACACTCTCATGTCCAGTATAAACCAATATTTGTTTAGCATATTGGCTAAGGCCATCGGATAGAAACAAGAAAGAGTCATGGATGACATATCAGAGTAATGAGTATCATGAGAAAAGCATGAGATGTTGAGCTAATACAATAGATAAATAATATACATGTTCTTTGTATTCCTTATAAAGAGAATAGATGATTTACTGCTCTATCATAGATAGTTGCAATAGTTAAAGATGAGAATGATATAAACTTCTTATCCTCTGTGCAGATTTATATTATAAACTGCAATAATAATGTTTTTGGCAGAGAGTTATATCTCTCGCTGGGGCAATTGTCAATTGTCTCACCCCCGTGGGATCCAATATTTTTAGGTGGGTGAGCACGGAGGAGATTGAGAATATCTTGTTGAGGAAGAAATTCAACAGCAACAGGTACAACAGCAACAGCTCAGGTGGAGTGTGTTGTCTGTCGTGTTTGTAGATAGAAGTCATATGTGTCATCTTTGTACTCTCAGGTCCTCGGAGTTAATAGTTAGTGATTTTAATGAATCATTTTGAGATTTTGGCTTAATGCCTCAAGGTTCTTATGTTGTCTGTGTTTAACTTTTAATAAGGCAGTTGATGTTGTAACCCTCGAGAAGAGATAGTACAAGATATGTACTTATGAACCAGGATGTAAATGTAATACATTGGTTCTTGTTGAAAGAGTTTTCCTATGATTGGATCTCTTTCAAAAGGGTTTTAATTTTTAGTGATAGTAATCCGCTGCAAATGATCGATTCCGCTTAATTAATCTTGTTTTTGTGAGTTTGATGCCACAAAGAATACCTCTCATACTCCACCTTCATGGACTCCATCGACGAAGGAACACTACTAGAGAATCCACCTCCTTCTCCTCATTCACCTTTTACAAAGTCATCCCATACTCCTCTTGATACATTCCCCTCCTCTCCTGAAATCCCTGATCCTTTATATACCTCTCCATCACCACCTCACCCTAACCCTTATCCTAACGATCCACTCAATGAAATAACCCTTCCAGTCTCTCTAGCCAATACCACCTATGAAGCCTCAACAACCACACTTATTGAACCTGATTGAATGAGTCCACCTCTTGTCTCACTGTCACCTACTCAGAATCACAACCTCATCATTGGGTATGCTATGGTAACTCATGGAAAGGATGAAATTCACAAACTGAATCCGAAGTATGCCCTTCAAACCTCTCTACATGTTGTCACTCATAAAACTGTCAAACAAACTCTCCAGCACTCCAGTTGGAAACAAGCAATGGAAAGTGAAATCTCTACACTTCATCAGAACCAGACTTAGGCTCTTGTTAAATGACGCCCTGACATGAATGTCATTGGTTGCAAATGAGTGTTCAAAACCAAAGTAAAATGTGATGGCACTCTCAATCGACTTAAGGCCAGATTCACTGCCAAAGGCTTTCACCAAGAGGAAGGCATCAACTACTCTGAGACCTTTAGTCCAGTTGTTAAATCGCCAACCATCAAGACTATTTTGTCCATTCCTATTTCAAAGGGGTGGGTTAACTCAATGTTTGCAACACATTCCTCAATGATACACTTGAACATGATGTCTTCATGGATCAACCTTTGGGATTATCAGATGACTCAATGCCATCTCACATATGCAAACTCAATAATGCCCTCTACGGATTAAAACAAGCCTCATGGGCATGGTACTATTAAATCCATTCCTTCCTCATAGAACTTGGCTTCCTATTCTGTACCTTTGGCTCATCCTTATTAATTGTATGGTATACCTTCTTCTGTATTTGGATGATATACTTATCACTGGAGACTCTATAGCTACTGTCGAAAACATAGTCAAACAACTTGAAGCTGAATTTTCACTTCGTAACCTGGGCCATATTCATTTCTTTCTCAGAATTCAACATGACACCAGCCATGATGAACTTCTTCTTCATCATACTAAATATGACTTGGACATCCTCTCCAGAGAAAATATGTTACATTGTAAACTCGTCTCCACTCCAGTGTGCACTTCCTTTCTATGTGTCTCTTTACAAGAACCTGGGACACCTCTCTCGGAGATCATCTCCTATCATCGCATAGTTGGCTCACTCCAATATCTCACTATGACTAGGACAAATCTAACTTATGAAGTAAATATGGCCTGACCGTTCCTCCATTCTCCAACCTCAACTCACATGGATTTGTTAAACGGATACTTCACTATGTCAAAGGAACTGTGTCCATGGTATGCAAATCTACCATGATGCTCAACTTCTTGTCATAGGGTTTTATGACGCTGGTTTGGCCAGTTGTCCTCTCTCTCGATGTAGTATCAGTGGCTATTGCATCTTCTTTGGGTGCACCTACATATCTCAGTCCTACAAGAAACAACCAACGGTCTCAAAATCCAGCACTGAAGTTGAGTATTGCTCACTCCCCCTCACAACTTCCGAGCTTACCTAGATCTCACACCTTCTAAGGAACTTTGTCTTCAACATAGGGAGCCAGCCTCACTCTACAGTGAAACCTTAATGCTCTCTACCTTACAACCAATCTAGTCTTTCATGCCAAAACCATACACATTGAACTGGATTGCCATTTTATTCGAGAAAAGGTTGTCCTCAGACACATTATCACTAAATAAATATCCTCCTAGGAGAAACTTGCTGACCTTTTCACCAAAGCCCTACACAAGTCATTCTTCTGAAGTCTCATACTCAAGTTAGGTCTTCGATTCTCTCAGACCATACTTGTGGGGTGTTGTGAAGCTATGTCAAGACATGAAGATTTCTCATAACTGACTCACACGTAAATGATTCCCTTTGTAATTGTATCTCTACAATCTTTATGACTTGCAACGATTGGTATGCCCAATTCCTTAGCCGACTCATGTCTTTAATAACCATGTAGTCACCTGCGACTACTTAAAACTATTGCACCACATCTCAGTTGAGAGAGAGATATCCTTTTTATTTATTTCTTAAGACTTCAAACCCTATGATTGTTGATGTCCAAATTCACAATGGTGATGTTTGAGAGATGAACACCCATCTTTTCCATTGTCTTTTGATTCTAAAATAAGGTGATATGAACACAAGAATAAAAAAACATGCCTTCCTGGAGATATATCAGGCTCAAACGGTTTGTTAATCGGTTCACGCATCATCAATACAGCCTCATTGGCCACCTACATGTGTCATCCTTTCCATCGACAAACAATGATCTTAAATTCTTCATGTGAAACAGTTGGGAATATAAATCTATCCTAAGTGATGTGACTAATACATCTAGGTGAAGTGTATATGGGTACCACAAATAGTTCTTGTGTCACGATACTGGTAAGAAGTTACTTATCTTTCTAATATATTGTGTTTCATTACGTTGTCATTTTTTAAATGTTTTAGTATATCTTTTCGTCATTAGTTGTAAGTATTTTTCATTATGGCAGATAGATGGATGGACCATGGGCCTAATACCCAATTATCGATTTGCATGTTCATATTGTTTCTCCAGGACCTCAAGCTATTTGCTCTTCTCACTTTTTCTCGGATATGTTTGATTTGTGGTAAAAAAGTACTTAATGCTTCATGAGATGGATGATAGAGATTTACTAGGTGTAGAAGTGTGTTAATCACGATATGCTCTGTTGAGTAAAAGTTTCTTGATCCCTCTATGCCCTTTTTGTCTAAAAGCCTATGAGTAATATCTTTATGTTACACCACAGGCAAGAATTCTACTAGAAACTTCATCTTATTTTTTTCCAATATATTTTGATGAAACAGGAACAACTTTTCTGTTTACGTGTATATGTTTGGATGTCCAACGAGGCGACGCAACACATTCTAGAACTGGGCCTGGTGAACGATGACGACGAGCCATTCTCTATAGGTTTCTAGTACTTAGTCACCAATACATACGGCCTCTTATCCATAGTCATGGTCATGGACATTCCCAGGCACATGGTACTTATGATGTGATTTAGATAGATATAAGTTGATGTTAGCCTTATGGTAAATCAGAGAAAGTTTGCACATACTTGGCATGTAGGAATGACGTAGATGAACAGGTCACTGTGGATTCTTGCACATTCAACGTGTGGAGAGGCTTCTTACCCAACACCACTAGTTTTTACTCAGATCATGCTCAATACTTGCTTAGGGATGTTTCTCTTCCATCAACAACTACCACCAAGTTCCTCACCGTATTCTTCCCCAAAGTTTTCCTATCAGATCAGCATGGAACCACTATTATCTCATGCTTACCCAACTGATAATCTTGATCATCACCATGGTGCATGTGAATTGGAGTGCAAATACGGTCGTGTATCATGTTCTTATGCGATCTTACTATTCTCAAAGAAGGCGGGCTCAATGAAAATGGGATCCGACATCTCATGATAGAAACCAACATATTTTATTGGGTTTGCTACTTGCTCAAAAATGGAAGATATTAACAAGGATAGTAGAAAGATAGGTCGAAACTCTTGGAAGATATTAACAAGGATAGTAACAGAGGAACATGTTAGTGCTTAATATTTTTAATAGAGTTGCATTTTCTTCATACATAATAAATGAGCCAATCTTTTAAGAATTGTTGCTTCAAATTTCCTTCTGAAGTCACTATTCACCGTGCAAAAATACTTTTGTTTTCTTTTGTGCTTGATAATGATGACAATGTCTATAATAAAGATAGAACATTTGTTACAAGTTTTGATATTCATACGTCAAACTACTTTAATATTGTTTGTTGGATTGGACAATTATGTGCGTGTGTTGGACAAGTTGGTTGGGTGAGTTGTTTGGAGAGTTTTTATGTGTGGTGTCCTGGTAATAGACAGAGCGATGTGACATAATAAAAAGCCCAAAAGTCTGAGACAAAAGAAAGTTGAGATCACTATGAGACCTATTTTGTCCCCCTCTACCGGTTTACCTATGTAATTTTGACCATTTCCCCTATTTTTTGTAGTAATTTGTATACAATGTTGGGCATTTCGTCACCGCAAATAGCGGATGTAGGGATGTCGAGAAATAGCCACATGATTTCACATTAGTAATGTTTTACTTTTAATTGTCACTTGAGCTTTAAAAAAATAAATGAAGAAAGGCGATTATTCACGTTGTCGCGTATGCTTATACATGATATTTAACGGACTAAGAATATACCATTTGAGTCTCTTCTCTTAAATTTCATTTGATCTTTTGAACTCAATAGAAGAAAATATTGTACATGTTTACGTTAACTTTATATTGATATTGTTTCCTTTTCAATGCAATCCATCCTTAGTCCCGATTGCTAAGCATTCAATAAGTTAATTCCATTTGAAGAACATATTGGCTTGCATGTAAAGTTTTCAAAATCTCAATTAACAATTCACTACTTCTATTTTGAGAACAAAGTTTGACATTTTTTAATCAAATCCATATTCTAAAATGTACCTAAGCGTTACTTTTTATCAATTTTGAGAATAATTTGAATATATTTTGATGTGTTCATTAAACATCATCTAGGTATATACAATGACAAGTTATATTGTCCTCTTACATACTGCATGCATCCATTTTACATTTTTTTTATTAAACACAACATAAAATAAGTCAAAAAATTACAATCTTTGCATACATATCAAGTTTCCATATGCATAGTGCATGTCTTGTATTCATTTTCAATCGATATATAATACATGTTATTAAAATTTATGAACAATGTACAAATATATTTGATACATGTCAGATATTACAAACATAATGATGAAAAAAGAATATAAGAAATAAAATAAAACTTTATGAGCATTATATACACATTCATTTAAGATATATTTTTGCATCACTTACTACAATTTTAGAACCTCTCAAATCATTTATGTATTAGTACTTACCGAAAAACATTTATTGTATTTGAGACGTGACATATATTTATTCCTTTTATGTTGAGCTAGATTATGTTTATGATATCATTCCAAAATTTTAATTATGAATTAGTTAACTATAAATTAATTAGAAAAAAATACTCATTGTGCATAGACATGTGATTGTTTATTATATAATCTAAGAAGTCAATCCCCAATGACCCTTAACTATCCCTCTTTGTTTCTTGACCTTAGTACAATAAGAAATTCATTTTTAAAAGACATTTCTTCCTTGCATCAACTCTCTTTAAAGTGTTTCATCTCATATTCATATTTTCACCATTTAATTTTAACCCATAAATAAATCCCAGATATGATTCTCACTCACATTAGAAAGAAAATGATTTCCCAACCTTTTAAATGAATACTATGTATACTTATAAGATAAATTCATATTATAACTATTATTATAATAGATCTTAATTTCCATTTAACTTACTTTTACTTTGATTATATTCATGAACTGGGTATCAGTTTACTCCTTTTATTGCAATGTGACAACCAACCATACAAAATGAGATTGCTCAATACAAACATGTGAACAACTACTAGTTATCCACATTACCAAAAAAGAAGGTAAATTCAAACCGATTTCAACATTACAATTATGTTCAGAAACATTACATAAAGGTCCAACAACTTGTATCGCGTCACATACCATATCAGGTATTTACATATATGTCCAGTGGACTCATCCACAATCTGTATACAAAAGGAGATGTTCCACATATACATGTCTTATATAAAACATTGACATACTTACAAAAACCATGTATCAATATACATCATCTACAAAACATCCCCTCCCCCGACCTGAGAGTACATGGATGACTCTAGGACTCTACAAACTATGACTATCCAATCTTCTACTCCTACTACTATCCAAGATGGTCTTCCTCAGCACCGTGATCCTAACCACATCACTAACGACCACCTAAAAAGATGTAGTGACCCACGAGGTGAGACCAATGTCCCAGTGAGAGATATAACACTCAACTAGTATTTATTGATTACAATAGATAACATCATTGCTATAATATTAGGCATATTAAACAAATTAGGAAGGTTAAGAAAGATAAACAGATAGGCATATAAACATACATGACTAGCCGGTATGTGAAGGAACAAGTAAGATGATCACCTACTAAACAATATAAGAAACAAGACAAGGGTTAACATCTAATGTGAATCGTGTTTAACCCTAAACAGATATATTACATGACTGTATTATGTCTTTTATTAAGACCTAAGGAGTTTGTTGTATACTACTCAAAGTCAAACTAACCGCCGCTTGGTCATAATTAGTTTTGTACAAGAATCTGGGAGAGCCGGAATCCTAAGATATTCACCCCTTGGTCAGTACGAGTCAACTGCAGTGACATACCAGTCAAACTACCCATAGTGACATATAAGTCAAATTGCAAATCAGCTAGTCCACCCTTGGTAAATATGTCAAGGCACTAGTAACTAGGGTATACAAAATCCTATCATCTAAGGTACAACTGTAGCTGTCCTCGGTCACATCACATATCTACAAGTATCAATTATTCTTAAACCAAGGCATGGCCGCATCCATCCTCCAAATTCTTGAGATTAGGATGGCAAGGACACATAGTCACTTGCACCCCACATACTCAATAGTATGTGCTCTGAGCTTCCCTTAGGAATACTCATTTCCCCATCCAAAAAGTTCTGACACGAAATGGTTCTACGGCACAAGGCACTACATGATTAGGGTTTCACTTGATTAGTTAATGTCAATTGGGTGATTTAAGGTTGCATCAATCAAGTTACATAAAAACCCTAAAATAGTTCTACAAAACATGGTTAGATTGCAACTCCAGAAGATATAAAATGTATATAGCATAAAGTCTATCACAACATCACATAGTAGTATTCATTGCCATACATGAGTCGACACGCATCATCATACTATCACGGGATACAAGTCCTTGTCACATCATGAAGAGGATAACACCTTATAATGGATTCAACCATGTTCAGGGTCATAAGACCATCCACATTGTCCCCTGCATGAACATCATTATCTTTCCATTCCTCATAAAGGCTCATCATGCCATCACCATACATGAGACTCATAAGTTTGATACAGTATTATGCAAGAGCTATAATGTTCATATGACAACAAATTAGGGATACAACAATAGAGAAAGAGAAAGTTCATTTATCATCATGCTAGTTACATAAGAAGCTATGTATCATCATCCCTTACTTCTGCTACAGAAACAGTGTTCAACGTCGCTTTTCAGGGCGTCGGTTATTTAATGAAACTGACGTTGATAAACATTGCACGTCGGCTATTAAGGAAAATCGATCTCCATATTTGAAGACCATCTAGACACGGGTATCGCTTTTTATTCAGTGTTGGTTGAAGAAAAGAAACTGACGCCTAAAATAGCCCACGAAATCCAATTTTTTCAAGAGAAACAAATTGCCCCCAAAGCGTAACATACAACATCGGTGTTTTACCTAATAACTGATGCCTAAAGAAGATAAAAATTACGCACAAATTTTACAATACAGGTGTCGGTTGTCGTGGGATAACTGACGCTGATAATGGTTCGCGCGCCCTCCCTGCCAAAACTTTTAGGGTAAAGGATTGTCCAATTGATGTCAGTTTTATTGGGATAACTGATGTTTAATACATAAAGGTGTCGGTTTTATAGATAACCGACGCCTTCTAGTAAAGTAATAGCCCCCGCACACAACAGACTCTCTTCCCCTTTCTTCTATTTCATCGATCGAATTTTTCTACTCCCGATCCCTGTTGCGCCACCGCCACTGGCCCCTGCCTCCGCGCCGCCTGCTGTTGCTGCTCGCCGCCGCCGCCGCCTACTATTGCTTCTCTGCTCACCACCGGCGCCTTTCCTTCTCTGCTCGGCTCCCTTCTCCTACCGCTGGTGTGCTCAGCGCCTTTCCTTCTCTGCTCGGCTCCCTTCTCCTGTCGCCGGTGTACTCAACACCCTTCCTTTTCTGCTCGGCTCCCTTCTCCTGCCGCTGGTGTACTCAACGCCCTTCTCCTCACACCACCGCCTCCATCTCCATGCTTCTACCAACAATATGCCCTCCTCTTCCTGTTCCAGTATCCTGCTCTTCTTCTTTCTTCTCCCTCCTTACTAACAGCAAGCACGACCGTGGGTGTGTTGGCCGACCACACGGTCATGCTGCCCAACACGGCCGTGTGGTCGGCCAACACAGCCACAGCTGTGCCAGCCCACACGACCATGCTTGCTGTTGATAAGGAGGGAGAAGGGTATATATTCAAATGAAATCAATTATGAATTTATGATGAAATCAATTATGTTCAAATTAATTATGTTCAATTATACGATGAAATCAATTATGTTCAATTATATGATGAAATCAATTATGTTCAAATCTTGTGATGAAATCAATTATGATGAAATCAATTGTGATGAAACCCTAACATCTACATGAATCCATATTGCATGATGAAACCCTAACATCGACATACTCTATATGATACCTAAAATTGTGATGAAACCCTAACATCAATTGTGATGAAACTAGGATTGCAGGTTTTGGAATGACAACATACATGTATTTGTTGGCCTAGAAACCCATCCAAGATTTACTCATTAGGAGTAAATCTTGGATAGTCCCCAGTTTGGGACTGTTCTTGAACACCTAATCTCACTTAGGATGTAAGTGTATAATGTGTATTGGGTTTTCAAGAAAATTTGGGTAGCATTTCCCCGTTTGTTCTCTAAGTACATATGTACTTGGAGAACAGTGGGGAAATGCTGCCGAAATTTTCTTGAAAACCCAATACACATTATACACTTACTAGTGAGATTAGGTGTTCAAGGATGGGATAGGTGGTACACATTTATTATATATAAGATGAAACTAGGATTGTAGGTATTGGAATGAGAACATACATGTATTTGTTGGCCTAGAAACCCGTCTAAGATTTACTCATTAGGAGTAAATCTTGGATAGTCCCCGGTTTGGGACTATTCTTGAATACCTAATCTCACTTAGGATGTAAGTGTATAATGTGTATTTGGATTTTAATAAAATTTCAGTAGCATTTCCCTGTTTGTTCTCTAAGTACATATGTACTTGGAGAACAGCGGGGAAATGCTGCCAAAATTTTCTTGAAAACCCAATACACATTATACACTTACTAGCGAGATTAGGTGTTCAAGGATGGGATAGGTGGTACATGTACATTTATTATATAAAAGAATGACATCACATGTATTTGTTAACCCTAGACCCTAATCTTGTCCTAATATATACTTGTTTTCTCTTTGATCATAGAATGGATAGATCATGGATGTCCATTCACAATCGTTGCACCCCAGAGTTTATATCTGGTCTTGATCAGTTTATTAGATTTTCCAAAGAACATAGGAAACAACCTAGAGATAGGTTCTACTGTCCATGTAGGCATTGTGGTAACAACTTGAAAGTCAGCACTGGTGACGAAATCAAAAGTCATGTCATGTGCAACGGGATTGTACAAGGCTATACAGAATGGCATTGTCATGGAGAGATTTCAAACCCGAAACCAGTGGATGTCGATAGAAATGCTTGGGTGGAAGAAGAAACTGTCTCCGATGATGTAGATGTGAACGAACCATTTCCATTAGACATCATTGATGTGATGCTGGATAGTTGTGGGTAGAGCACACTGATCCACCTCCCATCTTTAGAAACATTGTGTATGATGCTGAGATACCATTATACACAGGTTGTACTAAGTTTAAAAAGCTTAGCGTTGTGTTGAGATTGTATAAGTTGAAAGCTAACAATAGATGGAGCGACAAAAGCTTCACTTCATTGTTGACTTTGTTGAAATAAATGGTTCCTGAAGGAAACGAGCTGCCAATCTCAACATACCGAGTAAAGAAATTGTTGTGCCCAATGGGAATGGGAGCCAAGAAGATACACACATGCCTGAACGATTGTGTATTATTTCCAAAGGACTATGTGGATTTGAAAGATTGTCCAAAATGTGGTGCGTCACGGTATAAATTGACGACTTCGGGGGAGTCCAAAACTGGTTCTCCTGCTAAGGTGATGTGGTATCTACCTATAATATCACAGTTTCAATGCTTGTTTACAAATCCGATAGATGTGAAGAATTTGAAGTGGCATGCAGATGTTAAGAAAAATAATGATGGGATCCTATGACATGCGTCTGATTCCCCACAATGGAAGAAGATTGATCTATTGTACCCCAAATTTGGTGAAGAAGACATGAATCTAAGACTTGGGCTTTGTATAGATGGGATGAATCTGTACGGGACATTAAGAAACCAACATAGCACTTAGCCAGTCATGCTTGTTATATACAATCTTCCTCCCTGGTTGTGTATGAAAAATAAGTATGTTATGATGTCGTTGTTGATATCGGGCCCTAAACAACCTGGAAATGATATCGATGTTTATCTTGAACCTCTGATTGATGACTTAAAGAAACTCTGGGGTGAAAGTGTGATGACCTATGATGCTTCACGAAGAGAGACATTTCGTTTTCACGCTATGTTGTTTTGCACTGTTAATGACTTTCCAACATACGAGAATTTGTCTGGATATAGTGTCAAAGGAGATAAAGTGTGTCCTATATGTGAAGAGAACACTAATTCAATAAGACTAAAACATGGCAGCAAGACTGTATATCTTGGTCATCGAAGGTTTCTTCCAAAATTCCATTTGTATCGTAGGAAGCACAAAGCATTCAATGGAAGGAATGAGGAATGGAGTGCACCTAAACCTATACTAGGGGATGTTGTTTATGAAAGAGTAAAAGACATTGTCAATGAATTTGGTAAGAGATCACAATGTACTATGGCCACACAGAGTGACAATTCTTCATTCAAGAAGAATTCAATATTTTGGGATCTTCCTTATTGGAGTTTTTTGACAGTCAGGCATTGTATCGATGTCATGCACGTTGAGAAAAATATTTGTGATAGTGTCATTGGTACTTTGTTGAATATACCAGGTAAGACTAAAGATGGGATAAAATCTAGATTGGACCTACGTGAAATGGGAATAAGGTAAGAATTAACAGAATTACATGAAATGGGTAATAAAAGAACATACTTACCTCCTGTTTGTTACACGTTGTCTAGAAAGGAGAAGAAAGCTTTTTCTGAATGCTTGGCAAATGTTAAGGTGCCACAGGGTTACTCATCCAACATTCGTAGATTGGTATCAATGAAAGATCTGAAGTTGATAGGTCTTAAATCTCATGATTGTCACACTATAATGCAACAAATATTGCCCATGGCAATTCGATCTATATTGCCGAAGCATGTAAGGTTTGCAATCACCAGACTTTGTTTCTTTTTCAACAGTCTGTGCAGCAAAGTTATTGACCCTGATACTCTCGATAATTGGCAAAGAGAAGTGGTTGTTACCTTATGTCAGCTTGAGATGTATTTCCATCCTTCGTTCTGTGATGTCATGGTACATCTTGTTGTCCACTTACTAGGGAAGTAAAAATGTTGGGACCATTTTTCTTGCATTAGATGTATCCCTTTGAACGATACATGAGCATTTTTAAAGGTGATGTTCGAAACTGTTATCGGCCTGAAGGGAGTATTATTGAGGGTTATGTGGCGAGAGAGGTTATGGATTTTTGCAATGACTTTCTGAGTGGTAATGAAACTCCCATTAATGACAAGAATATTGAGGAGGGCAAAGGAATTTTGGGATCACGGGTGAAAGTAATCAGCCGTGAGCAGTTGGAACAAGGTCACTTGTATATTTACACTACTACAGAAATAGCATTCAGTGTCACTTTTCTGGGCGTCGGTTATTAATAAAAACCGACGCCTAACATATAAGGCGTCGGTTGTTTAAGCAAACCGACGTCTATATTCGAAGACCAGCCAGACGCGGGTACCGCTTTGTATTAAGCGTCGGTTGTTTATAAAAAACCGACGCTTAAAGTCGCCCGCGAAATCCATATTTCGATAAAAAAAATAGTGTCATTGTCAGCGTCGGTTATATACCTAGAAAACCGACGCCTATGTGCGATGAAAATTTGCGCAGAAAATGTCACTTTCAGCGTCGGTTATCCTTGTATAACCGACGCTGAAGGTGGTTCCTGCCAAACATTTTCATGAAAATATCGTCCAATTGGATGTCGGTTGTTGCAAACAACCGACGCTAAAGATGTTTAGGCGTCGGTTGTTGTAAACAACCGACGCTATTTGGGAACTTCATAACCCTTGATCGCCCGACTCTTCCCTTTTCTTCTGTTTCATTATGAGCGATTTCTTCTCTGCTGTCGCCCGACTCTCTGCTCCTTCTTCTCCATGACAGCGCCGCCGTGCCGCCACTGCTACTTCGGCGCCCCCTTCTCTGGTGCCCCCTTCTCCTTCTCCTCCGCCGCCGCACCCCCTTCTCCTTCTCCTCCGCCTGGCCGCTGCCTGCCTGCCGCCGCCTGGCCGCTGCCTGCCTGCCGCCGCTGATGCTCCCTACTCGTCGGAGTCACTGCCACTGGTTCTGGAGCTCGCCGGCTGTCGCTCACATACTCAACCAGCTCGATCTCGCCCTACTCTGCTTGCCCAGGTACCTACCGACCTACCCAGGCGCAAAATTGGTTCTTTATGTGCCGACCTAATCTGCTTTCCTAATCTGCTTGCGCGAAATTGGCTCCCTACTCTGCTTGCGCGAAATTGGCTCCCTACTCTGCTTGCTTAATGTGCCTAATCTGCTTTAAGTGGTCCTAATATCATAACATGATAGTTTTATAATCATGGCTAAACATAATATGAACTAGATCTTTTTATGTCATTAAATCAATGAACTTAGGAATTGGGGGTTCAAGAATAACCCTAATGATAACAGGATAATAAGGAAACCTAAACTCTAGATTAGGACTTGAGTAGCGTTTAATGTTATTATATGATTTGTGTCACTTTAGGATGTATATTGATTTCTTGATTTATTATTTAATAATGCTTTGTTGATTAGGATTAACCATGTTGCCTGTACTTTATAGACATTTATTATATATAAGAATGACAACACATGTATTTGTTGTCCTAGAAACCCATCCAAGATTGACTCATTAGGAGTAAATCTTGGATAGTCCCCGATTTGGGACTGTTCTTGAACACCTAATCTCACTTAGGATGTAAGTGTATAATGTGTATTGGGTTTTCGAGAAAATTTCGGCAGCATTTCCCCGTTTGTTCTCTAAGTACATATGTACTTAGAGAACAGCGGGGAAATGCTGCCGAAATTTTCTTGAAAACCCAATACACATTATAAACTTACTAGTGAGATTAGGTGTTCAAGGATGGGATAGGTGGTACACATTTATTATATATAAGAATGACATCAAATGTGTTTGTTGGCCTAGAAACCCGTCCAAGATTGACTCATTAGGAGTAAATCTTGGATAGTCCCCGGTTTGGGACTGTTCTTGAACACCTAATCTCACTTAGGATGTAAGTGTATAATGTGTATTGGGTTTTCGAGAAAATTTCGGTAGCATTTCCCCGTTTGTTCTCTAAGTACATATGTACTTAGAGAACAGCGGGGAAATGCTGCCGAAATTTTCTTGAAAACCCAATACACATTATACACTTACTAGTGAGATTAGGTGTTCAAGGATGGGATAGGTGGTACACATTTATTATATATAAGAATGACATCACATTATACACTTAGGATGTAAGTGTATACCCTAATCTTTTCCTAATATATACTTGTTTCCTAATATATACTTGTTTTCTCTGATCATAGAATGGATATATCATGGATGTCCATTCGTAATCGTTGCACCCCAGAGTTTATATCTGGTCTTGATCAGTTTATTAGATTTGCCGAGGAACATAGGAAAAAACCTACAGATAGGTTCTACTGTCCATGTAGGCATTGCGGTAACAACTTGAAAGTCAACACTGGTGAGGAAATCAAAAGTCATGTCATGTGCAACGGGATTGTACAAGGCTATACAGAATGGCACTGGCATGGAGAGATTTCAAAATCGAAACCAGTAGATGTCAATAGCAGTGCTTGGGTGGAAGAAGAAATTGCCTCCGATGACGTAAATGTGAACGAACCAGTTCCAACAGACATCGTTGATGCGATCCTGGATAGTTGTAGGGTAGAGCACACCGATCCACCTCCTATCTTTAGAAACATTGTGCATGATGCTGAGATACCGTTATACACAGGCTGTGCTAAGTTTACGAAGCTTAGCGCTGTGTTGAGATTGTATAAGTTGAAAGCTAACAATAGATGGAGCGACAAAAGCTTCACTTCATTGTTGACTTTGTTGAAAGAAATGTTTCCTTAAGGAAACGAGCTGCCAATCTCAACATACCAGGTAAAGAAAATGTTGTGCCCAATGGGAATGGAGGCCAAGAAGATACACGCATGCCCGAATGATTGTGTATTATTTCAAAAGGACTATGTAGATTTGAAAGATTGTCCAAAATGTGGTGCGTCACGGTATAAATTGACGACTTCGGGGGAGTCCAAAACTGGTTCTCCTGCCAAGGTGTTGTGGTATCTACCTATAATATCACGGTTTCAACGCTTGTTTGCAAATCCGAAAGATGCGAAGAATTTGAGGTGGCATGCAGATGTTAAGAAAAATAATGATGGGATCCTGCGACATGCGTCTGATTCCCCACAGTGGAAGAAGATTGATCTATTGTACCCCAAATTTGGTGAAGAAGATAGGAATCTAAGACTTGGGCTTTGTATAGATGGGATGAATCCGTACTCTGTTAAATATACCAGGTAAGACTAAAGATGGGATAAAATCCAGACTGGACCTACGTGAAATGGGAATAAGGACAGAATTAACAGAATTATGTGAAATGGGTAGTAAAAGAACATACTTACCTCCCGCTTGTTACACATTGTCTAGAAAGGAGAAGAAAACTTTTTGTGAATGCTTGGTAAATGTTAAGGTGCCACATGGTTACTCATCCAACATCTGTAGATTGGTATCAATGAAAGATCTGAAGTTGATAGGTCTTAAATCTCATGATTGTCACACTCTAATGCAACAAATATTACCCGTGGCAATTCGATCTATATTGCCGAAGCATGTAAGGTTTGCAATTACCAGACTTTGTTTCTTTTTCAACAGTCTATGCAGTAAAGTTATTGACCCTGATACTCTCGATAATTTGCAAAGAGAAGTGGTTGTTACCCTATGTCAGCTTGAGATGTATTTCCCTCCTTCGTTCTTTGATATCATGGTACATCTTGTTGTCCACTTGACTAGGGAAGTGAAAATGTTGGGACTAGTTTTCTTGCATTGGATGTATCCCTTTGAACGATACATGAGAGTTTTTAAAGGTGATGTTCGAAACCGTTATCGGCCTGAAGGGAGTATTATTGAAGGTTATGTGGCGAGAGAGGTTATGGATTTTTGCAATGACTTTCTCAATGGTAATGACACTCCTGATAATCACAAGAATATTGAGGAGGGCAAAGGAATTTTGGGATCACGGGTGAAAGTAATCAGCCGTGAGTAGTTGGAACAAGCTCACTTGTATATTTTACATAATATGGACGAAGTGAGTGTTTATATCGAGGAACATACCAATTTCATAAAGAGAAAACATCCTCGAGAAAGTTCAATGTGGCTTGCTAGAGAGCATAATAAGACTTTTACTAAGTGGTTTGAAGATAAAGTCTTACATCAACTATCTCAAACACCAAATGATATTACAGAAACTATCAAATGCCTCACCTTTAAACCAAAACCGAATGTTATGTCTTATGAAGGGTTTGACATTAATGGATTCACATATTACACAAAGCGCCAAGATGATAAGAGTGTCGTCCAAAATAGTGGGGTCACTCTTCAAGCGTCGACTATGTACTTTGCAAGTGCAAAGGATAAGAGTCCACATGAAGCTAAAATGTCATATTACGGTGTCATTGAGGACATTTGGGAGTTTGACTACATAGATTTCAAAATTCCGCTCTTTAAATGTAATTGGGTTGATAACACCAAAGGAGTTATAGTGGATGAATTGGGTTTCACTTTGGTGAACTTTGAAAAGATTGGCGAGAAGGGTGAACCATTCATATTGGCATCACAGGCGAAACAAATATTCTATATCAATGATCCTGCGAATGATAAATGGTCGGTTGTTCTTCATGGTAAAAGACAATTCATTGAAGATCCTATAGATGAAGAAGAGTACTATGATAAGTATGATGACTCCAGTCCATTCTCAGTTGGGTTGCCAACTCCACAAAATATTGAAGCTAATGATGACTTATATGTGCGCAGAGATCACAATGAAGGATTGTTAATTGATAAAAGATCACAATTTTAGAGACATGTATGTTTATACAAATGCTAAATATTTGCCTTTTTCTAGTTAATACAAATGCTAAATGTTTTCCTTTTTCTAGTTAATACAAATGCTAAATGTTTGCCTTTTTAATGACATTTTCAGATGGCTGACCATGATGAGCATGATGTCCATGATGAGCATGAAGTCCATGATGAGCATGATGTCCATGACGAGCATGGCGAGGATACCAATGTAAGTTCTAAAAACATATCCTGTATTTCTATAAAATTCATTATCTTCTAGTTATGTCATATATCCTATATTTCTATATTGGGCTAATTTAGTGTGTTTATTTTTGTCAAATTTTAGGTTGATGATGTACCTGTACCCACTGAAGCACTGGAGAAACTTGATGCGCAACACCAAACACTTAACAAGAAAAGGGGCATCACTCTGTTGAAGAAGTTATTAGCGCTAAGTGGTAGTGGATCCAAATTGGTGGTGGAGTTTGATAATGGAGGAAATGCAATTGGAGTGAACCGCAATAATTTTGTAAACTATCTTGGGTGTACCACTCGGAGCCATTGTGGTGTTAAGTATGATAATTGACATAAAGTTCCTCAAGGGAAAAAAGACTTGATATGGAAGGATTTATGCATGAGTTATTATTATTTGCAATTCTATTTTGTAGATTACAAATTCTATTATTTGCAATTCTATTTTGGATACTAGTTAATAACATTTCTATTTTACAGAATCTGTTTGCATTGGATGAGAAGTTGCATCGTAAAAGTGTGATGCAACGCGCTAGAAAGATGCTTAGGAATTATAGGACAAATCTGAACAAAGAATACATAAAAGAGGGTGATAAGAAGAAGAAATCAGCCCTTGAACAATGGAACTTCTTGGACAAAGAAGATTGGGACAATTTTGTTGCTTCAAGAAAATCTGAAGAATTCAAGGTATTAGGCGTCACTCCCAATTTAATTAATATACATTGTATTCACCTATTCAAGATTAACATTTAGTGCTACTAACCAAATCATTAATGTGCATACTAACTAGGCCCTCAGTGACGCACAAAAAGCTAGGCGTGCACTGAATGTGCATGACCACACTATGGGTCCAAATGGCTATGCAAGCGTTCGCCAAAGACTACAGGCGGAGTCTGCGGCTACTCAGCAGTCTGCTGCTACTCAGGAGTCTGCTCCTACTCAGGAGTCTGCCACACCCATGCCTCGCCATGATATCTGGATAGCTGGCAGGCAAAACAAGAAGGGTGAAATAAAGAAGCCTGTAACTGCTGAGGCGGCTGCAAAAATGGTAAAATACAACTCTTAGAGAAATCGTTTGAATATTGATTATTTGTGGTGTTAACTTACCAATATCTGTTTATGCTGATTAGCGGGAGCTGCACGAGCAGAGGAAACAAGGCACGTTCATCCCTTAGGGCACAAGGAATGAATTGACAGTTGCTCTGGGTAACCCAGAGCATCCTGGACGTGTTAGAGGTGCCGGCGCTGGTGTTGTCATCAAAGCATTCTTTGGGCCATCCCAGCGCAAACCCAGAGCGGGACTTTCTCAAGAAGAGGTAACCTATTCTTTTTTTAGAATGTTACTGCAAAAGGAAATTCATTAATAAGAAGCTAATGTTTCTTTTATCCATGTATAGGAGAATAAGAGAGTTGAGGATTTAGTTGCTAAGAAGGTCAACGATGTAGTTGCTGAGAAGGTCAAGGAAGAATTGCTGCGGTGGCAGGAATCTCAGGCTTCCAATCAGCCTATGGCGACCCACTCTTCTCCTGATGCACAGACTGCGAGTAATCCTGGAGACCCATTGCCTAGCACGTCAGTTGTAAGTATTGTTTATGACATTGTAGCTAGTCTTTTCAAGATGATATGTTTTCAAGATTATATGTATATATGTATAACATTCTTTACGTAAATTTGTAGGCATTGAAGCCATGCCGCTTAAGAATACAAGACTATGTTGTTGCAGAGGCGCAAGCTTACCCGTCCCTTCCTGGGGAAAGGTTTCACGGGACTCCAATGCCACAGGGCTATGTTCGTGTGGGCCCATTACGTGTGTTACCCGATTGGAGGGAAGTTGTGTTGCCATATGCCCACCCAGATATTGATACACTTGGTGAGGCAGAAGGCGGGGTCATATTGTGGCCCAAAGCAGATGTCGTCTACACGACTGAAATTGTAAGATAAATTTACATTGATTTAGACTGTAAATGTGTATATATGATGTCAACTGATCTGAAATTATATATACAGGTTAAAAAGAAGACACCAGGAGCACCTAGGCCTCCACCTCCACTTCCCGCATTACCAACTTGGGTTCCAACTGACCTAACATACCCGTTAGGTCCTGCTTGTAGGGGAATGGCATGTTGGCTACGGGCACATAATATGCATTTCCCTATAATAGTTTCTTTAGATGCAGATTATGCAGGTCGATCATACGATAGCTCTTTATTTATACAAGATATTATTGAGTTGTTTATGTATGATTGGCTGAATACATCAATGATAGAGACATGGATAAGGTGAGATCTTGTTTATACATCCATATACCTTGTGTAAGATCCGGTGATCTGGTTTCTTATATATTAATGCATACGCCTATATGTTTTGCAGCTACTTAGTCGAAGATCATTGCAAACAATTTGCATTTGATCATGTGGGATTTTTGATTCCATCATTGATTAGTTTGGTAGCTAAAGACCCTGATAATGTTCAACAATACTGTATAGATGCTTTTACAATTTTTGGTCAGCAAAAGAAGACGATAATAATAGCTCCATTCAATGTCAAGTAAGTTTACTTTATTTATAATTTGGACTTAATAAAATTCCATTTTTATTTTGCATTTTGAGTTATTAATTGTTAACTTCTTACTTCTAGCGGTAGACATTGGGAGTTACTAGTTATTGTCCCCGGGACATTCACTGTTTATTATCTAGATCCTGCGGGGAGTACATTGAACACTAAAATTGGACACGTAATGAGAATGCCATTATTCTGGTGAGAAATATTTCATTTTTATATCCGTTAACATCTTTTATTACATTACTATTTACTTATGCAATTTATTGTGTTATATTAACATGTAGGGGTTTAGATGCATTCAAAAAGGCTAGAGGAATGGTCCCAAGGAAAAAGAACCAGCCAATAAATTGGCAGAACGTACAAGTAAGTTCCCGACTCGAATATATATATTATTGATGTGAATTGTGCTTAGTTGTATTATTTTGTATGTTTCAATTTATAGTGTGCTACACAAGACAATGGCTGGGCATGCGCATACTATGTGATGCGATTTATGCAGATGATTATCAAAGATGCCGCATTGGACATCGATACCATACATGAGGTATTATATATAGTCTCATTAGTTAGTATGAAATATATCAATCTTATCTTCTTTTTATATTATTACTTATATATATACATCATTCTCTTTGCAGGTGTTTAAAACTGACCACACTATAGGTAAAAGCTTAAAAAATATACATGCTCCATATACGATGGAAGCATTAAATGAAGTAAGAGAAGAATGGGCAAAAGCCATACAAGCAGTGGCAACTGTAAGATATAATTGGGATGTTGATAGCGATAATGAATGATACTTTGTAAATGAATATTTCTGAATGTTAATACATGTATTTGAATGTTTCTATATGTGTGAATGTGAGAATTGAATTGATGTCTGAATGTATGTACTTGTGTAGAATTTTCCTTGTGACTTTTGCAGGTTTGCAGCCTGTTTGTAGGCTGATATCAATGGATGTCGTAAACCTGCAGTTCAGAAAACTAAACTGCAGGTTCTCATCCTGCTGACCAGCCACAGCAGGCCTGCAAACTGATATGAAAAAAAATATATAAATAGGCGTCGGTTATTTATAGAAAACCGTCAGCAATGACATACAGCGTCGGTTATTTGATAAAAACCGACGCCTAATAGTACAAACAACCCGACCGTGCAGGATAGCACGGCCGTGGTGGAAAAGGCGTCGGTAATTCATATAAAACCGACGCCTATAGTACTAAACACGGCCGTGCAGGGAAGCACGGTCGTGTCGTCTTGAAGTATAGGCGTCGGTGTTTTAGTATATAACCGACGCCAAAAGTGTTCGCGCCACAGAAAATGGCGTCATCTAGGGCACTTTATGCGTCGGTTATCTACTAAAACACCGACGCTATATTGTATACAGGCGTCGGTTGTTTAGTAAATAACCGACGCACAAAGTGCCCTAGATGACGCCATTTTCTGTGGCACGAACACTTTTGGCGGCGGTTATTTACTAAACAACCGACGCCTATAGAATAAATAGGCGTCGGTTAAAAAACCGACGCCGAAGTGTTCGACCTTTAGCGGCGCCCACATAGGTGTCGGTCAGAAACTGACGCCAAATGGGGTTAAACGACCGACGCCAAAGGCCGTTTCTGTAGTAGTGTTACACAACATGGATGAAGTGAGTGTTTATATCGAGGAACATACCAATTTAATCAAGAGACAACATCCTCGAGCCAGTTCAATGTGGCTTGGTAGAGAGCATAACAAGACTTTTACTAAGTGGTTTGAAGATAAAGTCTTACATCAACTATCTCAAACACCAGATGATATTACGGAAACTATCAAATGCCTCGCCTTTAAACCAAAATTGAATGTTATGTCTTATGAAGGGTTTGACATTAATGGGTTCACATATTACACAAAGCACCAAGATGATAAGAGTGTCATCCAAAATAGTGGGGTCACCCTTCAAGCGTCGACTATGTATTTTGCAAGTGCAAAGGATAAGAATCCATGTAAAGCTAAAATGTCATATTACGGTGTCATTGAAGACATATGGGAGTTTGACTACATAGATTTTAGAATTCCGCTCTTTAAATGTAATTGGGTTGATAACATCAAAGGTGTTATAGTGGATGAATTGGGTTTCACTTTAGTGAACTTTGAAAAGATTGGTGAGAAGGGTGAACCATTCATATTGACATCACTGGCAAAACAAGTATTTTATATCGATGATCCTACAAATGATAAATGGTCAGCTGTTCTTCATGGTAAAAGACAGTTCATTGAGGATCCTATAGATGAAGAAGAGTACTATGATAAGTATGATGACTCCAGTCCATTCTCAGTTGGGTTGCCAACTCCACAAATTATTGAAGCTAATGATGACTTATATGTGCGCGGAGATCACAATGAAGGATTGTTAATTGATAAAAGATCGCAAGTTTAGACGCATGCATGTTTATATATTTTTATATGTTTCATTTTTCATTGTTTTAGAGGCATGCTTTTTTAATATCAATATCATTTTCCAATATAATGTTTCATTATCTTCTAGTTAATACAAATGCTAAATGTTTGCCTTTTTAATGACATTTTCAGATGGCTGACCATGATGTCCATGAGGAGCATGATGTCCATGATGAGGATGATGTCTATGATGAGCATGGCGAGGATACCAATGTAAGTTTTAAAAAAATATCCTATATTTCTATAGCAATTCATTATCTTCTAGTTATGTCATATATCCTATATTTCTATATTGGGCTAATTCAGTGTGTTTATTTTGTCAAATTTTAGGTTGATGATGCACATGTACCATCTGAAGCACTGTAGGCACTTGATGTGCATCACCAAAAATTTTACAAGAAAAGGGGAATCACTCTACTGAAGAAGTTAACAGTGCTAAGGGGCAGTGGATCTAGATTGGATGTGGAGTTTGATAATGTAGGAAATGCAATTGGAGTGAACCACAATAATTTTGTAAACTATCTTGGGTGTGTCACTCGAAGCCATTGTGATGTTAAGTATGATAATTGGCATAAAGCTCCTCAGGAAAAGAAAGACTTGATATGGAAGGATTTATGTGTGAGTTGTTATTATTTTCAATTCTATTTTGTAGATTACAAATTCTATTATTTGCAATTCTATTTAAAGATACTAGTTAATAGCAATTCTATTTTACAAAATCTATTTGCATTGGATGATAAGATGCATCATAAAAGCATGATGCAAAGTGTTGGAAAGATGCTAAGGAACTATAGGACAAATATCAACAGAGAATACATAAAATATGGTGATAAGAAGAAGAAGTCAGCCCTTGAAAGGTGGAACTTCCTAGACAAAGAAGATTGGGACACATTTGTTGCTTCAAGACAAACTAAAGAATTCAAGGTATTAAGCGTCACTCCCAATTTAATTAATATACCTTATATTCACCTATTCAAGATTAACCTTTAGTGTTACTAACCAAATCAATGTGCATACTAACTAGGCCTTCAGTGAGGCATAAAGAGCAAGGCATGCATTGAATGTGCATGACCACACAATGGGTCCAAAGGGCTATGCAGGCATTCGCCAAAGACTATAGGCAGAGTCTGATGCTAATTAGGAGTCCTATACTACATGTACCATACCCATGCCTCACCATGATGTCTGGATAGCTGGGAGGGAAAACAAGAAGCATGTAACTACTGAGGCGGCTGTGAAAATGGTAAAATACAACTCAACATTGCATGTCGTTCAAATATTGATTATTTGTGGTGTTTACTTACCAATTTCTGTTGATGGTGATTAGTGGGAGCTGCACGAGCAGAGGAAATAGGGCACGTTCATCCCTCAGGGCAGAAGGGATGCATTAACAGTTGCTCTGGGTAACCCAGAGAATCCTGGACGTGTTAGGGGTGTAGGTGCTGGTGTGGGCATCAAAGCGTTCTTTGGGCCATCCCATCACAAACCTATCACAAGAGTGGGACTTTCACAAGAAGAGGTAACCTATTCTTTTTTTAGAATGTTACTACTAAAGGGGATTCAATAATAATAAGCTAATGTTTCTTTTATCCATGTATAGGAGAATAAGAGAGTCGAGGATATAGTTGCTAAGAAGGTTAAGGAAGAAATGTTGTGGTGGTAGGCATCTCAGGCTTCCAATCAGCCTATGGCAACCCTCTCTTCTCCTAATACACATGCTGAGAGTAATCCTATAGACCCACCACCTAGCACGTCTGCTGTAAGTATTGTTTATGATATAGTAGCTAGTATTTTCAAGATATGTTTTCAAGATGATATGTATATATGTATAACATTCTTTACGTAAATTTGTAGGCGTTGAAGCCATGCCGCTTAAAAATTGAAGATAATATTGTTGCAGAGGCATAGGCTTGCCCGTCCCTTCCTGGTGTAACGATTTATGAGGCTCCAATGCCACAGGGTTACGTTCGTGTGAGCCCGATACGTGTATTCCCCGATTGGAGGGAAGCTTAATTGCCATATGCCCACTCGAATATTGATACACTTGCTGAGGCAGAAGGCGGGGTGATATTGTGGCCCAAAGCAGATGTCGTCAACACTACTGAAATTGTAAGATAAATTTACATTACATTAAATTGTTAATGTGTATATATGAGGTCAACTGATCTGAAATTATATATACAGGTTAAAAAGAAGACACCCAAAGCATCTAGGCCTCCACCTCCACTTCCTCCATTACCAAGTTGGGTTCCAACTGACCTAAAATTCCCATTAGGTCCGACTTGTAAGGGAATGGCAGTATGGCTATGCGAACATAATATACATTTCCCTATAGTTGTTTCTTTAGAAGCGGATTATGCAGGTCAATCATACGAAAGCTCTCTATTTGTATAAGATATTATTGAGTTGTTTATCTATGATTGGCTGAATACATCAATGATAGAGGAATGGATAAGGTGAGATCTTGTTTATACATCCATATAGCTTGTGTAGGATCTGGTGATCTGGTTTCTTATATATTAATGCATACGTAATACATGTTTTGTAGCTACTTAGTCAAAATTCAATGTAAACAATTTGGATTTGAACATGTGGGATTTTTTATTCCATCATTGATTAGTCTGGTAGCTAAAGACCCTGATAGTGTTCAACAATAATGTTGTGATGCTTTTACAATTTTCAGTCAAAAAAAGAAGACGATAATAATAGCTCCATTCAATGTGAAGTAAGTTTACTTTGCTTATAATTTGGACTTAAGAAAATTACATTTTTATTGTGGATTTTGAGTTATTAATTTTTAACTTTTTTACCTCTAGCACTAAGCATTGGGAGTTACTAGTTATTCTCCCTGGGACGTTCACTTTCTATTATCTAGATCCTGTGGGGAGTACATTGAATCCAAAAATTGGACACGTAATGAGAATGGCATTATTTTGGTGAGAAATATTTCATTTTTATATACGTTAACATCTGTTATTACATTACTATTTAATTATGTAATTTACTATGTTACATTAACATGTAGGGGTTTATATGCATTTAAAAAGGCTGGAGGAAAGGTCCCCAGTAAAAAGAACCAGCCAATAATTTGGGAGAACGTGAAAGTAAGTTCCTGACTCCAATGTATATGTTATTTATGTGAACTGTGCTTATTTGTATTTTTTAATATTTTGTATCCATTTTATAGTGTGCTACACAAGAAAATGGCTGGGCATGTGCATACTATGTGGTGTGGTTTATGGACATGATTATCAAACATGCAGATGAAATCAATGTCATACCTAAGGTATTATATATAGTCCCATTAGATAGTATGAAATATATCAATCTTATTTATATATTATTACTTATATATATACATCATTCTCTTTGCAGGTGTTTAAAACGGACGCCACTATAGGTAAAGCCTTAAAAGATGTACATGCTCCATATACAATGGAAGTATTAAATAATGTAAGAGAAGAATGGGCAAGAGCCATAAAAGCAGTGGGGACTGTAAGATATAATTGGAATGTTGATAGCGATGATGAATGATATTTTGTAAATGAATGTTTATACATGTGTTTCTACATGTCTGAATGTTTCTACATGTATTTGAATGTTTCTACATGTGTGAATGTGAAAATTGAATTGATGTCTGAATGTATCTACCTATGTGTGAATGTGTGAAAAGAATATTTGTTGATTGTGTAGGTTTGTGGCATGTTTGTTGGCTGATATCAATGGATGTCATAAACCTGTAGTTCAGTTCCACTGAACTACAGGTTCTCATCCTATGACCAGCCACAGCAGGCCTGCAAACTGATAAGAAAAAAAATCAAACCATAGGCATCAGTTATTTATCTAAAACCGACAACAAAGGCTTACAATGTTGGTTAATAGCAAAAAACCGCCGCCTAATGTTGCCAGACAGTCTGGCCAACACGGCCATGCTGTCCAGCACAGTCGTGGTGGCAGGTGATATGGCATCGGTGATTAGTAGAAAATTGACGTCGTGCTGGCCAGCACGGCCGTGGCGGAAGGTGATATGGCGTCGGTTATTAGTAGAAAACTGACGTCATGCTGGCCAGCACGATCGTGGCTACAGGTGATATGGCATTGGTTATTAGTAGAAAACTGACGCCGATAGAGTCCTAGATGGTGCCCTTTTTGTGGTGCAGATGATTATAGCGTTGGTTTCGTTACTTATAATCGATGCCAATGAGGGCCCTACTGACGTGTTTTCGGTGGCACGAAATGTTTTGGCGTCGGTTGTAAAACCGACGCCGAAAGGGTTCGACTTTTAGCGGCACCCACATAGGCTTCACTTGGAAACTGTCGTGAAAAGGGCTTACATAACCGACGCCAAAGGATGGATCTATAGTAGTGTTGACCGACGCCGAAAGGGTTCGACTTTTAGCGGCACCCACATAGGCGTCGCTTGGAAACCGTCGTGAAAAGGGCTTAAATAACTGACGCCAAAGGACAAATCTATAGTAGTGTTGGATTAGGGTTAGGTTTGATGAGACTAGTTGGATTAACATTACCAAACAACACATTACAAAAAACTTTGGTTTGTATTCATTTGAGGGCAAAAGAAAGTATCTAACCAAGCACCAACCACTCAGCGTTACTTAATCAAAACATCATCATTCATAAACCAAAAAAATAGATACCATGGACAAAACTCCTCATCGAACACACGAGATAGGACCCTCTTTGGCAATTGCTAAAATCTAGGGTTCACGACTTTGGTGACCGCTGAGGTTAACTACCTTCAACGACCACTAGGGTTAACCATCTCAACGACCACTAGGGTCTAGAGATGTTGGCAAGGTTACATCCATGACAACTATGGTTGAGAAACATTGGTGACTGATGAAGGAATAAAGCATTGTCTATCATGAAAGGTGTAAATCTCATCGACCACTTGTAATAACAAAAATTATTGGTGACCACATAAGGTGTAACATTCTTACCAACCGCAAGGACCAAAACTTAGCAACCCATCAAGAGACAAAATTTTTGGTGACCATGGAGAGAACAAAATCTCATTTACCACATGAATCCAAACAAGTTGATTGTCACTAAGAATCCTAAAGGTCGTCAAGTTTCATCACTAGAGAGAAGATCAACTCAAAACCCTAATTTAGCAACCATCATTTGAGAGAGCAAAACCATCGTATCTGCGAGTGTGCAAGGACCAAAAATTCTATCATCAAAGAAGGATTCATGCACAAGGTTTTAGAGTTCAACTAAGAGGATACTCTACTTGAGACTATCATGTAAACACAAACCCTAGGATAAGATATCATCTTCCTACTTGGAAATAGGATTTTAAGGAAAGACCATGTGCATGCAAGGTAGAAGTAAGAAATAATCATGGAAAAACATATATACCTCATCTTAGAGAAGATGAAGCAACTTCAATCAACAACGTAGATTGAAGGGAAGAGCATAGAAACCCTAGCTTGAGCACTCTACTTCGACCAAGCTAGATCCTCCACTAAAAGAAGCAAATCCTAGGTAGAAAAGGCTAGAAAGGAGATTTTTTTCAAGCTTTAACTCAAGAACTACCATGGAACACCATCAGTACAGCTAAGAAGAGAAAGAGAGAGGGTAGGGCATCAAGGAAAATAAAGAGAAAGGAGAAGATCTTACTTACCAAGACCAAGAAGAAGAGCAAAGTAGAACCAAACATTCACATGAAGGGTAGGTTCAAACCCAAACTCAACATGCAAGGTAGATCGACCAATTTCTCCTTCTTTGGTAGTTCCTTCTCCTGAAAGCACCAAGGGGATGAGATCCAACAAAAATAGGAAGAACAAGGAAGAAGCTAGGTGTGTAAAGAGGTTACTTGCATGCAAGGAGGGAGGTACATATAGGGTTCAAGGGGAGAGGGAGAGAAGGGGTTAGGTGTCAAGCTAAAAATGCCATCTGTCAAATAGATTCCAAACAGGTTGATTGTCACTAAGAATCCTAAAGGTCATCATGTTGCATCAATAGAGAGAAGATCAACTCAAAACCCTTAGTTTAGCAACCATCATTTGAGAGAGAAAAACCATCATATCCACAAATGTGCAAGGACCAAAAATTATATCATCAAAGTAGGATTCATGAACATGGTTTTAGAGTTCAAATAAGAGGATACTCTACTCAAGACTATCATGTAAACACAAACACTAGGTTAATATATCATCTTCCTACTTGGTAATAGGATTTTAAGGAAAGACCATGTGCATGAAAGGTAGAAGTAAGTAATAATCATTGAAAAACTTAATATAAATCGCCTTAGAGAATATGCAGCAACTTCAAATAACAATGTATATCGAAGGGAAGAGCATAGAAACCCTAGCTTGAACACTCTACTTTGTCCAAGCTATATCCTCCAGTAAAAGAAGCAAACCCTAGGTAGAAAAGGCTAGAAAGGAGATTTTTTCAAGCTTTAACTCAAGCACTACCATGGAACACCATCGGTACATCTAAGAAGAGAAAGAGAGAGAGTAGGGAAACAAGGAAAATGAAGAGAAATGGGAAGATCTTACTTACCAAGACTAAGAAGAAGAGAAAAGTAGAACCAAACATTCACAAGAAGGGTAGGTTCAAACACAAACTCAACATGCAAGGTAGATCGACCACTTTCTCCTTCTTTGGTAGTTCCTTCTCCAGAAATCACCAATGGGATGAGATCTAACTAAAAAAGGAAGAAGAAGGAAGAAGCTAGGTGTGTAAAGAGGTTACTTGCATGCAAGGAGGGAGGTACATATAGGGTTCAAGGGGAGAGGGAGAGAAGGGGTTAGGTGTCAAGCTAAACATGCCATGTGTCAAATAGATCTCGTTCATGCAAGTACCATACTCATCCATGAAACTAGGGCGACCCTAAAAAGAAAACACATCACTCAAGATGGTCCAAAAAAAACAAATGACCACTGAGAATCTTTGGCGACCAACTAATCAAGGATTCCAAACAGTCACTAACCCTAGAGATCTTGGTGACCAAGATGAGTGGAAGATATCATCGACTGCCAAAACTAGGGGTCATAAGAAAATATCATTGACCACCAACACATAGGGCCACAAGAAAACTTGGAGATCACCAAACACTAGGCGGTCTCAATGGTCAAACACTCAAAGGGTCAACCAAGGTAGGGCATCCATGCAAACCCTAAACTCAACATGAGATGTCACCACTCAACCCAAGGTGTGATAAGGTGTCCAAAAGCACACAATATCAAAATGATGTGAAAAAATGTAAGGCACAACAAGCATGTGGAAAAATTCAAGAAAAACCCCAGAAGTTGGTAAATTGCAATTTTGTCCAAAATAAGCACATATATGCATAACTAGCTCAAACGATATCCAAACTGGACCAAACATGAAACATAAGATTTTCACATGATATCAAAGCAATTCACAGGGTTAGATTAAGGTTTTAAGTATATAATTAAGATAAGCAAGCATGTTCAACCAAAAAGCATGGTTAGGGGTCTTACATTTATTGTTTGAAACGATATACATAAATTATTCGGTGAGCATAGACATATGAGTTTTCGCTAATATAACTTAAGAAGTAATTCAGTAATGGCCCATAGTTGCCTCTCTTCCATGTCCTTCAACCATAAACTAATTTTACGAGTAGATCCACCCTATCCTTAAATCTCTCTTAAAGTGCCTCCTTCTCAAGCTTGTACATTTATATTCTCATTGTGTTAATTAATAACTTCCCCATTTAGTATGGACCACCACCCACCAAAACTTTATTTACTTTGTCTTATCGTTTCCAGTCTAATCCAGTTGATCTAAACTCACACCATTATTTATGTACACTTTCTCCAATTATATTGCTTTCATATTCCTAATAAATCAATTTGATAAATAATTCCCAAATGCCCCCAATACTCTACCATAGTTTACATCCCTCAAATTCATCATATCATTTTATGATTTCTATCTCATTCTAACAAATAACAATTTTTTTTACCATAAATAACTAAACACTATACAAAGATGAATACACATACATATTGATATATGTAAAATATATATTTTTGAAATTTTTGTGGGGTAATACGAACACAAAATAAGGAAATAGAAGAAATTTTTTTATCTATCCATATTCCCCATAACAACATGATCACATCAACTACTATAAAATAGGAAGGATGGTTTAGTGAGTTTATCCCTGGTCCTGGAGCAAGTCCAGCGAAAACAACTCGTTGCAGTGAAACTATCTTCTAATTGCTCTTGGATGGTGTCTATGCAACTCCTGATCTTCACCATGAACGGCAGACTTGACAGCCTTTGTGGTGATTTCTGTGGTCTTGCCACATACTACAGACTGGATCAGCTTCTACAACAGATCATACGGCCTCACTATTGACTGCAGACTAATGTTGTCCTCCTAGAAGCAGCCATAGGACTCCTGCCTCTATAGTTATCCACATGGACCAACTAGAATTCCTGACATCCTGCTACAACAGATAGGAAGGAGTTATCTCTCCTATTGGAGTACTAGTCACCAACTTTCTCTTCCACAATAATGATCCTCAGTTGTTCTCTCCCGTAGCTATCCCTCCCTAATCGAGTAGGACTTTCTTGGGCTCTCTTGGTCACCAAAACCATAGAGGACAAAAATTGTCAGAACAACTGATTCTCAATTGTTTGTGTTGTTTTTTGGGAAGCCACAATACCCCTCTATTTATAGGTGGGGTTTGGGTCAGGGTTCCTAGTCAGTTTGATATCTATGTAGGAGTGGAAGAGAGTGTACGATCTAAGACATGAAACGATCATCTCACTAAGCAAGGTGGTCACCTGGAAGTTTCATGATCGCATATGAATTTGGCAATTTGAAATCCAATTAATGCATGACACGATGTTAGCACTAATTCCTTATTGAAATTGAATTTCCCCATGAACTAAATGATCTCGCACACACTATATAGTCTTCTCTCTCACCCAAAAGATCGTTTGGTGAGTCAATTCAAGACGTTCGATTCAATTGATTGAACTGGTCAGTTCACACCTCAATGTGAGAAAAACTTGTCCAATTCAAATTCTAATTCAAATTCTGACCAACATGACAACCCAAATAGTCATCTCAATAGTTGAGACAATCGTCTGGTGCACCAAACAACCGTCTCACCATGTGAGATGACCAGCTGGGGTGAAATCAGCTGATCTATTTCATGAATTGAGTACCTATATACTTTAGTAATCAATTCAATCATCATTCAAGGTTAAACTCCTCTTCTATATGATTTCCTATGTGTGTGACCCTATATGTCCCATATCACATTGGCAATTAGTCTTCATAACTAAATTATGACATCACAAGTAGAGAGGGGTGCCTATCCTCACATCAGTGCTACCCAAGTGAATGAAAAGTTGGATAACAACTTCAACCTACAATCTTTGTAAGGTCTTGTAGTGATTGTATAATTCCTTTGTCTCTGATATCTAGGATGAACTCAAGGCATGGAATCATCATCCTCTCAATTTTATCCTCGTGTTGCTGGAACCAAGAGTAGACTGTCTGAGATAATGTGACCTCAATATCATATATTTATTCACATGTGCATGTGCATGCATTTCTCAGTCTCGCTTATCAAGTGTCCAGGATATCAAACTCCATTAGGAGGGACAAATTGCATCTCTATCACTCACAGTCTATCCCCATGTGTCAAAGCTACACAATCATCACCTTTATGGCAACCTGTATGTGAAGATTACATTTGATGATGTCAAAGTATACCCTACAACATGTGATTAGTGCAGTGATTTCTGGTCTAAGAACCACAATCACCACCCTCACTATGAGAGATGACTATGACCAACAATGAAGGTTTCCATGTGTCACTCTCAAGGTGGGTCTATCTAATACAGTATTATCTAACATGTATATATGTGCTTGGTTTGATATGCCATATCATGACTAATGAGATTCAGTCATCAACCACACACTCCAGTCTTATGTATTACAAGTGTCTATCTACCTTCCACAGTAAACCTACTAGGGACAAAACAAGAATGTACATACTCTTAGAATTCATATGATCTCATTCTCCAGGTCACGTACTTCAAGACATACGTCATTGAGTATTGTCATCTTTAGACATTCATAATGTTTCCTCATTATCTCATAATTGAATGAAATAGAATGAATCAGAAGCATGCCTTTATGAGTATTAATTAATTTTTTTATGGTATATGCCATGCCAATCATCACATGATTGACTCTATGGGCATATCTTACCAATAGACTCCCACTTGCACTTTGAACCAATCACTTATGAATCTCATTCTTTAATGATCCAAACATGTTCACCATATTTCTGTTGTGTAAGTGCTAATCCTACGGCCTAGCAACATTTTATTAGGCAGCATATTGCATGTTTCTTATCTCCTCTCTTGTGAGATGAAACCTCCATAATATGGTATCTGATATTCCTTACCTAATAAGTAGCTCCATTATTGTCACAATATCAATAATGAGTTATAAATGGTTGGAACATCAATAAGTTCATGATATGAACTTCTAGATACATATAGTATCAATCTATGTTCATAACACAAGTATACTCATCTTCTATTATAAAATGGCTATTAGTTCGGAACCCTTCCAACATTTATCCTTTTGAATCAAACATATTTTAGTGATATCACTTTGTCATTATGGAATCTTGCATTGGTGTAGCCCTTTACACCCAACTCTTCCTTTACTACTATCTTTAATTACTAGCAATCTATCCTTAAGTACTTCTCAAGAACTAATGAAATCTTAATGACTTTCCAATAACCCTTATTGGAATTTAATATCATCTTCTCATGTCCAATACATACTAGATTATACGGGATAAGTACATTTATAGCATTCATAATAGATCCATTGCTACAACCTATGGCATCTTAATTATGTCATTTCCATTCTTCATAAGAATTGGAACATGTGGTTCATGAGAGACTAATCTAGATTCTCTCTCATTGAATCCTTTTATTTTTGAACTCTTTCAACATCTTTCTATTGTATATGCTTAAACTTATGTTGTGGAACATTGAAGAACTATCTCTATTGAGATGCTTGCTTTAATCCCAGATTGAACTTTGTAGTTTATAGACTTTATTTGCATTCTTCAAGTTATAAAACCTTTTAGGTTGTGTCACGTGCACATTCTCTAAAGTATTCCTTTTAGGTAATCCAGTTTCTATCATCATATGTAAAATATCATAATCTATTTTAACTACAATAACAAGCATGACAATTGGTAAAGGAATTTCTATCATGTTCAACAACTTGAACTGATTTGAAAATTATTCAACCAATTTGTCATTTTATGCTATCCATGTAGGTCTTTTAAATTAAGACCCCAACATCACCTTTTGGGTCTTACCCCTTCTGGTAGTACTATCAAGGTCATACCTTGCTAGCTTACATGGATTCCATAATGACCTTAAGATGTTTCTCATATTTGGCTTTTAGTAGCTTCTGGTTGTTTAGTTGGCTCATCTTATTATGACCAACCTATCTGAATAATTGAATTTACAATCCTTCAACCTTAGATGTGTTCTACTAGAACTATTTTACTCTGTATCATATGATGAACTTGAGGTTTCCACAAAAACTTGTGATTATCTTAGTTCTTATTGTACCTTTTGATGTCCTTGAACATTTTGAGTTCTACTTTTACTCGCACTGATTCTTTAGGAACTCAATTATCCTATCAAAAACATTTTTTTATTGAATTAGGATTAATAGTAACATTCAACAATTATGGTTTGCAGATAAACCTTTTCAAAAAACTACTTTCTTAATGTAGGTTTTTGTCCTTTACACATATTGGGACATTCTCTTATCATATCATATATGATATCTTACAAACCATACAGATGGTACATGATTTAGTGATAGGCATATATTTATGAGGATATAAGAAGATTAGACTAATAAATATATCATGACTCGTCATGGTATAATTCCTTCACTCTAACCAATCACTATGTTCAGATGGATTTGTCTTGTAATATGTTATCTCAGTCCTTCTTGAAGGTTTTCAAGGTATTGATGTAAGAGTATCTCAACATTTGATCTCATTAAAGTTTCTTAATACTTTTATCAAACTCATACTTCACTTATAATCTTATTAAACACTTCAAGAGATTTATATTTCTATTTTACTGAGTACATATCATCATACTACCTATAAATGAAACGAAGTATAAGAAATTATCTATAGAATTCATTCCATAAGATTTTCATGCATCATATGTATGAGGTCTGCTGGAAGGATTATCCTCCCACCACATCTAGTGAAGAATGTCGTGTCATGTTGTGAATAAATAAGAGTTGCATATTTCCTTAGGTTCAATAACCAAGGGAATCTATATTAACATCAATATGTATTCTAGACATACAATTCTTATATACGTGTAAGGTGACTAATGCTAACGATGGTCTTAAGTTATCAACTATAATACTTTTGGTATTAACATAAAAAGAAGACCATTTATATGTTTGGGCATAGCCACACAAGATCATATATTTTGAAACAGAAACATTAATATCTTACTTTATTGATTCAACATTCTTGTCACATAAGATGCTTAAAGTAAATGTTTTTATTTTCTTGGCATAATGAAATTGCAATTCTACTAACTCTATTACATGCCCATTGGGCTAAGATAAATTTAAATATAGACTAAAGCTCTAGCAACTCTTGCTCCGCCTTGTCCATCCTTGTCCTTCTTGGAGGTCTTTTACTTCTCGTCTTATCCTGCACCAAGTGTGTCAGATCTCTATTTGGTATCACATACCAAAGTGAAGAATTAATCAAATTTATCTTAAAACATTTACACCTGAAGTGGAGGCCTTAGCGCCTTCCTTCTTATTCCTTAGTTCCTCTAACCAGAGTGGGAAATTTCTTTTCCATTGTCCAGGCATTTGACAATGGTGACATTTCCCTCTTTTCTTCACGCCTCCATTTTCTTTGAGATCTGAAGATTTAGGCTTCTGGCCAACTTTAGAATTCTTATTAGTTTTGCCTTTTCCTTTAGAATTCTCCTTTGTCTTTGTCATCACCATCACAGACTTGGACTTGTCTTTCTTCATCTGACCCTCAACTGTTCTCGACATGCCCAAAAACTCTATCAATGATTTGTCAAAGTCGTTCAAGTTGTAGTTCATGACAAATTGACTATATGATTTTGGAAGAAAATGTAGAATCACATCAGTGGCTAACTCTTGACCCAAGAGGAATCTTAGTCTAACAAGGTTCTCCACATACCCAATCTTCTTGAGCACATGAGGACCTACGAGATCTCCCTTTGTAATGTTACATTTAAACAATGTCTTGGAGACATCATGTCTCTCTTGTCTTGCCTGATCCTATAACATGTTTTTGAGAAGTGTGACCATCTCAATAACATCTATATTCTCATTCTTCCTCTATAACTCATTTTCTTGGAACATAGCATCAAACATTTGACATCCATGACATATTCAATATGCTTCTTGTAAGCATCCCTATCATCCTTTGGTGCAGTTGGAAGGGGTTCATCTGGTTCTGGTGTCTCCAGAACATAGAGCTTGTGCTCCTATGTGAGAATGATTCTGAGTGTCCTAAACCAGTCGTCAAAGTTGTTCCCATTTAGCTTTTCCTTCTCAAGGACTGATCAAAGAGAAAAGTGATTGTTGTTTGGTGCCATTTGATTATACAAAGAATTTGCAATTTTGTCAAAACTCATTTTTTATTTGACTTGATTAAAATTTTGGCGATACGAATCAGGTCTTTAATTAACTATTATTCTCATTATTTTGTTCAAATTGATAACCATTCAATAAAAATTCAAAAAACTACAATGAATTGATTTTCTAATCAGCCAAGATCCAAGATGATTCAACTATGACCCGACCAACATCAGCATACATAGTCAACCATCAAAGTAGGAAAATTTTGCCAATTGCATCATATGTAATTCTAGATAGATGATATACAAAACTCCTTGCCATAATCATTTTTATGCTTATAGGGTTAGACGCTCTAAGAATCATCACCAGTTAAGCTTAACCCAATAGCCAATACGATAATAATACGCCCCACTTTGGCAGAACCTATATTACTACCTTCACACTTCCACGAGGTAGACTGTGCACTGCACTTTGGCGTAACCTACGATTAGTTGAACATGCTTTTCATGTTTATTTTTATTGGAAAGCATCTTAGGCTTAATATATTTGATTTGAGGGATATATATATATATATATATTGTATCCAATCACCACATATATAGTATGTATCATATACATGCTATATCCCAAGATGTAAACATGCAATATAAAAAAAAAAGTGATAGTTATGAACATGTCTAGTATAATTCCTTGGAGCCACAAATAATTACTACTACCTAGGTTAATCATCACATCACATGTATGAACATGTTGTTGGTGTAGATTTGTGCTTTCTAATCTAGGTAGATTAGTTCAACCCTTGAACTGATCATCTCACCTCTTGGCTGATTGGTTGGTCTTCTGAAATGATCAGTTGGCCTCCTATCCAACTGGTTCTGGACACCTTCCAGACTGTCAGATGGACCCACCAGTCGATTGGTTCATGCCTCCTATCCAAGCGATGTCTGGACACCTTCCAAACAGTCAGTTGGGCCCTCTGGGATGGTCTTCTGGCCTCCTGTCCAACCGATATTAGGACTCCTTCTAGACGGTCGATTGTGTTCACCAGAAGAACTTTTGGCTCCCTTGTTTTTTTCTCCATGGTCCTCCAAACGTTTGATTTGCCTCACGAACTGGTCATTTTGTCTGACAATGATCATCTTCTTTGTCGTTGCAAGAAAGAAAGCTATCATATTGCTACTTTATTACATTGTAAATAGAAATCTCAATTTACATTGGAGGGGAGCAAAGGTAGGAAAGAATTAACTTTACATTGGGAATAAGGAGGTAGAGGTTTGGTACACAGACTAAGATTAATAGGGATAAAACCAAATTATCCAAAGGCACATAGATATAGGGCTATTGTCCATAACCATGATACACATCCACCATCAAAACCACTTTAGGGTGACTCGTGTAAATTGTATATGTATATATATATATAGAGAGAGAGATATATAGTTTGGGATTTTGTGGTCTTTGATCAGATATGCAAATGTGACAATTTTAAATATTTGCATCGTATGTAATAAATAAACGATAAAACCAAATATTTGATCATATCAAATATCCTAAAACATAGTAAATTGTTGTGGATCTGATATCACTGTGTCTCTGATATCACTCTTAGATAATACAAGCACATAGTAAGGTAGCGGAAACAAAAAAATTATTTATTCATATTCCCAATAACAACAAGATCACATCAACTACTATGAAAAAAGAAGGATAGTTTAATGAGTTTATAGCTGATTCTGGAGCAAGTTTAGTGACAACAACTCATTGTAGTGTAATTATCTTCTAGTTCCTATTAGATGATGTCTGTGAAGCTCCTGGTCTTCATCATGAATGACAGAGTTGACAACTTCTATGTCGACCTCTATTCTCTCACCATGGACTGCGGACTGGATCAACTTCTATAGAGGCTCCTATGGTCTCGCTATGGACTGCAGTCTGACGTTGTCCTCCTAAAAGTAGCCAAATGACTCCTACCTCTAGAGTAATCCACACAGACCAACTGGAACTCTTGTCACCCTACTAGAACAGACAAGAAGGAGTTGTTTCTCCTATTGGCATACTAGTCACCAACTTGCTCTCCCACAACAATGATCCTTAGTTGTTCTCTCACATAGCTATCCCTCCCTAGTCGGGTAGGACTTACTTAGGCTCTCTTAGTTACCACAACCAGAGAAGGATAAAAATTGTCAGAGAAACTAATTCTCAATTGTCTATGTTGTGTTCTAGGAAGCCCCCAATACTTGTCTATTTACAAGCGGGGTTAGTGTCAGGGTTCTCAGTTGCTTTGAGATCTGTGTGGGAGTGGTAGGGACTAGAAGATTTTTAATTTTCACAACCTCCAAGACATGAAATGGTCATATGGCAGTCTAGATGGTCATCTGACACTACAAGATGATCGTCTCACTCTACCAGACGGTCATCTGGAAGTTTTCTAATCGCATATGAATTTGACAATTTTCAATCCAATTAATGCACGACATGACATCAAAACTAATTCCTTGTTTCAATCAAATTTCCTCACAAACTGAGTGATCTCGCACATGTGAGATAATCATCTCACTCACCTAGATGGTCATCTGGTGAGTCAAGCTGAATCGGCCAGTTCAACTAATTGAACCGTTCGGTTCACACCTCACTTTGGGAAAAACTCAAGCAATTCAAATTTTGATCAGCCTGACAACCCAAATGGCCATCCCAACACTTGAGAAGATTACCTGGTGCACCAAATGGCTGTCTCACCGTATAAAATGATCGAATGGGTTGCAGTTTGCTGATCCATTGTGTGAATTGAGTACCTAAACACTTTAGTAATCAATTCAATCACCATTCAAGAATAAACTCCTCTTCTAGATGAGTTCCTATGTGTGTGACCATATAGGTCCTATATCACATTGGAAGTGAGTGTTCATAACTAACGTATGACATCACAATCAAAGAGTGGTGTCTAGTCCCACATCAATGCTACCCAAATGAATGGAAAGTTGGAGAACAAATTCAACTTACAATTTGTGTAAGGTGTTGTAGTGATTGTATAATTATTTTGTCTCTAATATCTAGGATGAACTTGCGGCATGATATTGTCATCCTCTCAACATTAAACTCGTGTTCCTTAAACAATTAAAGATAAGATTGTCTTTGATAATGTGACCTAAATATCATATATTGATTCACATGTGCATGCATTTCTCAATCTCACTTATCAAGTGGAAAGGATATCAAACTCCAATAGGAGGGACAAATCCCATCTCTATCACTCATAGTCTATCCCCATGATTCAAAGCTACCCAATCGTCACCTTTATACAAACACGTACTTTAGGATTACGTTTGATGATGTCAAAGTATACCCAATGACATCTAACGAGTGCAGTCATTTCAGGACTAAGAACCACAATCACCACCTTCACTATGAGAGATGACTATGACCACCAATGAAGGTTTCTATGTGTCACTCTCAAGGTGGGTTGTGTGATACATTGTTCTATAACATGTATCTATGTGCTTGGTTTGATATGCCATATCATGACTAAAGAGATTCATTCATCAACTAACCCATACTCTGCTCATGTGTTACTGGTGTCTATCTACCTTCCATAGTAACAACTTACTAGGTACATAACAAGAATGTGCTTACCCTTAGAATTTGTATGATCTCATTCTCCAAGCCACATACTTGAAGACATATGTCATTGAGTATTGCCATTCTTTAGACATTCATAATGTTTCCTCATTATCTCATGACTGAATCAAACATAATGAATTAGAAGCTTGCCTTTATGAGTAGTAATAAAATCTTTTATGGTATATTCCATGTCAATCATCACATGATTTCCTGTAAGGGCATATCTTACCAACAATTTTCTCATCCTAAATGTGTTAGTTTTTTTTGTCACGTACATGGGCACGTATGTGTTTACTAGCTAACTAGTGAAAGTCAACTATGTGACATTGGATATGACGTTTTATATTTGAGATTATTGCATGTTACTTGATAAAAATTCTAATATTTCCCATTATGAATGAAAAAGAGTCAGTGTTTAATATATTCTTCAACCACATCTATTTTTTATAGATAACAAAAATGCATCATTGTTAATGGTGATGGTCAATCATTATGGCATAGAAAATTACATGGTAGTACTCATGCGATTCAAGAATTTATGAAACTTAACTCAGTCAGAGATTTTCCTAAAGTTTCTTTTGATAAGACTAAAAATTTTAGATCATATTTTATTGGAAAATAAACATAAACTTCTTTCAAATATAGACAAATTAGACATGCAGTTTTATTGCCACTTATCCAAATCTAGTCAATCATGTAAGCTAACAATTTTAGCAACTGATCATGGAAATGTGTAAGGAAAGATAAAGAAACTTTCCCAAGAAGGAAGATCCTTTCTATGTGTTTTTTTCGTCATTTAAATTTTTACTTTTTATATTTATTAATTAATTAATTTTTTATGTTTCTTATATATTATTTTTGTAGTTTTTATTGTTATTTTTCATGTTTTTGGCTCAGGGAAACATTATTGAATCCAAAAGTTGGAATCACATGTACAGAGAAAGATAAGAGAAATGAAATATGGTATAAGAGATAGGAAATTGGTTCCCACCTTCCTACTCCTCCGCTCCCTCTTTCCTTCTCCTTCATTTTGTAAGAAAAAAAGGAAAACTATATATGAACGTTTCCTTCAATAGAAAACCTAGTAAAAGAGAAAAAATGGTGTCACTCTAGCAAGGATAAGAAATGAAAGTGTGTCCATGGGACATGGTAGGGAAATCTGATTACTATTGAAGTATGTGTTAGGAAACCCCAAACTGCCCAACAAAAATAGTATTGCATGTGAATATGTCAATTTTCTTGAAAGCATTCAATTTAGTTTGGTTTAGGTTTATTAAAATAATAAAATTCGATTAACATGATTAAAGGTGTATGACTCTTTGAGGTCTTAAGATGATAATGGAACTTTCCGTCATCATCCCAAAAGACTCTAGTATCTTAAGGGATTCAATCACCTCAAGATCTCTCACAATAGAGATCCCTCCCATGCAAAAGGGATGAAATATAGGAAATTAAGAGAAATGATAGAGAAAAGTCAATTTTAAAGTAAGATGTAGATGTATGTGTGATTAATGATCTTAATGTTATTGTACAATTCTTAGATGTTAACATAGAAACATGAGATTGTTACATAAGGAATTAGATGTGCATAAAAAACAATTGTATCACTTGCGCACATTAAACAATCACACAAACATATGAACAATAGACAATGCACATATGTAGAAGAGTTACATGATTTTGTTACCAAATTTGGATAACATATTGAAGGTAAATTCTGATTGAAGATCATGTACATCAATTTTTATGATCTACAACATCTATCCATGTCATACTCTCTCACTCCATAACTATCGCCATCCTTGCATCATTCTATAAATAAACCAAAAAATCATAAATTCAAATGGGGTAAGTACAACTATGCTAAGTACATGATGCCCATAAAAGACATAGGTATTGAAATAGTGTACATCAATTTTTAGGATAGATTTAGATAATTCAAATAGGGTAAGCACAACTATACTAAATACATGGTTCCCAAAAAGACATACATATATATATATATATATATATATATATATATATTCACAATGTAAACAAACTCTCTACAAAAATAGATACTTTATGAAAATACAAAAAACCCATAAATGTTTTAACTTGTAAATTTATCTTTTATAATATAGTACACGATTATACTATAAGAGTGCACTAGTATCAAAACAATATGTTGGGTACAGAACATGCTCATAGCTAACATAGCCAGGAAAAACCTCATGTCTATGAGTGACTAAGAGGGTAGTACTAGAGACTTCTTCCTAGCTCCGGTCAAGGGATAGACCAAAATTACAATACAATGAAAACCTTCAATAAAAAAATTAGGTCTTAAGTTGTGAAAGAAAAATACATTAGGATACCACTAGTCAAAGTATATTAAAACAATACATCTAGAAATCATCACTATCATAATACAAGAACTATGATGTATTTGAAAAATAAAGCATCCAATCAAGAGAATGATAACTCATATAACTTGACCCTCTCATGCCCCAAAGAACATATGAAAGTGAGTTAGTCCTACGTATCTTGATTTAGAATACTATCAATATTGGATTTATTCAACTCACTCAACCTCAGAATAGGAACAACATTTATTAATTGTATATTCAAAGTCATTAGGATGATATTTATACGATCTTGTGCTATTAGGGTCTTCCTAACCCAACCCATATGGTTCATAGTACATTTCAAGATAGGGTTTCTTAGATCCAACTCATCTGAGATAATAAAAGTACTAGAATCAAAGTTATAAAACATTTCACAATCATCACCTAAAGTTTCAAAGATCCATATGAATTATTTCATATTTAAAATATGTTATTTTTCATCATTATCAATATATAAGAACATATACCATTTAACATTATTGTTCTCGACTATTCAACTCATGCATCATTTCATATAATCATCATATGATAAATATTTTTAAAATCCCAAAATAATGCCAAAATCTTAACGACCATGTCCTCCAAATAAAATTACAATTTTGTATTCTTATGACCATCCTAACATCTTCTATAATATTTCCAAATTAAATATATACTCTTTGATTAAAATGGAAGCATCGAATAACCAAATCATGTGTGATAATAGTGTAAGGCACAATAGAAGAGTCCCATCCCTAGGGGCGTCCAAAACCCAAGTGAGGAATGGCCAAGGGCCATAGAACTGGGTCCATAGCTCCCTCACACAATCCCCTTCCTTGTTTTAGCACATCAATGCTTTATTCCTTAAGGGAGAACAAAGTGCTACTATCACAAGCACTCTGAAAAAGAGGATAGCCTTATTAGCTTTGGTAGTGTCAATAGTCACCTCCTTATTTCCATTCATGACACCGTAAGGTGTGTGTAGTAGGTTCTAGAAGCTTGGTTACTTTTAGGCCTACACCCAAAGATGATGTTTGTCGCCCTTCCTAACCAAGGGACATGGGCCAACTATGTTGCAAATGGCTGCAGACCCCGACACCCCTCCATAAATCATTACAAGATTGATTGAGGCTCTCAAACCATCCTCTGGGGTCTGGTCAATGCTAAACATATCATACAACACACCCTTTATTTCTCATATCATTTTCTCGTTGAATATGGTCTTCTTAGTTGATGATAATAGGGCCTATGCCTCTTGCTTGAAAAGGTTGATGGATAACTTGTTGGGGTTTCCACAATAGGCTGCTTATGTCTCCTTAGACATATGCCTAGACTTGCCTTCTTTGGACATCCAGTGTGGTAACGATGGTGCTTCTAGAAGGATTTTCCCATCTCCATGCCCATTCCTTGACACAAAAATTTGTTCCTATGGAATTAAAAAAATGATGGATTGCTTTATTTCAATATAGATCATCAAATAAAAAAAGGAATGTTACCTATAAATCATATAATTAAATCTCCCATTCGGTTAAAAAGAAAATAGAATCATTCAAGGGTGACACTATGGGTGTGCTAACTTATGTCAGAATGATTAATCAACTATAGTCAACAATCAATTAAGGCATTATCACACTATCTAATTACATGCATTTACTCCACAGTTCATATCACATTATCCATAACTCAAGACACAAAAACATTACAACTACTCTGTTCTACTCAATCATTTCACTTGATAAAAAATCATACCAAAATGGAAATATTTGAGGGTCTAACCAATTACCTTGACCAATCTTATTCCAAATTAATTTATCATAATTTAGTATCAAACTTCATCCAAAAGATCCCTCTAGTTAGCACCTAACTAGTAAAATACCTTTTGATCGCCTTTGAATTTATTTCATGATCCAAATATTAACTTGGTCAACAATATTCCAATAACTCACTTAATTTCTAAATAATGAGTAAATCATCATATTAAAACCATGTAACTTACTTTTTCTTATGTTTGTGTCAAAAAAACTCCATTCACTAATTATTATTTGGAAGACCATATAATATGATATATACAGGTACTAGTAAAGGTTCTTGTGTATCCAAAACATTGATTATTGATCCAATGTAACTTCAAGAATTTAATCCTAAATAGATATCATGTGAGAGTCACCCAACCTTAAAGGGAATTTCATCCTCAAAATTTGAGTCACCTCAAACTTAGGTTGATTGCAATGTTATCACTTCCACCATAGAAATGCCACCTTTCTAATTGTGTCACATGTGCCAAAAACTAAGTATCAACATTTCATTATACTATATCAAGGGTTCAAGAACTCATGAAGGACATACACCCAAAATTATGTGAGTTATAGATAATTGTTACCATTCTTCATAATATTTCATGAGCATTATATTATGCATTTATATACATAATAATCATGTAAACTCCGGTCCAAGTATTTTCCTCAAATAAAAAACTCATATATTAACTTAAAACATAAATTTATTCTTCAAGGTACACATTTTATATATCAAGGTAACCTAAGTGAATTATCACTCATATATAAGGTGTTCTAGCGCAACACTAATTCATATATCATCAGTTATTTAGGTAAAAACATCATTCTTATAATCAAGGTTTTATAATGTTCTCTCTTGAAACTTAGGATGAGCTTGATAATATGTAGCCACTCAAGATAAGACCAATCTAATTTAGGCATGACTTTCTACCCACATTATATCTCCCCGTGTCATCAAATTTTCACCCAACTCTCACTTGTGTTCCTTCAAATGAGACCACCACTATCCCAAGGATTATGATCACAAGAAATACCATATTTTACATAATTCCTTTAAGTTTTGCAAATAACCATCACCCAGGTGAAGTTTCACATATATTCAATTGCCTCCTCTCACTGTGTTAGATCCATCATAGCAAGTCTAGTGTTCAACTAAATCATAGGAACTATACACTAGGTGATTCAAATTAAGTAATTGGAAGTCATATAGTTTGAAAGTCATTATCACATATTTCACAATACAGATATCTCATAATTCTCATATTTTGGAGATTAGGTCCTTCGATCTTCACATAAGTTGGTTTCACCCTTTGTGGACTTCTCCTCATTATATGGAACATACAAGATGACCTCTTTAGTAATGAGCTTGTGGTACAAGTTGATTCAAATTACATCCCCCATATCATATCCTAACTTACATAAACCAATATACAAGCATACATCCAATTCCACTAGCTATGTGTAGCATAGGCAAATAGCACACTAGCCATTTATATAATAAATGATTCTAGACTAACTAGGGTTGCATTATTAAGACATATATTAAAACATCAAAGAAAAATATTGAATTATCAAATTCATAGTCATATCATAATATGTCAAACTTTCTTATCAACAATCAAATGTATTCTTGCTATGCTATTTATCTAGCAAAACATATCATATTGGTTCTTGACGCCTACATCTAAATCTATCACCTAGAAACTACTCGTCTGGGATGTTGTAAAAAGAAAATCAAAATTCATGGCTGCTTATTCTCTTGTATGTGGTCACATTTTTGTAAATAGTCTATAAAATTTTATGTTGAATCAAAACAACATTTATGAGAATCATTGGACCTTACCAGAATTGAGGGTCTCACACACATCAAGATTCTAGCTCCATTTTTTATAAAGAAAAAGGTGAGAATCATGGAGCCTAGTTGATTACAACAAATTCAAGGGCCCCACAGGCATCAAAAATTCTAGCTCCATTTTTTCTATAGAAATAAGTGAGAATCATGGGTTCTGGTCAATTACAAACTAAACCAAAATCAAGGGGCCCCACAGACATAAATTCTAGCTCAATAATTTTCGTAGAGAAATAGGTGAGAATCATTCGACCACATGTGTAACATCCCTGACCTGGATTATGACTGAAATCTAGGTGTTTTACTTAATACATGTGATTAGAGGCTTGTGATTATTTTTTGATATGTAATTAAAGCTTCTGAGGAACTTATATTTTCATTTCTGTCCTTTTTGAACAATGTTGTAATGTTGTTTTGTTAAAAGTGTACCTATGTGCAAATTGCCCAATTTGAGGGGTTAACTTGCAAATTTCACATGTTAAGATGTTCCTTTGATGTTAAGACATCATGAGAATGAATATTATGTAGTGATATGGATTCTCCAAGCTTGAGCAACAAGATATAGCTTGTAGAGCAACCCTTGTGCTTTAAAACCTAGTTTTGGAGTAAAGTGCAATTTACCCAAAACATAGGGTACAACATGTAAAATATACCTTCTAGAGTATCTCTCATGCTTTTTAGCATCAATTAGAGTAAATAAAATGAGGGGGGTGCCTCATTTGAGTGATCAAATAAGAAAGATAACCTTTATAAGTAAATAATCAAGATGTTTGCAAAATGACCTTTTTATATGTGCAACTTAGTAAAAAAGTTTGGTTTCTTTTCCTCTAAAACGTGGATAAGGAAGAGTGTTGCATGTGATAAGGAGGGATAGGAACGTGGCAAAGAAATGGAAAAGGACCCATATGAGAAATAAGGAAGTAATTATCATTATCTTGAAAATATGCCCAAAATATATATAAGCACATCCCTTTTACAAGGCAAGGGATCGTTTCCTTCATTTCCTCTTCTCATCTTCTTGCTTTGGACCAACATAGGAGGAGCTCAGGAGCAGAGGAAGACGATCAAGTTCATCTAGGTAAGTTTTGGTCATCTTCTAGCTCGGATTCATGGGGAAAGTCATGATACAAGGTTGGTTTGCTAGCTTATCTTACTTAGTTCTTCTTTCTAGCCATCCTTTCCAACCAATTCTTGAAGAAGAAACCTTGGAAGACCTATGGAGCTCAAGCCACCATTAAATCTTCGAATCTTGGAGCTCTAGAGCTGGTTCTAAGGCGGGTTTTATAACTCTAAACCTTAAAGCTTTGATTATGCATCTTCTTTTCTTGCAAGCGTTGCTAGTTCTTTTTTCTTCCATCCTTCTATGCATTCTTGCAACCAAAACCGTGAAGAACAGACCTTGATCTGGAGGTAGAAGAAGGGGGCGTGAATACCAATGTTACTTTAGCAAACAGTCTTGCACCCTTTGGCCAAATGGTTTGCAAAACCGTTTGGGGCAAACGGTTTCAAAACCGTTTGAAGGGCAAACGGTTTTGCAAGGTCGGTTGGAGCAAACGGTCTCCAAGACCATTTGGTTGAGTTGAACAAGGGTTGACCGTTTCCGATTCCTGTTCCTAATTATTTTGGTTAATGACTCACCAAGTTTTATGGATTAATTCCCAAGGAATCACGAGATGAAGGCTAATCAATTGGGCAAACCCTAATTGAAATTAGTGCTGAAATTCCAACAAGTTAATTTGAGATTTTGGGTTGGTTAGCCCAAATGGTTTCAAAACCATTTGGGTATCACCCAAACGGTTTCAACCCCGTTTGGGTATCACCCAAGACCGTTTGGAGGTCTGGGGTTAAGTATAGTTGACCAATTGAAGGTCCGAAGGTATCGAATCACTTTGCAACTAAGTGCTGATTTGATGATCAACCCTATGGCTCAAACCCTAATGATTTTTCACTAGAATCCAAGGGTTGGATGAGCCAAACGGTCTCAAGACCGTTTCAAGCTCATCCAAATGGTCTCAAGACCGTTTGGAGGTCACCCAAGACCGTTTGGAGGTCCATGGGTGAGTATGGTTAAGCAATTGATGATCCAATGTTACTAAGTTAAAGTGTAATCAATTGCTGATTTGATGATCAATCCAATGATCCAAACCTTAATTTGTTGACTTGGATGTTGATGATATGAGACCGTTTGGAGGTCATCCAAACGACCTCAAGACCACTTGGGGTCAGGTCATGACCCAATTGAGTGATGGTTCAATGGGTTCAACATCAATTAAGCTCATATTGATGCATGTTGAAGGATAATCGATTTCCAACCCTAATCCAATCAATCCAAACCCTAATTGGTGATCAATTGCGGATCAATTGAGGGTCACATCAGTTGAGTATTAACTTAATTGTATCAATTGATAGGTGGTTAACCATGGAATGAACGATTGAGGGGTTCAACATTGAAAACCCTAACTCAATTGGAAGTGTTGATACACTTTTTGGTCCATGCGGTTTTGAGGGTGTTTGGACCAAACGGTCTCAAGATCGTTTGATTCCAAACGGTCTCAAGACCATTTGGTGGTCATGTGGTTTCAAACCATTTGGAGGTTGAAGTACAAGACCGTTTGGGGTTCAATTATGTTAAGAATGTTTGATGGTTCGAAGGTTAAGATGGTTTAGTAGTTGTTTAACCTAAACCCTAAAGATACCTAAAGTCATTAAGGGGTTAAGTAATTAGTGAACTAATGTATATTAGGATCAATAGTGAAGATTATGAAAGTACCCTTAGTGGGTTAGAGTGACTAGTACCCCTTGATCAAGCAAACCCTAATGACCATAATGGTGATGACATGACTTATGTTATCAAAGATGCTTTGACTTAGTCTAATCAAGAGTGATGTAAATATCATCTATTACTAAGAGGAGAGAGAAGACTCCCTATATGGTTGAGAATCAATTATATACTTCCAACATATATGAATACACCTAATTAGGGTATGATCCTTCATAAGTGAGATCATGGAAACCCTAATTATGATGATTACTGAATCTCAATCTAATTTGAGGGCATTAATGGAAGTAATCTTCATACATGATGATGATATGAATAGTAAACCCTAATCTAGGGTAATGTGATGTAATGTGAATAATAAACCCTAATCTAGGGTGAAGTGATGATATGAACAAGTAAACCCTAATTCTGAGTTATGCTTTTAAGCATGAAACTCCATGATTAAAGCATGAGATAAGGAATCACTATTCCTAATCAATTAAGATGATGAATAACTCTAATTGGATTGAATAAGTATCCTAACCTTAGAAACCAGCCGTGGCATTATGACACGGTCGTGGTGAATCCTTTGTTACATGATCGTGCAAGGAAGCACGGCCGTGGTAGCTTACTCTTGCAAGACTGTGCAAGATAGCACGGTCGTGGTATCATATATATATATATATATATATATATATATATTGAAAAGAACTTGTGTTATGCTGTTATAAGTTATAATGTGTATGATATTAGTAGATGTTGACCATGCATGTTTTAATAAAAAGGTGATCATATCCAGGTAAGCATTATGATGTCATATGCATTAAAAATACTTTATTTGCTTCAAGTACAATGATATACTATGTTATCTGGTGAATGGTAACATATGACCTTGATAGGATGAAAGAGACATGAGTAATATATGTATTGCAATAATCTAAGGTCATGACTGGATGATATGATGTTACTCAGTAATAAGTATTATGATAATTCAAGGGTTTGGATAACCATATTCCTGAATCACAATGATGAGATGGTTAGGGATTAATATCCCAAAGTTGAAAGTATGTGATGTGAACTTGATACAAATAGTTCTCTTTCTTTATAGCAATTGTTTTATCTGCTTATGTTTGAAAACATGTCTGATGCTAAAGAATGCAATAATGTACTTAACTAATCAACTATAATGATATCAAGTAGAGCCCTGACCATAGATCCATCAGTGTCAATGATGGTGAAATAGGTTTTCCTAAGGGAACTCCTGGAGCACATACTTTTGAGTATGTGGGGGTTATGGACGCGAATAAACCTTACGTCCTAATGTTGGATTTGATAGAAGATGTATCATTAATCTCTCAATCCTTCATTATATGTTTATGTCGGGATGATGTATCACTAATCTCCCGATGATGTTGTTAATGCCGCATCGATGAGAGATAAGCAAGAAATTCCTCGATGGCTAAGAGAGTACAGAACACCACTGTAACTCTAAATAGTGAAGTTGTCAGAATACCCTGGAAAGCTATTATAGAAAAGACACGAGATGTCCTGCATGTTGATCCTCATACTGACAGAGGAGTGATGAGGTCATAGGAATCCGGCTCTCCTGATGACCTATGTATGGTACCGATTGCGATCTAGTGATGGTCAGTTGGAGTATGAGAGGTGTAACTCATCTCCTCAGGGCATAAATATGTTTGTAAAATGTAACCAGTCGCATAGCATATTTGCTTAGGTTGAATTACGAGAAACAATGATTGATGATACATTGTTTATAGTGCTCTAGTTAAGTAACTAGTATACATGTTCTTCATATTCCTTATTGTTATATGTCTTGTCATTCAAGTAAGTTATAATTGAAATGATTACTTATAAGGATGCTGCTTCACATCGTTTATACAATGTTACCTGCTGTTGAATATTTATATTTCTACTACTTTTTGTTATTCCTTTAATTCAATAACAAAGCTTCTGGTGGAGAGTTATAACTCTCCCTGGGACAATTATTCAATTGTCTCACCCCCATGGGATTCGACTTTTTAGGTAGACGCCGAGGACGAAGGAACCCACCAGTGGGTGAGCAGCAGCAGTAGCAATCTCAGGGACAACAGTGATCCTCAGGTGGAGACACTTTCTGTCAAGTTGTGTAGATAGTATGTACTATGTGTCGTCTCTGTACTCTCAGGTCCTAGGAGTCAGTATATCTGAGATTTTGGCATGATGCCTCGAGATTTTGTATCTTACCTTGTACAATTAACAAGGTAGTTGATGTTGTAACTCTCGAGATGTGTTTGTCTACAGAGATGTAATGAGGGATCAATTTGTAAATAACTTATCATGTTTCTTTATGAAAGAGTTTTATCGTTTGATGTTCTCTCTACAAAAAGTTTTAATTTTTAGTGATTTTTGGTAATTCCGCTGCTAATCGCTTCCACATTCGTTGATCTCGTTTTCGTGATTCGAACGTCTCAATTTAGTGGTATCAGAGCTCTAGGTTCGCTGAGTCTACAGAGACATAGGACTTAGGATGTTGAGTCTGTTCTAGTGCTTTCCAGTATGTCTGATAGTGTCTTCTACTCCTCAGGAGAAGAAGATAAGACTAAGGATGTCTGGACCACACGAGGAATATGTCGTGGAGAGTAGTGTTGCTGCACCCAGAGAAGGTGCAAGAAACCTAGAGATAGAGCAACCTGTGCCTGAACCACCCCAGTTCGATCCAGCTGACATGGGGAACCCAGCCGTCCAGACCATGTTTGGGCAGTTTATGACTGCCATGACACACATAACTGATAGGATACCTATGTTTGCACCTAGGGCACCTACCCAACATGAAGGACAAGGAATCGGCAAGACGTTTGAACGACTTTGCCGAGTTGGAGCCACATAGTATTTGGGAACAGCTGATCCCGCAGATGCCGACTTGTGGTTAACCGAACTAGAGAAGGCCTTTAGAATCCTGAACATCCTAGAAGCTGAGAAGGTTAGACATGTTGTGTACCTTCTCAAGGGGAGTGCTGGTCATTGGTGGACCATGGAAGAACAGAAGAGGCCTGGTGTGGAGGTTGCATGGGAAGTTTTCAGACGGGAATTTGTCAACAGATATTTCCCTAAGACGTTTCTGGACAAGAAAATCTCTCAGTTTGAGAGGATAAGACAAGGTCCAATGAACATTAGTGAATACGAGGCTAAGTTCATGGAGCTGTTACGATTTTGTCCGCACATGGCGACCACATATGAAGAAAGGATAAGGCATTTTGAAAAAGGGTTAAACACTGAGTTGACTACTTCTGTGTCTGCCCTAGAGAACAGAGAAAGGTTTGCTACCTTTGTTGAGTCAGTCTGAAGGGTAGAGAGGTCTGTAGTAGAGAAGAGATAGACCCAGATATGAGGATGTATCCCTAGTTTCAAGGATCTTCATCCAAAGGTTTTAAGAAACCAAGGTTTTCTGCACTTATGCCACCACCTAGATCCAATACCCGGATGCAATGGACGTCAAATAGGGGTAGAGGATGAAGCCTACCACTAGGAGGAGCTCGCAGTTCAGCATCTATGTCGGTTACAGGACCACCCAGACCACAACAACTGAACAGAAGTTGTTACATATGTGGAAATATGGGACATCTGATGAAGGACTGTAGAGTCAGAGAAGTGAGTGTGACTCAACCTCAGAGGAAGAATAAGTAAGGATCTCAAAGACGACAGTTTCCAGGTAACGCTAGAGGACGTGGACAAGCGTCCCAAGCTGGATCATCGGCATCTAGTCATCAAGCACTGAATCAACCACAGTCGACAGCGAGATTCTACGCAATGAATCCACCTGATGCAGTTATCAACCCTCGGGTTGTAACAGGTCAGATGGAATTGTTATATTCTGATATGTCTACGTTTTGCGTTTTATCTGTTTTGATTGATCCGGGTGCTACGCACTCCTTTATCACTCGAAGAGTGATTCGTGACTACAACTTGACTACAAGTCATAGAGCAGATAGTTTGTTTCTAGAAACTCCGTTGATGGGGTCTACTATGTTGCAGGAGGTATGTTCTCCCTGCATTCTCTTCTTTTCTGAACATCGCATTCAAGTGGATCTTATACCACTTGAGATGCATGGATTTGATATAATCCTTGGTATGGATACCTTAGAAAGGTATAAGGTTGTCTTGGATTGTAAGTCCAAGCAAGCTGTGTTTGTTAATGATAGTGACACATGGATCTTTCAAGGAGAGAGAAAGATTCTACCCACCTGTCTCGTATCAACTATGGTTGCTGAGAAGTTGATGAGGCAAGGATGTTATGCATTCTTGTCCCATGTGGTAGATACTACCATGGATAGTCCTAACCCTGCTAAAGTTCCTGTAGTCAGAGAATTTGAAGATGTATTTCCTGAAGAACTTCCAGGTGTGCCACCACCTCGAGAAATTGATTTTGAAATCAATTTAATCCCCGACACACAACCTATAGCACAAACACCGTATAGGATGGCGCCTGCTGAGATGGCAGAACTCAAGAAACAGTTGCAAGAGTTGCTTGATAAGGGTTTCATCCGACCAAGTACTTCACCTTGGGGTGCTCCAGTGCTCTTTGTTAAAAAGAAAGATGGATCAATGTGGTTATGCATTGATTACAGATAGTTAAATAAAGTAACAATAAAGAATAAGTATCCTCTGCTGAGGATTGATGATCTTTTTGACCAGTTGTGTGGTGCAACCATCTTCTCAAAGATATATTTGAGATCAGGATATCACCAACTTCGTATTAAGGATAGTGACATACCCAAGTTTGCCTTTAGGACGAGGTATGGTCACTATGAGTTCACCGTTATGTCGTTTGGATTAACTAATGCACCGGCCACATTCATGGAACTTATGAATAGAATCTTCCGACCTTTTCTCGATCAGTGTGTTGTTGTCTTTATAGATGACATTCTGAACTATAGTAGAGATGCTTAGCAGCATGAACAACATCTTCGACAGACCCTAACTTTGCTAAGGAAAAACAAGCTTTATGCTAAGTTTAGCAAGTGTGAGTTTTGGTTACCGGAAGTATCTTTCCTTGGACACGTGATAACTGCCTCGGGTATTTGTGTTGACCCTAAAAAGGTAGAATCTGTTTTACAATGGGAACAGTCGAAGACACCAACAGAGATCCGTAGTTTCTTAGGGTTGGCAGGCTATTACCGAAGGTTCATTAAAAACTTCAGCTCTATAGCCTTACCCTTGACTAAGTTGACCCGGAAAGATGTTCCTTTTGTTTGGAGTGACAAGTGTCAGCAATCTTTTCAGTTTCTGAAGGAGAGGTTGACAAGTGCACCAGTACTTGTGTTGCCTAAGCAAGGCAAGGGATACATAGTCTTCTGTGATGCCTCCAAGAATGGACTTGGATGTGTGTTGATGCAGGATAAATACGTGATTTCTTTTGCTTCCCGACATCTTAAGAAACACGAGGAGAATTATCCGACACACGATCTGGAGTTAGCTGTTGTGGTTCATGCCTTGAAAATCTGGAGACACTATCTCTACGGAGATACATTCCAGATTTTCACTGATCATAAGAACCTTAAGTACATCTTTTCTCAACATGAGCTTAACATGAGGCAACGTCGCTGGATGGAATTAATCAAGGACTACGATTGTACAATTGATTACCATCCAGGGAAGGCCAATGTGGTTTCTGATGCTTTGAGTAGGAAATTAGCAACACCAACCTTAGATAGAGCACAACTAAACTCTTTAGTATGCTCTAGGAGAGATATGCTTATCTCCTTAAGGCAAGACAATGTACAGTTGAAGGTGTCATTACTAGCCGGGTTGTTAGCTGAGATGCATATAAAACCTACTCTGAGAGAGTAGATCAAGGAGGCACAGCAAGTTGATGTTGCAGTTCAACAGATCAGATCGGAGTATGGTAATGAGAAACGAGATGGTTTCCATGACTCAGAAGACCAAGTAGCCTGTTATCATGGTAGAATGATAGTGCCTGATGTGGATAACTTGAGAAAGTTAGTTCTGGAAGAAGCTCATTCTTCAATGTATGCTATGCATCCAGGAAGCACCAAGATGTATCGAAACTTGAAAGATATGTATTGGTGGCCTAGAATGAAGAAGGATGTTGCTGAGTTTGTTATGCGGTGTCCTGTGTGTCAGCAAGTTAAAGCTCAACACCAAAATCCTGCAGGAACAATGCAACCTTTACCCATACCACAGTGGAAGTGGGATCATATAACCATGGACTTTGTTGTTGGCCTACCCAGGACAAGCAAAGGGCATGATTCCATTTGGGTAATAGTTGATAGGTTGACAAAGACAGCACATTTCTTGCCTATCAAAATGACCTATTCCGCTGAGAAACTAGCACAGTTGTATGTTGAAGAGATAGTACGGCTGCATGGAGTCCCAGTTACCATCGTTTCTGACAGAGGTCCCCAGTTTACGAGTCGTTTTTGGGAGAGACTTCATAAAGCCTTAGGCACACAGTTAAGGTTTAGTACAGCCTTTCATCCTCAGACTGATGGACAGTCAGAAAGGACTATACAGACTTTGGAAGACTTGCTTAGAGCATGTGTTCTTCAGTTTACAGGGAGTTGGGATCTGCACCTAAGCTTGATAGATTTTGCCTACAACAATAGCTATCAACATAGCATTAACATGGCACCTTATGAAGCTTTGTATGGTAGACATTGTAGATCACCCCTATGTTGGTATGAAACTGGTGAATACCAACTGTTAGGTCCTGATCTTGTGCAGCAGACCACAGAAAATATTAAAATAATACAACAACAAATAAAAACTGTACAGGATATGCAGAAATCTTACGTTGATAAACGTCGTAGACCTTTAGAATTCTAGGTTGGAGACAGAGTGTATCTCAAAGTCTCACCTTGGAAAGGAGTTCTGAGATTTGGAAGGAATAGGAAGTTAGCTCCTAGGTTTATGGGGCCTTATCCAATCATTGAACGGATTGGAAGGGTAGCCTATAAACTAGAGTTGCCACCAGAGTTATAAAGGTTACACCCTGTGTTTCACATTTCTATGCTGAGGAAATGTCACCCTGATACTGAATCAGTTCTACAACCTATGGAGGTAGAATTTAATGATGATATATCTTATGAGGAAGGACCAGTGTCAATCCTTGATAAAAGAACTAAAAAGCTGAAAAAGAATGACATAAGTCTTGTGAAAGTCATCTAGAATCATCGTGGTGTTGAAGAAGCCACATGGGAACTAGAGGAAGAGATGAGAAGGAAATACCATGCTCTTTTCTCTTAATATGTCTTGTTAATATGTTTTGTTGATTTCGGGGACGCAATCCTTGTAAGGGGTGGATAATTTTTAACATCCCTGACATGGGTTATGACCTAACCCTAGGTGTTTTACTTAAGACATGTGATTAGAGGCTTGTGGTTATCTTTTTATATGTAATTAAATCTTCTGAGGAACTTATATTTTCATTTTTGTCCTTTTTGAACAATGTTGTAATGTTGTTTTGTTAAAAGTGGACCTATGTGCAAATTACCCAATTTGAGGGGTTAACTTGCAAATTGCACATGTTAAGATTTTCCTTTGATGTTAAGACATCATGAGAATGAATATGATGTAGTGATATGGATTCTCCAAGCTTGAGCACCAAGATATAGCTTGTAGAGCAACCCTTGTGCTTTAAAACCTAGTTTTGGAGTAAAGTGCAATTTACCCAAAACATAGGGTAAAACATGTAAAATATACCTTCTAGAGTATCTCTCATGCTTTTTAGCATCAAGTAGAGTAAAGAAAATGAGGGGGGAGCCTCATTTGAGTGATCAAATAAGAAGGATAACCTTTATAAGTAAATCATCAAGATGTTTGCAAAATGACCTTTTTATATGTGCAACTTAGTAAAAAGTTTGGTTTCTTTTCCTCTAAAACGTGGATAAGGAATAGTTTTGCATGTGATAAGGAGGGAGAGTAACGTGTCAAAGAAATGGAAAAGGACCCATATGAGAAATAAGGAAGTAATTATCATTATCTTGAAAATATGCCCAAAATATATATAAGCACATCCCTTTTACAAGGCAAGGGATCGTTTCCTTCATTTCCTCTTCTCATCTTCTTGCTTTGGACCAACTTAGGAGGAGCTTAGGAGCATAGGAAGATGACCAAGTTCATCTAGGTAAGTTTTTGTCATCTTCTAGCTCGGATTCATGGGGAAAGTCATGATACAAGGTTGGTTTGCTAGCTTAACTTACTTAGTTCTTCTTTCTAGCCATCCTTTCCAACCAATTCTTGAAGAAGAAACCTTGGAAGACCTATGGAGCTCAAGCCACCATTAAGTCTTCGAAGCTTGGAGCTCTATAGCTGGTTCTAAGGTGGGTTTTATAACTCTAAACCTTAAATCTTTGATTATGCATCTTCTTTTCTTGCAAACGTTGCTAGTTCTTCTTTCTTCCATCCTTCTATGCATTCTTGCAACCAAAACTATGAAGAACAGACCTTTATCTAGAGGTAGAAGAAGGGGGAGTGAATACCAATGCTACTTTAGCAAATGGTCTTGCACCCTTTGGCCAAACGGTTTGCAAAACCGTTTGGGGCAAACGGTTTCAAAACTGTTTGAAGGGCAAACGGTTTTGCAATGTCGGTTGGAGAAAACGGTCTCCAAGACCATTTGCTTGGGTTTACCAAGGGTTGACCTTTTGAGATTCCTGTTCATAATTATGTTGGTTAATAACTCAACAAATTTGATAGGTTAACTCCCAAGTAATCATGAGTTGAAGGCTAATCAATTAGGTAAACCTAATTGGATTAAGTGCTGATTTTTCAGCTTGATTAATTTGGCTTTTTGGGAAAACGGTTTCAAAACCGTTTGAGAGGGTTGACCAAGGGTTGACCGTTTGTTATTCCTGGTCCTAATGATGTTGGTTAATAACTCACCAAAATTTATGGATTAGTTCCAAAGGAATCATGAGTTGAAGACTAATCAATTAGACAAACCTAATTAGATTAAGTGCTGATTTTCAACTTGAGTATTTTAACTTTTTGGGAAAACGGTTTCAAAACCATTTGAGTGAGTTGACGAAGGGTTGACCATTTGAGATTACTGTTCCTAATTATGTTGGTTAATGACTCACCAAATTTGATGGATTAATTCCCAAGGAATCATGAGATGAAGGCTAATCAATTGGGCAAACCCTAATTGAAATTAGTGCTGAAATTCCAACAAGTTAATTTGAGATTTTGGGTTGGTTAGCCCAAATGGTTTCAAAACTGTTTGGGGATCACCCAAGACTGTTTGGAGGTCTGGTGTTAAGTATAGTTGACCAATTGAAGGTCCAAAGGTATCGAATCACTTTGCAACTAAGTGCTGATTTGATGATCAACCCTATGGCTCAAACCCTAATGATTATTCACTAGAATCCAAGGGTTGGATGAGCCAAACGGTCTCAAGACCGTTTGGAGCTCATCCAAACGGTCTCAAGACCGTTTGGAGGTTACCCAAGACCGTTTGGAGGTCCATGGGTGAGTATGGTTAAGCAATTGATGATCCAATGTTACTAAGTTAAAGTGTAATCAATTGCTGATTTGATGATCAATCCAATGATCCAAACCCTAATTGGTTGACTTGGATGTTGATAATATGATGGGGAAACGGTCTCAAGACCGTTTGGAGGTCATCCAAATGACCTCAAGACCGTTTGGGGTCAGGTCATGACCTAATTGAGTGATGGTTCAATGGGTTCAACATCAATTATGCTCATATTGATGCATGTTGAAGGAAGATCGATTTCCAACCCTAATCCAATCAATGCAAACCCTAATTGGTGATCAATTGAGGATCAATTGAGGGTCACATCAGTTGAGTATTAACTTAATTGGCTCAATTGATAAGTGGTTAACCATGGCATGAACGATTGAGGGGTTCAACATTGAAAACCCTAACTCAATTGGAAGTGTTGATACACTTTTTGGTCCATGCAGTTTTGAGGGTGTTTGGACCAAACGGTCTCAAGACCGTTTGGTGGTCATGCGGTTTCAAACCGATTGGAGGTTGAAGTACAAGACTGTTTGGTGTTCAATTATGTTAAGAACGTTTGATGGTTTGAAGGTTAAGATGGTTTAGTAGTTGTTTAACCTAAACCCTAAAGATACCTAAAGTCATTAAGGGGTTAAGTAATTAGTGAACTAATGTATATTAGGATCAATAGTGAATATTACGAAAGTACCCTTAGTGGGTTAGAGTGACTAGTACCCCTTCATCAAGCAAACCCTAATGACCATAATGGTGATGACATGACTTATGTTATCAAAGATGCTTTGACTTAGTCTAATCAAGAGTGATGTAAATATCATCTATTACTAAGAGGAGAGAGAAGACTCCCTATATGGTTGAGAATCAATTATATACTTCCAACATATATGAATACACCTAATTAGGGTATGATCCTTCATAAGTGAGATCATGGAAACCCTAATTATGATGATTAATGAATCTCAATCTAATTTGAGGGCATTAATGGAAGTAATCTTCATACATGATGATGATATGAATAGTAAACCCTAATCTAGGGTAATGTGATGTAATATGAATAGTAAACCCTAATCTAGGGTGAAGTGATGATATGAACAAGTAAACCCTAATTCTGAGTTATGCTTTTAAGCATGAAACTCCATGATTAAAGCATGAGATAAGGAATCACTATTCCTAATCAATTAAGATGATGAATAACTCTAATTGGATTGAATAAGAATCCTAACCTTAGAAACCAGCCGTGGCATTATGACACGGTCGTGGTGAATCCTTTGTTACACGACCGTGCAAGGAAGTGCGACCGTGGTAGCTTACTCTTGCATGACCGTGCAAGATAGCACGGCCGTGGTATCATATATATAAATTGAAAAGAACTTGTGTTATGTTGTTATAAGTTACAATGTGTATGATATTAGTAGATGTTGACCATGTAGGTTTTAATAAAGAGGTGATCATATCCAGGTAAGCATTATGATGTCAGATGCATTAAAAATACTTTATTTGCTTCAAGTACAATGATATACTATGTTATCTGGTGAATGGTAACATATGAGCTTGATAGGCTAAAAGAGCCATGAGTAATATATATATTGCAATAATCTAAGGTCATGACTGGATGATATGATGTTACTCGATAACAAGTATTATGGTAATTCAAGGGTTTGTATAACCATATTCCTGAATCACAATGATGAGATGGTTAGGGATTAATATCCCAAAGTTGAAAGTATGTGATGTGAACTTGATACAAATAGTTCTCTTTCTTTATAGCAATTGTTTTATCTGCTTATGTTTGAAAACATGTCTGATGCTAAAGAATGCAATAATGTACTTAACTAATCAACTATAATGATATCAAGTAGAGCCCTGACCATAGATCCATCAGTGTCAATGATGGTGAAACAAGTTTTCCTAAGGGAACTCCTGGAGCACATACTTTTGAGTATGTGGGGGTTATGGACGCAAATAAACCTTACGTCCTAATGTTGGATTTGATAGAAGATGTATCATTAATCTCTCAATCCTTCATTATATGTTTATGCCGGGATGATGTATCACTAATCTCCCGATGATGTTGTTAATGTCGCATCGATGAGAGATAAGCAAGAAATTCCTCGATGGCGAAGAGAGTACAGAACGCCACTGTAACTCTAAATAGCGAAGTTTCCAGAATACCCTGGAAAGCTATTATATCAAAGACACGAGATGTCCTGCATGTTGATCCTCATACTGACTGAGGAGTGATGAGGTCATAGGAATCCGACTCTCCTGATGACCTATGTATGGTACCGATTGCGATCTAGTAGTGGTCGGTTGGGTATGAGAGGTGTAACTCATCTCCTCAGGGCATAAATATGTTTGTAAAATGTAACCAGCCGCATAGCATATTTTCTTAGGTTGAATTACGAGAAACAATGATTGATGATACATTGTTTATAGTGCTCTAGTTAAGTAACTAGTATACATGTTCTTCATATTCCTTATTGTTATATGTCTTGTCATTCAAGAAAGTTATAATTGAAATGATTACTTATAAGGATGCTGCTTCACATAGTTTATACAATGTTACCTGCTGTTGAATATTTATATTTCTACTGCTTTTGGTTATTCCTTTAATGCAATAACAAAGCTTCTGGCGGAGAGTTATAACTCTCGCTGGGACAATTATTCAATTGTCTCACCCCCGTGGGATTCGACTTTTTAGGTAGATGCCGAGGACGAAGGAGCCCACCAGTGGGTGAGCAGCAGCAGCAGCAATCTCAGGGACAACAGTGATCCTCAGGTGGAGACACTGTCTGTCAAGTTGTGTAGATAGTAGGTCCTATGTGTCATCTCTGTACTCTCAGGTCCTAGGAGTCAGTATATCTGAGATTTTGGCATGATGCCTCAAAATTTTGTATCTTACCTTGTACAGTTAACAAGGTAGTTGATGTTGTAACTCTCAAGATGTGTTTGTCTATAGAGATGTAATGAGGGATCAGTTTATAAATAACTTATCATGTTTCTTGACGTGTATTTTACTACGCGCTAAAAAAATGCAAGTGTACGCGTCGAGTAATATAGGCCTTTGTGAGGCCCGAGTCGAACACAGGGATACGTTGAATTATTGGAGACTTCTACTAACTATTTGTGATTAGCTAAGCCGGATAACAAAGTAGGGTTTGTTGTCGAAATGAAAAGAAAATAAAAATAAAACAAAGCAAACAATCGATTAAAGGTTGATTTAATCAATTCAAAAGGATATCTTTAGGATTTCGGTTTCACCGCGGGTCAACATTGCATTAGGTTTCATATAACTCCTCAATCTTCTCTCTCTTTCCGGGTAGTGGCCTGAAAACAGAATTACCCATTGTCGTGGTGTAATTCACTACTTAGGTTTAGGTTGATTCCACCGTCGTAGTAATCATTCCCCTAAACTAAGTGCATTACGAACGATCTCTCAGTTTCCACCATTAATTTTACACCTCCTTTGTCAAGGGATTTGTCGATTAATGTAGGTTTCGTCTCTTTTCAACCGTTAATCCTTCTGTCGAAGTGATTAAGGGCATTAAGTTATTATTATGGTGATCAAGCATAACAATATATGGAGAAAACGAAACTATACCACGGATTTAAGAGAGAAAATATGAATTATTAATATAAAACTGTCATACAATGCATTCCCGGGCTACTCTCGGTCTTAAAGATGGAGGGGATTAGCCCCGCATGGTCATCTCGCACAAATACATGGTAGAAATAGGGGAAATCATATGAAAAATGTGAATCAAATGGGAAAACCCCTGAACGGAGAAGAACCGGTAGATCCTTTGCGTAGAACACGAGCTTTCCCGCCTCTCGGTGGTGAAATTCGTCTTTGGCAGCATCCGGAATGATAGGGATGAGCTTCTGGCCTCCGTTCTCCTTTCTCTCCCTCCTCGGCACTTGTGCAATGACAAATTAGATGATGATCTCCTCTGGGCGGCCGTCATTAGGTATAAGTCCCTAATTAGGTCGTCATTTAACTCCAGCCGTCCGATTGGGATCGAAATGAATCCAACGCATATCTGCCGGCGTCGATACCATCGACGCGGGTCGATGGTATCGACCCTCCCTTTTTGGCGTCAGTTCTGTCATTAAGCGACGATGTAGCCTCCATGTGTCGATGGTATCGACCTGGTGTCGATGCTATCGACTCTTTGCTGCTTCTTTCAGCTGGCAACCTGCGGTCAAGTCGATGGTATCGACTCCCGTCGATGGTATCGATGAAAGCAGATACTTGTTCTTCCTGAAATTTAAAGACCATATCAAATAAATCCACACAAATTATGATAATGTGATAAATAATGCTCGAAATGATAAAACTAAGGGGATTTGACATAAAATGATGGCAAAGACCGAAATGAGTGAATTATGCAATATTATCCATAAGAATGACTAATAAGAGCACAAACCACATATAAAAAAGGTCTATAAATGCGACTCAAAATCATCGCATCAAACTCCCCTAAGCTTGAACGTTGCTTGCCCTCGAGCAACTAATCCTTAGAATAGAATTGCAGATGTCAACTGAAAAACAACACACCAACCCAACATCCCATGTGACTCCCACTGAACATTCTCAAACCGGCCTTCTCTAACCACAGAACAGTAATTACCCTAAAGGCGACAATAATCATCAATAAGAGAAATTATCCTTCAAACCGATGAACACTATCACATAAGGCAGTTAACATAATAAAATTCGCCCATTCAGCATTGGTGCATCTTATGATCGCCTATACTACATTGCTCGCCCTAACTACCATCTACATGGAAGCAGTTCTCTTGATAATCATTAGTGAGGAGAAATTCACGGTGGCCTACCAATCTGAGAAACGGGTGGATGTAAATGGGTGGTTCATGGAAGAACTTGGAAGTATTGCACAGTTTCAACATGCATAAAACAAAAATGTCCTATATGATGCATATGCACATTAGAAATGCCCTAATGCCTAAAATTGGATGAAATGATGCATGCACTAACCTTCCACCTCAAAATGAGATGGACGTCTAATCAAATTACATCATGTACTCAATTTCCTGTAATGTGAGTGATATCCTGCTCCTTTCTCCCTCTTATTCCACTTTCTTCTAAATTCTCTTTTTTTCTTTTCTAATTTTTTTCTTTATTTTAGATTTTCAGAATTTTTTTTTCTTTAGCCCACATATCCATAATTGCTTAGAGATACATGTATTGGGCTACTTCCTTCATGCTTGGAAATCTTTGCAATATTTAGAAGGTATGGAACAGTTTAATTCACCTTTGAGGAAAAATTGAGATACATGGTGTATTTTATGCGTGAATATCATGAGTGCAACTACATGACATGCACCTAAAGGTAATGTGCATGAATCCCTATATTTTTTTCTTTTTATGCACAAGTATGGAAACATATCAATGCGAGTCCTATCTAAATGCTATGCACACAAGAAGGAATTAAAACTGAACTTTACTTCCAATTCTAAAAATGAAGTGGAATGATCACAAGATTAGATGATTGAACCTTAGAAAGATATTATGTGTCCCTCCTTACTGACCTGTGTAGTAGTTTAAATGGTTCTCTCTCTTACATTCAATTAAGGTCTCATTACCATTTGGTTAGGTTAGGTTCAACAACCATTACTGTTCACTTTTCATGAATCAATAGGAGTACGGGTGTGAAATGTTGTTTTAAAGTTGACATAATCAATCATTTTCGTAGGATGTGTTCCCCAAGGTCAACCAAAGCAAGCTATCCAAGACACAAAAAAATTTTAAATTTCCCATGAACAAACAACAAGATGACAAACTTTTATGACATCCACAGTTACACTAGATAGCACGTGGATCCTACAAAAACCAAAAATGCAAGAAACAAATAACACTGCTAAAAATTAAAAACAATAAAAGAAAAGATAGAGCTGTTCCAACTACCCCCCTAAGCTTGAATTCGACTATGGCCTCATAGTCAAAAACAAACTTAAGAGTGGAACAGAGATACCCGATCAGTCTTGTGGAGGCGGAGGTGGGTACTGTGGGGCCGTAGGATCCCAAGAAGGATACTCCCCCTGGAAGCTCAGATCGTAATGGGTCCTCGGCGGAGGCTGTGGATAGCCTCCAAAGTAGCTCTGACTCCAGTAATGGTCATAAAAGGGCTCCTGTTGCATCTCCATCCTTTGCAACTGATTGTGTATCTGCTATTGGTTGTCGAGGAGGAGACGTTCATTCTCGAACATCGCCCTTTGGTTGTCAAGTAACCGGTTCGTAGTATCCTGAATACCGGTATACATCTCTAGATGCTGCTGCTGAGTCTGATGTATGTCCTGCAGCATCGTATACATGCCTTGCATTGAGTAGACATCCTCGCTTGGCTGCGAGGGCTGTGGTGATGGCGGCGGGGGCTGTGATGATGAAGACGCACCCGGATGCATCCGAGGACGCTTCCGGGGTGCTACCCGTGCACGAAGAGGTGTGAATGCCTCCTCTTCCTCCTCAGCCTCGCCTTCTTGTCCGCCGTTGCCGCCTTCATCGCCGCCTTCTTCCTCATCGGAGTCGATGGCTATGATCGGCCATCTGAAATGCTGTGCGCCCTCGATGTTGAAGACGGGATCCGGCAGTGTGCACTCCTGGTACGCTTGATTCACATGGCAATGTGCAAATACCGTGCCATCCCGAAGAAGAATTAAGTTGGCCCGGTGAAGATGTTGCAAGTTAACCTTGCTTCTTGTAGAAAGAGGAGTGAGGGTTTGGAAATTCAGTCCCAAGTACAATGCCAGTTTGGTGATGAGCCCACCGAAGTGAATCGGCGCTTTCCTCGTACTCCTCTTTACATCCATCACACGCTGCAAAAAGAATGCACCCCAATTGCATTCTTGTCTCTTCAGAAGCTTGTATAGAAAGAAGAGATCGGAGCCTTGAAATTTGCTAAGGGCCAGATCACCCCGCGCAAAAACAGTAGAACTCAGCATCCGATGCAAAACCCGGACGAAGGGGTGCTCGAAGTCTTCTACCGCTGCGTTGTGGTAGCTAACCGACCTCCCTTGTGGCACCGTCACCAACTCGGAGAAGATCATGTCGTAATCGGTGCGGTGGTCCGGCCTCCGGTGGTCATACTGGGAATGATTCCAGTTGAAAATTTTGTTGAACTGCCGCAGCGTGAGGACGTAGTCGTGGTTGTACAGCCGGAAAGATACCCGGCCCTGAATCCACTCTCGGTCAGTAGCATTGATGTCGTTGGGATAGATGCAGACGTCCAACGACGCCATGAACTCGGCTACCAGCTCTTTGTATGTCGGCCAGTCACTAAAGAATGGTTGGCCATCTTGATGATGCTCCAGTTCGCCAGGCCTTATGCGAGTGTTACGGGCCTGTCCGTTAAGAACATAGGCCAAGTTGGCCTCGAATCCCAGATCGCGCACCATCTCCCGGTCCACATAATGGGTGGGCTCGATCTTCCTCCTCATTATCTCCTCGTAGATCTTTCGAATCTCCGGGGAAGGATGGATGAGTCGGGGACGAGAAACTGATGCCGTTGGTGGTGGGATGAATTCCGTCAGAGTTGCGTGTGAGGACGATTCTCCGGTTGTATGCACCATGGTGGCGACGAGAAAGGGGTTTAAGAAGAAGAGCTCGGGGAAGATGGAGACTTGATTTTCCGCTCGGTGAAGATCTTTGCTCGATGTTGCTGCTCTTCGATCTTGGATGGCTCGGGGAAGTGCTCGGCGCGAAGGAGGAAGTTCACTCTGAAGGTGTGACGTCAAATGACGTAATAACTCTCCTTATATAGACTTGGCCGGCGCTACTGTAGACCCGTCGATACCATCGACGTGGGTCGATGGTATCGACACGTCCCGATGCTATCCGCCTCCCTCGCGAGTATCGACGGCTGACGATTGCTGGATCATGAAACCTAGATTGCTGACCTGTCGATACCATCGATGCAAGTCGATAGCATCGACGCAGCACCTGGATCGCTGACGTGGACTTCGCGATTGCCGTCGATATCGTTGTGCGGATCGGTGACATGGATTTCGATACCATCGACGGGTGTCGATGGTATCGACTTGACTTCATTGCGACACCGCCACTTTTTGACTTCAACCTGTGCCCATGTCGATACCATCGACAAAGCCGTCGATGGTATCGAGTTGACTGAGACAAATCGTTCTGAACTTCTCCAGAGATCTCGATGGTATCGACTGGCATGTCGATACCATCGACACCTATTGCGCAACCTACTTGTAGGTCTGTCGATACCATCGACGGGACCGTCGATAGTATCGACTCAGAGCGATTTTTGCAGCTCTCAACCTGAACCTATGTCGATACCATCGACCAGTGTGTCGATGGTATCGACCCTGCCTGTGCCTGCACATTGAACAACGGATCAAGGTATCTTTTTTACACTAGAATTTGAACGAAATGAAAGCAATCTATGACTATAATTAAACTATCCTAATGTACCAATGGTTGGGTTGCCTCCCAACAAGCGCCCTTATTTAACGTCTTAGGCTAGACGACTTCCCAGCATCTCATTCATCCACAAGTGTAATGAGTTTGACCTCATTCACTTTTCTCTTGTAACTTTCACCAAAATACAACTTCAACCGCTGTCCGTTCACCAAGAACGTGGCATCTCCATCACGCACAAGAATCGCATCGTGCGGTCTCACCTCTTCCACTACGAATGGTCCACTCCACCGGGACTTCAGCTTCCCGGGATGCAACTTGAGTCGGGAGTTAATCAACAGAACGCTATCTCCCTTCTTGAACGTGCACAGCTCGATATGGCGATCGTGGATCAGTTTTGTGCGCTCCTTGTATATGTGGGCATTCTCACATGCCGTCATGCACAACTCATCTAGTTCATTCAACTCGAACATCCTCTTTTTCCCAGCTTCATCATAACTCAAATTCAGCCTTCTAAGTGCCCAATGGGCCTTGTGCTCCAACTCCACCGGAAGGTGGCAAGCCCGGCCATACGCCAACCTAAAAGGCGTGGTGCCTATAGGTGTTTTGTACGCCGTTCTATACGCCCAAAGTGCGTCCGGTAGTAGGGCACTCCAATTTTTCCTTGTGGATGCCACTGTCCGTTCTAGAATCTTCTTGATTTCCCGATTTGAGACCTCCACTTGGCCTTGCATCTGTGGATGATATGGGGTGCCGATGTTGTGCTTGACCCCATATTTCTTCAAAAGTGTAGAAAATTTCTGATTCCGGAAGTGTGTGCCCCCATCACTTATTATCATTCGGGGTATCCCGAACCTGCAGAATATATTTTCCTTCACAAACCTGCACACTACATTAGAATCATTAGTCCTTGTGGGGATTGCTTCCACCCACTTCGACACATAGTCAACAGCTAGCAAGATATATAAATTTGAATTTGAGGACACAAAGGGTCCCATAAAGTCTATGCCCCACAGGTCAAATACATCAACTTCCTGAAATACATTCAGGGGCATTTCTTGTCTACTTGAAATGTTACCTGCTCGCTGACACGGGTCACATTGCCTCACAAAATCGTAGGCATCCCAAAACAAAGTTGGCCAATAAAGGCCGCTTTCCAACACTTTGGCTGCTGTCCGCGAACTAGCATGGTGTCCTCCCGTAGGCGACACATGGCAATGGTGGAGAACACTCTCGTACTCCACCTCCGGCACACACTTGCGTAGAATACCATCCCTGTACTGCTTCAAAAGAATTGGGTCATCCCAAAAATAGTATCTCAAAGAATGAAAGAATTTCTTTTTCTCTTGATAAGACCAGTCTTCCGGGATGATCCCGCAAGCCAAATAGTTAACAATTTCAGCAAACCACGGTTCTTTAGAATTAATTTTTAAAAGCTGTTCATCGGGAAACGTCTCGGTTATGGGTATGTGTAAATCTTTTTCATCTACCCTGTCTAACCTAGACAAATGATCAGCCACCACATTTTCAATTCCGGACTTGTCCTTGATTTCAATATCAAATTCTTGTAAAAGCAAAATCCACCTAATGAGTCTAGGCTTTGCATCCTTTTTCTCCATCAAATATTTTATCGCAGCATGATCGGTCCATACAACTACTTTGGATCCCACTAAATACTGCCGAAATTTTTCAAAAGCAAACACAACGGCAAGTAATTCTTTTTCTGTAGTTGTATAGTTCAATTGAGCATCATTAAGAGTCTTGGAAGCATAGAAAATCACAGCGGGCTTATTCTCTACCCTTTGCCCCAAAACGGCTCCTACTGCATAATATGAAGCGTAACACATCAATTCGAATGGTTTTGTCCAATCCGGCGTTTGAACAACCGGAGCCGAAATCAATTTTTCTTTCAAAACTTTGAATGCGTGAAGACACTTATCGTTGAAATCAAAAACCGCATCTTTTTCCAACAATTCAGATAAAGGTTTTGCAATTTTAGAAAAATCCTTAATGAATCGCCGATAAAACCCGGCGTGTCCCAAAAAGCTTCTCACCCCTTTTACAGAATTCGGTGGGGGTAGCTTGGAAATCACCTCAATTTTCACTGGGTCTACCTCAAGACCCTTGCTAGACACCTTATGTCCTAGCACTATTCCCTCCGTCACCATCATGTGACATTTCTCCCAATTGAGGACCAAGTGTGTGTCCTCACAACGCTGCAGCACCTTGTCCAAGTTATATAGACACTCATCAAAAGACACCCCATAAACCGAGAAGTCGTCCATGAAAACCTCAAGACAATGCTCCACCATGTCAGAGAATATGGCGAGCATGCAGCGTTGAAACGTCGTCGGTGCATTACATAATCCAAACGGCATACGTCGGTAAGCAAAAGTCCCATAGGGACAGGTGAACGTAGATTTCTCTTGATCCAAAGGATCAATCGAAATCTGGTTATACCCCGAATACCCATCCAGAAAACAAAAATGCGACCGACCGACAAGACGTTCCAAAATCTGATCGATAAATGGCAAAGGAAAATGATCTTTAAGAGTGGCGGCATTCAGTCGGCGGTAATCAATGCAAACTCGCCACCCGGTTACCAATCGGGTGGTGACAGGTTCATTCAACAAATTTTTAGTAACAGTAATTCCCCCCTTCTTAGGGACTACCTGTGTGGGACTCACCCACGTCGAGTCTGATATGGCATATATAATACCTGCAGCAAGAAGTTTTATGACTTCCTTCTTCACCACCTCCATCATGCTCGGATTTAGATGTCTTTGAGGCTGAATGACTGGCTTGGCTCCCTCCTCGAGCCGAATCTTATGCTGGCAAAGTGTAGGGGAGATCCCCTTGATGTCTGCAACAGACCACCCAAAAGCTCCACGGTGGTTCTTGAGCACTATCAGTAGTTGCTCCCCCTCATCCGCACTCAAGTAGGCAGATACAATCACCGGTAACTTGTCCTTCTCAGCTAGAAAGCCGTACTTAAGATGCGGGGGCAGCGGCTTCAGTTCCAACTCAGGCGGGCAAATAAGAGATGATTGCAGCGGTGGGGGAAGTGTACCTAAATCTTCATAGTGCCTCGTGTAGAAACATGGAAGCATATGAAGCATTTTGGCACACTCCTTGAGTGATTTACTCCGCATCCAATCATAGGTGACATTCAACAAACACACCTCCAACGGAAATTCCAGATGTGCATCAACAACTGAAGTAGTAATCGCATCATCCTCCCAAGAAGGTGGAATGTCCTCATTCTCGTCACTCGGAAATCCAATAGCTTTGTACAAAGAGACAAATTTAGTTTGCTCCATGATGTCCACAGCTAAGGTTCCATTATCCATCTTGCTCATCACATGAGCCATATCCAAGAATGGTTTCCCAAGGCAAAGTGAGATGTTGTGATCCACATGTTTCACCATGTTACAATGTTCTTTTGCTTTAGTAGACACAGTGCTAGTGGGCATGACCATCTCAAAGCGATCATCTTCTATGCCCAAGGTCAAGCGACCTCTGCCCATCTCCACGATCATGTCGGCTGTAGCTTGGAATGGACATCCAAGTAGCAGCTCATTACCATGCTCATCCTGCATTTCCATAACCACAAAATCAGCTGGAAAAACAAATCGGTCCACCTTTACCAAGACATCTTCGCAGATTCCATAAGGTTTCACCACAGAATTATCGGCCAATTGGATAGTCATATTGCTCGGCCTTGACTCCTTTAATCCCAGCTTTTTAAATGTAGAAAGGGGCATCAAATTGATACTTGCCCCAGAATCACATAATGCCTCTTCGAATTTGCACTTCCCGATAAAACAAGAAATATTGAAACACCCGGGATCCTGTCTCTTTGGCGGTAGAGTGCCCATGATGAAAGCACTCACTTGCTCCTTCAACACCACGACCTCCGTGTCTGGTATTCTCCTCTTCTTGGTGATGACATCTTTTAGAAACTTCCCGTATGACGGGATCTGCTCAATCACTTCCAACAACGGAATATTGACCGAAAGCTTCCTAAAGCTGTCCAAGAATTTCTTGAATTGTGCATCTACCTTCCTTGCTTTTGCGCTATTCGGATAGGGGACCGGAACGGCATGTGCCCTTTGATGAGGTGGCACATAAGGCGTCAATTTCTACGGTTCCTCCTCAGCAGCTTGTTCTTCACTACCTTCCCCAGCTATTTCTTCAGCTTGCCCTGTGACAAGTGTGGGATGCTCCTTAGTGGTTGCATCTTCAACTTTATCCTGCGGTGTGCTTGTGTCATCCGTCCTTGGATTCAACACCTTCTTGCCGCTTCTCAGTAAGATGGCCTTGGCCTGCTGGTTTCCCCCGGGAACATTGGTGTTCCCCGGAAAACCCGGATGCACTGGCTTCTTCAAACTTGCAATTTCAGCTGCCATCTGCGCCATGGAGATCTCTATGGTCCTCATTTGAGCCTCGTGGCTCTGCAAAGTCTTCCCAAATTGGTTCATGTGTTCACCCTGTTGCTTGATTTGTTGCCCGAATGTGTTCATTAACTCCTGGTTTTGCTTGATGACCTGATTGAGCAACTCCGTGCTCTTATCCTCTGTGGCTGGAGCAGGCTTGGCGTCCGGATCCTGCAGAAAATTGTTAGGATCCTTCCATGAGAACTTTTTGTCCTTACGCCATGAGTAGTCATTGTTCCTATACCCTTGTTGTTGTCTCATGTACTTGACTTGAGCCTCATCCTCAGACTCATTTTCTTCTTTTTGCAGTAACTTCTTTGCGAGAAGATCCATCTTCTCATTCAGCTCTCTCATTGCCTTTGATTCGCTAGTGACTCGTGCTTGTTCAACTGGACCTCTCTCTCTTTCCCCCCAGGACTGCTTTCTCGCCATATTCTTGAGTATTTCCCAGCATCTAGTGTCAGTGTTATTTAGGAAAAATCCCGACCCGGCTGAGTCCAAATTACTCCTATCATGCTCAGAGAGAGCAAAATAGAAGATTTTTACCTGTGTCTCTTTGTCCAAACCATGATGCGGACATCTCCTCAACATAACCTGAAATCGCTCCCAGGTCTCAGAATATGTTTTACCTGCCTGTTGGGTGAAATTGTGAATCTTCCTAATCATGTCGTTGGTCTTCTCAGGAGGGAAAAACCTCTCGAAGAAAACCTCCACCATATGATCCCAAGACTCCACAAATTCGTCATTGAGGTTATGTAGCCACTCTCGTGCTGCTCCTGCCAAGGAACTCGGGAACAGTTTGAGGTATAAAGCATCTTGTGGAAACCTGTCTATCTTCTCCATGTCACAGTTTTCGACGAACTGGCTGATATGTGCAACAGGATCCTCGTTCTTCAACCCATGAAATGCATTTGATTTTACCAAGTTAATCAACGCTGGATCGATCTTGTATGTCGGTATGTTGATCGCCTGCTTTTTTATAGGCCCCTTTGAAGCTGATGAGGAAGAAGCTTTGATCTTCTCCCATATAGTATGTGGCTCGGCCATGTCTTCTGCTTCAGATTCAGAGTCTATCTCTTCTTGGTACTCGTGCTTAGAATGCTCCTCGTCTCCAGGTCCCGGAAACAGAACCTCTGGTGTGTGATTGTCGTAGTCTGTACTACGTGTATGCACCATACACAGTACCTGAAATAAGAAAATTCGAGTTCAGTACTATGCTTAGACGAGTATAACAATTATAGTGCAATGTAAAAATATTTGAATTTGAATGAAAATTAAAAAGAAATTTGTGGCCTAGAGTGGCTGCTTGTAGCACTCGAAGTGCCAACAATTCGCCGTATCCCCGGCAACGGCGCCAAAAACTTGACGTGTATTTTACTACGCGCTAAAAAAACGCAAGTGTACGCGTCGAGTAATATAGGCCTTTGTGAGGCCCAAGTCGAACACAGGGATACGTTGAATTATTGGAGACTTCTACTAACTATTTGCGATCAGCTAAGCCGGATAACAAAGTAGGGTTTGTTGTCGAAATGAAAAGAAAATAAAAATAAAACAAAGCAAACAATCGATTAAAGGTTGATTTAATCAATTCAAAAGGATATCTTTAGGATTTCGGTTTCACCGCGGGTCAACATTGCATTAGGTTTCATATAACTCCTCAATCTTCTCTCTCTTTCTGGGTAGTGTCCTGAAAACAGAATTACCCACTATCGTGGTGTAATTCACTACTTAGGTTTAGGTTGATTCCACCGTCATAGTAATCATTCCCCTAAACTAAGCGCATTACGAACGATCTCTCAGTTTCCACCATTAATTTTACACCTCCTTTGTCAAGGGATTTTTCGATTAATGTAGGTTTCGTCTCTTTTCAACTGTTAATCCTTCTTTCGAAGTGATTAAGGGCATTAAGTTATTATTATGGTGATCAAGCATAACAATATATGGAGAAAACGAAACTATACCACGTATTTAAGAGAGAAAATATGAATTATTAATATAAAACTGTCATACAATGCATTCTCGGGCTACTCCCGGTCCTAAAGATGGAGGGGATTAGCCCCGCATGGTCATCTCGCACAAATACATGGTAGAAATAGGGGAAATCATATGAAAAATGTGAATCAAATGGGAAAACCCCTGAACGGAGAAGAACCGGTAGATCCTTTGCGTAGAACACGAGCTTTCCCGCCTCTCGGTGGTGAAATTCATCTTCGGCAGCGTCCGGAACGACAGGGATGAGCTTCTGGCCTCCGTTCTCCTTTCTCTCCCTCCTCGGCACTTGTGCAATGACAAATTAGATGATGATCTCCTCTGGGCAGTCGTCATTAGGTATAAGTCCCTAATTAGGTCGTCATTTAACTCCAGCCGTTCGATTGAGATCGAAATGAATCCAACGCATATCTGCCGGCGTCGATACCATCGACGCGGGTCGATGGTATCGACCCTCCCTTTTTGGCGTCGGTTCTGTCATTAAGCGACGCTGTAGCCTCCATGTGTCGATGGTATCGACCTGGTGTCGATACTATCGACTCTTTGCTGCTTCTTTCGGCTGGCAACCTGCGGTCAAGTCGATGGTATCGACTCCCTTCGATGGTATCGACGGAAGCAGATACTTGTTCTTCCTGAAATTTAAAGACCAGATCAAATAAATCCATACAAATTATGATAATGTGATAAATAATGCTCGAAATGATAAAACTAAGGGGATTTGACATAAAATGATGGCAAAGACCGAAATGAGTGAATTATGCAATATTATCCATAAGAATGACTAATAAGAGCACTAACCACATATAAAACAGGTCTATAAATGCGACTCAAAATCATCGCATCATTTCTTTATGAAAGAGTTTTATCGTTTGATGTTCTCTCTACAAAAAGTTTTAATTTTTAGTGATTTTTTATAATTCTGCTGCTAATCGCTTCCGCATTCGTTGATCTTGTTTTCGTGATTCGAACGTCTCAACATGGATTACAAAAAAAAATCTAGGGTTCCACACACATCAAAACTAAAGCTTTTTTCTTTTAGAAAAATAAGTAAGAATCATGGGACATGGTCAATTATTATCAAAATTGAGGGTCCCACTCACATCAAAAATTCAACATCCATTTTTTCTAGAGAAAAAGGTGAGAACCATTGAACATGGTTGATTGTAAAAAAAATAGACGTTCCACACACATCAAGAGTTTTAGCTCCATTTCTTCTAGAGAAATCAGTGACAATCATCAGATCTGCTCAATTATGAAGAAACTAAAATTGAGAGACCCATGCACATGAAAAAGTTATATCTCCGTTTTTATAGAGAAATAGGTGAGAATCATAGAACCTAGTCAATTACACTAATTGAGAACAAAAATCAAGGGTCCCATATACGTCAAAAAATTTAACTTCATTTTCCTAGAGATATAGTTGAGAATCATTAGACATAGGTGATTAAAAAAAAAACCAAAATCAAGGGTCCCACATACATAAAAAAATCCTAGCTCCATTTGTTCTAGAGAGCTATGTGAGAATCATTGGACCTCGTTGATTACAAAAAAATCCAAAACTTGAGGGTCCTACATATATTAAAAATTATATATCCTTTTTTCAAGAGAAATAGGTGAGAATCATTGGACATGGAAAAGAAAATGGAGGGTCCCACATACATTAAAAATTCTAGCTCCATTTTTTTAGATAAATAGATAAGAATCAATGGACATGGTTGATTACAAAAATAATCAAAGGTCACACACTCATCAAAATTTTTAGCTATGTGAGAATCATTTGACCTGGTCGATTACAGACAAAGACCAAAACCTAAAGTCCCACAGACATAAAAAAATTCAAGATCCATTTTTAAAGAGAAATAGGTGAGAATCACAAGACATGGCCGATTACAAAAAAAATCGAGGGTTTCACATACATCAAAAATGATAGCTCCATTTTTTATAGTGAAATATGTGATAATCATTGGACCCAGTCAATTACAAGAAAAGACCAAATTGAGGGTCCCACACATCAAAAATTGTAGCTCCATTTTTTCTAGAGAAATATGTGAGAATCATTGGACCTATTTGATTAAGAAAAAAATTCAAAATAGAGGGTCCCGTACACTTCAAAAATCATAGATCCATTTTTATAGAGAAATAGGTGAGAATAATTGGACCTAGTCTATCACAAACAAAAATCAAAATTGAGGGTCCCACATACATCAAAATTATATCTCCATTTTTTAAGAGTAATAGGTTGAATCATTAGACTTGGTCAATTACAAACAAAAACCAAAATTGAGGGTCCCATACACATCCAAAACTATAAATCTAATTTTTCTAGAGAAGTATATGAGAATCATTGGACCTAGCCAACTATAGATGAAAACCAAAATCAAGGGTTCCACACACATAAAAAATTCTAACTCTACTTTTTTCTAGTGAAACAGATGAGAATCATTGGACCAAGATGATTACAAAAACGCCAACATCAAGAGTCCCACACACATCAAAATTCTATCTCATTTTTTCTAGAGAAACAGGTGGGAATCACAAGATCTAGCGATTATGAACAAAAACCATGATCGAAGCTCCCACACACATGAAAAATTCTAGCTCCATTTTTTCTATAGAAATGAGTAAGAATCATTGAACCTATTCGATTACAAAGAAAAACCAAAATCGAGGGCCCCACACACATCAAAAACTCTAGATCCATTTTCTATATAGAAATATGTGAGAATCATTGAACCTGGTCAATTACAAGCAAAAGACAAAATTGAGGGACCCACACACAGAGAATTATAGCTCTATTTTTTTAGAAATAGGTAATAATCATTAGACCTAGTTGATAAAAAAATAAAAATAAAAATTAAGGGTCCCACCACATACAAAAATTCTAGATCCAATTTTTCAGGAGAGATAGGTGAGAATCATTGGATCTGGTCAATTACAAACAAAAACTAAAATCAAGGGTCCCACTCATATCCAAATTCTAGATCGATTTTTCCTAGAGAAATACGTGAGAGTCATTGGATGTGTCCGATTACAAACAAGAACCAAAATAGAGGTTCCCACATAAATATATAAAAAAACTCTAGCTCCATTTTTCCTATAGAAATAGGTGAGAATCATTGGACCTGGTCGACTAAAAAAATTGTAACATACTGTAAACTCCTTTGTACCTCTTTGTACTCTTTTCTATAAATCTTTGACCTTCATTTTCGTTCCTTTTGTCCTTGGTTTTGATTTAAAAGAAATTTAGATAGTTATTGGTTAAATATTTCCCATATATTCTTATTTCAAGGTTTCATGTACAAATGACTCAGTTAGTTTTAGACAAGGGGTTTAATATGCAATTTCACCATAAGATATAAAAAGGGGATAAAATAATTCGTTCTAGAATCTTCTAGTGTTTCCTAGAATATAAGAAATAAGAAGGAAATCCGAATTTTATAAAAGAAAGAAGATAAATATAATAAGTAAAGGAAATATGAGAAAATATGAGTAAAGAAGATAATTACAAAGATTTTGTAACAAACAAGATAATTTGAAACCATCATGATAATTTGATAGTTTAATTCGTTTCCTTGAGTAAAGAGTAACTTAAGGGTCAAGTATTATTTAAAATAAAAATATTAATAACATTATCAAAGGAAAATAGGAAATAAGCCAATAAAAAGAAATAAAATATTTGATGATCTCAAATCAGGGAAATAACTTCAAATTCGTATTCTAAACATAAAAATAAGCCTCTGTGCAAATTTGCAACTAATTTAGAAGATATATGAATAAATAGGAAAAAAAGGAGAAAGAAAGAGTGTAGAATGTTCTAATTAATTTAATAAATAAAAAGATAATGTCAACTTGAGAAGATAATTGCAAAATCGTGTTTCAAACTATTAAGAAGACTTAAGGGTGAAGTTACATTAAATTTAGATAATGTTATCACTTCGTTTGAGGGAGGAGAGAGAAAATGACATATTAATTAATTCACCTATTAAACTTTCTCAAAATGAAAAACTAACTCCATATTCGGATTCTACGCGTCGAAATAAGTCAGAATATAAATTTTCATAATTTTTGGGCAACGTTTGAGCCTCCAAAATAAGAAAGACAAAAACATTTAAAATATAATGGTTTTAATCGACTTTTTCTCAGGGATATTTCCCTCACCTAATGCGCGATCGAACGGCCCAGGTTGCTTGATGGACCCGCGTCCATCGATCCAACGGTGCGCGGTCATCTTCTACCTTGAGTCGGATTAGGCAACATACTTGGATTTTTTGTTTTCTTAAAATCACAATAACTTGAGATTTACTCAACGATTTTCCTTGATTTTTGTTGCGTTGGTTTCCTTGCAAGATTTCGCACAAGATTATCCCAACTTTTGCGAGCTTTAACGCGTATTTGAGAAACACCCAAAGTAGCCGCCGGCCACTTCCCTTTGCTCCTACCCACATCCTAGTTTAGGGTTCCTTGCCTATAAATAACTACACCCTCGCAACCGCAATCACCTTAGCAACCTGTTCGTGCCTCTAATTTGGGATTTCGTCGACGTTTGCACCACCAACGAGCCGCCGGTTGCTCCTGTCTTGCGGCGCCTAGTGCTCTCTGCTTGCTCCATCTCCGTCCAAATTAAAGGTACTACCAACTTCGTCTTCTCGTTATCTTTCTTTCGACTACCTGAACGCACGATTTGGTCGAGTATAGCGATTTTGCCCAAATCGGCCGAGCTAGCAGCTCGCGCGTGACCGAGCTTGAAGATGATGGGCTTTTGACGTTTTTGCCCCTCCGTCCCCTTCTTCTTTCGTTTCTCGCGCGTGGTTTTTTCGTCCTTTCACCGGACCGCCCGACCGCACCGAGCGGCTGGTGGCGAGCGACCGCGGGACGCGGGTCGCCGCTGCCAAGGCCCTTGCCTACGTGGCAGGCTGTGATTGGTCGAGATAAAATAATTTTAATTAATTAATCCGTTGGTCAAAATTTAAAAATAAATAGTGTTTTGAAATCAGGAAAATGAGATCTATCTAATAAAAATATTTTTGAGCTTTGATTTTGAGGTTTGCGAAAAAGTGTTTTTAATATCGATTTAATTAACTTAAAAATCTCTAAAATTTACCCTGAAAATCTATATTTCCAAAATATACAATATTACATGTTATTTTGATCAGGAAAACCTAACTAAGACGATTATGAGGTTTTTGAAGTCTGAATCGAGAGTTTGTACAAAAAGTTAGTAAATTAGGGATTTCAATCTTTTAAGTGAATACATGCAATTCTAATAAATGAATTAAATGATGTATTAGGAAGTTTGGGGTCTATAGTTCGTGAGAAGATTTGAAAAAGGGAACTTAGGACACCTGTGGCAAAGGTATGTGATTAGTAAGTATTTAGTATAAGTTATGTTGTACATCTACCTATCAGTTGGGAATACTTAATCCAATACCTAGATTTCTTCTATAAGGTTTAATTTGATCTAAACCATTGAATATCTTTGAAACCTAAATTGTCTTATTTGCCTCAAATATCAGTTATAGTACTCTCTTGTTTGGGTATTCATACCCTATTGCCATGTGAATATATTTTGCTTATTCTTGCCATAAGTCACTTATTAGCATGAAATTAAATGTTCTATTTAAATTTTAAGTAGTGGTACTTTTGTACAACCACCCATAGAGGGCATGTATAAAATCACCCTAGGGGAATGTTTATTATTCTCCCCATTAAAAATTTGTAGGTGATTTGGAAATGTTTATAATTCTTCCCTCACCTAAGGTTAGAGGTTCGGTAGGTGCCTCAACCCTACTTAGTTAGATAGACATATTAATAAACATGCTAAAACATTTTACTTACTTTGTTTATGGCAAGTTCTCTTATAAAAACCTCATACTCCTTTATATCCTTTTACACCAAATACTTAGTCTAGTTTACTTGTTACATCTTTTCTTTGCCTCTGAAAGATTATTAGTGTAACACATACTTTTCTTGTTTTCCCTCTTGCTGGGTGCCTTCCCAACCACCCAGGTGTTGGAGCTGTCCAAGGAGAAGGAAGGGCTTGAAGAAAGAATCCTTGCTGTGATCGTTAGCTTGAGAAGAAGGATGGCTAGGTTGCTATAGCTAGATCCTCTATTCTATCTTATCTTTTCTTTTAGAAAGCAATGATGTAATAAACTATAAAGCCATTAGAAGGCTTGATATTTCTTTCTTTCCGCTGCTATTGACATTTTATTATGTATCTGGAATCATGCTTATTTAAATTGGATTATTATGCAACCATCCTCAAAAGTCTCAATTTTTTTCAAAACTTGTGGATGTTGTATTTCCTTTAAATTTTAGTAAGGAGGTGATCTCGCCTCTTTACAGCATGGTATCAGAGCCTTTTGGCGACTATTAGGGCATGCAGTTGAGGCAATGGTGTCTAGAAAGGATCAGGGCATGGGGGCTGGAAAGATTTTCCTCTGACCCACTAGCTTGGCATACGGGGACTCCCGTGCCCATATGATCCGGCCTGGCCTGCGCCGATACGAACTGCCCGAAATAGTATGCTTTTAGGCAATAGCATTCTAGTTATCCTTTTCTCATCTCTATTTCTTTTCCCTCTCATCTGTGATCCTTTACTCCTGAAAATTTAATAAGTTAACCCTAATTTCAGGAGAGGTGACCTGTTTGACAACTCAAACCAAGAGTCCAACACCGACAACCCCGACACTCCTGCGACACCTACTGTGAATCAATCAAACTCTGGTGTTCCTGCTTTCACCCCTGAGCAAGAACTGGCAATGCTGCGACAACTGTTGTCCTCCACCATGATGGGACAACTCAACACCATAGCTGCTGTTGCTACCAAGCCAAGGGAATTCACCCTCACCGACTTCATCAAGATACAACCACCCTACTTCAAGGGTGAAAGTGAGCCCAACATGGTGGACAAAGCAGATGACTGGGTGTTGGCCCTGGATCGGACCTTCGAGGGTATGGCTTGCCCTCCTCACCAGAAGGTTCGGTTTGCAACGTACGTGCTGGATGGACCGGCGCGTGTCTGGTGGAATGGAGTTGCTCGAACCCGAGACACCTCCTCCATGGAGTGGGCTCAGTTCTTGAAGTTGTTCAGAGAGAAGTACATCTGCCCCGCGTTCCTGAGGAAGAAGGAGGCTGAGTTTTACAGTCTCAAGCAAGGAAGCATGAGTGTGGCCGACTACGTTCAGAAGTTTCTGCTGCTGGAGCGTTACGCCACCGACCTTGGAGCTGATAGAAGAGCAACCCTGTTCTTGGAAGGCCTGAACTACCATGTTGGTCGAAGCCTTGTTCCACAATTGCCACTCTCGTTTCAGCAGATGGTGGATAAAGCTCTCGCCATCGAGTCATATCCGGGATTCCAGGCTTCGAGTAGCTTCAACAACAACAAAAGGAAGAACCCGAACCAGCATGAGAACCGTGGTCGAGATCGCTGCAACAGATGCAATCGCCACCATCCTCCTGGAAGATGTCCCATCAACAACGCACCTGCTCGTGTTGGCAATCGTCCTCCCCCAACCTGCCATGAGTGCGGCCAAGTTGGGCACATCCGACCTAACTGCCCTCGTTTCCAGCAAGGGCAGAATCCTGCTCAGCAACCACAACAGCCGAGACAGAATCCTCCACCGTGAAACAACAACAACAGTAACAACAACAACCAGAATCCGAGACGTCCGCCAGCTGAGAGGCGGAATGGGAGAGTGTTTGCTCTCAATGCTGAAGAAGATGGTAATGGTAATGAAGTAATTGAAGGTACACTACACCTCAATTTGCATCCTTTAAAAGCTCTGTTTGACTCTGGTTCCTCCAATACCTTCATATCTAGCCAGTTTGCCTCTATGCTTGAAATTGAATCTGAATTCATGGATCATGTGTTGGATGTAAAAACTCCTAGTGGAAAAATCTGCTCCTCGTATCTCCAAACTCCTACCCTGAACCTCTGTATATCCGGGATAAGGTTTCCCACCGTTTTTGTGTTGCTTGATATGACTGTCTTTGACATCATCCTTGGTATGGATTGGTTGAAGAAGTTTAAAGCTATTCTGTTCTGTGAGGAATCCAAGGTTAGTCTGTTCCATCCTGATGAAGGAAGAGTGTGTGTCAAGGGCAAGAAGCGAGGAGAACGACAGTTCGTCATCTCTGCCATCAAAGCTGAAAAGCTCGTCTCTCAAGGGTGTAGAGCCTTCCTAGCCTCCATAGTTCTCGATGCTACACCTCCTGACCTAGACCATGTTGATGTGGTGAAGGACTTCCCAGATGTCTTTCCTGAGGAGTTGCCCGGGTTGCCACCAAATCGCGAGGTGGAATTTTCCATCGAGCTCATACCTGGAACTTCACTGATATCGAAGCCACCTTACCGTTTGGCACCTGCTGAACTGGAAGAGTTGAAGAAGCAGCTTGAAGAGCTTCTTGACATGGGTTTCATTTGCCCCAGTGTTTCGCCTTGGGGAGCCCCTGTTCTGTTTGTGAAAAAGAAAGATGGTTCGATGCGGATGTGTATGGACTACCGCATGCTCAACCAGGTGACAGTGAAGAATCGTTATCCGTTGCCACGCATCGATGACCTATTCGATCAGCTGAAGTCAGCCACAGTGTTCTCCAAGATGGATCTACGGAGTGGCTACTACCAGATGCGGGTGAAGGATGATGATGTTCCGAAGACAGCGTTCAGAACTCGTTATGGGCACTATGAATTCTTGGTCATGCCTTTTGGTTTGACAAATGCCCCTGCTGCGTTTATGGACCTGATGAACCAAGTATTCCGCCCATACCTCAACAAGTTTGTGGTGGTGTTTATTGATGACGTTTTGGTTTAATCCGAGACGTTGGAACAACATCGCGAACACTTGCGGATTGTACTCAACACATTGAGAGAAAATCAATTATATGCAAAATTCTCGAAATGTGAGTTCTGGATAAAGGAAGTGATGTTTCTTGGTCATGTGATTTCTGCCGGCCACATAGCTGTTGATCCTGCAAAGGTGGAAGCTGTGACCAAATGGAGTGCTCCGAGAAACCCGTCTGAAATCCGTAGTTTCCTTGGTCTAGCTGGTTACTATTGGAAGTTTATCAAAGGGTTTTCTGAGTTGGCTTTACCTTTGACCAAGCTGACTCGGAAGGAAGTTAAGTTCGCTTGGACCCCTGAATGTGAGGACAGTTTTCAGAAGTTGAAGATGAGTCTGACTTCTGCTCCCGTGCTTGCTTTGCCTGTTGAGGGTATACCCTATGTCATCTACACTGATGCGTCCCGACAAGGCTTAGGGTGTGTTCTGATGCAAGACGGAAAGGTGATCGCCTATGCTTCTCGACAGTTGAAGCCTAATGAAGCTAATTGGCCTACGCATGATTTAGAGTTGGCTGCCATAGTTCATGCTTTGAAGATCTGGAGACACTACCTCTATGGAGAAAAGTTTGAAGTCTTTTCTGATCACAAGAGTCTGAGATATCTGTTGACTCAGAAGGATCTGAACTTGCGACAGCGTAGGTGGATGGAATATCTTAAAGATTACAATTTCACCATCACTTATCATCCTGGTAGAGCAAATGTTGTAGCTGATGCTTTAAGTCGCAAGAAGAATGTTGTTTGTGCTGCTCTGAGATGTTCGGTGTGGGAAAACCTTGAACTTGTTGCCAGTTGGAAGCCTCAACCTGTTGAATCAGTGGATGAAGATAAGTTGTGTGTTCATATGGCCAGTTTGTCTGTTACACCAACCTGGATCTCAGATGTTGTGACTGCACAGTTGGAGAGTTCCGAACTTGAAGAGTTGAAAGCTTTAGCTGAGAAACCGCAATCTGACTTCCTTGTCGGAGTGGATGGTGCTATCCGCTTTAGACAAAGGTTGTGGATACCTGATGTTGGTGATCTGAGACGGAAGGTTCTGAGTGAAGCTCATGGTTCCAAGTACACTATTCACCCTGGCACAACCAAGATGTACAAGGACCTACAGCGAAGTTTCTGGTGGAAGAATATGAAGAACGATATAGCTCTGTTTGTGGCAAAGTGCTTGACATGTCAGCAAGTCAAGATTGAACATCAACGACCTGGTGGTCTTCTTCATCCTCTTGAGATTCCAGAATGGAAGTGGGAGAAGATCACAATGGACTTTGTTACTGGTTTTCCTAAGTCCAAGAGAGGTTATGATGCTGTTTGGGTGGTGATTGATCGGCTTACCAAATCTGCTCATTTCTTGCCTTTCAAAACCACACATAAAGTTGCTGAGATGGCTCAGTTGTATGTGGAGTGGATAGTTCGTCTGCATGGTGTCCCTGCTGTGATAGTTTCTGATCGAGACCCGAAATTTACTTCTCGTTTGTGGGGTCAGATTCAGGAAGAGATGGGTACTGATCTGCGTTTCAGCACTGCTTACCATCCACAAACTGATGGTCAATCCGAAAGAATAGTTCAGATTCTGGAGGACTTGCTTCGTGCTTGTGTGATGGATTGGGGTGGTGCTTGGGATAGGTATTTACCATTAGCAGAGTTTGCTTACAACAATAGCTACCAAGCCAGCATTGGTATGCCACCTTTTGAAGCTCTCTATGGTAGACCTTGTCGTTCACCTTTGCACTGGGATGATGTTGGTGAGCGTTCCCTGGTGAAGACTGATGACATGCAGATGATGCTTGAGAAGATACAGTTGATAAAGAAACGGATGAAAGCTACTCAAGACAGACAGAAGATGTATGCTCATAAGAAGAGGTCTGATGTAAGCTTCTTAGTGGGTGACTATGCTTTTCTGAAGATCAAGCCTATACGTTCTATTGCAAGATCTAAAGTAAAAGGCAAGTTGAGTCCTCACTATGTTGGACCATTTGAGATCTTGGATAAAGTGGGAGATTGTGCATATCGCCTAGCTATGCCTCCTGCTTATGATAAGATTCATAATGTGTTCCATGTTTCTGTGCTGAGGAAGTACGTTAAGGATCCGTCTCATGTGCTCTCCATTGAACCTGTGGAGATTAATGAGAATCTGACATATGAAGAACTACCTGTGAAGATCCTTGATTCCCGAGTGAAGCAGCTGAAGAACAAGGAGATAGAGTTAGTGAAGGTTTTGTGGAGGTATCATGGTTTAGAAGAAACCACTTGGGAGTTGAGAGATGAGATGTTACCTACTCACCCTTCCCTCTTTGTATGAGATTTCGGGGACGAAATCCTTTTTAAGGGGTGGAGTGTTGTAACATACTGAAAACTCCTTTGTACCTCTTTGTACTCTTTTCTATAAATCTTTGACCTTCATTTTCGTTCCTTTTGTCCTTGGTTTTGATTTAAAAGAAATTTAGATAGTTATTGGTTAAATATTTCCCATATATTCTTATTTCAAGGTTTCATGTACAAATGACTCAGTTAGTTTTAGACAAGGGGTTTAATATGCAATTTCACCATAAGATATAAAAAGGGGATAAAATAATTCGTCCTAGAATCTTCTAGTGTTTCCTAGAATATAAGAAATAAGAAGGAAATCCGAATTTTATAAAAGAAAGAAGATAAATATAATAAGTAAAGGAAATATGAGAAAATATGAGTAAAGAAGATAATTACAAAGATTTTGTAACAAACAAGATAATTTGAAACCATCATGATAATTTGATAGTTTAATTCGTTTCCTTGAGTAAAGAGTAACTTAAGGGTCAAGTATTATTTAAAATAAAAATATTAATAACATTATCAAAGGAAAATAGGAAATAAGCCAATAAAAAGAAATAAAATATTTGATGATCTCAAATCAGGGAAATAATTTCAAATTCGTATTCTAAACATAAAAATAAGCCTCTGTGCAAATTTGCAACTAATTTAGAAGATATATGAATAAATAGGAAACAAAGGAGAAAGAAAGAGTGTAGAATGTTCTAATTAATTTAATAAATAAAAAGATAATGTCAACTTGAGAAGATAATTGCAAAATCGTGTTTCAAACTATTAAGAAGACTTAAGGGTGAAGTTACATTAATTTTAGATAATGTTATCACTTCGTTTGAGGGAGGAGAGAGAAAATGACATATTAATTAATTCACCTATTAAACTTTCTCAAAATGAAAAACTAACTCCATATTCGAATTCTACGCGTCGAAATAAGTCAGAATATAAATTTTCATAATTTTTGGGCAACGTTTGAGCCTCCAAAATAAGAAAGAGAAAAACATTTAAAATATAATGGTTTTAATCGACTTTTGCTCAGGGATATTTCCCTCACCTAATGCGCGATCGAACGGCCCAGGTTGCTTGATGGACCCGCGTCCATCGATCCAACGGTGCGCGGTCATCTTCTACCTTGAGTCGGATTAGGCAACAGACTTGGATTTTTTGTTTTCTTAAAATCGCAATAACTTGAGATTTACTCAACGATTTTCCTTGATTTTTGTTGCGTTGGTTTCCTTGCGAGATTTCGCACAAGATTATCCCAACTTTTGCGAGCTTTAACGCGTATTTGAGAAACACCCAAAGTAGCCGCCGACCACTTCCCTTTGCTCCTACCCACATCCTAGTTTAGGGTTCCTTGCCTATAAATAACTACACCCTCGCAACCGCTATCACCTTAGCAACCTGTTCGTGCCTCTAATTTGGGATTTCGTCGACGTTTGCACCACCAACGAGCCGCCGGTTGCTCCTGTCTTGCGGCGCCTAGTGCTCTCTGCTTGCTCCATCTCCGTCCAAATTAAAGGTACTACCAACTTCGTCTTCTCGTTATCTTTCTTTCGACTACCTGAACGCACGATTTGGTCGAGTATAGCGATTTTGCCCAAATCGGCCGAGCTAGCAGCTCGCGCGTGACCGAGCTTGAAGATGATGGGCTTTTGACGTTTTTGCCCCTCCGTCCCCTTCTTCTTTCGTTTCTCGCGCGTGGTTTTTTCGTCCTTTCGTCGGACCGCCCGACCGCACCGAGCGGCTGGTGGCGAGCGACCGCGGGACGCGGGTCGCCGCTGCCAAGCGCTCGTCGCCGCTCGGCCATCCAGCCCTTGCCTACGTGGCAGGCTGTGATTGGTCGAGATAAAATAATTTTTATTAATTAATCTGTTGGTCAACATTTAAAAATAAATAGTGTTTTGAAATCAGGAAAATGAGATCTATCTAATAAAAATATTTTTGAGCTTTGATTTTGAGGTTTGCGAAAAAGTGTTTTTAATATCAATTTAATTAACTTAAAAATCTCTAAAATTTACCCTGAAAATCTATATTTCCAAAATATACAATATTATATGTTATTTTGATCAGGAAAACCTAACTAAGACGATTATGAGGTTTTTGAAGTCTGAATCGAGAGTTTGTACAAAAAGTTAGTATATTAGGGATTTCAATCTTTTAAGTGAATACATGCAATTCTAATAAATGAATTAAATGATGTATTAGGAAGTTTGGGGTCTATAGTTCGTGAGAAGATTTGAAAAAGGGAACTTAGGACACCTGTGGCAAAGGTATGTGATTAGTAAGTATTTAGTATAAGTTATGTTGTACATCTACCTATCAGTTGGGAATACTTAATCCAATACCTAGATTTCTTCTATGAGGTTTAATTTGATCTAAACCATTGAATATCTTTGAAACCTAAATTGTCTTATTTGCCTCAAATATCAGTTATAGTACTCTCTTGTTTGGGTATTCATACCCTATTGCCATGTGAATATCTTTTGCTTATTCTTGCCATAAGTCACTTATTAGCATGAAATTAAATGTTCTATTTAAATTTTAAGTAGTGGTACTTTTGTACAACCACCCATAGAGGGCATGTATAAAATCGCCCTAGGGGAATGTTTATTATTCTCCCCATTAAAAATTTGTAGGTGATTTGGAAATGTTTATAATTCTTCCCTCACCTAAGGTTAGAGGTTCGGTAGGTGCCTCAATCCTACTTAGTTAGATAGACATATTAATAAACATGCTAAAACCTTTTACTTACTTTGTTTATGGCAAGTTCTCTTATAAAAACCTCATACTCCTTGATATCCTTTTACACCAAATACTTAGTATAGTTTACTTGTTACATCTTTTCTTTGCCTCTGAAAGATTATTAGTGTAACGCATACTTTTCTTGTTTTCCCTCTTGCTGGGTGCCTTCCCAACCACCCAGGTGTTGGAGCTGTCCAAGGAGAAGGAAGGGCTTGAAGAAAGAATCCTTGCTGTGATCGTTAGCTTGAGAAGAAGGATGGCTAGGTTGCTATAGCTAGATCCTCTATTCTATATTATCTTTTCTTTTAGAAAGCAATGATGTAATAAACTATAAAGCCATTAGAAGGCTTGATATTTCTTTCTTTCCGCTGCTATTGACATTTTATTATGTATCTGGAATCATGCTTATTTAAATTGGATTATTATGCAACCATCCTCAAAAGTCTCAATTTTTGTTAAAACTTGTGGATGTTGTATTTCCTTTAAATTTTAGTAAGGAGGTGATCTCGCCTCTTTACAAAAATCCACGAACAAGAGTTCACACACACCAAAAATATAGGTCCACTTTTTTAGAGAAATAGGTTAGAATCACCGGACATGGTCAATTACAAAAAAAATTGAGGGTCCAACAAACAATAATCATTCTATCTCCATTTTTTCTAGAGAAATTGATGAGAATCATTGGATCTAGTCAATTACAAGAAAAATCCAAAATCAAGGGTTCCACACACATAAAAAAATCTAGCTCTATCTTTTCTTGAGAAATCGATGAGAATCATTAGACATAGTTGATAAGAAATTAAAAACCAAAATCAAGGGTTCCACACACATCAAAAATTGTAGCTCCATTTTTCAAGAAATTAGTTGAGAATAAGTAGAATTGTTGATAACAAACAAAAATCAAAATAGTGTGACACACACGTATTATCCATTTTTTTCTAGTTAAATAGGTGAGAGTCATTGAACCTGGTTGATTACAAAATAAAACTAAAATCAAGGGTCACACACACATCCAACATTCTAGCTCTAATTATTTTATAGAAAAATAGGTGAGAATTGTTGGACCTGGTCATCTATAAATAAACACCAAAATTTTGGGCCCCACACACATAAAAAATTGTAGCTCCTTTTTTTATAAAGAAATAGTGATAATCTTTGGACCTCATTGATTAAATACAAAATCCAAAATCAAGGATGCCCCACACTTCAAAAATTCTAGCTCCATTTTTCTAGAGAAATAGGTTGAATCGTTTGACCTAGTCAATTTGAAACTAAAACCAAAATCAAGAGTTTCAACACGTAAACAATTTTAGCTCCACATGTTTTAGAGAAAAAGGTAAGAATCACTTGACTTGGTTGATTACAAAGAAAAATCAAAATCATGGGTCCCACAAACATCAAGAATTCTAGCTCCATTTATTCTATCAAAATAAATGTGAATTATTGAACCTAGTTGATTACAAGCAAACATCAAAATTGAGGGTCTCACACACGTGAAAAGTTATGGCTCCATTTTTTCAAGAGAAATAGGTGAGAATCATTGGCCTTGGTCGGTTGAAAACAAAAACCAAAATCAAGGATCACACACACATGAAATTCTAGTTCCATTTTTTCTAGAGAAATAGGTGAAAATCTTGGACCTGGATGATTACAAACAAAAACCAAAATCAAAGGTATCACAGACATAAAAAGTCATAGCTCCATTTCTCCTAGAAAAATAGGTCAAATCATTGGACCTAGTCAATTACAAAAAAGCCAAAATTGAGGGTCCCACATACATAATAAATTATGGCTCCAATTTTTCTAGAGATATAATTGAGAATCATTGGACATGGTCGATTACAAACAAAAACCAAAATCGAGAATCCCTCACACATCAAAATTCTAGCTCCATTTTTTCTAGAGAAATAGGTGAAATCATTGAACCTAGTCGATTACAAACAAAAACAAAAATCAAGTGTCCCACACATTAAAAATCTACTCCATTTTTTGTAGAGAAAAAAAGTGAGAATCATTAGATTTAGACCAATATAAATAGAAACCTAAATTGAGGTTCTCACACACATTAAAATTTGCGCTCCATTTACTCCTAGAAAATAGGTGAGAACCATTGGACCTGGTTAGTTACAAACAAAAACCAAAGTCGATTGTCCCACACACATCTTTCCTAAGATGGAAGACACTGACTAGGGTTAGGGAACCTCATGCAGTCGTGTGACTAAGAGGGTTGTACTAGAGTCTTCCTTCTAGAGTCGTATTTGAACCGGATTTGGTGATGATATTTGACACTCGTAAATATTACTTAAACCATGCCCACCCGCTTTAGTTGTGAATTTCGCCAATGGGTTACAGGTACCCTTGTGAACAAAGCCTGAAGATTCATGTGATTTCAGCAGCGCAGAACGTCTTATATTAAATTAGAAAGGCCGAAGGTGACAACCGGCCGGCCGTGCGAGCTGATGACACTAGGCATCACCTTCGTCCTACTCATCAGGGGCTCGAATCTGCTAAGCGCATGTTTGGTTGGAAGTGGTTTCCGTTCCCATGATGATTTGCAACGCAGGAAAATGAAAAGCGTGAAAAGGGACTAATCGAAGATCATTTGGTTGCACGTTGCTTCGATTCAACCTATCCGTCTGGTTCCACGTAATTTGTGAGTACGGAAACTTACGGTAATCTTACCGATATACAACAATGATAATGTAAACAACCAGCAACAGATGTGTCTTGTAGAAAAAAGCGGGAAAAAGCGGTTACCGCACAGTCACGGGTTCTCCCACGCTCACGCACGACGTGAAGCCGCTCGTGAAAATGAACCGCGCCTGTTCCACAGAATTTAGTACATACCCGAATCTCACCGAGTACTTCGTTTTCCTGGTGTGTGTTGCCCAACCAAACTGGAGTAGTTAAAAAACACAATGAATTGCAAAACATGTTTTCATTTTCGTTACAACCAGACTGCCCTCTCTGTGAAACATGAACAAGATTAAAGATACAAACAACAAAGATGAAATCTTTTTTGTTTCATTTAAGGGCTCGTTTGGTTCGACATCAAACCAATTCTTACCGTGAGTTTCAAAATAGGAATTTCAATGCTGCTAGTTGCAAGCCCAACATCAGCGTCTGGTTCGAAGTAAAACGAAGCCGTCACTTTTGCTTGATTTCCGTTTGGTACTGTGCAGTTTTTGGCTGCGTCCACGTTGGCTACCTCAATTTCTTCCGATCCGGTCTGTATAGCAGGTAATAGCCGGTGAAATGTATCTTTGGTCTCATGAGGTGGCAGACAGGGAATCGACTGGAGCGGGATGATAGCAGGTAGCCGGTTACCGGGAGCCAAAGAAAACGAACTGCGCCCAAATCGGACGCAGTCGAACTCCACAAAATTTTCGCAGACGAGTATGTGACGATGCAGATTATTTTCCCAATGCGGCTATCAGTTACACCCAACCAAACGTGATTAGTTGGAAAACACATGTACTTAGAAAACGTGTTTTGGTTTACTGCCCAACCAAACGGGCCCTAAACTGATCATTGATAATTCATCTTTCTTCCCTTCTTTATGCCGTCCCTGCTAAATCAGAGACGGAGGCTATATGCATCTATGTAGAGTGATATGATTATAAGGTCAGAGCGATCGATAGTGGGATCTTTATTGTAATGGGGGCTACGGGTCCTAACTAACGAGTACTTACTAGTTGAGAAAGGGGTAAATGATTTGCGACATCCGCCCTTCCCTGTCTCAACCTCGTTGACGAATTTGTGGTTGCTTATTTAAGCGTATAATACTACTAATTGTACAAATTAGAAATTTATAACATCTGGTGTGAAGGTCTAATAAACACAATTGATTAAATTGGTGTAAATTTAGTAGTATGGTCGAAAGGCTAAATGTGACGGTATATATTATTTTGCATGAACTGTCAATATTTTATTCGTATCTTATCATTGTGGAATCAAATTGACTTTTGAGTTTTTATCATTTGTCACGGAAATCTGATTTGGAATGGTAGTGTTCTCGTAAGTAGCTAGAGAAGGATGCCATGACCATCATTAAAACTTATGTGACATATGAGTAGTTTTAACCATTTTTCAAGTGTTAATTTTCTCATATGTATCGTCAAGTCAGCATATTACGTAATTTTCTAATGAAGAGGTCAAGATGCACAATACAATTTACGTTTATGTCATTTAGACCATTCATGTATAGAAACGGGTTCCCTACTGTATGACGGAACATTTCAAGTTGCAAATGGAATAATAAATAATACATACATTCCTTTTACTTAAGGTTGCCGATGACCATTTTATATAAAACTCAAAGCAAGCTTACTCAGTCTCACATAAGGGAGCCAAGATTGTGTCCGAAGAACAAAAAGGTCGATGTTGAAGGAACACTATAACAGTTGTCAGTTATAATAAAATTTTAAAGGCTTGTCCGAAAAAAATTACGATGAAGAATACGGTCATATTATTCGACATGGGTTTTATTTATCCTATATATAGGTCTATTTTTGGCATGATCAATGTTATATGAGGTTTGGATCTAATTCACCATATAGTTTAGGTTCCCTTCCGTATTGGCAATAATGGTCAAATTGGCAATGTGATTTAAATCTTTAAATTTGTGCTTTATTCATCTCGTCCACTTGGCATTATGTCTACTTCACATCATCCTAATTAGAAACCAACATGTTCATGAACTCGGATGTTGGTACTGTAGGTATTGGTTTGGCATGATATTTGTCATACCATTCTGCTCGCAGTGTATATAACAAACTCACAAGTGAGAGTAGGAAAGAAAGATGCATGACACTCAATTTTCTAACTATCATATCTAATGATGTCAAAAAGCACGATGGCGTTCACTGTCCAGATTATACATGATACAAGTTTGAAATTTTAGTTTCAAACTGTTTTAAGGGATATGCTTTTGTTGTAAAGATGGAACTTTTACAGAGGATCCCACAAATATATTTATATGGAATTGGATGTAAATAATTTGAACCACATGTAGATATATATGACAACATTTCAAATCAAATTAGAAAGATTATGATACCAACTTTGATGTTTGAGACATGGATTTTGTAAAGATTTTACACGTCTTCCTTTAATTATGCTCGATATCTAACAGATTCAGCACCTACAGAAAGATAGAAACCCCTTTTTTGTACCCTTTATGTATGATCTTTCTTTTTTTTACGTTTTATGCATCTAACTTTTCGTACTGCTCCATTCAAATGACAGCACCAACTTCAATAATCGAACAAGAACAATATAACCCTTTCATGATCTTGTGTCTCCCTCTCCACTTCCATACGTTTCAGTCAGTGAGCCTGTAGACGCACAATACAATAGATGAGTAAATGTGTAAGAGCCACACTGGCTTGGATTGGCTGCCGTCATCCTAACCGCTTTCTAAAGGTTCAGATACAATGTGGTGTGGGTCTGCAATGGCCGACGGGGTTTCACACGACGACGAACGATCCAAGTTCCTTTGTCTGCGGACACCTGTAGATTCCTCCTTCTTTATCAGTTGGATCGGACGACTGCAACCGGCCGGAGAGATATTATAACTACACCATGTACGTGGCACGTGAACGGCATCATGCTACTTTACAACCCCCGAAGGTGATGCTCAGCTGGCAGACGGCTCTGGGAAATGAAGACAGCGGCTAACTTACAGACCAGAAGTAAGAAAAGGCTTGGTTGGGGGAGTGTTGCCACTTTAATGCAGAGTTGCAGACCCATTCCCATCGCCATGGTCGCCCACCACTGCACAACCGTTCATCTTTAGCCTATCCGCCGATAGGGTGTACGTCGTTGGTTTTAGCTTGCGTTCCTGAAAAGAAAATGAAGGCAACTGTAACAAATTGGATAAGTCAACCGGAATAGCATCCATATAAGCACCCAGCTACGGACAACACGATTGTTATTGGTAGTTAACCCGAGAACACGATTAAAGCAGTATGCCCGAGACTATCCTTGTTATTTAGTGTAGCTTTATTTAGCATGATGGTTGGCATGTATCTATCTTCGTAGCGATCACGAATGCCTCTAGAAGTGGGCAGAGTGGTTGGTTTTGAATTCGGTCGTCAAAGACTGTATGAGCCCTAAGAGCCGCTCTGGCCGGTGGTAGTTCGTGTGGCACATTAACCTATAAAGTAGCAAGGTAGATTAAGATAGATTTTTTTTTTTAGAAGTAAAGGTCATAGTATATATTTAAATCACATCGAAGCAAGCAAACACCTACTTTAGTGAGTTCGTACAAGGTAAAGTGGAAATAATAAAAACGTTTGGACCGGATGGAAATAAAGGCTAAGTTATGATGATGAGGGGGAGGCACCCCTTTAACAAGCCTCAAGAAGCATTTAAAGAAGAAAATAACTAAAGTATAGGAAAAAGATTTTCAGATCCTAGTTAGGTGTTTTCATTGATGTTGCATAACTATGCTGACCCCTGTTTCGTCATCCACCATGGCTTTAAGGTCGCAGAGAAACCTGGCTTCCGATTCACCTTCATCAGAATCAGCTTGTCCTTCTTCTGTTTGTTCACCTGCATTTTGATATAATGTGAAGATCTGCATCTATTTGTGATATAATATTTTGTCTCATTTTTTGGTTGTTGTTGAACATTCTATTGTTTCTTTCTTTCTAGAGATTCCAACTGATGGTGATGAATATGTCGCTTTCCTTGAAGTTTTTGTATTGTCTATTTGGTGTGATTTGTGGTGGGAAAGTTGCTTCCTTGATATCTAAAATGTAATTGCGTGTGTAGTGTAAGATGATGTTTTGTGAGGTGGTACACTCGAAGAAGATGTGATCAACTGAGTCAGAATTTGTTTTGCATAGAGAACATCTGAAAGGACCAATGAAGCCCTTTTTTGTAAGGTTTTCTCCTGTGAGCAACTTGTTATGCAGAAGAAGCCACAGAAATGTTTTATATTTTTGCGGCCATTTCTGTTTCTATATTTTTGTGGTGGGTGAGGCGAAGCCTCTGTAGATGAGAAAAGAGTAGGCTCCCTTAACCGAGTAAGTGTTTCCCCATTTCTACATTATTTTGTTTGAGGTGTTGTTTTCCAATGAGAGCTTTAAATTACAGAGTTCGTCTTGTCTGAGATGCATGAGGATGCATCTTTTAAGAGAGTTTGTTTTGTTGCTGGTTATAAGGTGGAGAGCTTTATCAATTTTGATTTTAAGTAGATTGTTTGGGATGGTCCAGTTTGGGTGAAGATTTATGACTGAATTCTTTTCAAACTATGGATCGAACCAGAAAGAGATATTCAGGTGGGAGTGTGGAGGGGTGTTGATAATTTGAGTTATTTTTTGGATATTTTTGTTTATGTATTTCCAAAGGGGGGATGCAGATTTTTTTGAGACTATATGTCAAGGAGGGGATTTTTTGTAGTATTTGTGGTTGATGAGTTGTGACCAAATTTTTGATTTATTTTGGATCAGACTGTTGATAATTTTTGTAATAAGGCAGAAGGCATGGGTTACAATATTTAGGATACCCCATCCACCCTGGTCAAGAGGAGCAGCTATTATTTTCCAATTTACTAGATGGTAATGTTTCCCGGGTTTTTCAGATTTGTGGAAGTTATTCCAAAGGAAATTTCTCCTAACTTTGTCAAGGATAGATTTTGTTTTTGATGGGAGAGGGATACAGCTGAGGAAGTGTGAGGTGATGGGAGTGATGACACTATTTAGGAGGGTAAGTCTCCCTGAAAGATTGAGGAAGTTATTTGTCCAGTCAGAGAGTTTTGTGTTTATTTTTTCTATAATAGGGGACCAGATTGCATTTATTATGTTGTGGGGTGTCATTGGGAGGCCAAGGTATTTGATGGGAAAGTCTTCAATCTTACACCTTAAAAGATCTTTGAATCTCTCCAAAGAAGGTTGATTTAGGTGAACCCCAAATATAGATGGTTTTTGCAGATTTATTTTGAGTCCCGAGATATAAGAAAAAATACCAAGGATTCTGAAGATGTTTAGAAGTGATGAGTCTTCAGGGGAGGAGATGATTATGGTGTCACCGGCAAATTGAATGATATTCTCTTTGCATTCCCCAGGAGAGTTTATGAGACCACTTTGTTTTCCCAGGTGAATCATACGAGAAAGGATAGTTGTGATGATGATAAATAGGTAAGGAGAGAGTGGGTCTCCTTGTCTGAGGCCATTTGAATTATGAAAATAACCAAAGGGGACACCATTTATGATTGTTGAAAAGTGGTTTGTAGATATGCATGCATGCATCCAATTGACCCATTTGTCTGGAAAACCAAAACCAGTGAGAGTTTTTGTTAAGCAGTTTCAGTTGACAAAATCAAAAGTTTTCTCAAAGTCTAGTTTAATGGCCAGAAGCGGGGTTCTGTTTTTGCGGCAGAGATGTATGGTTTCATTAATCATCAAATAAGCATTTTGGATGCTTCTATTTTTGAGGAAAGCATTTTGATTGAGGGGAATGATATCGTTCATGTGTGGTTTGATTCTGTTAGCTAGAGTTTTTGCTATGATTTTGTATGAAGTGTTGATAAGGCTAATGGGCCTGAATTGGGAGATGTGATCGGGTTGACTTGTTTTTTTTATTAGGGTGATGAAAGTTTTGTTTAAGAACTTGATTATGTTGTGGGGGTTTCTACTTTCGTAGAAAGATCTCAGAAAAGCAAGGAAGTCGATTTTGTAGTGGTCCCATTTTGCCTGATAGAATTCTATGTTAAGGCCATCAGGTCCTGGCGATTTATTTAGTCCTAAGTATGATATGGTGCCGAATCTAATTCTCTATAGGAGAAAGGTTTTATAAGATCTTGGGGGGTTTTTTATGTTTTCATGACAAATCCTAGTCCAATCCAAGTCATTAAGGCAGGAGGGGTTGTGGTTGTTGTTGAAAATATTTTTGAAATGGTTTGTGATGTGAGTTGAGATAGATTGTTTGTGAGAGGTGAGTCTGCCATTTATATGTAGATGAGTTATGGAATTTTGTCGATAGTTTTTGTTACAGATTTTATGAAAGAATTTTGTGTTTTTGTCACCTTCCTTTTCCCATGTTATTTTTTCCCTTTGTCTCCATTTGGTGTCAATACATTTATTGGTGAATTCAAGTTCAACTTTAATAGAAAGAACAAGAGTTGGGTCGGCAGCTGGGTCCTTATCCACAAAAAGGAATTGTTCTTCTAGATTTTTTTGTGTTTCATATAAATTATTTAGGTTTGTGAGTTTTCATTTTTTGACGTGTGTTTTGATGTTTTTTGTATTTTTAAGGATGTGTAATCCTATGTTTTTTGTTTGGGAATCAGCAAGTTTCCAATGTTCAAAATAGGTGTTGGTGAAGTTGTTTATAGAGAGCCAACTATTTTCAAATTTAAAAGGGCGCTGACCCCAAGAAATAGAATTTGTGTCAAGAATGAGTGGGAAATGATCCGATATGGCTCTGTGAGTGATATGGACAGAGGAGAGGGGGTGATTATCTTTCCATTTAGTGGAGCATATGAAATGGTCGAGTCTGGAAAATGATTGATTTCTTGACCAAGTGTAAGTGGCATTTGATGGTTTGATGTCGAAGTGTGATTTGTGAGTAGCTTGCTAAAAGTTTTATCTGCTGCAGACATAGTTTGAGGGGAAATTGTGGAGTTAAATCTATCTGAGTTTTGAGTTGTCAAGTTGAAGTTTCCACCAATAACCCAGGGAGACAAGTAATGTTTTATTGTGAGCAAATTTAGTTCAGCTAGGAAGGCTGATTTGTTATGCGCTAGTTCCCCGTACACTCCAGAAAAAGACCAGAGATAACAATCAGATAGCGCATGAGAGCAGAAACAATCAGATCGATCAGTTGAGAGACTACCAGGGCTGAGAACTCCGTATATATGCTTGTCGCTGCTGTGAGACCGCCAAAGGCGTGATCGCCGTCCTCTACGGTGACAGTGATAGGATCCTCCATGGCGGGGGAGGAGGATGACAACTTAATTCTGATTCTAGATCACCCGCTGAGATCAATCCCAACCAAAAGTGAGAGACTTAACAACTTTTTCTTCTTTGTCAAAGCTTGTCTAAGAGGTTATCGTACATGCTCGCTCATAACGTCTACTGCAGCTTAGAAACTCAAACATGTTTCTTCTCTGAAGTGTACGGGAGAGACATGGGAAGTGAAAGAGGGGAACTTAACACTACAGCAGGTCGTGACGGTTCTAGACTTTGGCTCAACTACTTCACGTCCCATATTTTCAGGGACTTGAGGGCCGAATTAAGAGCACGCTCTAACGTGAATGCATTCAAAATAATTAACTGATCAGTAATGAGAGAAGACCAAAAGAATGTGAGAGTCGTTCTCTCAAGAGAGAGAATCAAGAACAGGACAGGATTTCAAAAATACTGCACGCTGATTGGCTAGAGGTGTCTACAAAATTAAAAAAAATGGCATAAATGTAACTATTCAAACTTATTTACTTTTTTTTTTATAGTAGCATAGATAGATACATCCCCGCGAGAGGTCAAACTGGCAACCGCTCATGACGGCGCGGTTCCGTCGATGCATGCCGGCAAGTGTTCCACGCACGAGAAAAAAAGCAGCAGTTTGATTTTTGCTCCACTACCCAAGGCCCGAATTAAAGACTGGAATATCTAATTCTACAGGTGGGTTCGGTTTATGTGAATTCCGATTAGCTTGATGGCTATTTTTGTCATGCCAATTCATACGTGAGTAATTAAGAGAAATGCTGGATTGCTGTCAAGGGAAATTGTGGAATAAAAGGAACCTACAATTAGTGGCGGAGCTACGTTCAGATTTAAGTAGCCACGTATCTTATAATATGTTATTTACACATAGTTTCATTACAGGATACATAAAGTACAAAAGGAAAACGACATTTGTGCCTGACCTAATATCTCCTCCAATATTTGCCCATTAATGGTGCCCCCCTTTACCTACAAAGTCTAGCTCCACCACTGCCAGCAATCTTGTGATCAACTACGAGTAGGCTGCTAGTCAAATGGAAAGTAGAAGCATTCAAGGGTGAAATTGTGCTTTAACTACCGTGTGCCACGACGATTAACCAACAACTATAGTCAACAATCAGTTAATGCATTATCAATTTTTCCAAATACACCCATGCCCTTCAAAAAACTCATTTCATTGAATTTAGTACTCGAAGAGCCACATAATGTTGACTGCTACTTTATTGTACTCTACAATCTATCTTGACAAAAAGAGTCAAACTAAAATGGTCTAATCATATATTACAAACAACTTAATTTCCAAATTCATTTATCAAATTTAGTATCAAGTCTCATTCAAAAGATCCTCCACCAATTAACACGTGATTACTTAAATACCTTCCAATCACCTCCTACTTTATTTCATACTCCAAAATATTAACCTAGTCAACAACATTTTGACAATTCATTTATTTTCAAATTCATGAGCAAACCTTCTTAAGGAATCAATGTAACTCACTTTTTCTTAAATTTGTTCACAAATATCTCAACTAATTACCACTACTTATTATTGAAAAATCACCTAGGGATGTGAATTTCATCTGATGCATCCATAAATTGTCGTCGTCCACACTATTCATCCTCCTCTAATCAGTTTTACGCTCATGACTAGATAATGGATTTGATGTCAAGCATGGATGTGGGTCACTTTTGGATAAATCCAAACACGGCCTTGTCACATAGCGCTAACATTTTCTAGTGGAACTCTGTTGCATTTTAAGCATAGTGGGTCCCAATTTCAGGACTGAAAAGCAATTTTGAAAAGAGTTTGCAATCATTCACATAATTTAGTCATATGAAGAAACCACCATATCTTGGTAGCTTCAGCTCTTCTACTTCCTATCTACCATCGTAGAATATAACAGTGTAGAGGCAACAAACTAAGGAAGGGAACCCTTCACACTATTGATGTCTCGTGTGTTAGAAGGCCGGTAACGCCATCAAACAACAAATACTCCATGGTTAGAAATGAGAGAAGGCGCAGTTACACACAAATTAGTAGGAGTTCCTGATGACATAATTGGATTTCTCAAAGATGGTTGGATAGTTGGCGGCATATAGTGACTATTGGTTAACGAAGTCAAGAGTATAGATGGGGGTTAGCGTTAGTGCATTTTGTCAAGGTTCCAGTCAGTTGACAACATCATGATTGTTGCCAATATACCTTATTAAGGTGGCATCAATAATGCAACCTTTTGGTCAATGCGGTCAATGAAGTAGTTAGTGGATGACATCATGAGTGCACTCAATCGACGACATCAAGGGTACAGACTGTTGAGTGTGTCAAGAGTGTTTGATGGTTGATGTTGTCAAGGTTACATCCATGTCATGAGTCGACCATTTCAAGAATGTTGCCACTTTCCAATCTATCAAATTTGTATCCCCTCAACAGAGTCAAAGGTGCAATTGAGTCACATGAGAATTAAGTTTGATTGTATGTGTATAAAAATATAAGTGTTGACTAGTTTCCCAATGATGAAGGAAAAAACATGGGGTACTCTTTCCGAGAACAAGTGGTTGATTACAAAACAAAAGTTTGTTTTTTCATCAATCATCGACGCAGTAAATTGGAGTATGGTTGTCAACGATGGACAACTAGTCAACTATAGAGCCAACATATACCCCCCCCCAATAACCAAATGGTTCACATATTCATTTCAGTTTGAACTTATTGGAGATATTTTGTTTGTTGGTGATAGAGACAGATATCTACATTTTTCCATCTCTAAAACCAATTGGTACTAAATTTATCAAGGTACTATTAAAAAGCCTTTTATTTTCAAAAAAATTAATTACTCATCCAAGGTCATTTTAGAAATTTAATCTTAAAAAAAGGATGTGACATCACCCTACCTTGACTTGGATTTTATCCACGGCATTCGAGTCAACTTAATCTCATTGTGATTTCAACGTTGTCACTAACACCATAAATATGACACCTCTCTAAAGTTTTGTGTGAGGACTTGGAATTTCCTCCCTTTTATGTAAATTTTGGAAGTAAAAGAGGAATATTGATCATTATCTTCTACGTAAATAATGTGACTATCTATGTTTACTATTGAGTCCTTTGGGATACCAATCAAATAATAACTGGTTCAATTAAGTAAATATTTATTACTTGTGATCTTTTAGTAATGATACTTCCTTAGAAAGTTATATCAAAGTGTATACTTGTGAGATTACATGTGATTTTGGAAAAGTTTCTTTGAATTCAAGATAAGGGTGATTTGAAGTCTAAGAAAATGATATTAAAATTAGCATTTTTGTTTCCACGTTTGTATGGCAGCAAAGTAGAGAGCATGGAAGGTTTATCTTAAAATTTCAATTCATATAGACTTTTGTAGTGGCCTAATGTGTTAATTCTCTCAAATGGGCCATGCATGCCTAACTAATTTTGTTGGAAAATAAAATGTTTTCCTACTGAGGTGTACCTTAGTCAAATTCTATCTTTAATGATGAAAAAAGTTGTGGTCAAAATTTCAATTCAATCGGAGTTACAATTTAATAACTATATATTTTCAAAGTTTTGCATAAAGTTTTCAATTATGCTTGACCGATTAATTGATTAATTATGTGTGACATTTACTGTTAGTAAACTTAGGGGATGTTCCTTGAATGAATCACACTATGATTGACCCTTAGATTCACAATATACAAACCAGAGGTTTTCTTTGACCTCTAGACTGATATGAAAACAACATTCGATCTTCCCTCTCTCCTTCGACCACCTCTCCCTATCCTTAAATCACCCTCCCACTCTAGCAGGATACCATTTTCTTGCTCTTTCCAATCCCAACACAGTCGTGGGCTGATTTTCAGTTAATGGTGTCTTAACCACCAAGTAAGAGACTCTCGACCCTTCTCCTTCTCACTCCAAAGAGCCATAGATCTAAGAACTCTAATCCATACCTTCTAACCCTATAAAAATGCCCCCACCCCCTAGATTCATATCCTCATTCCCAACCATTCTTTGTCTTTTTTATCACAAAGATGACTTATTTCCCTCTCCGATCTGGCATTGACCTCCAAGACAACATTTGTCTATTAAATTATCATCTGAGCTAATTTAACCAGAATTTAAGAGTTGGGGTTGATTTTTTAGACTTTGATAGAACATTACTTACAATTCAAACTATATTCAGATTATACTGACAATTTTTTGATTTCCCAAAGTGCATGTGTGTGGACCAAGCATAAGTAGGAAAGAAACGTCAAGAAAAGTGTGCTTTTGGAAGCTCGTTGTTCGATAGTTGTGATAGAAAGTGATAGTTGAAGATTTCAACAATACAGGGTGACAAAGAGGATGAACTACAAGCAATTTGAGTGTAGTTATATTTGCTTATATTCTATCAAAATGAAAAATTGTTCCTCTTTTATCTTCATAATGCATTCAATAAAAATGGAATTTATCTTTTGTTCAATTTTTAAATGCATATGACATGATTCTTGTAGAGAAAAAATGCACTCTTCTGAGTATGAGATTATCTAAAGTATATTAGTCGCATCTTTACTTAGTTCAATTAGATTTATGATGATACACATACTTTAATATGGTCTTAGAATGGATTCAAAAAGTAAGTGTCAACAAATTTCATACCTTATCTAAAGTTAAACATGTACATACACTACTACAGAAAATGCTTTTTACAACTGGAAAAACACAACAACTCTATTGGTTGTGTTGTAGTTAGCATATCTTTTACAACAAGTCTATTTGTGTGTTGTGAAATATATATTTTATACAACACAAGTTATATACAATGGGCCAAACTCGTTGTAGTATATGTGATACTACAACATGTGCTAAATTGTTATAATAGATTGTAATATCATAACATACTCAAACCCGTTGTAAAAGACCATAATTACACAACATGCTCTAAACTGTTGTAATAGTCACGTATGCTAACTTATTGTAATAAATCATCATTACACAACATACTCTAAACCGTTGTAAAAGAACATAATTACACAACATGCTCTAACCCGTTGTAATAGTCATGTATGTTAAGCCGTTGTAATAGACCATCATTACACAACATACTCTAACTCATTGTAAAAGATCATAATTACACAACATGCTTTACCCGTTGTAATAGTCACATATGTTAACCCATTGTAATAGACCATCATTACACAACATACTATAACCCATTGTAGTATACTATAATTACACAACATGCTTTTACCTATTATAATAGTTACCCATTGTAATAGACCACGTATACTATAATTACACAACATGCTTTTACCTGTTGTAATAGTTACCCGTTGTAATAGACCACAATCACACAACAGGTTTGCATGTCATTTGTTGTATATGTACAACAAAGAATATATCTGTTGCATAAAATGAAAATGGTTCAGCGATTTGAGATGTGCCTTACTTTCAAGTGGTCTCAAGTTTGAAACCTTGTGTCTAGATGTATTTTCCTTTTGTCTCAACATGTTATATACAACACCCCTAGTACAACAGGTGTGTTCAATGATCTACAACATGTATTAACTTTTGTATAAAATACATATATTACAACATGCATAACACTAGTTGTATAAAGAACCCCCCTCATAAGACCACACGATCTAATACAACAGTTGACACCCCTTGTAAAATGGAAAAATGAACTATTATAAAAACCATTTTTTGTAGTAGTGATACACATAAAAGATGTGACAACACATGAACATATGTTGAGAATAAACTCACAAAGTTGAACTTAAAAATTATCTTTGAGCTAATAAGTTAAGTGGTTTCACAAATTGATTTGACATTAAATATACACACTATAACAATTCTTATCTCAACCCTCTACAATTCTTATCTCAACCCTCTAGCCAAATGATATATAAACTAGGAAAATATTTATGATTTTGAACGAGATTACATTGTGTTTCTGTTGATCGAAAAAAAAAATCAATTGATATTACACCAAGTAGACAGTAACACATATGTATTCTTATAACATGACATGTGTCATCATTTACCACTGGCAAGACACGTGCATGCATAGCAAAAGATCTCTGTAAAGGACAGAAAGTTGGGTCCATATTTTCTACACACTCGATAATGTTCGACTTACACATAGTTAACCACGTCATGATACTGAATAGATAGATCTGACTAGATTGCATTAAATATACATATCGATTGACCATGCTGTAGAAAGTAACAAAAAGGAACAAATAACTAGAGCCAATATTGATGTGCAAAGTATGCTTACAAATTAGAACAAATATGCACAAGCCATTCATCAATTGACCAAGTGTGTCGTCACACCGAGTTAAATGACGACACTTGAAATTTCTCAACTTCCAAATGCAGTGGCAGACAATTCTAGTCCAAATCATCGGGTTAAATGACGACACACTGGGTTAAATGACGACACTTGAAATTTCTCAACTTCCAAATGCAGTGGCAGACAATTCTAGTCCACATCACCTACTCTTTGCCATATTCCCAAAAGTTGATTGACTTCTCATTAATTACTTTTAAAAGGACTAGATGATTCCATTAAGTTCAAAGTTCAAACCCATTCCTATCATATTTCAAAAGAAGGTTCGAGTGGATGGACCATAGACCAAGCCCATGAAAACTAGCATTAGGTGTGCATCCGATCTTGAATGTGGCATCATGATAACCCCCATGGGATGTATCTAATCATTGGGGATCAAAATTTAACCCAGGGGAAAAGTCAGTATAGCTTACTTTTTGTTAACTAGTCCCCAATACAAGACCAAGGGGAAATATTCCCTAAAATAGTTTCTATAATACAAGAATAAAGAGAAAATATTCACTGAAACATTTTCCATGCTTTTGAACAGAATGTACTTTACAGGAAAAATCTAGTATGTTTATAAGTAGGATGTTTTTGTTTTCTTCAACATTGTTCTAGGGGTGTCAAAAAAAGTATCAAAATGGGGCCATGTTGGCAGAAAAAGGCAAAGCGTTCGATTCTTAACGCAGTGGGCTTTTCAGGACTATTGTGTCGCACCCATGTAGTGCAACTCATTTGCATATGAAAAGCGTTGTTCACAAAGTATACATATTCCCTTAACATGCCTTTATTTCAATAACATGGATTATTTTAGAAACTTAGATTTTCTCTTGCTTGAGTTTAGCTCTGAAAAATAAAATCAACCACACCTATTAGTTCATATAAACAATTCCTAACCTGCTATATTAGGACCCTTTGTGTCAATGCCTAAGACCAAAAGATGGCCCTAGTTAGATCTCGTTGAAATATATGGAAGCTAAATTGTTCAAATTATTATCAAGATAAATATTCCACACTATAAATCTATCACAATCTGATTGTTCATTTTAGGATCTTGGTCTATATACCCTTTCTTAACTCAATTCTTTCTCCAACTATAATTGATATACATGAATTTGCTTTGTATAGATCATTAAAGGAACATTCACACAAACAAAACTGGTTTCCTTCATTTAAGGCTACATTTTCTTACACATACATTTTTTTTTTTTCTTACACATACATTTGAACCATATAGGCTTTTACGATTTTGAAGTTAGTGTAGGATATCTCTACAAAATACATATCATGAAAGGAAGGGGAACATTGCATATGCAGATCGTAGATAAACAAAAGTCTAGTTATGAATTCCACTCATATCCAATGTCATTGAAAAAAATAAAATTTAGATGACATTTCATGGAACCATAGTTAACATTCATTTACTAAAAATAATCAGGTACAAAGGAATACATGAATAAAAACATTAATAAGATATATTATAATGGTTTGGTATATTATAATAAAATAATTATAATTTTTTGTACTAGGTTCCCACATTTAAGGATATTGTTATAAGATGCTAAAAAAATGAAAACCATTATGTATGAGCTGCATTTATTTGGATTTGAGAAATTACTATTAGGATATCTAATTTCTTATTTAAACGAGCATGGTAACCCTAACAGGATTTGAGTTGAACACTACTCAAATAATAAACCTAATTTTCATACTATATCAATTCTAACTAAATTTGTCAATAAGTATACCAAGGATTTCAAATTATAAGGATGTGCCACACTTGATCATTTATTCTTATCTAGTATAAGTACATCCATTTTTTTTCCATGTCACAATAACTTTTCATTAAAATTTTCAAATGCGTGAGTGACTGTGTTACATGATGTAAACAAAGAACCTCATGTTCTACAATATGTTTGAGGAATTACATACTAATTATATTAATACACACAATATATATAATGTACATATCAAGAAAAAAATGATAGACAGTTCTAATAAAACAAGAGCCATGTTAGGGTTTGGCCACAAAGAGAGAACAAGATGCGGCCACAACCATGATGATAAGGGGAAAGCCCTTAAGGGTTGACCACTAGAGAATGTTGGAATCTCAGATGGCACCACCTTGCTTGAAGGAACACGAGAGACATTGAAAGAAGGAATATTCACGGCTAGAGCAAGCTCTATCACCAGTGGTGATGATGTCAATGTGATAAACATGGTGGACAAGAACCCTACGCCAATGATTTCATATAAATAGGAAACTGCATGGAAGCCAAGTGACACCCTTACTTCTGTGAAACCAATCTCACATGATCTCTTTAAGGACACAGACATCAATGTTGATCTCATAGGTATCTTTCAATCTTTCTCTTTTAGAATAAAAGTGATTAAACCTTTTCTTGAACCCCAGAAGCACACTGTCATGGTCAAAGTAGTAGGGACCAATATAGGATTCCAATAACTCATAAAAAGGTTTATCTTCTCAAGAAATTGTCAAAGAAATTTAGGGTGATTGATCTTGAGAATGGGTACTACATCATTCAATTTTCCAACCAAGAAGACTAATCTTATCATCATGATAGGTAGGTCATAGATGAGATCAGGAAATTACTTCTCAGTCCAGTCTTGGAACCCATCTTTCAAGCCTTTTCTCAATTCTAAGAAGCTCATTGTTTAGGTTTAGGTCCCTGACATGCCAGTCTTCCTCTATCAAAACCAGTTTCTTTGGATGATAGATGATGTGGTTGGGAAGCTAATTAAGATTGACTCGAACACTTCACATGATAATGTAGGAAAGTTTGCATGTATCACAGTTGAAGTCAAGACATCCAAATAGCTACTACGTATGATCTTCATCAACAATGAACATTTCTAGATGCAATATGAAAATCTACCCACAGTTTGCATGAAGTGTGGAAGATTGGGCCACTCTGATATTGAGTGCAAACATGGAGTAGACACATAGGTCTCAGATGAAAACACTGTAATCCCTATTCCTACAGTAGATATTACATATACCATGTCCATCCATGCTCAAAAGCATGATTGCTGCAAACAATCCAAAAATGAAAAAGTCAAGAAGCCTGCCTCAAAGAATGTTGATAAAGGAGCAAACTCAAAACAAAATAAAATTGTACCAATACAATTCTTTGAGGATAAATCAAGCCAATTTATTATGAATACAACTGAGAGACAGTCATGGGTAAGAGTAAGAAAAAGTTGTCAAAAAAGCAAGTTGCACTTGACAACAAACCAACAACACAGAAGCAAGGCACTCAAGACCACACAACTATTTGTCTGAACATTAATGAGATCAATTTGGTAGGAATCAGACTGATCAGTAGGATAACTCTTACCACTTTTAAGACAACAAGTCTGGCATAAGTGAACCTCCACATGCATCATTCCCTTTCCAAGGGCAAGTTGGTAATGATTACATGATGCTCATGAACAAGAAGATTATGTACCAAGCCATTCAACACAAGATAGGGTAAGGAAGAAGGACAGGACACATGAACCCATCATAAATGAGGAAGAACCTCAAGAAGATCCCCAAGATTGAAATACATTCCCTGAAGTTTAATGATGAACCAAGATCATCAACATACCCCACTAGTGATATGCAAAGGGATGCTGAATTTGCAGAAGAAGATCTATCTATAGGACTGTGTGAAGCCTTCAACTGAGTCGCACACCCCCTTGTACTCTCTTTTAATGTTTTATTTCTAGAACATCAATTGTGTTTGTTCAGGAAAATAATCAATTCATCAAAGAAATTAAATTCTTGCATAGGTTGCACATTGTAGTGATTATTGAGCCAAAGAGTAGTGGCATCGCTGTAGAAAATATCATTTGTAGGCTTGGGTTTCCTTATTCTCATAGAGTCAAAGCCTCCGGTTTCTTTGGTGATATTTGGATCATGTGGAATGTGTTGTGGAGATCACATGCAGTCACCCGTCAATTCATACACTATAAAGTGAACAAAAGTCGTTTCCTTACAGTTGTTTATGCTCGCTCGAGCCCCTCAAAACATAAGTTTCTTTGGGATAAGCTTGAAGAATTTTCTAAGAATATTCAGGAAGCTCAGATGGTCATGGATGACTTCCACACTTTACTAAATTTTAACAAGAAGTGAGGGAGTTATTACTTTGAAAAAAAAATCTAGTTCATGTTTCAATTGTTGCCTTATGATGAATGGCCTCTGTGGCCCAAAATATAGAAGGTCAATTCTTTGCTTTTTGATGAGGCTGTCTGAAGGAATGACATAGTGTCTCTCCAATAATCCATATGCCACTTTTACGATGCTCCCTTAATAGAATCTGACCATAATCCCTTGTTTCTATCAAACATGAAGTCACCCACAAGGAAGGAAGGCATTTTTCAAAACTAAAGTAGCTTGGAAACTCATTCCTAAATTTTGACAAGAGATCCTCCCTCTCTGGAACAAATATGCTCCTTTTCTTGATGCCCTCTTATCCTTCAATTATCTTGCCTTGAAGTGGGATACCAATAGAAACCAAAAACATCACAAGGAGAAATGTAAGTTGATATCCCAAATTGATAAGTGTTAGGTATGTTCCCAAACCTCCTTATCTCCTCATCCTGATACATAGTCAATGGTGGTCTAGGAGAAACTCAATCAACTTCTTCTCTGAGAGGAGGTTGATTGAAAATAACATGTCTAGATTGATTAGCTCTGTTAAGGGGACCATAATACAAAATTATTCCAATCCTATGTCAAGGTGTGCGAGCACTACAACAAAATCACTTGGCTTAATAATAGTCATGGGAACTATATTTCTACTACTCTGAGCATTAAATACTAGTGTATCATTTTCATCTCAAAATATTAAGTTTTCAGCTATTTTCACCCAAAGTGGTCAAACCCCACCAAATTAGGGCGAAAATTGACGAAAATATGAGATTTCATCATCAATGATTCCATAATACACCATTTGTATTCAAATAGGTTTCACATCAGCATATTTCTATAAAATAAACATGAATCTCAAATTTTAAAATAAATTACCCATTTTACTACAGAACCAACCAAATTTGCTAAAGTAGTGCTCAATTAAAACCATAAAGCTCAAATTCAGTTTATTACATATTCAAATATTTAAATGGGTCTAATTCCACTCATACTTTCTGTAATAAATAGGCAAAAAACGTCCACCATTATTATAAGAAGTGAATTCTAAGATTCTATAAAAAGTTCCACCAAACTTCTCTTAAATTGAAAATCACCACATAATCCCTAGCTTGGGATCCTTCCTAGATGAAAGCATTTCAAGATAGGGAGAAAATTGATAGATTAAAGTTATTGATCCACTTTCAAAAAGAGTTTTACCAAACCCAAATAACTAAGAAACCTTCAAAGAAAGAAGAAAAGAAACAAAGAACTTACAAGATTCAACTTGAATTTAGGAAAGAAATTGAGCTAGATCAACCCTAGGTCAACATCCCCCAAATACCCTCAAAATCACCTATCTATCCTTAACCATGAAATTTTAGATAAGAATGTGAGATTTGATGTTGTTCTGGTTGGATTTGGATGATAAGATCATTTGAATTTCTTTGATATTTTACAAAGAGATCATAAATGAAGTTTTCCTTAAATTTTATCTTTTAAAACAATAAGTTGGCATATCTTGAGCATTTGACCTCCAAATCACTATCTATAAAATTCTATAGATTATATGTTTATTACATAGTCAGTAGTAACCTAATATCACTTATAAGTACTAAAAATTAATTTATGGAATTTATTTGCTATAATTCCATCATTTTAACATATTTCAGGGAAAATTCAAGATAGACACCTTAAGTTCATCTGGTCTTGGATTTTTTTATGCCCAATTCGTATCTAGTAATCTATGTGTATGACATGTTAATAAATCAACAACAAAAAAATTTAATATTTACACTATTTTGGCAAAAGCACACAATTAAGTAGAAAAATGCAAATTAAAGAATAATAAGGGTTTAGGGTTTGACAATCATCGCTGCTTTGAGAATTTCACCTGAAAATACAACAGAAGGATGAAATAAAACATCACATATATATAAGATATCAAATTCACATTAGACATCTAAAAATTAAACTTAGGGTCCTATACCCCTCAGTTACCTACGAAGTCAGGGTAAGGTCATTACAATGCCACCTTTTGACCTCAAGAGAGTTTGTTTGAAAAAGGAGAAGAAGAAAGAGGGATCACCATCTAAAAACTCTATCAACACTAAACAACTACTTACATGTACCCATGATAATAAACCAAGTTTTTTCTAGAAAAATGACTATCTTGCACCTCATCAACAAGTTGTTTCTTCGTCATCTCTATTTATGCCCCACCATCTAAGGCTTGGGGGTGAGATGCAAAACACCAACCCACCTCCATCAATGCAACAATTCACCACTACAACACCTTCTTCAATATAACAAATCCAACAAAAAAATCCTAACCCACCCTCAAAATCTTACCATTTATCGTTTTATCTCTACTAGACCAACATGGGAGAGTAAGTTGAACAATTTGCTCCAAGCCATCCATCCACTCTGCCTCTTTGTCAACCATCTCAATTTTTGCACAATCGCCCATCCTAAACTCCAATGGACTGGCTCAGAAATACATATTGCCTAACTCTCCCCTCCACACATCCATTGCATCCTCCCAACTGGCCATTTGTCTCTCCATCAAGTAGGATCTGAACCCACTCAATCGACTAGAGGTCGTCAACTGATTTGGTAGTTACCATCAAGCCTCCAAGTCACACTTCCAATCAACCATCTCAATCTACATGAACAACCTCTTTGATAATATCCAATTGACAGAATCATGCTTCTAACCACTCGAATGGATTCCATCACTCTCCACTGACTCCCCCACTTGATCGGTTAATCCTCACCAATCTCTTAGTTTTCTTCTGATCAGATGACCTAAGTCTAACACCCATATGATTGTTGGGTTCCACCTCCACTTGACACCATGGTCAAAGGAAGGGAATGAGGTTTCATTGGGGATTTGTAGGAGACAACCATTGTTGTGATAATCATGCATATGAACAAAAAGGACAAGAAAAAGAAGGTAAACCTCTACTACACCATGTCCACCCCCAGCCAGCACAAGGGCAATTATTATTTGACAGTTGTAAGCTCCTAAATGCTCTTGTGTGTGTGAGTCCTACTAGGGATACAAGTCTCAATCGAATGATGTTTCCACATCTCAAGTCAAGTGTTGTGATCAGATGATTGAAGAGATCCACCATAATGCAGTTTTATTAGCTTTAGGACTATAATGTCGGGGTCCTTTGACCAAGGCTCAAGTAGAGTTTTAGAAATGATGACTAGCCACATAGGCCACCATTGGCCTTAGTTGCATGCTTTGTCCTCACTCATGCACATATTAAGATCAACTTCCCAGAATGTCACCCCCATCCTACTACTACTCTAGGTTGAGAAATCTTAACTACATAATGGGATACCTAAAAAGGAGGTGCATCTTAGTGATGTGAGTGGTCCAATCATTCATTTCAAGATCATGTTACTTGAGGGAAAAATTCATGGGATGTTACATTATTTTTCACTTGAACTTTTGATGTCCTCATAAAGTATTAAATATTTAGCCTCATAATCTTCCCAATTTTAGTGAAGACCCAACATGGCCCATGCACACCCAACTCTTGATCATGACTACTAGTGCAAGGGTGACTTCATCACTACATATATCCCTTTCCAACATGTTTAGACTACATGGCTCAAGGCTAGTGTGACACATGCCCATGTAGGCCCCACTTACTAGAGGGGAATTATATTTGATACCATTTCTAAAGTCAAGACTCTCTACTTAAGGCTCTAGTAGATCTTCAAGAATGATGGTTGTCCCTACTCCCCACATACTACCACTATCCTTGGTTGTGCATTTTATCCTCACTTGAACAAAGACTAAGATCAACTTTATGACTGGTCACCCATTATGGGCCGAGCATGCTTAAATGCAATGTACCTATTGATGGGAAATCTAAAAAGGAGGTTCATATTGGTGATATGAGTAGTCCAATCATTCCTTTTAAAATCATTTTATTAGAGGGATGTTACAAGACACTCTTCCTTAAGATAACCCACGCCACCATAGTAGAAATCATCAAACTACTCTACACATTCTAAATCTAAGGAGGCATATGAATGGAACTCATGGCCTCCTTCTCGCCTTACTTGCATCACTCCAATTCCTAGATAATACAAAGCACTTGTCACAAATGATCACAAAAATACGTACAAAAACATGGAGAAAATCGTCATTCAATTGACATGATGGGTAGGTGTTAGATAAGTTGGGGATTCAAAAATCCATGGAAGTAGGATACATTATACCTGTCTATTTACCTTCTATTTATGTATTCATCATGCCTACATAGAAATCATCTTAGAATTATTGGATACATATAAAAAGTAGTGACCGAAGAGAAATGAATACAATTGCACATTCTGCATATCTTGCAAGGAGAACGAGTTGAAAGAAAGTGACTCGCTACCATCCTACTAAATAGTAACTCCAAGAAGGTGGAGAAAAGTGATGATGACAATCTCTTCTAGTGGCAAATTCTAGATGGAAATATCTATCCAACCACCTCCTTCAAGAATGATGCCAAGGCATGCTAAATTCATAATATAATGATGAGGTACATTCACACATAACTCTCTTGCACCATACATAAAGAGTGGCACATAGGGCCTCCTCATCAACTCCAACTTGTATTATGTCTGGTGCATTCTTAAATAAGAACCCTAAAATTGGGAAAACCTACTTATTGATAACATTCACCTTGCTATTACACAAATTAAGAGATCACCATTTTATATAAGGCGTGATAATCACCCCAATCGCCTCTTATTTGGTTTATATAAACATTACCTACAAGGGAACACAGGAGGATATCTAATTAACATGAAGTATGTGCATGTGCTTGCCTCATACAACAATATCTAGAGTAGGAGATTTATTTTCTATTAATAAAGGATAGGTCAAAGAAACTTTCTCTCCCTACTCATGCTCAATTCACTGAGGCAAATTGTCTTAAGACCTCACCAAATTGACATCACATATACAACATTACTTGCGGAAGGATCCATAAGTCTAGGGTGAAATATCCAATCCTATACCTAGGAATTGCAATGCCTTTATGGAGTAAAATGGTGAGGATATATGTCCTTTTACAGTACCTTACAGTTTTCACAACAATAGGTGGATGTCAATTGACACAAGAGACGCTACATTCAAAGCCCCCTATGATTTTTGCACGATGCAGGCCCACTTACACGACATTGAGGATATTCAGAGCAACATGGTGCCAGAAATGCAGAGGCAAGGACATCAACTAAACCATGTGTTATTCATGAAACAACCCCATACCTAGTGGTACGGGGACCAACATGACTGTTTGGCTCCTTATTCTCTATATCAACAACTAGGTTGACCATATCCTTTTGTGGACTCTTCTTACTCGTCGCTCTACCACACACAGGCCAGCTGAAGTGGACTTCTATACTCTATTGTGATGGCATGATTGGCAAGGAACACAATATCAACAATATCAATATCATGTCACTCAATACTTATAAGAGACTCAACAACCATTACCCCAATATAGACATGATTTGCCTTCATGAGGTAGTCATAGTGGAATGTGGTTGTATTATCCATTTTCCTCCCCTCTGTTCTAAGTTTAGTGTATTATCAAGGATGTACAAATTTGTAAGCTCCCATTGGAGAGTGGGTGGTACGTATTTCATTCCACCCATGCTTGTTCATTTATTTTCTACTCTTTGAATGTTTGGATTGAAATTGCTTGTTGAGATCATAACTCAATCATTTATTGCACTATTAGCATAATTTATGCATATACTATAATATTTTTTTTACCATTTTTACATTGTAAGAATTAATCAAGTCATTAACTGGATGAAGTATATTGGATTCTTCATTTTGCATTCACAAACATGTATTCACATTTGTCATTCAAACCCCTTGAATTATACAAATCAATTTTGTGACATTCACAAAGAATAATTTCTAAAGTTTAGAACTTACCACATGTAGCGAACTTAACTGCAATGCTACCTGTAAATAATCTAAAATCATATGGGACCAATAGGGCTCAAATGTACCATTTCCTACTATCATGTAGTGTAGAAATTTTTTAGGATTATAAATTATCCCCTAATACTTTCTTAATTTTGATGAAATGGAATTGAAAAAGAAACCAATGAACTAAAAATCATATGAATGAGATGCACCTTTTTTGACCACTCTTTTACACTTCTTCCTACATCATCTTACCCTCCATTCACCCAAAAGATAAAAAATGCCACAAAGATGTGGCAAACCCTATGTTTTCTATGTCACACAACCCCTTATGTATATCTACTTTTTTTATACAAAGACGTCAATGTGCTCAAAAGCAAAACATTTGTGAAATAAAATTCAATCTCAAATTGTGTAAAGATGGGATGAGCATCTTGTAATCATACCTCCATTCTCTACATTTTCCAACTAGGGTCACAATTCATATCCCCATTGAAACCTTTGCGCTCACTAGTGTTTGATATTAAGTCTCATCTATTTTGTAGGATTCTTCCATTTTAATGTAGTCCTCAGTTATACTGAATTTTCGGATTGTGATAAAGAAGTAGCTAGTGTGGTGAAGTGAAATTGGGAATGAGGATATGTAAGACTTATTTTGGGATCTCAATAATTATGGAAGCTTGGCTATGCTCGATGAGAGATAAAAAAGCATGTTGATAGGGTGAGGAATATCATATGATTTTCAATATTATTTGGTGAGCATCTTTAGATTTATTTTACTAAAGGATGAGCAATGTAGGGTTGTTTAGTGTATGCATATTCATATCAGTTTAGTTGCATATTTATCTTAGTTTTTCATTTATGTAATGCATTTTGTTCTGTTTTTTAGCTTAATTAGGATTTTATATCATATGTTATATTTAATCACATTTATAATAGAATTATGTGTTTTATTGTAGGAAATTCACAAGATCAAAACTCAGGCTCCAAAATACCCTTATGATATGGTGAAAGTTGATTTGGGTCATTCTCCCCCATCTCCAAGAATTTGGGAGATGATCCCTTGGTCTGGACCATTGGAACAAATCCTAGGTATGTCTAGTCGATAAATTGGACCATCTAGTGAACAACCTAGATCCTACTTGAAGAAGTTATTAATACACCCAATGAATTAATCAGCTCACCCTATGAGTTGGTCGACTCACTAGAACATGTAGGTTATATTGAAGCCACCATGCCATGAAGAACTTCATTGCCTAGCCCAGACAACCGGCTCTCTAAAGACCAAAAATTCAAAGATAAGACTGACGCTTACTACAAATTGGTTGGATTTTTGATATATTGGATGTGACCTTGCTTAATAATTCAAGCTAGTGGTCAGTTGACCGCCTACATGCCAAGTCAAATGATTGGTAAATCGTCATAGCCAATGTTTGGAAGTGAACTAATCAATCTACTTAACCAATTGATTGGTTTACAGTTGCCACTAAGCAACAAATTCTCCACTTAAATAGTTAATCAATTGGCTCCAAATTGACTGGGAGGACACATGTGGAACTTCAAAATCTAAGTTCCTTCTGATCATATGGCCACTGAGTGAACCAATTGGTTTTCCCTATGCACAAATAGAAAAAAAAATCCCCCTTTTCAGCAATGAATTAGTGAGCATGATAGTGAAATTATAATGATTTTCAATCTCGTTCTTCAACATCAAAATTTTCATTAGTGAAATCACACTTTTTTATGTCTTGGAGATAGATAAGGACCAAGAACTGGAACTTTGATCATGTTTGTCACTAGAATGCAGGCACATTTCCAGACATCATAATAATCGTCCCATCATCATCTTAAAGATGATATCTACCTCTTTCTCTCACACTTGTGTTAACTTTCCTACCATGATAGAGTAGTTCTCTTGATGGGGTTAGGGGATTAGACCCGCTACCTATACTTTATGGTTTCATATAATTTTTCTCTACTTGTATGGAATGATATATTTTAAACTATATAATCATTTATTACATGTTCTATCGATTGATCACATGTTTTACACATCCATTACGATTATAGTCCTAGAGGACTTAGAAAACTAGGATTACAATATTACTTAGCTTTTGTCAAACCTCAAATGAGAACTTCTATGGGTGTTCTTTAGGATGATGGGTTCATGATCTATAAGTAATGTGACAGTGAGTCTATAGGGAAATCTATCCTTGTGATTTCATTGAGCCATGAGGATCTAAAAATTTTTAGCCTTAGTATAATATGTATATGATTCTGAAACGTGATGTGATGTGAATGAGAAAATGTGGGTAGTGGAGGTGAAACTTAATTTTACCTTAGTAACATCTAAAATATTATGATATACCTTTTAATTTTGATTTTCATTTAGGTGCATTAGAATAGTCATACAACCAACCTTTAGTTTTAAATATATGCTTTGGTTTGAACATGATTTGATTATCAAGGTTCCTAAAATATATGTTTCTTGGAATTCCACCCTCAACTATAATACAAAAGACTCGTCCAATTGCACTTGGTTTAGGTAAATATATGGTTTTCATTCCTAGTAAATTTGTTAGTAAAACAAAATCCACATCAATGGATTGCTAGATTATCATATGATATACATTATATTATATGTATTCTTTAATAATTGTATATGAAAATTATGTCAATGTTGATTAGTGACAAGTTTATAGAAATCAATGACCTATGAAAACTTCTTGAAGTGAAGTTTTGGAAGAAGATTTTCTTAGAGTTGGAAGGAGTTAATATAAGCCTAGTTTGAGCATTAAAGTTTACTTGGACTGTGAAGAAAATGTAGGAAACTATTGGAATAGGAGCACATGTTTTTCATAGTGGACTACATATTTCTCCTAATGAGGATATATTCACCCAATAGAAAATTCCTCTATTCCATTCTTACAATATCCATTGATGAATTAACCTATAGAATTGTGATCTACTTCCCACATCATTTTGCAACCAATATCCTATTAGATGTTATCAATGAAGATCCATGTATGATAAATAGGAACAATAATTGATTCTATATAATTCAAAGAATGGTATGTCCATACTCTAGTATAACAAATAAAAACCATACCAAAAGAGAAATCTCCAAGAAACTTAGAAAAGGGATGGTAGTTTTACATATTCTGAAGCCACTACTAAAAGAGGTATATATTCACACACAGTTTGTCACACCTGCATCCCACGATTGCCACTAATCATGAGATTAGGGCATGAGTTTGATGATTATACTTGATACAAAGTTCACTCTTGATTATTATTTTTTCTTTTATTTTCAAACTCTTTATTTTCTCACATCCAATCTCATAAACAAACTTTACAAGAGAATTAAACTTTCATTACTCTAATATGATCTCAACATTAATGATACACATCCATACATTCATTCTGTTTCTCATACTTCCATGTACATATGACATGACAATCAGATACATTCTCTCTTATTAAGGAAACAAAGATACTAAACATCATTTACAACTCTCTCACATCTATTCAAGGACCTAGAGTGACAGGGACCAACTGAACTCAACTAATCTCATACTTAACTCCTGTGGTAGATCTACTCTGATGCTTTGACCTTCTTCAATGTACATGTGATTTTCCAAAAAATTGTGAGTAGAGGGGTGAGCCTACTCACTCAGTGAATGAGTACTTCAAAGAAATAGTCTAAATCACTTATATAATTACAGATATACCTTTGAGTAACTGATATAAATTATAACAATAGTAAGCTTTAAAGAGTCTAATCGACAATCATAAATATGGCAGGATACTCTAGATATCTACAAGAGTAAATCAATATATGAACATGCTTGATTAATCTCAAAGAGAACTAATAACTCAGAAACATACAAAGGATAATTCAATAACTACACACACTTGTTTAACCTCTCATTCATCTTATTATGCCTTGAACCCACATGAGGTGTACTACAACATGTGAAAGAATCGTAGCAAGCTACGATCTCACTGTACAAGGCTTAGAAGCATGCTCGGGTTCCTACGCCTATCTCTTGAGTAAGACCCTATCTGCAGCGGGCCTCGGCACGTCTGCCTCTCAGTGGCTAATAAGAGCAGTCAGATATCTCAGACTCCACCTCTCAACCTGGGTACTCAGGCGATGAGTCAAAGCCCTCAAGCTTATTGTGCATCAGTGGACCTACTAACCACTGATCACTCAACAAGTAACATAGGTACCACCAACATCCCCGGTTGGTGTTGGGTACCATACAATTGCAAGGAGTCTGCCCTACTGGTCAAGACCCCCACACCCTACTGGTGCGCTCCGACTTACCTCGATCTGGATTACCTCCAGTCAGGAAACAGTTTCCTCCACACAGCGCATGCCTCATCCTGTGAGGATTCTACAGTATTCAGGGCATCTACATGTCTAATTCACTCTTTAAATTCACAATTCAATCATCACACCAACATATCTTTTTTCATCTTTGTAAACTGTTCATTTCATAAACCATCTGATAACATTTACCACAACTGAACTGTCAAGCATAACCACATCTCATACTAAGCAACATTGATATCACAATACTTGATTCACTGAACACCCTATCATTAGGGTTTAATTTACCTCATTCACTTATCACATAACTCACATAAGAATTGTATATATCATACATCAAGAATAACATTGAATCAAGATGTCTAATTGCAAACCTGCAACTTTCCATTCATTTAGGGTTTCACCCTCCTTACTAATATATATCAAGCAAATATTAATATCATCGAATGAAATCCAAGATGTTATCTGACATATATGTAATACACATACAAATAAAATAATCATTTGTAACAAAGGAGATTCAACTAAGCAAACTTCTTTATTCAATTATACAACAATTTCAGTCATAGCTGAAAATCTTAGATTTTAGTATAATCATGTAACCTCTACAATTAATTTAAGAATTCTCATTTATATGGATTGCAATCATTTCTAATGTGATTTCATAATCTGAAATTCATCACAACAGAGGAATAATCCATATCATATCATCTTGCAAAAGCTAGATCAAAAAGGCAACTTAGGGTTTGTACTCGCATACTAAACAATTGAAGATTATAGATAATTTAACTCATTTTTGTGCAATTTACTATTTAAAGGAAGTACCCACTCACCCTAAGGTGTGAAAACACCCTAAAAATGTAGCCCATCTCTGAATATCTCGAATCCATAGCAAGACTCTATCAAAATATGTGGTTTCTTCTTCCTTTCAACCCTAAACGGGGCATGTTGTAGGTTGATGATGAGATTAGAGGTTAAACCAAACCTCTAAATCATTGTATCAAGGGTTTCGATCAAGGGGGAGTGAATATAAGAAGGAATCCCCAGTTAAAACTACTTACCAAGTAGAATTTATAACAACTCCACTTGATTTTTGTTGTTCTTCACGTTCTTCTCCAAAAATCACCTCAGAAATTGCCCTCCAGGTTGCCCCCTTGTATAGAAAGATGTTTGGGATGATAGAGGATCGAATTGCGGTTCCAACATACTTTGTTTCATTGAAAACAGATAAGCATTGCCCGAGATAAGATTGTTCTACGATTTGCTATCCTGAGCGGCGTCGATCGTGGTTGCGGTGTCGACGCAGCGTTGCAGTCACGGTGTCGACGCAACGTCGACGTCGCGGTGTCGACGCAGTGTCAGTCGTGGTCCTCAATACATGCTTACTAAAAAGGGCATAACTCTCTCATTTTAACTCCGATTTGGTTCATTCTTTTTTTTAGTTTCATAATCGAATTCTCTATAATCCTAAAATATTATTTTGATAATATTATAAAACTAAAAATCATTTATTAATTATTTCTTCAAATGTCATTAACTCTCTTCTTGCACACATGTATGGGTTAATTCTATCTTAACTCCAACTCAGATCTTTATAGTATGCTTAAGTTATGATTATGAGTTTCCCAAACAAGTATTCAAGGTTACTAAAATTATGGCATAGCACAACATAGAATATTACTAATAAAAGCATGCCAAGCATTAAGATTATCTTAAAACTCTAGGATTACCATCAAAGCTAGGAACGGGTTGTAGCACGGTTCAAGTTCATCACCAATTTGTATAGAAGTTACTAAGCATACTCATGCACTTCCCCAATAATTCATATAATATATCTTTGGTAAGCCATTCTACAATTTATTGCCCATTCAATTAGTAAAACACTTGGTGTAGATAATCCTTACAGCTGTGCTTGGAATACTTAGCATATGAGAACTACCTAATATTTAGGGCTAGGATTTATGGTATCAATATATTTGGTTGTGATTCTATATAAACTAATTTTATAATTCAGATGACACATCAACTAGGGAGAGATAGGATTAAATCTTAAATAGTACTAAAGCCCCATTGGAACTAGATTGAAGTTGAGATTGGAAGGTTAAATAAGGATTTCATTTACTTAAAGGTGGGCTAAAGGATTAGATAGCACTTCTAATAGAGAAAATACATCTAACTTCAATCAAATACTTGCTAATGAGCTTTTTATGAGCATAATGCCCTCCTCTGGATACTAAATTTAATTTATGATGTAGTTAATAGCTTCAAGTTTATTTTGTTGTGCAATAAAGATCTATAAGGTTATTAGTTTGGTATCTTAAATGTAAAACTTCACACTACAATGTTGTTAATCGTGAAAATAAACATAAATCCAATGCATTTCCTTGTTGTGGGCTTGCAATAATCACTTCCTTCCTTAAGATTTACTTCCTCCTACCTTGATTTTTACTAGGATGATACTCCACATACAAGGAAGAAAGAATAACACCATATGGGAACCCACATCTTTGTGGAATGAGTGTGAAATCAGCTATAGTTGCCTACCTGCTACTCCCTAGATAGTCTTTAACCTCTAACCATTTGATCCATTATGGTTTGTACTCATTGAATCAATAACAACTTATACCCACTCAATTGAGCATGGATTCTACTGCACCTCTACCCTAGAGCAAGCATGGGTTAGTAGAAGATTACATAAAAGATTAAGAATAAGAAAAATGGTTGAATTGTACTCCTTATGGGTATGCATTTGATAGTGGAAGTGGTCCTTGTGGTGAATAGTCTAGGATAAGGATGGGAAATATCGTGAGGAAGACACAACTTTTGTACTAAAGGAGGCCAAGTTGATGCTTTCTCCCACTACATATGGGTGATGGTCTGGGAGGATGTGGGATTGAAAAATGAGGATTTCAACTAAAATAATACTTGAATTTTTTGTTTGATTTCTTCTTTAAGTTCACATTTTTATCAATTTCAGGTATTGAAGGAGAGAGAGAAAATGCCTTAGTGGTTGAATGATCATAACATCTAAGACAAATAATTTTTTTTGCATTAATGGATTGCACCATTAATGGAAATATTTTTTGTTCTCTTTTAGGGTAACATTTATGAAAAAAAATTTATGCCATTGTACTTTAGTTGTTTATGCCTTTTTCCTTATAGAGAATCTAGGACTCTCACCCTAGGTAGAAACAACTAACATGCATGGTTGTTGCTTTGAGGATTCACTTTCATCCTTTTGATGCTTGGTAGAACCCAAAAACATAAAAATATCTATATGAGATTCTAGAACTCTAAATTAGAGTAACCCCAATCAAGTAAATTACATTTATTCTTAATAGACTAACTAAAACTAGAGTAGTTAGCAACAAGTAAATATGTAAACATAATATATACATCAATATACTAAAATGCTTTAGAAAGCAATTCCTCATTAAATCAACAATTATAGTGAACATCAGAAGTTGTACTCAACTTAAACACTAACTAGATATTGTATCTGTAAAAAAATTGACATTTAATGATTATCTTGATTGTACCACCAAAGCAATCTTGTCTAGACAAGTCCAATTAACTCACCATGTACATCCCAAGGTCATTGGTAGCCATTCAATCATTAACATAGACAACAATTTCTATGAGGTTTATGCATTTGGATAGTAGGGGCACAATCAATAGAAACATACTCAACTCAACCCATCTCATGGGCACACAAGAGGGTTACCAAAAAATAATAGTAGAGTGAACACATAAAAACTATCTCGAATTTTAAACCCTAAACAACAAACACACATGATGATAAGATCAACAACTATAAAATATCCACAAGTTACTCCTCGTTATGGAGGTATGGCATTGAATAAATATGTGAGGTTGAGGGTAATCCTCACTCCAAAATAAGACATACACTCTTATGAATTCCAATATAATTAGTACTTTAACTAGGTACCCACAACTTTGGGTACCTTTCCATGGTGCATTGAAATACTATCATGATTAGGTATCTAAATCAAGTATTTAACTCAATATCACTTTCAATGTTTGCATTTTATTCACATTTACTTACATCATCATCACTTTATATATTCTATGTAAAAACTAAAAGCAATTAATCAATGTAGATTTTTAGAAATCCTATAAATGACCATCATCAAATTTTCATTCAAAGAGATCATATTCAGAAAAGTTGGTTATGAAAAACTGATTAATAATACAATGTCAAACACCATGTTTCTCATTTCGTTATTATCTGAATTCTCTTCAATTAATAAAATAAATACATTCAATGTATCTTTATTAACATATCACATTCAGTAAAGTAGGAACATATCATACAAATCCACATTATAAAATAGGTATAATTCACCATATTTCACATTTAAGATATAAATTTTAAAATTTGGATTTTTACATATTCAATTGTAAATTTTACTAAAATAATTCAACAACTATTATTGAAATTTTATTTTTATATATTAATGAATGAACAAGTTCATTAAAATGTGCGGGGGCAACATTTTTGACGAAGGTAAGTAAAGAAGCAAGTTCAACAAAAAAGGTTTAGAGTTGGATCTTGGAATATTGGCTCTTTGACAGGGAAATCTTTGGAGATAGTGGATACCATGATGAGAAGAAAAGTCAATATAGCTTGCTTGCATGAAACCAAGTGGAGAGGGGAACGTTGTAGAGAGATTGGAGACACATGATACAAAATCTGGTATACAGGTATTGATAAACATAGAAATGGCGTAGGTATTATTGTTGATAAGATGTTGAAGGATGACGTCGTCAAGATTACAAGGATGGGTGATAGAATCATAGCTACCAAGGTTGTTCTTGGGGGGAATTTTTTTTTAACATTATTAGCGCTTATGCCCCCCCCCAAGTTGGCCTTAGAGAGGATGCGGAGAAGGATTTTTGGGATGACATGGATGAATTGATGCAAGGAATATCGATCGAGGAGAATATTATTATTGGGAGTGATTTAAATGGCCATGTGGGGAGTGGTAATGCTGGATTTGAGAGAGTTCATGGTGGTTTTGGATATGGCAATAGGAACGGAGAAGGAGAGAGGATATTAGATTTTGCAGTTGCATATGATATGATTTTGGTAAACACCCATTTCAAGAAAAGAGAATCTCATAAGATTACTTTCAAGAGTGGGCACAACTGTAGTCAAATTGATTACCTCCTTACAAGGCGGGTGGATCGTAACATATGAAAGGATTGTAAAGTGATTCCTGGCGAAGAACTCACGACCCAACATAGGTTGGTAGTTTTGGATATTAACATGAAGATCAATAAAGGCAAACATAACGGAAACCAAGATAGCAGGATCAAGTGGTGGAATCTTAAAGGAGAAAAGAAATTGACTTTTCATGATAAACTCATCAAGGAGGTAACTTGGAATTTGGAGTCTGATGTTAACACTATGTGGCATAACATGAGCTCCTGCATAACAAAAATTTCCAAAGAGGTTTTGGGGGAGTCTAAAGGTTATGGACCTCCACAGAAGGAGACTTGGTGGTGGAATGATGAAGTACAAAAGGCTATTAAACTGAAAAGGGAGATCTATAGGAGCTTGCCCAAATCTGGAGATGATGCAACGTTCCAAAGATACAAGCAAGCAAAGAAAGAAGCTAAAAAGGTGGTTCAGGAGGCAAGGTCTAGATACTTTGATGATATGTATAAGAAGCTGGACACTAGAGAAGGGGAAAAAGATATATATAAAATGGCTCGTATAAGAGAAAGGAAAGGAAGAGACTTGAGTCAAGTAAAATGCATAAAGAATGAAGTTGGTAGAGTATTGGTGAAGGACGATGATATCAAAAACCAGTGGAGAAATTACTTCCATAAGCTTTTCAATGTAGATACTGCATATAATGTTAGCGACTCGTGTGACATGAATACGAGAGATATCATTTACACACGATGAGTTTCACCATTTGAGGTCAAGAATGCTTTGAAAAAGATGAAAATGAGAAAGGCATGCGGACCAGACAATATTCCCATTGATGTATGGAAGAGTATGGGGGATGAGGGAGTTACATGGTTAACAAATTTCTTTAACAAGATTATGAAGACCAAGAAGATGCCGGATGAGTGGAGAAATAGTATTATAGTCCCAATCTACAAGAACAAAGGTGACGTTCGGAGTTGTACAAACTATAGAGGTATCAAGCTGATGAGTCACACGATGAAGCTTTGGGAGAGGATTATTGAGCATAGGTTAAGATCTATAACACAGGTATCAAACAACCATTTTGGTTTCATGCCTGGAAGATCAACAACAGAGGCTATTTTTCTGATAAGGAGGCTTATGGAGAAGTATAGACAAAGCAAAAGAGATCTTCATATGGTGTTTATCGATCTAGAGAAGGCTTATGATCGAGTACCCAGAGAAGTGTTATGGATGGTTTTGAAGAAAAAGGGTGTGCCTATCCAATACATTGACTTGATCAAAGACATGTATGATAGCTCTACTGCAAGTGTCAAGACTCCTGGAGGAGAGACACCAACTTTTCCTATTACAGTTGGGGTACACCAAGGATCCACACTCATCCCATATCTATTCATTCTAGTTATGGATGAGTTAACAAAGAATGTTCAGGATGATATTCCTTGGTGTATGTTATTTGCTGATGATATTGTTTTGATTGACGAAACAAAAGATGGATTGAATGATAAAGTTGAATGTTGGAGAAAGACATTGGAATCAAATGGATTGATGATTAGCAGGAGCAAAACTGAGTATATTCATTGCAATTTCATCCAATCTCGCAGTGTGAATGATGGAGCCAAGTTGGACGGAGTAGATATACCAAAATGTGACAAATTTTGTTACTTAGGTTCTATTATTCAAATAGGCGGGGATGTCCAAAATGATGTTTGTCACTGGATCACTGCAGGATGGTTGAAATGGTGGAGTGAAACTGGAGTTTTATGCGATCAGAAGATCCCTCTCAGGTTAAAAAGTAAGTTTTATAGAACAGCTATACGACCAGCCATGCTCTATGGGAGTGAATGTTGGGCGGTGAAGAAATAAGGTCTCAAAAAGATGAACGTGGCCAAAATGCGTATGCTGAGATGGATGTGTGGGAAGATAAGAAAAGATCGTTTGAGAAATGACTATATCAGGAATAAAGTGGGGGTGGCGAGCATTAAGGACAAGTTGCATGAGGGTCGACTCAGATGGTACGGACATGTGCAACGCAGAACTACTAGTGCGCCTATACGAAGCAATGCTATTGAGCCAAACACTATAAATAGAAGAAGAGGAAGGCCTAAATTAACATGGGATGAGCTTATAAAGAGAGATTTTGAATCTCTACATCTCAATCAGAATATGACCCATGATAGAGCTGAATGGAAACTCAGGATCCATGTAGCCGACCCCAACATAGTTGGGATTGAGGCTTAGATGATGATGATGATGATATTAATGATTGAACTACTAAGTCCACATAATTAATTCACTTCCAACTTAATCACTTGTATTTTATTCTTTTATTTTTCACTATAAAAGTTCAATCATAATTACATTCTAGAGAAATATTGATTGACTCAAAAAAATGATAACAATGTTGTTCCGCTTATTCTAATATGATATATTGATGATTATGTATCATTACAAAGATACAATTCAATTGAGATTAAACAATTTTAGGTCATTTCTATTTGATCAATTTCTTAATTCCTTATTAAATTTCAATATTGAGTTCAAACTCACTCATTTCATGACAATATTCACCTAGAAGACTGAACTTATAATAGATAATAGAAACTACAACAAATCTATACTATACTTTCAATCTTCCATTCCTTCAACTCCTTAGTCTAGGAGAATTAAAAAAGCAATAAGAGAGGGGAATATTACTATTTCATGAAATTGTATAAAGAAATTATATTGAGGATAAAACTATTCATACCATGATTGAAAATCATGAACTTTCTAATTTCCCCACAAATTTCCACTATACTTAGCCTCTAACGGTAGGTGGAAGTGAAAATACTTTTAAATTCTAATTTCCCTCCACAAAACCCTAGTATCCTCCCAAGGTTGTGGGAGTATGAAGGTAGCACAAAGCATATAATTTTATAATATTTTTGTTATGTCCAGAAGGGATAGGGGCCGATAGATTTGACCATCAACATCTTGGTCCACAAATATGTTTTCTTCTTCAAGTCATGCACACTAAATGATCACCATGACCCCTTTATTATACCTCCCACACACACTAATCATTATCCTCACTTAGTATATCATCGCCTTACACCTTGGTCATGTTTCTCCTACTCTTACTACTTCTTCTAACTTTGAGAACTACCATTTCTTTATTGTGAACCATATTTGATTATTATGAACCACCTTTCCTTTATTATAAGCCATATTTTCTTAATTTGTATCCAACTTCCCTTTTCGACGTGTCTGATAACATCTAATTTTATACACTTTTTGCATATATTTTATACCTCTCCTAACATATCTTTTATAGACGTTTTCTACTTATTTTAGTAGTTTATGCCAAGAACCTCATTTGCACACCTTTTTCATCCTTATAGGGTCACATCGGGCCACGACCGTGGTTAGTACCAAGACCACAACTCATCAACCACTAGGGACCCTCTCACTACGTTCGATGTCCCCAAAGTCACACCGATGCTTTGCGACCACAGGGACTCGCACCCTTTTTGGTCACGGCCTACAACCCGTTCATCTCAACCTTAACCGAGGTGGGACCGTGATCAAGGTGACGCCATACCTCGACCGATGAGAGGCCTCAATCGACCGCAATCAAGCCTCAATTGATACCAAGCCTTGACCATAATGTGGATGGTTAAGTCGGTGGGAAACACCTATAAATAGGCCACCCACCTCGACTTGTCACATCATCAGATCATCAAGGATCATGAAGTGCTGCCAAATTCCATACCCACTCTCATCCATCTGATCAGTCTTGGATCTCTGAAGGTAGAAGTTGAGGATAGAGAAGAATGAAGGCCCCTCTTTCTCAAAACAAGGAGAGCTTCTGCACCATTCATTCCAGATCTAGCCTCGAAGGAGTATCTTGGTATATCACCACTTTCTCTCCCTTCTAGATCTATCATCTCTGTTACATTGTACCCCCTTCCCTCTTCGTGGTTATGATGTATCTATCATTTTGTAATGCCATTATGTTACCCGTTAACATGTGTGGCTAAACACTTAACTCGGGTTGGGAGCAGCCACTAAGGCTCTCCCAACATGTATATTTTTGCTTCCCTTTGAATACATATATGCTCATATCAAGATTATCTGCATACGCTTGTTATTAATGCTTCACTTGTATGCTTAACTACCATCTTGTGATGCTTGATCGTTGGTACCTCAAAAGAGTGGTATCTTCTTTATCTGGTGTTATGGAGTAGTATGAATGCATGAGAATGTTGGATTGCTAAAGCTTTTGGTCATATGGTTTGTTTTGTGGTAGTAAGGTTGTTATCTCAAGAGGGAAGCTACCTTATATTCTAGATCTATCCTTATCTCGAGAGAGGAGGGAATAGACATTTCTATGACTTCTTGTAACCTTGATAGGAGTATGCAAAGGGGAATGAGTTTTGCATGTTGGTGAGAGACCTTAGTAGGTGAAATCTGATCTGAGTTCCCTTCCATATCTTTTTTTCTTACCGTTTGTTCTTGTTTTTTTCTTGTTGTTATTTTCTTCCTTTATTTTAACTTTATTTGTTTTGATTTGAGCACAATCGTTCCTTAGGGAACAACCTTTTTAAACCCTCTATTTGTCTGGAGTATACGAGTGTGAGACTCTACGTACTTAACACCTGCCGACCTTGTCCCTGTGGTTTGACCTGAATTACCACGTCAAACCCCATATAATAGTTGTAAGGGCTTGAGTGTCGAGTTATTATCTGAAGAGTCCGACTACACTGTGTCCGCTCCATTTTGGGTGTGCGATTTAGGCCGGTCAACTTTTTGGCTCTGTTGTCGGGGACAAGGAAAAATGGCACTGTTAAGAACTTGAGTCCACTCATTATACTCCCGTGCCTCAAGCTTAGTAATAAGCTTGATTGTAAAGAAACCTTACATCTGCTACCCTACGATTACAAAGAATAGTTCATTTTAACACATCCAGTTTTCTAACTTGACTATGCAGTCTATTCAGGGAACCCAGAGGGAAGTAGATCTGTTCAAATTTGAAACTTAACCTAGAGTCACCATGTCACCTCGTGTGGATGGTACTCTCACTGGGGACGAACGGAATGCAAGATTTCAACATGGCCCCCCACCACCAGGGACAGATGAAGATAGAGATGGTCATTACTCATACAGCTGTCAATGTGAGGAAGAACGTCATGAAGAAGAACAATGCGATGAAGAACAATGCCACCATCATCGTAGAAGGAACCACCGCAATCAGCGTGACAATGAATGTGAGTGCGATGATCGGGACAGTGAAAGAGAAGATGATGAAGAAGGAAAAACTCTTAGAGAGTTGGTAGCAACTAGGGCCAACAAATCCAGATGCCCAATTGTCATCCCATACTTCAATGCAACAACCTTTGAATTGAAACCAGTTGTAATCTCAATGATCTAGAACAAACCTTTCTATGGGAATTTGAGAAGTGAAAATCTGTGCCATTACCTCAATGCCTTCAAAAATACCTAGGATACCATTAAGATGAGGGGAGTTCCTCAAGAAGTGATATATTGTAAGGGGTTCAACTTCTCCCTTGAAGATTAGGCTCTATCTTGGTACCTCAACCTCCCCCACCAGTCCATAGATGGGTGGAGACCCTTTGCATATGCCTTTGTTACTAAATTTTATTCTACTGAGAGAATTATCCACAACATGTAGAAGATCACTTCTTTTGCACAAAAGCTAGGATAAAACCTTCACGAGGCATGGGAACACTTTCAAGAGTATCAGAGGGATTGACCACACCATAACTACCGTAAGGGGTTCCTAGTGACCACCTTCTACAATGGGCTGACTCTTACTGAGAGAACTTTGCTGAACACAGCTGCTGGCAGTGACTTTCTTAGAAAGAAGCCAAGTAGAACTATGAAGATAATAGACAACATGGCTACACTACAAACGGGCATGGATTATGACAGGAATGATAGAGGCTCAACGAAGAAAATAGGATCTGAAGGACCATCAATTGAAGCTAAAGCCTTGGAGACTATTAGAGAACAAATTCAGAAAATCACCAATGATGTAAAATAGTTGAAAGACACTGGAGCCAAAGGCAAGAAGCATACTGAGAAAGCTATGGAATGTGTTACCTGTGGAGAAGGAGGACATGGAATCGAAAACTACAACTATACCCAACCAGATGAGGGCGATGAAAGTGAAAGTGAAGAAGAAATTGAGAATGTCTCATATGTTAACTTCAAATGACAAGATCATCATGGTTTTAATTATGGCAAAAAGGAAGCTGTGGAGAACACGCATCAACTGGGTAGTTCATCTAAACCTCCTCTAGAATTCGAGAAGAAAGAGGGCTAACCCAATACACCAAGTCTACCAATTACTAGACGACAAACAAGAACAACTATCAAGGTCAGAATAAAAATATGAGTCGATAAGGGCAAGGACAAAGCCCAGGGCCAAGCCATGCCAAGGACAACGACCAAGCTAATATGATTGCTCAACTATTCGACTTCATGAAAAGGCAAGTTTCGGTGAACGATAAACTCACTCAAAGTGCTCTCACAAATTCAGGAGTGCTAATTACCATGAAAACTTACCAGAGGCAGATTGATCAGCAGCTTACACAACTAGCTGAACTCATGAAGAACCCTTCAGGGAAGATCCCATCAAATATTAAGACTACAAAAATGGCCACTCTCCGATCTGGGAGAGCGTTGGAAAATATTAATACTAATAACACCAAAGAAGGAGCAAGCCTTATTAATCAACAATCTTAGAGTGAGAAGGCAACAGAAGAACAAAAAGGGAAAGAACAAGATGTAAGTGGCAAAGAAGTAGGGCCACCCAAAAAGAAGAAGGAAGAAGAGGAAAAGAACTCGAATCCATTAGAAGATGTCCTTTTGATGAAAAATTCCTACACCCCAAGAGTTCCTTTCCCCTATAAATTGATAAAAGAACACTTGAAGAAGATATACAGAAAGTTCATGGAAGCTGTAAAGAAGCTACACTTGGATGTGCACTTCCTCAATGCAATAGAAGAAATGTCAACCTATGCAAAGTTCTTCAAAGACCTGATCACGAAGAAAAGAAGAGGCGATCACATCAAAACTGTCCAGTTGGCGAAAATGTCAAGTGCTTTTGTTCAAGCTGAGTCACCAACCAAGAAGAAGGACTCTAGAGCATTCAACATACCTTTTTGCATCAGAGATGATGTGGAGAGAAAGGGGTTAGTCGACTTGGGAGTAAGCATTAGTCTAATGCCCTTGATTGTAGCACAAAGGCTTAGGCTGACAAACATGGTAAAAATGGGGATGATGATCGAGTTAGCCGATCATACCTTCACAAGTCCAGTGGGAATAGTTGAAGATGTTTTGATACGGGTCGGACAATTTTTCATACCGTGTGATATAGTGGTGATAGACATGGTTGTGTATTCTAACTACCCAATGATATTCGAGAGGCCTTTCCTCATGATAGGGAGAGCCTTAATAGATGTTGCAGAAGGAATCATCACACTGCGAGTGGGGAATGATCACTTGGATTTTTAGGTACAAGATGCCATGAGGGGACCGTCTCTATCTGAGTCAGTCTACTACATGGATAGTTACAATTAGTATTGTGAAGAAGTACAAGAAGATAAGGCAATCGTTGATCCCCTAATGCGAGCCTTAAATAGACAGGACCCTACAATGGAGGGTCAAGAGGTTATAGAAATTTTGGACTATCTGAACCATCCTGAAGAGGAATTCAGTGACGATAAATAGATAATCGAGACGGTGATGTACGCTTCGTTAGAGAAAATAGGTGAGCAGAAGGAAGCACCGAAGCGAAAACCAGAAGAAGGGCTAAAATACAAATTCCTAGACAAAGAAGAGAGGAATCCAATGATTGTTAATGCCAACTTAACAGACGACCAGTTGGATAAGTTGCTGAATGAGCTTAGGTTGCATAGAAAATCCATAGGGTATTCTGTGGAAGACATTAGAGGCCTTAAACCGGCCTTATGCATGCATAGAATTGATCTTGATGAAACAGCCAAGCCCCTAGCTCAACCACAGAGAAAGCTAAACCAAATGCTAAAAGAGGTTGTGAAGAAAGAAGTTATAAAGCTACGAGATGTTGGGATCATCTATCCATGTGGTACCCAAGAAGGGGGAATGACAGTAATGCAAGGGTAAGATGGAGATGAAGTAGCAATGAGGACAGTGATAGGCTGGTGCATGTGCATCGACTATCGCAAGCCAAATATAGCCACCAAGAAGAATCACTTCCCTTTGCCATTTATATACCAGGTCCTAGAGTGGCTATCTCACCATGACTACTTTTGTTTTCTGGGCGGATATTTGGGATTTTACCAAATACTATTCACCCTCACAATCAAGAGAAGACCACTTTTACCTGCACTTATGGCACTTATGCCTTCAGAAGAATGTCGTTCGGCCTATGTAACACACCAGCAACTTTTTAGTGTTGTATGGTATCTATGTTTTTAGACTTTCTGGAATACATAGTAGAGGTGTTCATGGATGAATTCTCTGTATATGGGAAGGATTTTGAAGCCTGCCTAAGAAATCTATCTTTGGTGTTGCATTACTGTGAAGAGAAGCACCTTGTCCTAAATTGGGAGAAATGCCACTTCATGGTTCAGGAAGGCATCATGCTTGGACATAAGATCTCAAAGAAAGGAATGGAAGTGGATTTAAGTAAAATTGAAGCCATATCAAAACTCCCACCACCAAAGTCAGTTATAGGAGTATGAAGCTTCTTGGGATACGTAGGATACTATAGAAGATTCATAAAAGATTTCTCTAAAATTGCCAAGCCATTATCAAACCTTCTGATAAAGGATGATGAGTTTGAGTTCACAACTGAATGTCTAGATGCCTTTAATACTCTCAAAAGAGCATTAACAAAATCACCTATGCTACAAGCACCTGACTGGGAGTTGCCTTTTGAGATCATGTGTGATGCCAGCGATTATGCCATCAGGTTAGTCCTCAGACAGAAGAAAGAAAAGAAACATCATGTGATTTACTATGCGAGTAGAACCCTAGACGAAGCCCAAGTGAACTACACTACCACTGAGAAAGAAATGATGACTATCATATTTGCTTTTGATAATTTATAATCATATTTAGTAGGATCAAAGGTAAGAGTGTACACCGATTACGGGGCGATAAAATACCTAATGCAGAAAAAGGATACAAAGAAAAGGCTTTTGAGATGGGCGTTGTTATTGCAAGAGTTTGACCACGAGATCATCGACAAAAAGGGGAAAGAAAATGTGGTCACAAACAACCTGTCGAGAATAATTTTGGGTGAAAAAGACCAATTCCTTGTGAATGACAACTATGTCGATGAAGTTCTTTTAATGGCTCAATCAGAAGAGTAGAGCTTACCTTGGTTTGTGGATATTTGTAATTACTTGGCATGTGGACAACTCCCACTAGATATAACGTATAACCAAAAGAAGAAGTTATTATCTAATCTGAAGAATTACTATTGGGATGACTCGCTACTATTTAAGAGGTGCTCTGAAATCCTATATCATCGATGCATACCTGAAGAAGAGGTACCTTTAATCATTAAGGAGTGCCGCACCTCACCTTATGGAGGGCAACATAGAGGGGAGAGGACGGCTGCAAAGGATCTGCAATTGGGGTTTTACTAGTCAATGCTCTCAAGGATGATGCGTCATTCGTCAAAACATGCAAGGAATGTCAACTTATGGGGAACATAAACAGAAGAAATGAAATGCCAATGTTAGATTGGGTGGAAGTAGAAATATTTGATGTATGGGGAATCGACTACATGGGACCTTTCTCATCGTCGAAAGGGAATCAGTACATACTTGTTGCAGTCGACTATGTTTCCAAATGGGTTGAGGCAGTTGCCACCCAAACATGTGATTCCAAAGAAGTCATTAAGCTTTTCGAGAAAACAATCTTCCCGCGCTTTGGAGTGCCACGCACTATCATAAGTGATGGAGGGTCACATTTTGGTGAGAATTAGTTTGAAGCTCTGCTAAAGAAGTATGGGGTGAAAACATAAGGTTGCAATGCCATATCAACCCCAGACATCACAGCAAGTGGAAGTATCGAACAGGCAGATCAAACAAATTTTAGAAAAGATTGTCAGTCATACAAGAAAGGATTGGTCAATGAAATTGGATGATGCGCTTTGGGCGTACCGCATAGCATATAAGACACCAATAGGTATGACACCCTACATGTTGATTTATGGAAAGTCTTATCATCTACCGGTCAAACTCAAACACAAAGCCCTATGGGCTATAAAGTTTTTGAACATGGACCTCAACAAAGCTGGTCAGAAAAGATTCCTTCAGCTCCAAGAGCTTGAAGAATTGAGGATACACACCTACGAAAATACAAGGATTTATAAGAAAAGAACAAAGTTCTGGCATGATGCCCATTTGAAGAACAAAGATGTGCATGAAGGAGACAATGTCCTTTTGTTTAACTCCAGTATGAGGTTATTTGTGGGGAAATTGAGAACAAGGTGGTCAGGCCCTTTTTCTGTTGTGAAAATATACCCATCAGGGGTAATGGAGATAGCAGGAGAAAAGACAGGAACCTTCAAAGTGAATGGACAAAGAGTGAAAAGATACTATGAAGACCAAGCCTTTGTAAGGAGAACAAAACTCAGTTTGGGGGAAACCAACTCAGCAACAAGTGGAATGAATGAGGAAGCAACTCCACCTATTGAAGGAGAATGAAGACAAGATAATAGAGAAAGTCGAGCTAAAGACTTTAAACAAGTGCTTCTTGGGAGGCAACCCAAGCTTTTGCTATTTTCCTTAGTTCATGTTTTTCTTTATCTTGTACTTTAGTATTATGAGCTATGTACCTCTCATTTTCCTAAATATCATATTCCCTTTTTAAAGTAAGAGTGTAAATATTTTATGGGTTTTAATCCTTCTCTACCTAAGAGGGTTATTTGGAAGAATAAGTTTTTCTTTAGTTGGTTTTATGTTATTTTAGTTTGGAAGGACCGCGGTCACAGTATGAGCATCGGTCGAGGAGGGGTACACCACGGTCACAGTACCATGCTCTTTGCAGTAATGAGTCGTGGTCCCGACGTATGTAAAGAAGGAGCACAACTGCGATCACGACGATCCTCACGCCGCGGTCGCGGCACCTAAGGGTATATATAGTTAAACCCTTTGGAATAGGGTTTTTCTTTTGCTCAAACTCTAAAATTCCCAAATTTTCGAATAAGGCTCCTCGATGTGAGTGTGCGAGATGACTACAAATCCAATCTAGACCTTCACCGATGAAGCCATTCTTCTGCCGTTGCAAGCCCCTCCTGCCTCCGCTTTTGATGCCATTTCATGTTGTTTAACCTCAACTAATGTATTCGCGCGATGCTTTCTCGACTACCATCCATTACTAATCACCCTTTTTCTCATGCTTCTCCGCCCCTTTTCATTCATTTACTGGCCAATCGGTTAGAGAATGTCACGACAACCGCCACGACTCTGTCTCCTTTAGCTCGGTGATGCTCACCATCATCTTTCCCTCGTTCGCAATTCCTACAACACTTTTAAACCTAGGTTAGGGCTTTGGGGTGTGATCGATCGCGGAACCCAACTTCCTTGGCCTTGATCGATAGCCTCTCGAACGAAGTTTTGGACCACAGTCACCATTTCCAATCAAACAGTTGCTCTTGCACCGCAATCACGACATCTTATCCTTGGCCATAGTCGTGACATTCCTTAAGCATAAAAGTCGATCGAATGACGACCGCGGTCGTGGAACTTGCCGCGATCGTGATGCTTTGTGGTCGCGGTCGAGGTACCTCTTAATTTCTTCTTGGCCGCGGTCACAACACCTCTCGTTTAGTTGTAACCCACCGCAGTCGCAGCACCCCATGCCGCGGTCGCGGCCTGTCATTTTCACAGTTGGACACTCATGCTCAGTGATGTCTCGGTCACAGTACACCTTTTTTTAAGGCTATGATCGCGACCCTACGAAAAATTGAATGAAATATATATATACACATATACATATACATGATAATAAAATAAAATTATGATGATTAATTAAAGGATAATTCAATTGTGTTAACAATATAATTAATGTTGAAACTTTCAGAATGTCGACCTCAACCAAAGACACACTAATGAAGATGGAAACCTCACTGAAGGGGATAGAGGAAATCCTCGATAAGATAACAAATGCCCTAAAAGACAATCCCGACCTCTCTCCAACAAAAAGACTTTAGTTACAACTGATGAAAAACAAGTACGACTACATCATGGCCTACAAGATGCCAGAGGAGTCAGAGGAGTCCCTGAACACACCTCAGATAGAGACTTCTGAATACCAACCTCTAGAAACTGAGCTGAGAAAACTGGAGAAGAGGAAGGCTGAACTCAAGGAAGCAAAGAGCAGCAAAAAGAGGAAGGTGAAAACTGTAGACAAGACAAAAGGGTAGGAGAAAGAAATAGCCCATGAGGAGGTATAAAATATCGAGGAAGTGGCCCTAGACCAGAATAGGTTAGAATTCATGCCAAGAGTCACTACACACCAGTCGCAGTTCGACTGGTTACTGCAAGCAAAAGGGTTCAAGCCTAGCAGATATCTAGACGTCGAAGACTTCAAGAAAATGAGAGTCTACGACAGGGTAGTCAACTTCCTAGAGGGTGCGAATCTATGTACCCTATGTACCTCTGAAGCCCCCTCCCTAACACAATTGATGACAGAATTCATGTCGTCCTTAGAGAAGTTCCTGATAAGTGACGGGGAATGCAAGATGGGCGGCGGGGACTTCAAGCTGGAAGTGAGACTAGGAGGAAAGTTTTACACAATCACAGAGGCCATGCTTAATACTATCTTCACAAGAACAACTGAAGAAGCACAGGCCTGCTCTACCATACCTGGAGAGAAGGACATGATCGGGTACACTAGCCACAGAATGTGCAAAAAGTTAACAGGGGAGCAAGAACAAAACTCCAAGACCTCCAAGGCGAGCCTCATCACATCATACTTCATTAGGGTGATGCAGAAGACAACTGCCAACACCATAGTCACTAGGTCAAAGACCGGAGGTGTGACAAAAGGGGATCTCTTCATAATATGGTCCATGCTTAATAAGAAGTCGGTGAATATAGGAAAAATTCTTATTGAACGGCTATCAGTAGCAGTGGAAGGGAGGCAAAACAGATGAAGGAATTCTGTATGGGAGGTCAAATCATGAAGATATCATATCATTTCATGGATACAGACTTGTTGATGAGTTATAAAAATACGAAGGGGCACATGAAGATCGATATAAAGTCCCTCATCAACATGGGGATCTTGGTGTAGAAGGGAAACAATCTCTTCTACAAGTAAAGCTACTCCAAGATGCTCCTCCCCCTCCCAGAAATGGCGTACTATGATGCCGAAAAGTTGTGGCCCTCACAAGAAGACATTGACAAGATGTACTCGGGGTCCATCTGTACTACAGTAAAACAGTCATCTGCTACTGGTGAGAAGGGCAATAAAGCTAAATCTCAAGAGGTAGAGATAAAGAAGCAAGAGGAGAGAAAGAAACTGGCAATAAGAAAGGAGAAGAAGAAGGCATTAGAAAATATGGTCGCCCTGAGCCTGCCCTCGCTGTGCTTCCTAGATGAGATGGCAACGAGTGAGGGGTGCCATCCTGAAGCCAAAATCATAGAAGAAGCCAATCATGCACGGCTTGAAGCTATAACAACCGAACAACATGTTGAGGCCGCACAAGAAATCAACCAGGCACACGAGGACCCCGAGGCTGTACCCGATCCAGTAATCCCAAACGTGATCCTGCAAATGCCAGGACAGCCAGAGGTGAGCACCCCTAGTCCAGCAATGGCTGCTCCACAACCGAAGGAGCCCAGAGCCTCCACCATGCCTGTACACCGCCCACACACATTCAGTGACATTTTAGACAATAAGTTTGATGTCATGTGGCAACACATGCACCAAACTTCTGAATTAAATGTAAATATTACCTCCACCTTGTGTATGCTAACTACATAGGTACAAATGTTGAATGAGAGAACTAAAACGCTTCCCCAGTTCATACAAGGGGTGATGACACCCAGAACATGCTGATGGGGGTGCTAAAGACTCTCATCGAGGAGATGGCATACCTCAGGAAGGAGAGGGACAACATGCGAGCAGAAGAAAAAAAGCTCATGAGGAAAGGGTATGAGGAAGCGTTGGACGACCTCGAAAAGGAGTGTCAATGCTTAGATGAAGAATGACAGAAGCTAGAAGTGGAATGCTAAGAAATTGATGGCTGGTGGTAGAGAAAGAATACCAAGAATCTGACGAGTCCTTCCACATCACATGCTTCCTCGAGCCCTTCGAGCCCTGACAAAGATGATATCGAAGTGGGGGGACTGGTACAGGAGCAACATAGAAAGAAGAAAGTTCCAACATAAAAACTTCTCTGATGGCTGAATCACAAGTGAAAGAAGCACCACCAAAGTCGGACACTCATCAAGACAATGAGACAAAGAAGACTAACACGTTGCCAAAGGGTTTTGATCTAAACAGCAGCCCAGAAGAAGATAAGGATGCACTAGAGGATCCCAAGTAGCTCATCATCACCAGAGAAGAGAGCATTACGACAAAAGATCTCATGTCACGAGAAATTAGAGATCTGAACAAGTTCTTAGACGACCTAACATATGGGATGGACATCTATAATGATTTTCTGAAGGACCCAGAATAGTATGATCAAGATTACCCCTTCTATGATGGAAAAATGACTGTGACGTTAGGCGCGCTGAATGCTGCAGAGTTGGAGCAACCATCAGAAGTGAGTTATCGAAAAAAAGACATAACTAAAGAGATGTCCACAAAAGACAAAGGCAAGACAATAACCCAGACACTGACCGAAATAAGAGTTCATCCTCCTACGACAGAATCACCACCCACATAAGCACAAGTTGTAGAAGAAAGCACCTCAGAAGATGAGGAAGGTAGGCTCGCTTATTTATTTGCAAACAAGCCATTCAAGAAATGGAGCACACGAGTCAATGAAGTAGAATTGGGTGTGGCTCCTCTCCTGCCCTACAAGATGGCAAGTATGGACATAACTACATTATCAAGGATAACATACAGAGATGTCTGTATCCTTGTAGATATACTAGATGACAACCTACCCAGATCTGACATTATCTATCATAACAAGGATAGGTCACTCAATAGAGATCACTTTAGAGGGATTTTCTAGAAAAGGGTACGCGTACATAAGAAGTTGTTAAAAGTGTTTTGTGCCACCCTACTTGAAGAATTCTTACATCCAGATAAAGTACAACCAGTGTTCAGCAGCACCACGCATCTAGTAGGACTCCTATACGAAGACAACAACAAAGCTACTGATGTGATAGAGCTCCAACGTGTAGTGAGAAGTGAAGAAACTAGATTTGTAGTCCTTCCCATAAGGACTGTAAAATATTGGGCTGATTGTCGTCAACTTATATTAAAACAAACAATGGTGTTCAACTGTTGCATAGATGAACTGGATAGCACCTCCCTGATCTACAAGAATAAGTAAGAAAGAGATATCCTAAAGGTGCTTCTACGTCTACAAAGAGTTATACAATCGGCAGGCAATAGACATAGGGGGATGTGGAAACAATTCTAAATCTGTAAGAAATTTCTCCAAGAAAAGGTTGGAATAGGGGATTGTGCCTTTCAATAAGGGCATCCCACTGGAAGATCTATGCATAGAAGATCTACATGAACTGTGTGGTATATACGCAATGGAGGTTATATATGAGCACCACTTCTTCAATGACCCGACGATGCCTCCAAACACTGTACCACGGAGGCTTCATCAAGAAATCCCCCTCCCAGAAAAGAAGACATGGAGGGAGGAACTCGAAATTTTGTGGATCGACCCTACAGAACCAACCAGAGAAGCAACTTGGAAGGAAGGATGGACAACTAACACTGTGGAAAAAATACCAGAACCTGAGCCGAAACAGCCTCCAGTGGAAGAAGACAAAGAAGAACAACTTCTTGTGGGCTAGCCAGAAGAAGGCGAGATAGAAGAAGAAGATCTTCCTGAGGATAAACCAAACAGGTCGGGTGGTGAAATAGTACCAACCTTCAAGGATTTCGATAGGTGGAGCTGTGTGAGTCTATCTTTAGAATCCCTCAATACAATAATGAAATCCTTGAAGGAAGATGGTGCGTCGGTAGAGGCAATATTTTAAAGGGATGGCATCTGTGTACTGAAGGATGACCTCTGAGATACGTTGAAAATAGGAGGGTACCTCTCAGTCAGTACCATGTCTTCTTACCAAGCTCTACTAAATGACAACATGCCAAATGTGCACATGACATATTTTCTTTTGGTGGATAACATCCTAAGAGACAAGAGTTCAGGTGAAAAGGAATGCCTACAACAACACCTAGAGACGTCTCTCCCAGACTACATCTTCTTGTTAATACTTCATGATAGTTGTTGGAATTTTCTACTAGTCAATATAATTAAAAGTATTGTAGTATTATATAACAGCTCAGATGCAACTTTTACACTGAACAAGAAAACAAATTTGACTACTGCAAAGAGACCTATAGGAGAAAAGGCAGTCGCATGCACTGAGGCGATTGTAGAGATGCTGAAAAGTCACGACTAGGGGTACAAGCATAAAGAAGGCAAAGACTTCAAGAAGACGCAGTTCTTCCACAGGAGCCCTCAGTAGGTGCCTCTACCAAATGACTGTGGCTTCTATTGTCTATCCTAGATGATGGTTCTTGCCACATTGAATATGAAGGCGGAAGGCATGCAGTACGAGAAATACCACCCACTACACAGAGTGTACGCTAGCATGCTCCTCGAGTCAAGGTGGGCCACCAAGACCAATTAGCAGAAATAAAGCAAGCCCGTTTATAGTCCTAACTCTAATTTTGACACCCCGAGTTGAGGTGAATGATAAGTTTGGGGAGGAGTCATAAACGGATGTGAGAGGTACAATTCCATCCCAAAAATTTTCAAAATTTAAAAAAAAATTACTTATGCATATTTTAGTCCCCGCCAAACTAATTTTGCAAAAAATTTATGGTTTAAGAAAACTTTGTTATGAGTCACAATTTTGTGTAGTTACCTTTGAGTTTCTCAGTTCCTTTGCTATAGGTTGTAGTGCTATCATTTCTAAAGAGGAATATACGCATAAATATTGCATATAAAGGTAAAACAAGAAGCATAACAATGTAGTTTTATCTCATTCTTATAATAAGATGGTGTGTGTGTAACAAACCTAAGCTTAAGAAACCCTTGGAAACTAGAGAACTTCACTGAGCCATACTCCTGACCAACCACCCTAACCTGATGGTTCCAGCCAGAAAATCCTTACCTCCCTCGAGAAGGAAACAACTACCCCTTTCGAGTTTAAGTATCCCAGCTTTGGGAGGAAAAGAGGATTGGCCGCCCAGAAGACCAAATAAAAACCCACTCAGCCAAACCAGAGAGGAGTTATGAAGATCCAAAAAGAAAAGAAAAAAATATATATATAACTAGAGTTGTGCTCAAAAGATGCCAAAAGGTCCCACTCGACCAGTGTACTATTGCACTCATGAATGCAGATATGTTGTACCCGTAATTGGAACCATGAAGCCAAATTTACCCACCTACAATCATGAACGAACCTCACACAACCACCTGACTTATTGTCAGAAACCCTTAAGGGAAACACTATCCTTACGACAATTGTGGGTGAGGGGAATTTAGGAGAAGAGGAAAACTCTTAAAGCCTAAAGCCTACCCGAACACACCAACATAGGGCCAACTGAAAATAAAGGAAGAGTGTGAAAGCTACCCTACAAGGAGCTATTGTACTAGTATGGCTAGTAACCTAATGCAGGAAGAAGTGATACGTTGAGACGGAGAGACCTTTTACTACCAAAGGCAATGGAAAAAACTCAAAGTTGAGCAACTCTAGTTTTGATGAGGGAGGAATGAGATTTTAGGATTGAGCTAACATACCACAAGTGTTTTGATGTAAGAATGGGATAACTCGGTAATGCTAAGTTTTGCAAAATTTTGTCACAAAATTGCTCTTCTGTCCATGATTTCGAACCTACCCTTAGCCTGAGGACAGGCTTGATTCTAAGTTTGGGTGAGTTGATAACATCTAATTTTATACACTTCTTGCATATATATTATATCTCACCTAACATATATTTTATAGAATTTTACCACTTATTTTAGCACTTTATGCCAAGAATCTCATTTGCATACCTTTTTCATCCTTTCAGGGTCACATTGAGCCATGATCGTGGTTAGCACCTCGACCACGACTCATCGACTACTAGGGACCCTCTCACTGCAGTTGATGTCCCCAAAGTCACACTGATGCTTTGCGACCGTGGTGCCTCATGCCCTTTTTGGTCACGACCTATAACCCGTTCATCTCAGCCTCAACCGAGGTGGGACCACGACCGAGGTGGCACCATACCTCGATCGAGGAGAGGCCTCGATCGACAACGATCAAGCCTCGATCGATACCTAGCATCGACTGTGGTGTGGATGGTTATTTCAGTGGGAAACACCTATGAATAGGCCACCCACCTTGACTTGTCACATCATCAGATCATCTAGGACAATAAAGTGCTGCCAAATTCCATACCATCTCTCATCCATCCGATTAGTCTTGGACCTCCACAGGTGAAAGATGAGGAGAGAGAAGACTGAAGGCCCCTCTTCCTCAACAGAAGGAGAGATTCTACACCGTCCATTCTAGATCTAGCCTCGAAGGAGTATCTTGGTGTATCCCCAATTTCTCTCTCTTCTAGATCTATCATCTCTGTTACATTGTACCCCCTTCCCTCTTCATGGTTATGATGTATCTATCATTTTGTAACATTGTTATGCTGCCCTTTAACATGTGTGGCAAAAAACTTAAATCGGGTTGGGAGCTACCACTAAGCCTCTCCCAACATGTATATTCTTGCTTCCCTTTGAATACATATATACTCATATCAAGATTATCTCCATACGCTTGTTATTAATACTTTACTTGTATGCTTAGCTACCATCTTGTGATGTTTGATCATTGGTACCTCAAAAGAGTAGTATCTTCTTTATCTATTGTTATGAAGTAGTATGGATGCATGATAATGTTGGATTGCTAATGCTTTTGGTCATATGGTTTGCTTTTTGGTTGTAAGGTTGTTATCTTGAGAGGACAGGCACCTTAGATCCTAGATCTATTCTTATCTCAAGAGAGGAGGGAATAGACATTTCTATGAATGCATGTAACCTTGGTAGGAGTATGCAAAGGGGAGTGACTTTTGCATGTTGGTGAGAGACCTTAGTAGGGGAAACGCGACCCGAGTTCCCTTCCATATCTTTGTTTCTTACCGATCGTTCTTGTTTTCTCTTGTTGTTATTTTCTTCCTTTCTTTTAACTTTATTTGTTTTGATTTGAGCACCATCATTCCTTAGGGAACAACCTTTTGAAACCTCTGTTTGTCTAGAGTATACGAGTGTGAGACTATGTGTACTTAACACCTTCTGACCTTGTCCCTGTGGTTTGACCCCAATTACTACGTCAGACCCTGTATAACAGTTGTGGGGGCTTGAGTGTTGGGTTATTATCTTAAGAGTCCGACTACTCTAGATCCGCTCCATTTTGGGCACATGATTTAGGTCGGTCAATGTCTTCTGAACATCTCCCCATAATTGAATGTAGAGCCATGCAATGGATGTGGAAAGCCTACTAGTCCTTTATCCTTCTTAGAATTATAGTATTCTTGATCTTTAATTTCCTATTAGAGACATAAGTTGCAAGAATATTTCATATATCCCAGATATACAACTTTGAGGCATCCAAAAGAAGAAAGAGCTTCATCATCCCCTCCCCTTCCTTCATATCCAATTCCTTTTTCATCAACATATGGTTTGTATCTTCCTCTTCATATAGAAGCTAAGAAAGTTGTTATGTTCTTCTTTTGTTTCTCTTAGTGGTCATTTGAAAAATAAAAATGAATGTGACATGGGTATAGTGTGAAAAATATATGCAACATACACACTATGGTACTAACCTTAAAATAATTGTATCAATATTTGGATCATCATCTTCCTTTAAAACATAAAATTCTATTGTAAATGTACAACATCATTTGCATTGTGCATGCTCATCTATGACAACATTTTTCTTGCCACTGCCATCCAAGTCTACTGCACAATGTTTAATTCTCTCCCATCAATTAAGGATTTTCTTTCAGCAATAATAGAAACATCTATCCATCTTATGCATTCTAAGGGAAGTTCCGTATGTCTATCTCCATAGATGTAATCTATATTATGTTCCTAAGAAACATTATGAGAATCAACATCAAATTCTGTATGTAAAGGGTTGATCATAATGAAGAAATAGGATGGTAATAATCATAACATAGATTCAGTGGGTTGAGAAACCATGACTAGCTTGTAAAGGTAATCAAGATTGTATAATCGATGAAACTATGTTTTATGGAAAAGTGATATATTACCATTAACATATTCATTTCACTGACTAGTTTTTCTCATTGTAATTTTCACCCAATTTCAAAAGACCCAAATTAAAATACTCTAGAAATAACCCACCCAATTACAGTTTATGCTTCCTATCATTGATTCTAAGAACAAAAGATTGTGTCAAGACAACCAAACAAAAGTGTATGATTTGAGAAGATTACTAATGGAATTAGGATGTATAATTTTGCAAGGTTTTTAATGTTGTCCCCATCCATAAACTTGCGTTTCAGGTCTATTAAATCTATACAATACTTTTAACTGGGTTTGAAACATAGATTTTGTTGGATCTAGGGTTCTAGAGAGGGGTGAATAGAGCTTCAAAATTCTCACAAGTTAAGTTATACCTTCAAACTATATCAATCAAAACCAATAGCTTAAACAAAATTTGAAGTCATAACTAGGAAAGGATAGCAAGGATGAGAGAAGTTGAAACTTGCACTTGGACAAGGTCATTTAGAGTGGCTCCACAATCCAAACTAGGAAAGAGTCAATCCACTACCTAGAGATGTCAACCTCGAGGACTTTGCAATCCATGTATACTTATATTCATTCATATGAGATACAAGGAGACTGCCATACATCCAAGGACTTGCCTACTCCAGACAAGAGTCTTCCACCTACACAACGACTTACCCACTTGATCAAGATGTCTTCAGCCTTCAACAAGGACTTACCCACACTTGCATCAAGTCTTAGCCTTGAAGGAATTTACCCACTCTTCTTGAATCTTGGCCTTGCCCTTCTGCTTCTCCTGGAGAAGATCTTCACCTCTTCTTCCACCTTGAAGAAGAAGAACAACAACTTCACCTTCACTCAGAGTAGCTTGCTTCAATCTTTGCTCTTTGTGAAAGGGGGTAGGGAAGATGGAATGGAATGAGAGCTTTACGCACACATGGAGGTATCTCTCTTATAATTGGCCTAACTCACTCATAATAATGAAATGCTTTGTAAATGAGAGATATAGAAAGGGCTCAAGGAGTTGCAACACACTCAACTATAGAAATGACTTATGATAGCATGAATGAGCAAACTTAGAATGAACTCCAAGGGGTCCTATTTATAGCTGGGGGTGTTCTGTTGAGTGTGGGATCACTTACGAGCGAAATATAGCCATTTTCCAAGTTACAATGTATCTATTCTCGTTCAAAACAACACTCCAATCACTTTTTCTATATTTTTTGTACAGTACATTCAGTCAAGTTTTAATAAAGATAACACGACCAATCCACTAAGTAACAAAGCCAATTTTCAAACTATTGATTGAGTTGTTCTGGGAAACTCGACTGATGAGTCAAAATTAGTTTTTCTTAGTTGATCGGTCATTCGAGTTTTGTGAGTATGAAACTCGACCGATTGGTCATCTTTAGAAAATCCATCACTGGATCGGTCGAATTTCCAACTCGATTGATAAACAACCTATGACAAATTTTCCAAACTGACTTTTGAGTGACCAAATGTTGGAATTAAGTGTCCTTGATTTTTTCTCATCTTAGTTACAAGTCATATCATCAATACAAGTGATTACAAAATTAATCTAAAGTCATTTGGAGTGATTTCCCAAAGTGCGCACTTGCATTGCTTTTGACTTGAACTTGACAAGCTAAGACTTGTGTAATTTGATTCTTTTCATGTACCTAAAGCCTAAAATCAATCTTGAACAAACATATTAGATACATAGGTATGGAATGGTTAAGTCCTTATCCAAATATGGACAATGTATAACTCTCAAGTCAACATTCTCCCCCCTTTTGACAATGACAAACCATTTCTCAATCATTATTGAAAAAGATATGTAAAGTTGTACCTTTTCCTTGTGAATTTTAGGGAGATTCATGATTTGAACAATTTGAATTTCCCTCACCCCTCAATCTATGCTTACTCTTACCTACATAGTTAATCTATCTACGCAAAACAATATAACATGTATACTATATGGTCCTCTAGCAAGTCACATGATAAAGCATATAATGAACAAGAAAAGGATCACATAGACAATAAAAGCAATATGGTTGAGCTTCAAAACATTGAACTTCTCTCCCCTTTTTGACATTATGAAAAAGGAAGGGGGTAGAACAACATAGAAAATAGGTCTTTTCCAAGAACAATCAAACATACATCCATAACCATAAAACATACATTCTCAAAGCATACACCATACAGAGATGAGAGAAACAAACAATCTAAGTCATAATCAAAATTAGGTAAAAAAGGCACCAACTCATGAGATATAGTAAATCAAAGAGTGAGTGTACATATGATTAAGATTACAACTTAGAGAGCATGTCCTCAAAAACAACTACAGACCAAAATGATGAAAACATGATGATAAATAGTACAGGTCAAAAAATGTGCCTAGTTGTTTTTTGTACAAAATAGTCTAGAAAGATATATATGATTAGAATCTACAGGCTAAAAACTAAAACATCTAAACATTTAGGTCATCTTGTCCACATCACCAACATCATCAACATCAGCATCAAAAGCTTTTGGCCCGTAGTCATCATCTCCGTCTAAAGGTGTAGCAGACACAACAACATCACCTTCATCACCAACAACTTCCAGTTGGGCCACCAGAACCATCATCACCATCATTCTTAGAATCCTCCTCTTCATCAACAACACTAGCTTCCTCATCAGCCTGATCTGGCATCTCCTCATCGGCAGAGGAACCAAAACCACAACCGGGCCACCTGGCATTCTGCTCAACCCATGACATACCAAGGTCATGGAACTCCTGGGCTTGAGGATAGGAAGGAGCAAAGGTTCCAAGTCCGTCAAATAGGGTAGCTATAGGACTAGTAGGGAGAGCTAGCACAACATTGGTAGATCCACTAATAGCAGAGGGTGTAGTAGTGGAAGCAGCAGGTGGATGGGCAGGGTAACAATGATCATATGCATAGGATGTGTAGTCACCTCCTGGGTAGGCCTAGTAGGAAGGATAAGGATGTTCACAGGAGAGTTTCATGGTAGACATGATGGCAAAGAGATCCTAATGCATATACTCCTAAACTTGAAGATTATACTCCTGCTAATGCATCATGTAACCCATGAGGGTTTTATTTGACACATGAAAAGAGGTGCAAGCAGATCGGGAAGGATGAGGTGGTGGAGGTGCACGGGTAGAGGTAGAGGTAGAGGCTCCGGGTGTGGAAGAGGATGGGATAGGCACATACATCTAAAGTGTGGTCTCACTCTGCAAAATCCTTTCCGAGTAGGTTTGTAGTGAAGTGTATGGAAAAGAGATTTGCTAGTGGCAGTCTGAAAAATACCACGTATCAGGGTTCGGTAGGGTGGGTGGGTGCCACAGGTGTTCTTACTAGAGTCAAAATAGGTCATGTGGTTAAGGACATAACGAGACCATTTGACTCTGATGTTCTTCAAGAGACTGAACATAATCACTACATTGTTTTTTGCAATTTTAGTATGATTTTTCTTTAAATGAATATTGTAGTTAACAACTAGGGTTAGTATGCAGTTCTTGAGGTCTAAGACAAAGGAGGGAAGGGCACACTTATTTATATAGGGAAACTGAGGCTTCTTCAAGAATTTGTGAATATCACGAAGAGTGAGATCATAATGCTTATAGAAGGCCTCAGAGTCAACTAGTTTGAAATACTCGGTGTAGTCCTTCCTCCAAGTATCAATCACCTTAGTACTCGAGAAAACGATGTTCACAGTATCCACGGAGACTTGGAACTTCTTCCCGGCTATCATGGAATGGAGGACTACTTAAGCATTAGGTGGGTGTATGATTGTGTCATAATTCCGTTGAAAATTTGCATAGAATTCATGAATGAATTTCGTGCTTGTGATGGAATTGTGGTAGCAAACATATTCAACACACAATGCGGAGAGGTGGTGATCATATATCAACTCGGCTACTTGATCGATAACCCTTTTTCTACACTGGGTTGGCTCAAAAAAGGCACAAAATAAAAAGGGGTTCCTAGGAATGAACTCCTTGTACCTATTGAGAGATTCGTTGGAGACAAATAAGGTATCATCAAAGGATATGAGACGTGAGTTGGAAGAGGAAGTTGGGGCTCCCGATGGGGTGGCTCTCTTTCTCCTATTTGATGCCATGGAGATGAAAAGAAAGGATGGAGAGAGAAAAAACAAGGGAAACACCACCACAAGCCATCCACACACCTAGTGTTGATGGGAAATAGGTCAAGGAAGGTCGATCTAGGTTAAACTAGGGCTAGGGAGCATAAGGTCGGGCTAGGGTTGAGAGCTAGATGGAGTTGGAGGTTGGATCAGTCGATTTTGCTCTAGTTGAGAGGGATAAAAGTTGGTCAAACCTAACTTATGTTTGCTCCATCTCGGCCATCATTCAAGTTCTGTGACTCAGAAAATCGACCGATTGACTCTTCAAAAGAGCTCCCAGCCACTGATCGGTCAAGTTGGCAACTCGATCGATGGTCCACCTAAACTAACTCTAGAAATCATAATTTCTAGTCATTAGAGTTCTAATTAAATTATTTTTAAATTCCACTTTTCATTTTAAACATACTTAGGCACATATCACTTATCATTGGGTACTATTTTGCGATAAAACAAATGTTTGCAAAAAATACCCAAAAACAAGCAAAAAAACAAGGCAAAAAGAACATGAAAATTTGACTTTTAGCATATTAGCTAGAAAGAGTGATCAAAACATAAGAAAAGCATATAGGATAGATGACAAATACCTAGAAGGCATATCAGATTTATTTAAGGTAGTTATGAGTAGTTTAGATCTAATAAAATTAAATTGCTCTCTAGCGAGGGGCTTAGTGAAAATGTTTGCCAACTGATTTTCTATGTCCACATGCGTGATATAGATATCCTTTTTGGCAATGTGATCACAAGGAAAATGATGGATTTCCGCTATATGCTTAGCTCTACTATGCAATATATGATTATAAGACAGATTAATTACACCAGTATTATCACAATAGATAGCAGAAGCATCAAAATGAATGTTAAAGTCTTGGAGCATTTGCTTCATCCATATGACCTAGGCACAACAACTCCCAGCTACAATGTATTCAGCCTCAGTGGTTGATAATGCCACTATGCTCTATTTCTTGGAGAACCAAGACACCAAGCATGGTCCTAGGAGAAAGCAAGTGCCACTTGTGCACTTTCTATCAATCAAGCATAATGTGTAATCTGCATCACTACAAGCCGTATGAGTAAAGTCCCTTGACTTGGAATACCATTAACCAAAATTTGGAGTTTTGTCTAAGTACCTTAGAACCCTCTTAACAGCTACAAGATGTGATTTCTTAAGATTAGATTGAAAGTGAGCACACAAGCCATCACTAAACATTATATCAGGTCTAGAGGCAGTTAAGTAAAGTAAACTTCCACTCATACCTCTATAGAGATTCTCATATACCTTCTCACCTTCTTCATCTTTATCAAGTTTGGTGGTGTTTGACATGGGTGTGTCCATTGTCTTAGTTTTCTTCACCCCAAAGCACTTAAGTAGCTCACTTATGTACTTGCCTTGGTTGATGAAGTTCCCATCTTTAGTTTACTTGATTTGAAAGACAAGGAAAAATGTGAGATCACCCATCATACCCATCTCAAATTCACTCTACATAAGGTCACTAAATTCTTTGCAAAGATCAAGGTTAGTTCCTCCAAAAATGATATCATCAACATATATTTGAATGATAAGAAAATTCTTTGAAGTGTGTTTTAGAAACAAGGTAGAATCTACTTTGCCCATGATATATCCATGATCTAACAAAAATTTCTTTAATTTTTCATACCAAACTTGAGGTGCTTGTTTGAGTCCATATAGAGCTTTTTGCAACAAATAAACATGGTTAGGTAAGCTATCATGCTCAAAGCCCGGGGGTTGGGAAAAATACACTTCCTCCTCAATTGTAACATTCAAAAATGCACTTTTAACATCCATTTGATAAATAACAAAGTTTTTATAACTACCGAAAGCAAGCAACATACGAATGGACTCAAGTCTAGCTATAGGGGCACATGTTTCATCAAAATCTATACCTTCCTGTTGATTGTAGCCTTGAGCCACTAACCTTTATTTGTTCCTTACCACTTTGCCACTTTCATCTAGCATGTTGCGATAGACCCATTTGGTGCCATTGATCTTTCTATCACTTGGCCTTGGCACTAGGGTCTATACCTTGCTCTTTTCAAATTGCTCCAACTCTTCTTGCATTGCTAGGATCCATTCATCATCTCCAAGAGCTTCTTTGATGTTCTTTGGCTCGAGTTGTGAGATGAAAGTGTTATTGTCTTGTTCTTTGTTGAATGTAGCCATCATCTTCACTCTTTCAAATGGGTCACCTTAGATCAGATCTTTTGGATGATTCATTGCAAATCGGGGAGTTGGATCCTTTTTCTCTTCATCTTTTTATTCTTCTTGAATGACAACCTCTTTTCCCTTTTGGGTGTTGAGTTCTTTTAGAATAGGAATTACCTCACCTGCAACATCATCATTTGGAACAATATCTTTGGGAATAGAGGGGTTAGTCTCAATAAATTTAACATTTATAGATTCTTCTACTTTAGAAAGATCAACATTAAACACTTTATAAACCTTTCTAGTAGTTCTATAGCCAAGAAAGAAAGACTTGTAAGATTTCAGATCAAACTTGTCGATAGAGCCTTTCATATTCAAAACAAAACAAGGACATCTGAAAACATAGAAATACTCGATAAAAGGCTTCCTACCACTCCATAGATCATAGGGGGTTTTCTTCAAAGAAGGATGTGTAAAAACCCAATTTGCACAAAACATGAGGTACTGACGGCTTCAGCCCAAACCTTCTTTGGAGTGTCATACTCTAAAAGCATGGTCCTAGCCATCTACTATAATGACCTATTCTTCCTCTATACAATCCCATTTTGTTGAGGTGTTCAAGGTGAAAACAAGTTTTGTGCATAGCCAGTTTCTTCACAAAAACATTCAAAAATATCATTTTCAAATTCTCCCCCATGATCACTACGAATGGAAATAATCCAGCAAGAAGCTTCATTCTCAACTTGTTTATAAAAACTAGAGAAAATATCAAGTGTATAGCTCTTGGAAATGAGAAATAAGGTCCAAGTATATCTAGAGAAATCATTGACAATAACAAGGCAATACTTGGAACCATGAAGCGTCTGAGTTCTCATTGGTCCAAATAGACTCAATGTGAAGAAGTTCAAGAGCTCTCTTGGTACTAAGGACTCATTTGTATTTGAAGGAGGACTTGGTTTTCTTTCCTTAGGTACAAGGTTGGCATTCATCATCCTTTTCAAAATTCAATTTGGGAAGTCCCTTGACCATGTCCTTTTTGCTCAACTTCTTCAACTGATGCATATTTACATGACCAAGTTGACGATGCCAAAGAGAAATATCATTCGAATTGAATATTAGGCATCTACAAACAACATTCTTAATACAGTCAAACACAACTATATAAATATTACCACTTCTAGTTCCCTTATATATGACTTAATAGGTAAGGGAATCTAGAATCAAATATTCAAAAGAAATAAATATCACAAGGTAACCATCATTACATAATTGACTTACACTAATTAAATTGTGATGTAGGCCATACACAAAGAGAACATTCTTGAAACACAAGGATTCACATACATCACCCTCACCTTTAACCTTACCTTTCTTATTGTCACCAAAAGTAACTGAACCTCATTTCTTCTTAATGAAGTTGTTGAAATGGCTTATATCACCTGTCATGTGCTTAGTGCATCCACTATCAACAATCCATCCACTTTTTCCAGCAAGAAAGGATAGTGTCGGTTCCCAACTCAAACCTTAGGATCGAGAGTTAGCTTGGGAACACATTTCATCTTTGGGTTGGCCCCCTTAGGCTTGTAAGGACAATAAGTAGAGTAATGATCATCACACTTGCAATGAGAACAAATCATAGGGTTCTTAGTGCCAGAAGACTATCCAATAAAAAATTAGTTTTCCTTGCTCTTTTTCTTACCTTTGTCTTTGTTCTTTCCCTTAGGTGCTCCCCCTACAAATCCCAAACCACTAGTACCACTTTGTTTGGTAGAATGGTCAAGGATTTCATATAGGGAGTTTTCCCTTTGAGGAATTTCTACAGAGAGGCTCTAAGTTGGAAATATAGGTATAGAAGACAAACTAGAAAGATCATATCTATCATGAACTAGGTTGGCCTCTAAATAGAGAGATTTAGTCAAATAAAAATCTTTCTCATGAGAAATAGAAGTAACATCATTATTAGGCAAGATAGGTATAGAAGATAAATCATTAACTTGACTAAGAAATCTAGCATTTTTAGATTTAAGCACTTGAATTTCCTTAAGACAAACATCCCTCCCATCCCTACGTACATCAATAATGAGCTTAAATTTAGAATTTTTAGTTTTAAGAGTTTCAATCTCATTTAGGAACTTTTGGTTATCTATCTTAAAAGTTTCAATTTTATTAAGGTAAACACCATTCTCTACCTTAACTCCATTGTATTGGAGCTCAAGATCACAAAATTGGCCTTGCAAGTTATCAATGCTCTCAAGATGAGTTTCATCATTTTGCTCAAGAATTTCAAGTTTAGCATGCAAATCATCAATAATTTTTCCTAACCTTTTTCTTTTAGATTTACATTTAGCAAAAGAAGAATGGGTAGAAATATGCATATCAATAAGAGTTTCCTTAGATAACTCATGCAAGCTTACCTCATTTACCTCACTTACCTTACCAATTTCTTCACTTGTAGAGGCCATGAGTGCAAGGTGGCACTCTCCATCTTCTTCAGAGCTAGAGCCACTTGAGGATGATTCTTCCCAAGCTGCATGAGCTGCATTATTCTATCTTTTCTCCTTCTTTTCCTGCCTCTTGTACTTTTTCTCCTTCTTGTACTCTTCCTCCTCTCTTGGAGCTTCCCTTGTAGTGTGACTTTCTTGATTTAGGACATTCACTCTTGTAGTGTCCCTTTTGGCCACACTTGTAGCATCTAGGAGTAGAGGAGGAGGATTTCTTTCCCTTGAAGTGATTGCCCTTGGTGTAGTTGACTTCATGCTCATAAGGGCCATCATCTTCACTAGAGGAGGAGGGAGATGTCTGGAAAGCAAGTTGTTGTTGAAGGATGACTGCCTCCACTTGAGCTTTGAAGGCACTATCTTTGATCTTCTTGGATTCCTTCTCTTCTTGCTAGGTTTTCTTCTTGCTTGTCAATCTTTGGCTCATGAGCTTTTAGGTTGCCAATGAGCTCTTCAGTTGGGATGTCACCAAGGCTTATCACTTCTTCAATGAAGGTCACCTTTGACTCCCATCTCTTTGGTAGAGTCCTCAAGATCTTGGAGTTGATTACACTTCTATCCAAAGTGTTGCCCAAAGTAGATAGGCCACTAATGATGGCATTGAGGGGTACATCTCCGCAATCCCTTCTTTCATGCCCATCTTAAAGTTCTATAGAACGTTGTTGAACATGTATATCTTAGCCTCCTTGACTTGCTTTGTGCCCTCATAGGTTATGCACAACTTATCCCAAATTTCATAGGTGGTATCCCATGAGGAGATGCGGTTGAACTCCGTTGGGGTAAGGGATGCATAGAGGATGCTTATGGCTTTGGCATTGAGTTGGGCTTCTTTTAGTGCAGCTTCATTCCATGTTGAAACAACTCTGGTTGGCTCCTTGTATGGTGTGACCATCACCTTCCACATATCAAAGTTCATGCCTTGAATGTAGAATTGCATATGCCTCTTCCAATAGAGTAAGTTGGTGTCATCAAAGACTGGAAGATGCATGGAGAAGCCTCCCTCTAGGTTGAGTGAACCAAGTAGTTTTTCTCCCATCTTCCCGTCTCGTGGGAGATTATTGGAGAAGAACCTTAACTATGATACCACTTGTTGGATCTAGGGCTCTAGATATGGGGGTGAATAGAGCTTCAAAATTCTCACAAGATAAGCTTGAGCTTCAAATTATATCAATCATTACCAATAGCTTAAGAAATATTTGAAGTCCTAACTAAGCAAGCTTAGTAAGGATGAGAGAAATTGAAACATGCACTTGAACAAGGTGGTTTAGAGTGGTTCCACTCTCCAAACTAGGAGAGAGTCAATCCAATACCTAGAGAGGTCAACCTCTAGGTCTTTTCCATCTGTGTATACTTATATTAATTCATAAGAGATATAAGGAGACCATCATACATCGAAGGACTTACCTACTCAAGACAAGAGTCTTCCACCTACACAACAAGTTACCCACTTGATCAAGGTGTCTTTAGCCTTCAACAAGGACTTACCCGCACTTGCATCAAGTCTTTGGCCTTGAAGGAATTTTCCCACTCTTCTTGAATTTTGGCCTTGCCCTTCTCCTTCACCTGGATAAGATCTTCACCTCTTCTTCAACCTTGAAGAAGAAAAACAACAAATTCACCTTCACTTAGAGTATCTTGATTTAACCTTTTCTCTTTGAGAAAGGGGGTAGGGAAGATGGAGTTGAATGAGAGCTTTACAAGCACATGGAGGTAGCTCTCTTACAACTATCCTAAATCACTTAGAATCATGAAATGCTTTATAAATGAGAGAGAGAAAGGGTCTCAAGGAGTTGCAACACACTCAACTATAGCAAAGACTTAGAATACAATGAATGAGAAAATTTGGAATGAACTCCAAGGAGTCCTATTTATAGCTAGGGGTGTTCCCTTGAGTGTCGGATCACTTAAGGGCAAATTATAGCCATTTTCCAAGTTATAACAGATCTATCCTCGCTCAAAACAACACTCTAATGATTATAATCACTTTTTTTGCATTTTTTGTACAGTACATTCAGTCGAGTTTTAATAAAGATAACTTGTCTGATCCACTAAGTGACAAAGCCAATTTGCAAACTATCAGTCGATTTTGTTTTGGAAACTCGATCGATGAGTCAAAATCACTTTTTCTTAGTTGATCGATCGGTCAAGTTCTGTGACAACTCGACCGATTGGTCATCTTCAGAAAATCCATCATTGGATCGGTCGAGTTTCCAACTCAACCGATAAATAGCCTGTGAAAAATTTTCCAAATTGACTTTTGAGTGACCAAACATTGGAATTAAGTGTCCCTAAATTTTTCTCATCTTATTTACAAGTCATATCATCAATACAAGTGATTACAAAATTAATCTAAGGTCATTTGGAGTGATTTCCCAAAATGCGTACTTACATTGCTTTTGACTTGAACTTGGACAAGCTAGGGTTTGTGTTATTTGATCCTTTTCATGTACCTAAAGCCTGAAATCAATCTTGAACAAACATATTAGATACATAGGAATGGAATGGTTAAGTCATTATCAAAATATTGGCAATGTATAACTCTAAAGTCAACAACTTTTAGCCAATGAAATAGCTCTCTTCTTGTCTAGATGTCTTTTTTCATCCACCATGATGGTAATATTGCCTTTTGGGAGGTGGAAGGCTATGTGTCCATTCTTCTCATTGATTACTAGCCTTATGTATTTAGTGAATGGAAGGTTTGTTGACTTAGAGTCAAAATTCTATCATAGAAATTGCAACAAATCACTTGGTATGGCCTTCATTCTGATCTATAGAAGACCATCAAAACTCATAGATACCAAAAATAGACATACCTCATGTAATTGAGTGTGTTGTCTTGGGTAGTGATTGTCCTTACATAATGGCAAAACCCTAGACCTATACTAGAAGCTACATGCAATATGCATTGTAGTCAAAATTTAGAAAACTTGTAGTCTTAAGTTACCAAACTGAGATATATTGGATTTTATTATCGGCATCATGATTATATGTTCAGAAAGTAAACTGATATTGGGGAGATATCAAGCTTCTTGTGGTCATGATGTGTTATGGGAAGAAAAAAATAGGACTAAGTTACAATCAACTCATACAAATCTAGGAAAAATGACACATTGGATATTAATATTCCTATAAGATCAAGAATGACAAAATCGCAACTATCAACATGAGTGAGAGAGAGAGGACAATGCATCAGTGAGAGACAAAGAAAGATAAAATGTATATTTTTATAAAATAAATAGAGAGAGAATCATTTTTACTAAGAACTTTTAAATCAACTCATTTAGACTTGACCACAACTAAAATGTAGAAAATGTGTGAAGCATTTTTATGAAAATACCCCATATGTTGGCTTATAAATCCATGGGTCTAATCAAACTAGATGTGGATATTGAATACTAGTTACTGCCAGTGTGAATCTTGGTGAGTACTACTGGAAATCATGATTACTAATTTACTGAACCCGGTTACTACGGGTTTGAATTGTGGTTACTATGATTTTGAATCAAGGTGAATACCAAACTGAATCTTGAATACTTAGTGTTTGAATCTTGGTTACTAACATATTAAACCATGCTTACTAAGTTGATGGGCCCTAATTCATAATTGATTAAATCTTGGTTACTACCGGGTTGAATCCTTGTTACTAACTAAATTACTACCAAGATCATTAGGCCAACGAATGCATGTACAACATGAATTATTACTATAGTAAGAATTGTAAATTTTCTATACGCATTATATATAATAATATTAACACGGTCGTTCTGTTTCCAGACGTGAACAATTACATAAAAATATAAATTAATGGCGGTGCAAGTTTCCATGATATCAAGTATAACCCAATCTTAAGTTATCATGTCTGGAATTAATTAGATCTTCAATGACTCACATCTGGATTTCCCAAATGAATGCTTGAGTGGGACTATTCTTGTAGAATTGGCATGATCTAGTGTTCCATTATCAATATCAAAAAGACGTAGCATTACTGACATCAGGTTGAATAGACACAAGAACTTCTCAATTTCAGTTGTTCCAGGTGGTGATATCCATATGCATATCAAACTATAGATTAATGTCTTTCATAACTGCCTCCTCAAGAAGACTATACTCAACGTCGAGGGTATGCTAATAGGAAATACTTTTTGGGCACAAGAGCCTCCAACTGAGGAAGTTAATGCAAAAGTGGAGGAAATGGTCATGATCTGATACCAATTTTGTACGGCATACATTTGAAAGGAGTATTTGTGATAAAGAATGTTTATATTTTTATATTAAAAATATATCATTGTGAACTTATGTAAGCACACTTGTTATGGTCCAAATTGTGACATGATGTAAGATTTGTACTTCAAACAATGGAACTAATGAAGTTTCATTCTTCGTTAGAAACCACATATATTCCCAAGTTGAGTTGGGCAATTTTATACATCAAAATGAAGAATTATTTGAACTTGGTTAATATTTCAGACATTAACCTACATCTGGGAACTTTAAAAAGTGAAGTTGGTGTATCAACTACAATAAAGAGAAGCAATAAAGAAAACACTAGAGTGGGAAAATGGGAGTTTGGTCCATCATACACAACAATTTAGTGCATGTCGTATGCAATGGTGGTGCATGGTACACAAAATTCTAGTTAGTGCTACAAAAATATCTTGATGCATGCGACACATGGAAAAGACGAGCGGAACGTAAAGCCTTTTTCACTTCTTTGTTCCTGACATGAAGCATCCATATATTCGATAAGTGGACATATGTGTCAAAATTTATGCCCAATAGCTGCTTATTTACCTCCTATGAAATCATGTTCCACCTAGGAAACATACGTAAGCATCATTGATTGATAATAATCTCCAAAAATATATGCTCATAGTTATTGTCCAATGAACTTATAAAAAAGAAGTATAAATTTTCATAATACTCTCTCATTTATGGATATAATGCAAGCCTCACAATAATGCCATGTAATAAGATTAGACCCTAGATTAGGATATGACACTTGGGAATCCCCTGAAATCCTTGTAGAATAATCATTTTCCATGTATGACTCCTCATTGATTTCATTTATTTACTATATGAGTCTATGGAGAGGAAAAGTCAAGCTTGGTGAAGGGAAAGAATAATATGATGAAGCAAACAATGCAACACGAGCTAGAGAATAAATGAGAAGAAATTAGAGGGATGGAGAGTTTGGTGATACAAAACTTGCAAGAGAGATTGTCTCATAATCCAGTAGGGTTTTAAAATCATCTCTATTCATGGTGTGCAGATATTCAAGTATTACAATTAGTCAACTAAAGTTCTTGATGTCAGTAATTAAGTAGGAATGTAATGATGTTTGTCATTTTCTATTAGGAATATCAAAATGGCTTGGCAGTGGGTGTGTCCAATAAACATTATGTCATAAATATCCTATGAGGATAAGGGTAGATGTTTATATCAAATGTTTTTAGTAGTTATTACAAAACTTGGTTATAAGATACATCGTATGTTGGTTAGTAGTAGTGATGGAATGTGGTTATTAGATCATATTATGTTGGTTTGTTGGTCCAATAAAAACTAGTAAAGTGTAGAAATGAAATCCAATTAGTTTTTTCAAATAAATGTTGGTTAGTTGAGCCAACAAAAACTTGTTAGATGTATAAACAAAGGTAGCATAGATGTACAGATGAAAACTGGTTATATGTACCCATGAAATCTAGGCAGTGAGTCCATTGAGTGGTTGTGATTTAGAAATTGGTGAATATTCATTATACAGATTTATTTACATAAAAAGTTGTTCTTAAAAGAGAAGTTACACAAACCCCATCCTTTCAAACAACTACTTCCTCACTTCATTGTGGTAAATCGTCACAAGTAAGGACACCACTTTCCTTCTTTACTCCCTCATATACCTTCAAATGAGGCCATTTGTGATAATATTTGGTTGAAATCCCTCGATCCAAGTGTTCCATATTTAGCAGTAGGAAGACATTGTAGTTTTCAACATTGAGTTGGACTGGTACCTCTCAAACCTCCTAATGTCAATCATCCTAGGAAGTAACCCTCTTGGAAGCCCTAAGATGTAGCTTCATAGAAAACATCATGTAATTCCCAAAATCATGGTCACCGAAACCAAATATTTACTGGCAATGGATACTATTAAGGGAGAGATACATCCTACGAGGAAAGTTAATGCAAAAATAGAAATCATGATTTGATTACAAACGGGAATCATGTATTGCATGGGATAATGTAACAATAGATAGAAGTTTATGAAGTGTAAAGATAAACTTTGAAATACATTACAGTTAGGAACTTTTCTCTCTTTAGGAACGATGGTCTCTGGCGAATGTGAACATGAAAAGGAAGGAGATCGTGATGACGCGACTACTACTAGGGATAGGAAGAGCATTGAGCAGGCGACTTCTTCACATCTCCAACCTAGTTCTTTGGTTGATCTCTTTCATAAGAAGGTTCAAGGTGGCACATGTTTAGAGAAAATTGAAATCGAAGTTAAGGACAGAACACTCATTTATCCTAAAGAGGAAGCTCTAAAGAATTTATAGTGGGATTCAGACCTCATCTCCTTACATTGGAGAGATATCTCTCGTAGATATGGATTTGCAAAGAGAGTTTGGAGGTGATGAATCTGGGAAGGGCTTTCTTCTTTATTCGGTTCACAGATCAAGAGGATTTGGACTCAGTTCTAGATAGCGAAACTTACTTTGTCAAGGACAATCCAATGGTTCCACTGAAGTGGCAACCGAGGCAAGTTCTAACCAAATTGAAGATGGCTGAAGTTCCGATGTGGATTTGAATACACGAGTTACCATTGAAACTATGGGATAAGAACATGTTCGAGAGGATAGGGTCATTCCTGGGGAATCTATTGACAATTGATAGACACACTCATGATTTTAAGAAATTAGAATTTGCGAGAATGCAGGTGTTGATGCCTGCAGCCTTGCCACTCTTTAGGTGTAGCGAGTGAAGATGGTGATCCTCTAAAGATATGGCTTGAGAATGAATGGAGGCATGAGCCTTTCCATGTGTGTAATCTATTTGGCCAAGACAACTGTAAGAGAGAGGAAATCTCAAAATCCAAGAAGGTATGGGTGATTATGAAACATGTAATCATTTCTACTGATAAGGTAAATGAACAAATGGATGACTCAAGTGTGATGAAAGATGTTTCTGGCTTCAGGCTTTATGTTGATAAAGTGATTAATGTTGAAAACACGAAGGAGGATTCTAAGAAGGAGGTTTTTTCATGATACTAATGAGTCATTTGACTCTATCTCTGTTGAATTGGATGACTCGGTTGATTCAGGGAGTGTTCTCAATCTGATTAACCCCCCCCCCAACTCTTCTTATTCCACTATAGTGGCTAGAGCTAATAAGGAGTCTAATTCTTTCAATGTGTCGAGAAAATCAACAACAATAGAGAATAGGAATCTCATTCCTATCTATAACTCTCCAGATTTGGGTTCTCTTAGCAATAGATTTAAAAACTTGGTCGAGGATTAGGAAGATTATGGAGAGGAGGATTCTCTGAGGGGAACCAAAACCAGGTGAAGTATTGGTTAAAATGGTTCAAATGGTTGACATGGACCTTATTATCTTGTCTTGATATGTTATAAGGCTTCATATTAAGGCGCCTAAAATGCAGGAAGAAATAAAAAGAATAAATCCCCATCTAGTGATCCTAAATGAAACCAAAGAGAGAGCAAGGAAGATTTATAAGCTCATGAATAAGTTTTTCTCTGACTATCTTTGAATCTCAAAACATACATCCTGAACACACTCAAAAGTTATGCTCAAACAGGTGTAAAATTCTCAAATCTTATATAATGGTATGCAAAAGACCAAGTATAGTAGCGGAATAAAAGTTTCATGACTATAATCAATTTTATAAAAGTACATCATCATCTTCCTTAAAGGGTTTACATGGATATTACAACATAAGGATCTAGTATAGGGAAATCTAAACCATATCAAGTTTGTCTTCAAGCATCAACATCCTTAAGATAGGTCCATGTCAGCATGCCATGTCCTCCATTTCCTACATTTGGGGTTGGAAGCATACCCCAACAAGAGGAGAAAAATAGATGACATCAACAAAAAGGTTGGTATGTGCATACTAAAATAGAATTAAGCAATATATGGGGTAAATGGACATCAAGTAAAGAACTATTCCCATAAAAGAGTAAAGGACCACACATGTGGATATCAAGAGAAATGAATTGCAAACATATGATAACAAAAGAACACTTGACATATATAATAAAAAAAAATTATGCCACATTAATCAAGAATTAGGGCACCTAACCCATCAATAATAATCATCAACATGCATGCATGTGAGATAAGCATAGAACTAAGACCATATAAAGACAATGGCGGCCATGCCTCATAAACTTGAAACCTGATAGAGAATGATGTACTGCCAGACTCCTAATATATAAAGTGTGGGCCAAGCCTCATAAACTTGAAACCCGGGTATGGGTACATAACCTCCATCCAAAAAATATAATAAGGGCACACAACCCAAAAATCAAATTAATTACAATACTCTACGGATACTAAATCACATAACATGCTTAATGTAGAGGCAAGTATAAAGTATAGTCATAATAAACAAAATTGTCATCACATAAATGGACAATATAAACATCCACCAAATAAGTGGCAAAAATTAAGGTTTATATTCAAGAATAAAAACATAAGTTGGAGTAAAAAAATCCAATCAAATAGGATGATAAAAATATTAGAGTAAACATAAAGTATTTCACATGAAATCATGTTCTCAAAAGAAAGAGATATTGTGTAGGCTATTGTCCATAGGACCAAGAGAAAGATGAAAATAGGTTATTGATCAATAGGAATAATAGGGGATGCAAACATACCTCAAGAATCTAAATAGTCCAAAATCAATCCTCGACACAAGCCTAGGACTTTGAGATTATATTTTCTTGATTTCAAACATATTTTACTTTATTTTTTGACTTATAAACTATTAGTAATGAATTTTACAAATTATAATCATATAGGAAAACCCAGTAAAATTCATATATCAATTAGTTTATAATTAGTCAATAAAACTGATATCATTAGATAAATAATCTTTTTCTGAATCCAATGACCATTTATTTGTATTTTTGGATAAACAATGAATTAGTTATTAATTTTACAAATTTGACCAATCACAAAAATCGAAAAAGATAATTAAGTAAAAAATCTACAAGAGAGGAAGAGAGAGAGGGAGAGGGCACACCCAATGAGTTGTCCCAATCAGCACTAGACAACTCATCTAGCCCCACAGACAACCTGGCATCACAACTCAGAGACAAAGGAAAATAATTGGACGTGAAATGACCATAATACCCTTGGAAAAAAATCAAAACAAGAAAGGAGAAAAGAGGGGTAAAGTTGAGAAAATATGTTGGGGACTCATCCCCTTCACACAGACATGCCATGGTTCCAAGCAGCAAGCTAATGCTTGCTAGAAATGAGGCAATTTTGTGAAACTTGACGATTCGACAAATCAAGAGTAGAGAAAGGAAGAGAAGAAGGTGATGAACTCACCGACACACTCAATTGGTGTGTTAGTTCCACCAAGAATCCCATAATGATGCCACAATCCTAGAATAGAAACTAGGATGTCAACCACCAACCCAATAGTGTGTGAAGGAATCGAGATGAGATGAGAGTTGCTTTGGAGCCGAGGATGGTTGGGGTAGTGCTATATATAGGTGGGGTTTGATTTAGGGCATATGTGACAATCGACCGAGAAGCTTGATGCCCATGTTTTGGGTTTTTCTCAAATTCATGAAGAAACCACATGAGTGATGGCTCGAAAGAAGCAAAAAACAATTTGAAAACTTTTGGTGAATGAATCATTAGAAAAGATTGAGTATCGAGTGAGAACATCCCAAAATACCAGGCTGCCTATGGACACTTGTTACCTTCATGGGTTGCAAGGTAGGTGATGACCTGTGGGCCCGTCCAATCAAATATTTGATGGTTGAGATGCAATGTCAAATTGAAAAATAAAAATAATGGCGCGGCATTTAATGTGATTGCCAAATCCGAATAGGACTAAAGTGCAATATTAAATTATTTAACTTTTTCTCTTTCTTCAGTTGAGGGTGCAAATGAACTCCAAAAATAATGAAATTTGTCATCTAGCCTAATCTAAGCATTTAGAATCTGAATATGGCATTAGTTTTCATTTTTGGGGACTCTAGTTGTTTTATTTAATTATTTGAAAGTAATTCACATTTTCTCTTTCCCATCACAATAGAGACATCTAGAAACCATCAATTATTGTGAAACTTCACCCACAAGCAAACTAAAACATATGGAACATGAATTTTCCTTCAATTTTATCCCTTAGTATTATATAATACATTATTTAATACTTTAACCTTTATTTACACTCTTCTAAACACATTAGAACATTAAAGATTGTCCAAATTAGTTGAAAATTCACACATAGCCTTATTTTAACTTGTAGATTTCGAATATAAAATTAGTTTTCTCTTTTGGAGTGAGTAAATTTTTTATTTCATATTTTGAGGAAAACTCACCTTTTCTTTTCTAAATAAAATAGATATTATTATTATCCCAAAACTTTGAAACTTGGCCTCCAAGCCAAAACATATCCAAAGAAAATGAATCAAAAGTTATTCTTATGTAATTAGTCTTCATTTTATGAGTTTTACATAATTAACATTTGTGGCCCATTATTAACTTAGTTAACATATTATTTCATCATCATTATTATCATTGTTCCAACTATGTCCCATATCTTCACATTACAACCAAAAAGGTTTACATATTATTATTGGGAACGAAAGTCTTTATGTTTATTATACAACTCAATAAATTCATCAATTCCTTATTTATTTTAATTATGTATCAATATTCTCAATTATATATATATATGGACACCTAGTTCTTCTATGCATATTATTTCTCTTAAGATCATACCTTAATCAACATTATCTTATGTGACATATTTTGTTGGTCTATAGATTATTATTATGAGAGCATTAAGTCATCATTATTTTCATGCATATATATGAGGGTGATTTAATCATATATTAACATATTAGGGTTACAACTAATTACTATTAGGTATATCTTCATCCTTCTTTAGATAAATCCAAAGAACTAAATTTTCTATCCTTCAAGGCATAAGATCGGGGTCAAGAGGCTAGGTTTCAATTCATTACAACACTCCACCACTTAAAAAGATTTCATCCTTGAAATTTAATCGTTCATGCATCATCAACCAAATACTCTCCATCCCTTAAAAGGTTTTACCTATTAAGCCCAGCTAAACAAAATCTAGGTACTATGGTTTCTTAAAAGGATTTCAACCTTGAAATCTAATCATTCATACTTCATCAATCAACTACTCTCAACCCCTTAAAAAGTTTTACCTAATTAGCCCAACTAAACAACATCTAGGTATTATGGTTTCTTTGGCATGTTTTTAGTTGTGGATATTTTAGGGGTTTAAGTTGTCCATGTATCCAACTAAAAAGTCATAACCAACTAGGGTTGAGCTTTAGGTTCTTGTGTCTCTAACCTAACAACCCTAAGATTCATATTGTCAAACCAAAAAGCCATAAGGTATAAAGGGTTGGGCCACTACACCTCCATATTATTCCATGTGTCCCTAGTCACTTCTTCATAGAGAAAACTAGGGTTTAGGGTATCCATGTTGAAGTAGTTCTAGGGCCTCACTATCCATACTTCAGACATCCCTTATTTGTGACTTGGTTTAATAAAAATTCAAAAAAATGTCTAGAGAAAACTTTTTTGTACACATAATAGTATAATGAAAATAATTTTGATGATGAAAAACTTTGCAATATAAAACAAACATGGTTTCCAAAAATTTATTCGGGAACCAAGTCACAATTTTTCCATAATAAGATCTCATTATCCTACCAGTACCTATCCTCATAACATGACTGTATCCTCAAACCAATGCCTCATAACATCCAAAGATACATGCCACCACTATGGTAGGGTAAGATCACGTAAAACCTTATCATTAGGATTTACTAAACATGGTTCTAATGAGTAACTCATATTATTCCAAATCATCTTTTCATCATCTCATGAAAAAAAGGTCAAATATAGGGAAAATATATCACCTAAAGGGTGATGCATGGTAAAAGTTCTAATTAGGGAGACAAAATTGAAATAGTTAGATTCCGACTACCATGGGCTCTGATATCATGTTGCACTGAGTGGGACCCAGAGGGGATCCACTCCCTACTAAAATTTGAAGAATAAAACATCCATTCTGAACAAACTCAAAAGGTATATTGGAATAGGTGTAAAATTTTCAAATCTTATATAATGGTATACAAAAGACCAAGTATAGCAGCGGAATAAAAGTTTCATGACTATAATCAATTTTATAGAAGTACATCATCATCTCCCATAAAGGGTTTACATCGATATTACAACATAAGGATCTAGTAGAGGAAAATCTAAACCATATCAAGTTTGTCTCCAAGCATTGACATCCTTAAGTTAGGTCCATGTTAGCATGCCATGTCCTCAATGTCCTACATCTGGGATTAGAAACATACCCCAACAAGAAGAGATAAATAGATGACATCAGCAAAAAGGTTGGTATGTGTATATTAAAAAAGAATTGAGCAATAAATGGGGTGCAAAGACATCAAGTAAAGAGCTCTTCCCATAGAAGATTAAAGCACCACCCAAGTGGGTATCAAGAGAAATGAATTGCACACATATGATAACAAAAGAATACTTGCCATACATAAAACAATAAAATTTGTGCCACTTAAGCACATATAAAAAATTAGGGCACATAACCCATGAATAATAATCATCAACCTGCATGCATGTGAGATAATCATAGAACTAGAACAATATAAAGACAATGGTTGCCAATCATCATAAACTTAAAACCTGATAGAAAATGACGTACTGCCAGACTCCCGATATATAAAGTGTGGTCCAAGCCTCATAAAGTTAAAACCCAGGTATGGGGCACATATCCTCCATCCCAAAAATAAAATAAGTGCACATAACCCAAAAACCAAAGAAAACACACTACTCTAGAGCTATGAATTCACAAAATATGATTAATGTAGAGACAAGTATAAAGTATAGTAAGAATAAACAAGATTGCCAACACATAAATTGTAACGTCCCAGATTTTTGCCTCCACAATTAACTCTTAATCGTGGAGATTAAAACCCGAGGGCGTTATGGAAGAAGCATCAAGCAATAGATAGCAACCACAAAACTTTATTACATATTCAAAAATTTGTATTACATGACATGGGTTACAATAATGTTTCAAATATTCCATTCACTTGAATAACATTTAAACATTTGAACATCAACTAAGCATTTGATCATTTAGCCTGATGCTGCTCCCGCCAGGATCTAGTCAGAAAAGCCACACGATGAAACTTGAGGTCTTCTTTAACCTACGGTGGGAAGGGAATAAGAACCGTAGCAAGAGGAGTTAGACAAATGTCTAAGTATGGAGAGGCATAAAAATATAAGCAGATCATATGAATACTGAAACAATTGAGAAACATGAGACAAAAGTTTATACATTGAAAAGACATAAAAGTTGAGAATATGGTATAAAGTTGAAACATGTAATATTGAAGTAAAACACATAATAAGAGAGCAAATAACATATCAATTATTTTATTGTATCATTCCCCACTCAGTCCAGAGGGATTGTTAACCAACCCTAGATCCAGCTTGTGGCCTGCAACCACAGCTAAGGTCACAAAGACCATAAGTAACAACAATGTATATATTCACTTCACACACCGTCGTTAAACATATCGCATAGATACCGACGTTAAACATGTGCTAATTCTACCCTTACAACTTCCTCTGTCCCACCGTTGCACACCACTGGTGTGGTTTGTAGGCCCCTGATTCGATGCCTACTCAAAGGGTAGTCCTGCAGCCCGTGCTCTGCCCTCGAGGTGGGGTCAGTTTCTAACCATATCTCTCCATGGTCTGGCGGCCTAGTGCAGGTGCCGTCACCTCAGCGGTTGTTATACACAACCTTTGATGATTTTATCTCACAGACCAGCAGTACTTTGGCTGTCCTCAAGGTGGGGTAGGTGTAAGGGATAGGCTATTCCTTCTCCCTTATCCATCCCAAGGATACGATCCGGATCCAAACATAACATAACATGTAACATAGCTTATCAATCTCGATCTTCCGGTCCTCACCGGCTCTGGGATTGTGAAATAAACTCTTCAGTGGTGGAATCTCAACAATAATTATCACAATTTTATTATACCAGGAGAAATTCATCGAGCATCGCAATTCATGAGTATAATCTCATCATTTTAACCTTTTCATCATTTTCTCAAATATAATCAATTTAATCATACTGAAAACATTGTATAAAAAGACAAGACTCGTTGAAATCCAAGTAGATGAAGATACAAGGAATAAGTGAATATGTCTTGACTCTCACATTTCACAAATAATCATTTCAATTGAAACAATCGTAACATTGATTCTCATGATATCATATTCATCGAGAGTCCATTTAGACACAACCACTTGTTAGAATAGATAATTGCTTCTTGAGGTTGACTTAGTAATATAACGAATTCCAATCGAGTATTTAACTTTAAAGACATATAATCAAATTCTATAAGAGGACATTGAAGACCTTAATGTTGCATTATAAATATATGATACTTAATTGTATATAATTTTTATGAAAGAAAGATCGAGTATAAAGGAAAAGGGTGAATAGATATGAAAGCTCTGACATGTGGACTAATCAACTCTTTAATTATATTGTAATATTACGTTAATGATATTAATTGATTGTACATGATAATCGTCTTAGGGAAGGCTCATAAATGGGAGGTGATGACTCAGCAAATGATACTCCATACCTTGTCTTTGTGGAAGTTGTTGGCATATGCATGGTTGTTTTCCTATCTTATTTTCTTGGCATGTCTGGTTATTCTCCATTGTACCCATTGCGTATCCTCATGGAAGTTGTTTCTTCATGATTGACGATGTTTCAGCATTGGGTGATAAATGTGTTAGAGACTAGATCAGTGGTAAGATTGTGCTTTATTTGGTAGGAAGGCTACAACACTCCTCTGGTCGTCACTTGGACAGACTGGGATGGGTGAATCATAGTGGCAACAGAATGAGGGAGAGGCAGAGGAGGTATACGAGTTGTGTATGGGGATGAGAATGAAGGAGATAGAAGAGGTCGAGGATACATCGATGGTTTTAGTGGTGAGAATGACTCGTTACTAGCTCGGTTGGCATTTATATAGACGAGTGGTGATGGTTTTGATGAGGTTTGAGGTGGTATGGTGAATTGAGATGAGGATGAAGAGGCATGGACTGCAATCTGTATTGTGTACTATTTAATGAACATAGGAGTTTGTGACAGTGATAGGATACTTGCTGGATGTTTATTGGCTCAGATGAGAGGTGGTACTTGTAGCCCTTGATTTGATGAATCGATCCATCGAATTTCGTGGACTGAGGTTTCCCGGTGTAGCTGGGATGGGCGGCCGAACACACCATCTTGTTCATACAACTCAGCTCTGCCATTGATACAAACAGAGATGGAGGACATCTTGTCAAGGCATATTTTGCCTACCTACGAGGTATACAATGTCTAGAAAGTCCACATGAACTTGCTCGTTAAGTTTTGTGGTAAGAGAAACTTTGTAGCCACCGCAGTCGATTGCCAATGGTTTGATAGACACTGTAGGCGTCGACCTTTTGAGAAGGAAAGTTGCATGCTGATTGGAGGTTAGAGGAGGTGAAGCCGTCTGGTTGGCTCCGGCTGGTTGCAGTGGTGCAGGAACAGGTCTTCCTGTGGCCCGTTGAGGTTGGCGTTGCATTTTCTTTCTGCGGCCGCCGCCATCGCCGGTTATGGGAGCGTTCGGGTCACAGCCATAATACTAGCGAGAAGGAGGAAGAGGGGAGAGGGTAGAGTCCAAAGAAAGTGATGATATATGTGGGTCCCGAATGATGTAAGGTATACTTGCCAATAGTAGAGACTAGAGAGTCGTGGGGTGAGTCGGAGAATTGCGACTAGGGAAAAAAATAAAGCACGGGGAGCGGCAAGGTGAGGAGACTACATGAGGGAGAGGAAGAGTTGATCGAGAGAAACGGATAAGTAGGGTTGGTTGGGGAGTTATTAGGAGGAGCCAATCACATGAAGAGAGATAGGGGGTGGAGGGAGCGAGAGTTAAGGAGGAAAACGAAGGAAAGTAGAGCGGGCCCAAAAAGATAATAAAATAAAAACAAGCGGAAGTATAAAGGGTGAGGGAGCATACTTAACCGTTCTTTGACCAAATACGAATTATGGCAGTATTATTAATTATTAGCTTTTTGTATTCCATTTTAAGATATATTTCTGGTTTGAAACAAGGATATTTATTATATTCGAAACATCTCTTATCTTAGCTATGATTTTCAATACATCCAATTAAAATCATGCCTATTGAATTTATTTTTTATTTTCTCTTTTTTTCAAACCACTTCTTTCCGAAACATAACTCATTTAGTACATTTTCCTTTCTTTTTGGATACTACTTCATATCCCTCTGGTTAGTATTATTTGTTATTTTATTAATTAACCTTGGTCATCTTAATTTTCCTTTTATCTTTGACCCGGGAAGGCTTTTCATTATGATATTATAATTTTCTTAATGTACCATTTAAATTTTTTTATGACTACATATTGATTCATTTATACTTGAAAATTATTTATTGGCTAGTTATCTTTCCAATAGGAATAGCATATAGTAGTACATTACCTTTATTAAATTACCTTCCACTTTATACATTGCAATATTCACTTAGGCCAGAGTTATTTTTTCTCCTTTCTTTTAGATCTTTCTATTTGCATTTACGTCAACCGTAATAATTGTTTTCTTTACTTATGTTACATATTTATATGAAACATATTACATGTGAATTATTTTCCAAACATTTAAAATCTATTGTAATATCTAAAATTTTGATCAGTTTGATTTTTTTTCTTCCAAACTGATATTGAAATTTTCATCATTAGTTGTAATTACAGGTCGATTTGGATTTTGTTTTTAATTAACTCTTACTAAAAATTACAAGTTGTTACATCATTAACCCCTAACAAAAATTTTCGTCCTTGAAAATTAAATAAAACACCAACATGTAACCAACTAAATATTCATGGATGTCTTTTTTTTATGCAAAATTGTAATCATAGATCATGATTTTTTTTCTCAACAAGAAACCTTTTCTTTAGTAGTAAATCGTATCACAAATTTTTTTTAATTTCTAAATTGACACAAGAAAAACTGTCACAACTTTATCGAATCTTCCAAAAAGGAAAGGGACTACATATTCAAAATTGCCAAAATCTTTAAATTTGGAGTTCTAATGCATGTATAGTGTTAGTAAATATGATGCATTTATAATTACATATGGATGGAAAATTAAGTTTGGTAAAGGAACATGCACTTCCCTGATCTTTAAGATTTTAATTTTTATATTCCTTTCTAAATAACCCACTACTCATATTATTACTACACAAGATACCTATTTCATTCCTTCTTCCTAAACTAAATAATACATGTTTTAGGAATTTATAACAGTGAGATTTTTTTTTCCTTTCCTTCATTATAATTTTTTTGTGTGTGTGTGTTGAACTTGATAGTAAACAAGATCTATTCAGGATTGAGCATAGAAGTAAAGTTTGGTAAATTGTAAGTGATGGATAGTACAAAATAGTAGATATTTAATGATATATTGACTTAGTCATCGGATTTTCGTCACCTAAAATGTAACTCTTTTTTTTATCTATCTCTCATCTTAAGTGCAATGTTATATATGATATTACATTATCTCATTTAAGTATTCTTATCTACTTATAAAATAGTATGCCACACCATTTCTATTTTTTTTTGTCCTTCTAGTTCCATGTTCAAAACATCCTACTAATATAACAATTTACCTGAGTTGTTTCAATTTTAAGTCTCATTCGACTCTTTTTTTTTCTTTCTAAAACTTTTTTTTAACGCCCACAATAATAAACTATGATGTGCCACTTAGTATAAAACTTCAATTAAGTCGTTATTCATTCTATTCTATCACTTGAATACTTGGTCAGAGCATCCAAGGTTTAGAGTAGATGAGCACTCTAGCTTGATATTAACTTATTGAGGTGACCAAACACTTGACCAAGGTATTTGAGAACAACAATGAGTTATATCAAACACGTTTTCTACATATATCTTCCCAATTCCATTATAATTCTCTTTCTAAGATTCAACTATTATATTCCTGTAAACTTTGTATTCTATACGTAGATGACATCTGAGGACTAATCAAAATTACATATATGATAGATATATCCCACATATTATATCCCTCTATAGATATCTAATCCAAAACTAATTCCTCATTTATCTTGTCCTAATATATTATGTGGGTTTATTTTTTTTTTTTTGATGTTTTCATAGTGTGGTTTTCTAACCATGCTCTGATACCACCTGTAACGTCCCAGATTTTTGCCTCCACAATTAACTCTTAATCGTGGAGATTAAAACCCGAGGGCGTTATGGAAGAAGCATCAAGCAACAGATAGCAACCACAAAACTTTATTACATATTCAAAAATTTGTATTACATGACATGGGTTACAATAATGTTTCAAATATTCCATTCACTTGAATAACATTTAAACATTTGAACATCAACTAAGCATTTGATCATTTAGCCTGATGCTGCTCCCGCCAGGATCTAGTCAAAAAAGCCACACGATGAAACTTGAGGTCTTCTTTAACCTACGGTGGGAAGGGAATAAGAACTGTAGCAAGAGGAGTTAGACAAATGTCTAAGTATGGAGAGGCATAAAAATATAAGCAGATCATATGAATACTGAAACAATTGAGAAACATGAGACAAAAGTTTATACATTGAAAAGACATAAAAGTTGAGAATATGGTATAAAGTTGAAACATGTAATATTGAAGTAAAACACATAATAAGAGAGCAAATAACATATCAATTATTTTATTGTATCATTCCCCACCCAGTCCAGAGGGATTGTTAACCAACCCTAGATCCAGCTTGTGGCCTGCAACCACAGCTAAGGTCACAAAGACCATAAGTAACAACAATGTATATATTCACTTCGCACAACGTCGTTAAACATATCGCATAGATACCGACGTTAAACATGTGCTAATTCTACCCTTACAGCTTCCTCTGTCCCACCGCTGCACACCACTGGTGTGGTTTGTAGGCCCTTGATTCGATGCCTACTCAAAGGGTAGTCCTGCAGCCCGTGCTCTGCCCTCGAGGTGGGGTCGGTTTCTAACCATATCTCTCCATGGTCTGGCGGCCTAGTGCAGGTGTCGTCACCTCAACGGTTGTTATACACAACCTTTGATGATTTTATCTCACAGACCAGCAGTACTTTGGCTGCCCTCAAGGTGGGGTAGGTGTAAGGGATAGGCTATTCCTTCTCCCTTATCCATCCCAAGGATACGATCCGGATCCAAACATAACATGTAACATAGCTTATCAATCTCGATCTTCTGGTCCTCACCGACTCTGGGACTGTGAAATAAACTCTTCAGTGGTGGAATCTCAACAATAATTATCACAATTTTATTATACCAGGAGAAATTCATCGAGCATCGCAATTCATGAGTATAATCTCATCATTTTAACCTTTTCATCATTTTCTCAAATATAATCAATTTAAGCATACTAAAAACATTGTATAAAAAGACAAGACACATTGAAAGCCAAGTAGATGAAGATACAAGGAATAAGTGAATATGTCTTGACTCTCACATTTTACAAATAATCATTTCAATTGAAACAATAGTAACATTGATTCTCATGATATCATATTCATCGAGAGTCCATTTAGACACAACCACTTGTTATAATAGATAATTTCTTCTTGAGGTTGACTTAGTAATATAGCGAATTCCAATCGAGTATTTAACTTTAAAGACATATAATCAAATTCTATAAGAGGACATTGAAGACCTTAATGTTGCATTATAAATATATGATACTTAATTGTATATAATTTTTATGAAAGAAAGATCGAGTATAAAGGAAAAGGGTGAATAGATATGAAAGCTCTGACATGTGGACTAATCAACTCTTTAATTATATTGTAATATTACGTTAATGATATTAATAGATTGTACATGATAATCGTCTTAGGGAAGGCTCATAAATGGGAGGTGATGACTTAGCAAATGATACTCCATACCTAGTCTTGGTGGAAGTTGTTGGCATATGCATGGTTGTTTTCCTATCTTATTTTCTTGGCATGTCTGGTTATTCTCCATTGTACCCATTGCGTATCCTCATGGAAGTTGTTTCTTCATGATTGACGATGTTTCAGCATTGGGTGATAAATGTGTTGGAGACTAGATCAGTTGTAAGATTGTGCTTTATTTGGTAGGAAGGCTACAACACTCCTCTGGTCGTCACTTGGACAGACTGGGATGGGTGAATCATAGTGGCAACAGAATGAGGGAGAGGTAGAGGAGGTATACGAGTTGTGTATGGGGATGAGAATGAAGGAGATAGAAGAGGTCGAGGATACATCGATGGTTTTAGTGGTGAGAATGACTCGTTACTAGCTCGGTTGGCATTTATATAGACGAGTGGTGATGGTTTTGATGAGGTTTGAGGTGGTATGGTGAATTGAGATGAGGATGAAGAGGCATGGACTGCAATCTGTATTGTGTACTATTTAATGAACATAGGAGTTTGTGACAGTGATAGGATACCTGCTGGATGTTTATTGGCTCAGATGAGAGGTGGTACTTGTAGCCCTTGATTTGATGAATCGATCCATCGAATTTCGTGGACTGAGGTTTCCCGGTGTAGCTGGGATGGGCGGCCGAACACACCATCTTGTTCATACAGCTCAGCTCTGCCATTGATACAAACAGAGATGGAGGACATCTTGTCAAGGCATATTTTGCCTACCTACGAGATATACAATGTCTAGAAAGTCCACATGAACTTGCTCGTTAAGTTTTGTGGTAAGAGAAACTTTGTAGCCACCGCAGTCGATTGCCAATGGTTTGATAGACACTGTAGGCGTCGACCTTTTGAGAAGGAAAGTTGCATGCTGATTGGAGGTTAGAGGAGGTGAAGCCGTCTGGTTGGCTCCGGCTGGCTCCGGCTGGTTGCAGTGGTGCAGGAACAGGTCTTCCTGTGGCCCGTTGAGGTTGGCGTTGCATTTTCTTTCTGCGGCCGCCGCCATCGCCGGTTATGGGAGAGTTCGGGTCACAGCCATAATACTAGCGAGAAGGAGGAAGAGGGGAGAGGGTAGAGTCCAAAGAAAGTGATGATATATGTGGGTCCCGAATGATGTAAGGTACACTTGCCAATAGTAGAGACTAGAGAGTCGTGGGGTGAGTCGGAGAATTGCGACTAGGGAAAAAAATAAAGCACGTGGAGCGGCAAGGTGAGGAGACTACGTGAGGGAGAGGAAGAGTTGATCGAGAGAAACGGATAAGTAGGGTTGGTTGGGGAGTTAGCCAATCACATGAAGAGAGATAGGGGGTGGAGGGAGCGAGAGTTAAGGAGGAAAACGAAGGAAAGTAGAGTGGGCCCAAAAAGATAATAAAATAAAAACAAGCGGAAGTATAAAGGGTGAGGGAGCATACTTAACCGTTCTTTGACCAAATACGAATTATGGCAGTATTATTAATTATTAGCTTTTTGTATTCCATTTTAAGATATATTTCTGGTTTGAAACAAGGATATTTATTATATTCGAAACATCTCTTATCTTAGCTATGATTTTCAATACATCCAATTAAAATCATGCCTATTGAATTTATTTTTTATTTTCTCTTTTTTTCAAACCACTTCTTTCCGAAACATAACTTCATTTAGTACATTTTCCTTTCTTTTTGGATACTAGTTCATATCCCTCTGGTTAGTATTATTTGTTATTTTATTAATTAACTTTGGTCATCTTAATTTTCCTTTTATTTTTGACCCGGGAAGGCTTTTCATTATGATATTATAATTTTCTTAATGTACCATTTAAATTTTTTTATGACTACTTATTGATTCATTTATACTTGAAAATTATTTATTGGCTAGTTATCTTTCAAATAGGAATATCATATAATAGTCCATTACCTTTATTAAATTACCTTCCACTTTATACATTGCAATATTCACTTAGGCCAGAGTTAGTTTTTCTCCTTTCTTTTAGATCTTTCTATTTGCATTTACGTCAACCGTAATAATTGTTTCCTTTACTTATGTTACATATTTATATGAAACATATTACATGTGAATTATTTTCCAAACATTTAAAATTTATTGTAATATCTGAAATTTTGATCAGTTTGATTTTTTTCTTCTTCCAAACTGATATTGAAATTTTCATCATTAGTTGTAATTACAGGTCGGTTTGGATTTTGTTTTTAATTAACTCTTACTAAAAATTACAAGTTGTTACATAAATGGACAATATAAACATCCACCATATAATTGGAAACATAATATGGAGTTAAAATAAAGTCCAATCAAATAGTATGATAAAAAGATCAGAGTAAACATAAATATTTCACATGAAATTCTGTTCTCAAAAGAAAGAGATATTGTTTAGGCTATTGTTCATAGGACCAAGAGGAAGATGAAAATAGGTTATTGCTCAATAGGAATAATAGGGGATGCAAACATACCTCATTTAAGAATCTAAATAGTCAAAAGTTTGTCCTAGACCCAAGCCTAGATCACCAAAGCACCTATGATGCATATATGTAGAATTAGGGTTAGGGTTATATTAATTATTCAAAACCCTAAAATCACCTTTTTATTATCTGTGAATTAGGTTATCTGAACCATGCCATATTTTATATTATATTTTTCTTATTTCAAAACATATATTACTTTATTTTTCTGACTTATAAATTATTAGTTATGAATTTTATAAATTATGATCAATTAGGAAAATTCATATATAAATGAATTTGGAATTAGGTGATAAAGCTGATACCATTAGATATATAATATTTTTCTAAATGAAACAAATATTTATTTGCAATTTTTGAATAAATAGTGAATTAATTATTAATTATACAAATCTGACCAACCACTAAAAACAAAAAATCCAAATAAGTAGAAAATCCACAAGAGAGGAAGAGAGAGGGAGAGAGAGAGGGTGCAAGTGCTGAGTTGGCCCAATTAGTGCTGGCCAACTCGGTCGACCCCACAGACAACCTGGCATCAGAACTCAGAGCCAAAACAAAATAATTGGGTGTGAAATGACCATAATACCCCTGGAAAAAAATCAAAACAAGAAAGGACAAAAGAGGGGTAAGTCAAGAAAATACATTGGGGATTCATCCCTTCACACAGAACTATCATGGTGCTGAGCAGCAAGCTGATGCTTGCTAGAAATTGGGCAATTATGCAAAACTTGATGATTTGACAAATCAAGATCAGAGAAAGGAAGAGAAGAAGGTGACGAACTCACTGACAAACTCAGTTGGTGTGTTGGTTCTACAAAGATCCCCAAAACGATACTTCAATCCTAGAGTAGAAAATAGGATGTTGACGGTCAACCCAGTGGTGTGCGGAGGAATTGAGATGAGAGGAGAGTTTCTCTAGAGCCGAGGATGACTGGGGTGGTGCTATATATAGGCAGGGGTTTGATTTAGGGCATATATGCCAATTGGATGAGAAGTTTGGTGCCCATGTTTTGGGATTTTTTTGAATCCATGACGAAATCACACCAGTGATGGCTCAAAAGATGCGGAAAATAATTTGGAAACTTTTGGCAAAAGAATCATGAGAAAAGATTGAGTATCGAGTGAGAAAATCCTAAAATATTAGGTTGTCAATCGTCACTTGTTACCTTTGTGGGTCGTGAGGTAGGTGACAGTCTGTGGGCCATCCAATCAAATACCTAACGGTGGGATGTGATGTGAAATTGAAAAATAAAAATAACTATGTGGGATCTAATGTGATTGCCAAATCTAAATGGGACTAAAGTGCAATATTAAATTATTTAGCCTTTCTCTTTCTTCAATTGAGGGTGCAAATGAACTCCAAACTTAATAAAATTTGTCACCTAGTCTAATATGAACATGTAGAATTTGAATATGGCATTAGCTTTAAGTTTTAGTGACTCTAAATACTGTATTTAATTATTTTAAAGTAATTCACATTTTCTCTTTCCCATCATATTAGAGACATCTAAAAACCATCAATTAATGTGAAAAACTTCAATCACAAGTAAATAAAACATACGGAACATGACTTTGCCATCAATTTTATCCCTTGGTATTATATAATACATTATTTAATATTTTAGGTTGTATTTACACTCTCCTAAACACATAAGAACATTAAAGATTGTTCAAATTAGTTGAAAATTCATCCATAGCCTTATTTTAACATGTAGATTTTGAATCTAAGATTAGTTTTATCTTTTGGAGTCATTAAATGTTGTATTTCATATTTTGAGGAAAACTCACCATTTCTTTTCTATATAAAATAGATATAATTATTATTATCCCAAAATTGTGAAACTTGGCCTCCAAGACAAAACATATCCAAAGAAAATTAATTTGAAGTTATTCTTATCTAATTAGTCTTCCTTTTGTGAGTTTTACATAATTAGCATTTGTGTCCCATTATTATTTTAGTGAACATATTATTTCATCATCATTATTATCATTCTTCCAATTGTGCCCCACATCTTCACATTACAACCTAAAAGGTTTACATATTATTATTGTGAATGAAAGTCTTTATGTTTATTATGTAACTCATTAAATTCATCAATTCCTTATTTATTTTAATTATTTATCAATATTCTCAATTATGGACACTGAGTTCTTCCATGCATATTATTTCTCTTGACATCATACCTTAATCAACATTATCTCATGTGACATATTTTGTTGGTCTATAGATTATTATGAGATCATTAGGTCATCACTGTTTTCATGCATATATGTTAGGGTGATTTAATCATATATTAACAAATTAGGTTACAACTAAGTACTATTAGGTATATCTTCATCCTTGTTTGGCTAAATCCAAAGAACTAAACTTTCTATCCTTCAAGGCATAAGATCGGGGTCAAAAGGCTAGGTTTTGATTCGTTAACCATCAAGAAGGATACAAGTTTGTTACTTCTCTTATTGATAGAATTATCTGCACCAATGATTTATTGAAGGATTTTTTGCATTTTGAAGGTTTTTTCATGTCTAACACTACAAGTAATCATAAAATGTTAAGGCTAGAGATTGGTAAAAGTATGAAGTTTGCTTATCTGTTTAGATTCTTTAGTGTATGGATTAAGAGGGATGACTTTCAAGATGTTATGATAGAAGGATGTCTTCCTTCTAGAGATGGTTCACCTTTTTTTGTCTATTCCAAGTTGAGAAATTTGAGAAGTGTTCTGTCTAAATGGAACAAAACCACTATGGGTAACTTTTGTGATAATGCTTTCTTTTGTGAAAAAAAATCTCTTGAAGCTCAGATCTGTCTTTATAACAACATGGATGATGCTAGTTTTCAAAGGAAGACTATCATTTGCAAGAAAGAAGCTCATGAAGCTCTTAAACTTGAAGAGTCCTTTATGAGACAAAAATCTAGGGTTTTATGGCTCAAGTAAGAGGATCCTAATACAAAAAAATTTACTTCTCTATAAAGGTGAGAAGACAAATTAATCAGATTAAAGGTATTGAAATATAAGGAATCATATCCACAAAGAAGGAAGAAATTAAAGACTATATTGTGAATTAATTCTATAATATTTTCAACATAGGTCATGTGGGTGACACTACAGGTTTGAATGAGCGGAATTTTACAAGAACATATGGTGTGCATCCTCTTGCTCTAGATAGAGTGGTCACTCCTAAAGAGATTGAGGATGTAATCATGGGTTTGGGACATGATGGTTGCAATGGCCACTTTTTCAAAAGCAATTGGGGTTTCGTTAAAACTGACATTACTAATTGGATTCTTCATTTCTTTAGGTCAGGTAGACTTTTGAGAATAACGAATTGAACCTTCATTTCTCTCATTCCTAGATCTAAAGAGACTCGCCTCTTGAAAAATTGGAGACTTATCACTCTTGGTAATGTTCTTTTGAAAGTAATCACCAAGATCATGAGCAACAAATTACATAATATCATACCTTCTATCATTAGTGTAAATCAATGTGCTTTCGTCAAAGGTAGAAGTATTCATGATGCTATCCTTTTATCTAATAAACTGATTCATGATTTCGATAGGTAAAGTGGAAAACATAGAATATGTCTTAAGCTTGACTTTTCGAAAGCGTACAAATCAATTTCTTGGAATGCCTTATTCAAGATTATTAATCTTATGGATTTTCCTACGTGTTGGAGTGTTTTACTTAAGGAAATTTTCTATACTACTTCTTATGAGATTGTGATCAATGGAGAGCCTTCAAAATCTATTAATACAAGTAATGGAGTTAAATAGTGAGATCCTTTGGCTCCACTCCTTTTTGTGTTGGTTATTCATACCTTCTCTCTTCTTATTGACAATGTTATAGTTGAAGGAAGAATTAATCCTTTGAGAGCATCAAATAGCTTGGGGATCTCACATCTTATTTTCATTGATGATCTCATGGTCTTCTTGAATGACAATGAGAAGAATGCTAGGGAGTTAAATCTGATCCTTAATGATTTCTATGTTATTACTAGTTTGAAAGTGAATCTTGAGAAGAGTTCTATTTGGTTTAGAAATATTGTTGATAAACAACTAATTTGTAATATTATGGGCATTGAAGAAGGTTGTGTGGGACAAATATATCTACATATCCCTATTTTCTTTGGTAAGTTGACGAGAAGTTATTGCAATCCTCTAAGTCAAATGTAGACTATAGAGCTGGAAAGCTAAATAACTTTCAATGCCCAAACATCTTGAACTGGCTCATTCAACTTTATCAGCTATACATATATTTTGGTTGACCTCTTTTCCTCTTCCTTCTTATGTTATGGATGATGTTGAAAAGCTTATTACATATTTTATTTGGTGTGCTCTAGATAATAAATCATGTGTCCATCTTATCAAATGGGAGAGAATTACTAAGCCCAAAGAGGAAGATGGCTTAGGTATTAGATCGATTAGAGATATTTCTAAGGTTTGCTCTGATCTTTCAAGCCTGGAACATAGCTAGGGAAAGATGACTCTCTATGGATTAAATGGCTACATGAAAAATATTTCAATAAAAGTTCCTTTTGGTTAATTTCTGAGAATAACTCATTTTCTTGGCACCTGAACAGAACTATTAGTCTGCAAGATAATTTCAAGCTTTTTATTAGTTTTGAAATTGGAGATGGTAAGGATATTTTACTCTGGAGTGACCCATGGATTCCTGGGAATTCTTTTCTCATTGAGAAATTGGGTCAGTAGAGTATTATTAGACTTGGCTTTCCTATTAATTCTAAGTTTAGCCAGGTTATTATCAGAGGTAAGTGGGCTCTTGATAACTCTCATTTGCATTAAGAATTGAATGCTATTCTCATTGATCTGGGTAGTCCAAGTAATTCTAGGGACATGATTTTGTTCAATGGTGCTCATCAGATCAATCTTAAGTCTATTTGGGAGTCAATCAAATCCAAGGCTAATGCCTCTCCTATCTTTTATTGGATATGGAAATTTAAAATCTCTATGCGTCTTCAAGTCCTTGCTTGGAAGGTAGGGTTTGGAAGGCTTCTTACTACTGACTTTGTTAGAAGTATGGGAATTTTCACTCCTTTCTGTTTCCTATGTAAAAGAAGCGAAGAAGGGATAAAATGTTGCATGTTCTTATGCAATTTCTCTGTTGGTATTTGGGTTGAAGCTATGAAGGTTGGTTTTCCTTGTATTATAAAGGACTTTCATGAGTTGTTGGTCTACAAGAGCAGAAAGGATCATGCAATATCTATATGTATCTTGTTATGGATCTAGAAAGAAAGGAATTCAAGGGTTCATGATGATTTGGAAACTAGTCGTTCTAAACTATGGGATCTTATCTATAAAGATTTCATTCTTTTTACTCAATGAGCCTTATGATGTCGTTGTGATGTTTTAGAGCAAGGATGGATGCATCCCTATTTAGTTCAAATCATTCTTCTATTGATTCTTATGTTGTTTAGTTCTTTAGCTTGTCTGAAGATGGGCACTCGTGCAATCTAGTTCTAGATATTCATTTCTAGATAGTTTTTTCTTTAAAGTTGCCTTTTATTGGTCGTTGTGCCTCCCTTTTTTATAGTTTCCCTTCTTCTTTTATGTACATCTTATGCTGCATTTTAAGTAACAAAAACACAAAATAGCAATACAAAGGAGATTGGTTCACCAAAAAAAGATAACCTTTGAAAAATTTGGGAACACCTATGAATCACCTCTACTATGGAAGAAGTTCAGATAAGAATTCATATAATCCATATAACAAATTTGCAGATAATGTCATACTCCTCGACTACACTGACTCTAGATCTAAATTTGAGAATCCATACACCATACTGTAAGCAAGTGTTAACCTAGTGCATCAACATAAGTATGTTAGTGATAAAAATAAGATACCTAGTCCATTAGTATGTCAAACACATTACAAAAAATGCAAAACCTCACTCGTGAAGGCTACTCACCAAAATGTATAATGTAAGTCAAAGTTTTTTCACATTTTCTCTAGTGTGCTCAAGCTCCCCCCTAAATAGAAGGTGAAAATATGAGTCATGCTCTTTTCATAGAACCAATAGTTGCTTTATAGTGATCTAATATGGTTCCCCTAGATATACTATAGTAATTTATGAAGAGGTTGATGTGCATGTAGAAGATGTTCATCCACCTTAAGCACTTGTATAGTCCAAGTCAGAATAAAATATACATTTAAAACTGACTAATCTACCTATGTAAGGTTATATTCTAGATGAATGATTGCTCATTCTTCCTCATTTAGAATTTATCATTCATAGGAATCCCTCTCTTCCTTTGATGCTTCCTCCAGTATCATGCAATTTTTTTCTTTCTTAGCTTCCATGTTAGCATTGATCTTCTTCCACTTATTTGTTTGTTGTCTATTAATTGTGAAGACACTAGATAGGATCAGGAGAGGAGAGGAGAATCAAGAGAAGCAAAGGGTACCAATCTTGTAGGAGGATGAGTAGCAACATAAAAACTAGATAGAAACAACAGTAATCATTGTTCATTTTTAGTAGTGAATGACATAAAATATAAAAATGTCAAGTAAAAACTAGTTTTGTAAATCAAGAAATATGGTTACCTCGATCAATCATTAATGTTGATACATACTCGACTAGTGCAAGCAACAAGAAGGTGACTTGATAGATATGTTCTATTGAAACTAGATACATAGTAGGTATTTTATTCATGGGAATAATGGTTTATGTGATAGAGGAATAACTACTTTTATGATAGGAGACTAATGTTATTTGCATTAACTTAATGATGGTGACAATGTTGGTTTAATGGCTCATGGAATCTTCATATTATACTCGGGTGAGATGGAAAACCATATACATCCCCCATCGATGAATCCAACAAACAACATAAGCTCTAGAATATATGCACTGACATTGCTTACTTTTACCAACAAAAGTCAGTTATATGGGCCACTAAGAGCTAGTTAGTAGTTTGAATGAATGTTGGTTCCTACCAGAGAAACTCTTAAAACCTTGTTTATACCCTGGGTACTAACTAATGGAATCATAGTTATTACATGTTTATAACCTAGTTCCTACAAGATTGAAACCTTGTTACTACCCAATAAAATCCTTGCTACAATCACAATGAATCAAATATTGATAGTCAAATGAATGCAAAAAGAAACAAACTATTGATAAGGTAAGTATTTTTTTAGTTTAGGACATGCATTATAGACAAGAACATTTACAAAATCAAAACATTATCTAATGAGAATGATTGCATAAAAACATAAATTAATAACATGTCAATAGATACATTTGGATGTTATCAGGTGTAACTCGATCCCTTAGATTGTTATGTCATGTTTTGATAATTGACAATTAGTAATAATTTATTTGTTCTTATATTTATTGTATGTTGTTATATTATTGTGAATGATCACCATATCCAATAATTTATATAATTATCGATATCCAAAGAAAGTATTTATTTATTTATATTTTTACAGATGTAGTTAATAGTCCATGAAAGTAATTCTGTAATTACAATATTAAGATTTCTCAATATTCTTGATGGGTTAAACTACATTAAAGTACTACCACCATAGTAGGTTTTTGACTTGATGTATAAGACACTATAGTAAAAAAGGATGTAGTTGTATGCAAATTGCAAACAATTATATGTTAATACTTTGATAAATCAAGTAATAGTTGATCACTAAGGAAAATCAGTAGCCACAAGATTATGTTGTCATCTTTATTGAAAGAAAATTTTAATTTTTTTCTTAGTTTGACGATTATCTAAGCAACTCAAACCCAAAATTTAATAATCATATCCAGTTAGAAGTGGTTAATTGTAGTCTCTGTTGGCCCTGTTCTCTAAAATTAACAACTCGGGACCTCAAAATCCCTACATTACTTTGACCATACATGTGCATCATACATGCATAGTTCTAGCATATTAGATACTACAATACACATTCGTAAAATAAAAAGGAGGGCCTTGTTCAAATAAGCACAAATTAGGTAAACAAAAAAAGTGGTTCAAAATACAAAGAATTGTTTTAACAAGTTGTGGTGCATGTGGTTCATAAAAATGTTAAACAAAAGGTAGAACCTTTTTGCTCTAGCGTTGTTGTAGTGTAGCTTCATCTTGTTCTACAATTGGACATGTGTCAATGATGTTGTACTCAATATTGGTACATCCCTCCATCAACAACATATACCTCTTCCAGAGCTAGATGCAACCATTTCCGAATAGAGTGTTCTCTATAAATGTATGCACATCAGTATCTTCCATTCATCTTAATAAAAAATAAAATCCATATGTTTAAACTCACTCTCTCTAGAATAGATTCCATGCAAGTCATGTAGGAAATTGATGTAATGGTGGAAGTGTATACCTGTAGGAGGATTCATCACATTAATGATGTTTGACCTCTTTAACCACTTTAAAACAACTCTACCATGTATGCCTACTCTTCTATTCCATTTTTCTTGTAGTAGTTAGATAGGAAGGAATGTGATGGATGTTGAAGGGACATAAGAAAAAGATGAAGCACAATACAAATAACAAGCAACAACATTGATGGAAGCAAGAAGAAAATGTAGCATGAGAAAATAATCATGGAAAATAGAGATGGAAGGAGGTTTGGGAATAGATGGATATCAAATATAGTAGTCTATTTGAGTCTAGTACTATTTGAATGTTATGCCTACTTATGGCGTATAGATACTCGAGTATCATGTTGAATCTTCTATAATTATCATAGTTAGTAGCTCAGCAGCAAATTTAAGGATTTCCTTTGTTTTTTTGCTCAGACTGTCAATATAGTTTGGCAATGGGCATGCCCAATACAAATGCTTCTAAAAATTCCTAACGAATAGATAGGTATCTTTTTAATTGAATGTTGTTTGGTAGTTCTCACAAAACGTGGTTAGTAGATCCATCATATGTTGTCTAGTAATTGTGACAATATGTGGTTATTTGATCAATGTTATGATGGTTTGTGAGGATGACAAAATTTTTTAAAGTATAGCAACAGATGTTCAACTGAATGTTGACTAGATGAGCCTATGAAAGATGGTTATAATAATAGACAAGCATAGGTTAGATGGATGCACAAAAGTTGTTTATATGTACACACAAAAGCTAATTAGTTGGTCTACATAATGCTAGTGATTGACATGTTAATGCATTTTTATTATACATGTTTATTAACATCAAGGTAAATTATTCTCGAAAGAGAAGTTACATAAAATTGAGCCTCTTAAAGACTTGATCCCTTAGTACATTGTAGTCAACACCAAACAGCCGAGATACCACCTTTCCATTGAGTTCCTTGATATCCAATGGTTGGGGCCATTCCTGACAAAAAGTTATAAACAATACCCTAATCAGTAGTGGGGTTCTCCTAGAGCTTTAAAAAGCTAGTTGTCATAAGATGTACCATTCTTGATATTCCCCAATTATACCTGATAATTTAAGGTGATCCCTCTCAAATGTGGATCAATTGGCTCTTATTTAGTGGTCTTTGGATAATGTTAAGTTGTCACAAAGGAGAAACATAGGAAAATATGAGAGGTTGAGAAGGTTGTCACTCGAGGATGAGAAATTAGAGAGGAGAGAGGGAGTAGCATAGTTTATCAATAAAAAACTAGGGTTCAAACATCGGATGCATAAAATATGAGTTGACAGAATGATGGTACAACATGCACATCAAATCATGGTAGTGAAGTGGGGTGGCTTCTTACAATGTGTCATGCATGTGTTAAATTTTTTTGTGCTTGAAATACCTCTAGTCGATCTGATAAAATGGAGGTTTCCATGTGTCCTTCTAGAAACTAGGTGATTAAGATCCTATTGATGACATTTTGAGAAAAACACTCCTCATGATTGAATATGACCCAACGAGGGGGTCACTCGAGGATGAGAAATCGAAGAGGAGAGCGGGAGAAGCAGAGTTGATTAATAAAAAAACTAGGGTTCAAACATCAGCCACATAAAATATGAGTTGACGGAATGATGGCACAACATGCACATCAAATCATGGTAGTGAAGAGGGGTGGCTTCTTACAATGTGTCATGCATGTGTTAACTTTTTTGTGCTTGAAATACCTCTAGTCGATCTGATAAAATGGAGGTTTCCATGTGTCCTTCTAGAAACTAGGTGATTAAGATCCTATTGATGACATTTTGAGAAAAACACTCATCATGATTGAATCTGACCCAAAGAAGGGGGGGTCAATGCTTATAATTACAAAATATGTCGATCATGACATGTTTTGCAAGTACCTCTTCTTTATTGAACAAAATACATCAAGGCATCACTATTAGTAAATTGAAAGAAATTTTAAAACATGAATTGTTTGGAATCTAATTCCAATGCTTCTATTCTCACAGGGTGATAGATGTACTTTCCTAGAATGTTTCATGTTTTGGATTTTCATCTTTTTGTTGTAACATTGACAACCGACCCAATTTTTGTAGTTGTGATTATTGATTTTAGTATACTTATTTGTACAATTATTGATCAACTATCACATTAATTTCAAAGGATTAGTTTTTATCCATCAAAACCATATTGTAGTTTTGTTATTTTATAATTTAATATTAATTATTGTCATTTAACTATTAATTGATTGTCAAATAGTATTTCTCAATGATTGTATTTAAACTAATAAACTGACAATTTATGTCTAACATTAGTTGTATTAATTTTTCTATTGCTTTTCTTAGACCTTTTTTATACCCCTCACATTTTATTTTGTAAAGAGGGTTCTTCCTCAAGTCATAATCATTCTAATAATGATACAATAAAGTATACTTTTATTCCAAGTTTCATGGTATTATAATGATAAAATAGGAATGCCTATCTTTTGTGGTCGTTATGCACCCATTCCTCCTTTTCTTCCTTCTTTATTATTCTCCTCTTCAGAACATATAGCAAGAAATCTTTATCTCCATAACTGATACTTTTACCAACAATTGTCATCTTTTACGATATCTCCTATCAAAAAGTGATGCAATAAAGCATTCGACTTATGTATTCGTCAACCTATTCTTCACTTGAATTTCAACAAGTATTGCATATTCTCCAACATATGCAATCTTTAGGTGAAACTAACATAACATCATCCCAATTTTTTGAGTGGTTTGGTATTTGGTAAATGGACTCTGGGGACTCCAGACATATGACATGTGATGATAAACTACTTAAATTGTGAACTATTCTACTCATATGACCCCTTGTAACACTTTTAATGGAGCATCTTTTCCCACTAAGTAGATTGGGGCACTTCACTATAATGTAGGTTAGTCATTGTACCTTTTGTTCTGAACATACTAAATCTCACGACGAACTTGTTTTCTATATCATCAACATGTGATTTGGGTAATCAAGGAAAATTTACTTCCTTTCTTGTATTATGCATCATTTGGGTAACTAGGGGGTCATTGGTCAAATAGATCAGAGGGAACATATATATCAAGTTGTTCAAATTTCCATTTTGAGGTCTCCTTTATCTCTTACAGCCACTACTTCTACTTTATCTCTAGTTTGCCTTTGTCATTGAAGTTGGGGCCACATGTCACAGGCACGTATTTAAAATTCTCTTGACTCAAATTCATTATTACAATTTTGAATTTAGGACTTATATTAGTTGAAAATTAGAAAAATATTTGCAAAAAAATAAACTGCAATAAGTAAACTCTACCTTAAAGAAGATTTGAGCAAGGCATATGACTCCATCAATAGGAACTACTTGATGAATAAACCATCTTTCACATTTGACCTTATGCATTATGATATTTTGGGCCCAACCCAAACTGATCCTCTTAATTGCTTTTAATACTAGATGATCTTTAGTGATGAAAATCCAAGATATACCGTTACATGATAAATGAAGAATTCCTTATATTCAATTTTACTAATCGATTTTATACCCAAAATCATAAGCATATCAAGAATTTTAAATTTGATAATGTATGTGACAATACTAGTTCAAACATGTGCTCCATATTACAGATCATGGCACTTCGTGGTAGGCCTCTTTTCCACACATTCATAAATGGTGTGGAAAAAAAGAAACACAAACATATTCTTTAAACATATTCTTTTCTTTTTTTTATGCTTCAACTCCTCGTTCATATTGGGAAGAGGTAGTTGTTGTAGATGTCCACATAATAAATAGGATACCTACTCATATTTTGAGTGGTATTTTTCCCTTTGACAACTTCCTTGTTGTTACTCCAGATTACACAATTTTTAGAGTTTTTGGGTCCACGATTTTCATTCTTCTTCCTAGACACAAGAGGGACATACTATCACCCAAGTTAGTTTGTTGTGTTTTTCTTGTCTATACTTCACAATACATGAGATATGATTTTTACCACCCTCCTACTAGCAATATATATGTTCATATCACACATGTCTCATTCGTTGAATACACACCTAATATTTTCTCCTGACTCTCATGATTTATAATTCTTATCCACATATGGTCTTCTTCAAACCCATCCCAATGGCATTCCCTTATTATTTAGTTCAGATGAAATGGTGCGTGAATGAGTATTAAAGCATGATACATGTGAAAGTCTCACAGCCACAAGCCTGAATTTCCATTGAACCTCAGTGAGGTGTTCCCACCTATTGACACTGACGCTCTACATGCATTAGATGAACCACACAAAGGAATGAATATGAAAATGATAGTGAGACTTTAATTACATTTGTTCTGAATTTGTAGATGTTATGACTATATGCAAAGAGTGAGCCATATACATATCAGCAAGTAGCAAGGCAACCAAAATGGAAATAGGTCACGACTGAGGAGTTTTTGGATTTTAGTATATAGGTACATGAGAGATTGTTCCTTTGACCACCTCAATAAACCCAATTAGTTATAAATTGATATATAAAATCAAGCAGTGTCTGAATGGAGGAATGGAAAAATACAAAGCTTGTCTTGTTGCTTGACATTTTTTACAAGAGCATGGATTAGATTGTGAGGAAACTTTCCGCTATTGCTCATATGACTGCAATTCATTCTGTTTTAGTTTTTGCAACTTTTCACAGGTGTCTCATTTTTAGAGAGTTGTAAAGAATGCTTTATGCATGGTGATTTTGCAGAGATAGTATACATTCCACCTCTAATATGTTTAATAGTTCCTTCAAAACATTTATGTCATATTCAAAGAGCCATATATGGACTTAAGAAAGCTCTTAGAGCCTACTTTTAATGCTTTCATCAATATATGAAATAAATAGGTTATATATGGAGAAATTATGACCACTCAATGTTGGTTAGGACATCAATAGGAGGATGTGTCATTCTTATTCTCTATGTTAATGATGTCATCATTATTGGAGATGACATTGGTAACATCACTAAGCTGCAAAAAGCATTTCCAAAATAAATGATGTAAGATATCTTTGTTATGTTTTGGGTCTTAAAATCCAAGAATGATTCTAGTATTCTTATATCTCAACAACATTATGCATTTAAATCATTTTCAGGGTGACCATTTCATTGGACAAGATAGACAATACCTCACTAGAGTTACATGGAAAACTCACTTAATTATGGGACACCTCTAGTTGATGCTACTAGATATAGGAAATTGGTTGGTCAACTCGTCTATCAATTCATGAGTGTTCCTTATCAACCTCATTGTTATATTATACGTGCATTGTTAATTATGTCAAAGGGATGATACAAAAATTATTTATGAGGAGTAGAACTTCAAATTTCACTCTAGGATAGAGTTCTATTTATTTTGGGACCATTACTATTTTCCTAGTGCAATAGGAAACAAGATGTCACCAAGATCTAGTAATGATGTAGAATTTAGAGCTAATTCTAAAACAACAACTGAGATTATCTACTTGGGATGGATTTTTTCCTACATGAGCATTGTTATGGATAATAGTACTCCACTCTTTTTTTATAATAAAAATGACATCAAAACGATGATAAATCCATTTATTTATGATAGAACAAAGAACCTTGAATTGGATTGTTACTTTATATGAGAAAAACGATAGGATTGTGTCATCCTTTTACCTTATATACTTTCAATAGATCAAATATCCAATGTCTTTATAAAGTTTCTTCCATCACCTAGACATAATCTTCTCATTTTTCAAACCCATATTTTTCGATCCAACTTGAGTTTGCATGGACGTCTCAGTTTCTATTATTGTGAAATGTCAATAGATTAATTGATTGTCAATTAATCAATTGATTGATTGTCAATTATTGTTCATATTCATTGTATATATATTCATAGACCATATTTCTATTGTAAATTTATTATATTTATGATATTCATTATGTCTCTTAAATTTTTCTTATCCCTTTATGCTTCATACTATAAAAAAGATCTCCTTCCATGTATAAAAAGGCATGCTCTATATAAGAAAAATACACCAAAATATACTTTTATTTCAAAATTCACATATTAACATGATGTGTATTATAAAAGATATAGTAATTATGACGTATGTGGGACACGTGCTAGCATTATACAATTTCATCATTATGGAGATATATACATATTTGCTTATCTCACAATTTCACAAAGTAGATAGCATATTTTCTTATCTAAACTCGTAACAGATTAAAGTTTCCTTCATTCTGTCATTTTGGCATGGCTTTTTAGTTCAGAGGTTAGCTTCATGTACTATTTGCGTTATAACAATAACTGACACCTTGTGTTATTATAATAATAAGAGTGCAATATTATTGTTTTTGAGAGGTAAACACCATGAAGTATTATCATAACCATAGAAAAGCACCATTCAATGTAAATATAATAGTGAATAACATGTAGCACAATAATAATAATAATAATAATAATAATAATAATAATAATAATACATATTAGTCCAACTATGACAATGATACTAATAATACATTCTTACTATTGTAGTTGTGAAGTGAACACCATGCAATATTATTATAACAATTTTTCATTGAAGGGAATATACTTGTTGATTAAGACTCCCAAATCAAAATGTATGAGCTACTTCTCACTCCATCATTTTGATAGAATTTTAATAATTTGAGTTAACACCATGTAGTACAGAGACTAGTTAATGCACGTGATACACACATGTCTACTATATATAGTAACAATTGTGAAACCTTTTGCAAAAAAAATGTGACAAGATTTCTAAATATGAACTTTTTTGTTGGCATCATAAATCTGAGCTATCTCCTTCAGATTCTTTTTTTTTCTTGTATTGTATTGTATTGTATTGTTGAATTTACTTATATGACCTCCTTCTCTACATCAACTATCCATTCAATGGAGTTACTTCATTTTCTTGTTTATCATTAGTATATGCTCACTTTGATCATGACAGGATTTATATTGAGTCTTGTTGGTGCTATGAATTCATGATGGACTTGTTCTTCATGATGCATGCATTTTTTCCCTCTTTTGTCAGTCTTTGCCACAGTAACCATTATTGTCACATTTTATTTCTTCATAAGAATGTGATTCCTAAGTTTTCCATATTGTAATGTTTATCATTATGAAAGAGAGGATAACACTAAAAGTAATCCAATCCATCCTATAAAATTTTGAAGTTACAATAGACATAAAATTTAGGTTTAGTTATTATCTTTCAAGTTTATGATGGTTTAAAGGAGTTGAACATTAGATCTAAACTCTAAAGAACAAGAAGACTGAAGTTCCAAATTTTCATTACTACTATGTTAATTTGTAGAATACAATTTGAAAGTGATTCCCACACAAAATAAATAGGCCTCCATTCTATGTAGAATATGTAAAAGTAGATAAATAGTAAATTATTTGTAATATTTCAAGTTTATGAGGGTTAAAGGAGTTGAACATTAGATATGAACTCTAAAGTACAAGAAGACTGAAGTTCCAAATTTCGTTACAACTTTGTTGATTTGTAGAATACATTTTGAATGTGATTCCAACACAAAATAAAGTAGGCCTCCATTCTATCTAGAATATGTAAAATTAATTAAATAGTAAATTAGTTGAAACACATATATCAATTTGTTACCTGAAAAACTATTAAGATCTGTCTGATTTAATTTATATATTTTCTCAATAAAACTACATCATTTAGATAGTCATTACATGTGAATGTAGTTTTTTTTATATTTTTATGTGATATATAAGACATAATGCAAATTTAAATTATATTATCGAAGAGAAAAATCTTAATAGAGAAAAATACAATATTAATTTTAATATGAATTATGCATTCATTGATACATTTGCTTACCATGCATTCAACCACAATGTGTGCAATTAATGACACATAATTGAATAGGCATGTCCATGTATTCATGTTTGAATCTACAATACATTTGCAAATATATATATATATATATATATATATATAGGGAACGGAAGAATCAATATTATTAATAGTGATTAAAAGATAAATTCTAAGGAAATCTCCACATATGTCCTATATTTGAGTATGCAAGATCATCAGGCTACATCAATGTAGAATCTAGGAAATAATATCTAAATTTATTTATACAACTAAATTGTGATATTGAATACTTATCATTCATATCCCAATTTCAAGGCCTATATATAGGCCACTAAATCTAATCAACATATGACAACCAACGTTGCACTAATTTTGCTTAGTTTACCAATATCCCAAAATACTCAAGTAGAAAATTCTCTTATAATTAAGATAAATATTAAAATATGGCCAAATAAGTAAATTGAAATAAAATGGATGTGTGCCTCCTACATCACTTCCATTGGGAAGAACATACTCTAAGTGGGATTGTTCTTGTTCTAAAAAAAATTCAATGATTTATTACACCTATTTCAGAAAGAAAGACATAAATATTTTATATACCATGACAACCATGAATATTATTGTCTAAAAATCCTGAGATAAAATAAAGGAATAATTACACAACCTTTTTTTTTAAACATAATATTTGCATCAACATAATGTTTGTAATAATATATATAGTTCTTACCCAAATCTTATGATCATTTCTATACGAACAAACCATACACATCACTTACACTGGTGAAATGAAATAGTTAGAATTTAATATTCATTTTAGTTTTCAGATACATGATACTATCAGGGTATGAAAAACTAACATGCACAATAATAACAACATATGGAGGACTCTAATCAATTACTTTCATGTAACATTTCAAGTTACAATATAATTACAACATGTAAAGATGTTCAAGTAAGATTGATGATGATGGTTCTTTTTTTATTCCCAACCTCCTTTAGAGCAAGTTCAAGTTTAATAAGACACATGAGCATGTTTGAACACATACATAACTTTTAAAAATAGCTCTAATACTAAATGACAACACACTATTTGAGATGAAGTCCTTGGTGACATATTTATGAACTTCTAATAGTGGTACTAATTACATGGTTGATATTCATATAAAGCAAAATTGTATTTACCTACAAAAGATAGAAAACAACTATTGAATTTTGCATTGGAAAAGGTAGTACACAATTTTGTGAAACTAATAGTCAAGATCGGAACTCATGGCCAACAAGTTCAATATAGTCATCAAAATGAAATTCTTGAGTAATGTTTTCATACATGAAAAGTAATAAACAATGTAATGGAAATAATATTATAAACTATGATTATGTTGGCATATTATTTGCATATGCTTTCAAAATATATAATCATGAAACAGTCATATGACAAGAAAGATTATATAACAAATTTAGTTTTCATGGATCTTTATCAAATGGTATAATATCACATAAGGCATACTAACCATAAGCAACCTTGATAGTGTTAGGATTTTGTCTCTTATCCTAATTGGATAAGAAATAATATCTAACAATATTAGGAAAGTGCAATTAATGTTAGACTTGGAGTCGAAGACATTATTTCATTATCCTTTTGTATTTTCTTTTCCTAATCCCTATAGAATTGTCGTATCCTCTCGTATTGTTTAACTCAGAGTCCTTATCTATAAATAGGGATAGACACCGATGGATATTGTGTGCCAAGGAACACCGATGTGTGGGGGTTCCAACGTGTGGTAACTTCGGGTGTGCCAACGTAGGACAACATCGTGTGTCAAATTGGGAAGCCACAAAGGATAACCAAAGAGGGAGAGAATGAGAGTGAGTAACGAGATTCTATTGTGGACACGGGATTGTCAGGGGGCGACAATCCTTGTAATCTTCTTGGAGTTACTTAATAGAATTATGCAGTCTTCTTCGCCAATCACGTTCTCTGCTTGGTTATTTATTTGGTGGTTGTTGGCTTTGTCGACGTGGACAGTCGTGACTTTTATTGTGCATGCTTGGGCTATATCTTGTGTGGTATTTTTCTTGGGCTTGAAGCTTCTGTAAATCTTTTCAAGTGGTATCAGAGCAGGATTCAAGCGAGACGATTAGAAAGCATTGGAAGTACAAAAAAACATGACGACGTCGACAACTACCATTGGAGGTCATTCGGTAGTAAATCTTAATGGCAACATTGTTGTGCAACTAGGTGGGAGCGAATCCACATGTTGTAAAATATCAACGCGAGGTGGAGTCGTGCAATTCACTTGCAAGGGGAAAGCGACAACGGAGGCTAGCTGGTTCTATCGACTGGTTGGATTTTTCCTAACCAAAAGAGGAGCGACTGATGAGAGGTCTACTAACTCGGAAGATGTAGATAAAGCAGTAGCATGGGTGACGGGTGTTATGAACCTGAAGATTACTACATGTATTCAACTCTCACGGGAAGTCTGGTGCGAGATTGCAAACTCGGCTGTAAATTTCAACAGATGCAGAGGCGAAGCTGTCAATTGTTGGAAAAAAAAGAAGTCGTGGTTGGACCGACCACACAATTTCTTCAAGCGGGTGTGACTAAAAGAAGACACAACCCTATGGCATGGGGGATAAAGGTGCGAAGGATGCAGTTCTTTTAACTGGAGGTGAAGGCGGTGCAGTTTCCCAAACTGTACAATATGAGGAGCTCTCACATGAAGGGTCTAGATAGCCATGTCTGGACACACACTCCATGCAGGTGTGCATGGTGATACGCTTCTGGAAACAGGAGTAACTTCTTAGGGTGGAAGCACAGAAGAAGAACGGGAGCAGACTTCTTGGAGGAACAACTTCAGCGGATAAGATTTAAGGTGGAGATTGTTAGGATTTTATCTCTTATCCTAATTGGATAAGAAATAATATCTAACAATATTAGGAAAGTGCAATTAATGTTAGACTTGAAGTCCAGGATATTATTTCCTTATCCTTTTGTATTGTCATTCCTAATATGTATAGAATTGTCGTATCCTCTCGTATTGTCTAACTGGGATTCTCTATCTATAAATAGGGATAGATACTGATGGATATTGTGGGCCAAAAGAACATCGATGTGTGGGGTTCCAACGTGTGGTAACTCCGGGTGTGCCAATGTAGGACAACATCGTGTGTCAAAATGGGAAGCCATAAAGGATAGCCAAAGAAGGGAAAGAACGAGAGTGGGTTACGAGATTCTATTATGGGCACGGGATTGTGAGGGAGAGGCAATCCTTGTAATCTTCTTGGAGTTGCTTAATAGAATTATGCGGTCTTCTTCGTCAAACTTGTTCTCTACTTGGTTATTTATTTGGTGGTTATTGGCTTTGTCGACGTGGGCAGTCGTGACTTTTATTGTGCATGTTTGGGTTGTATCTTGTGTGGTATTTTTCTTGGGCTTGAAGCTTCCATAAATCTCTTTAGATAGGAACATCCATGCTACTGAATGTAGCACAAATGTTCCACAACCACCTTGTGTTTGAAACATAGTCTTTTGCGTGGGTTAAACTTAGCCCTTCCAAAGATGGTTCCTCATTAACAAATATGATATTATATGAGTACCGTCCCATAGCTATAAACATCCAACTTATAGTTCCTTAGAGTTACAACCAACATATACATTTTTGGCTTCCATATATCCTAAAAATGTATGCATATACCATTTACTATGAAAATATTGAAGGATCAAACACTTTCTAGTTGAAAAATCATGTTATGACCAATTTTAAATTAATTGTATGTTTTAAGCATGTGATAGGAAATTTAATAAAAGTCTAGTGTAATATTTCAATGCATTCTAATTGATTACTTCAGTAGTAATACACTCTACCCATCAATCAAAAAGTAACAAAGAATATTATCTACATTTAAGTGGTGTCATTAACTCACCTAATATATATATATATATATATATTGATGTAATTTTTGATAGATCTCTTGTAAATTACACTGTACATGTGAAAAAAGAATATATTTATATCATAGGCATTCTAATGCATGTTGAAGCGTGTAAGGTATTACTTTATTCTGTATATAATAGTAGTACAACATATCATGCAAAATTATATGTGACATTTTTTACATGAGTTAGGAATTATCTCTAGTAATGTGGTATTGACTTCTATTTACATTAATATAGTAAAACATCCCTTTTGGCCATTTTTTGAACATTTCATGTGTCACAGCATAAACCATACACAATCCACCAAATACCTCACATATAAAATCAAAGATTACTCGAATGATTTTTTTCATCTAAAAAGATATACATTTCTAAGATATCTTATTGTTTGTGTTGGTTTCAACATCTACATTTTTATTATCTTTTACAAAGTTATAATGGGATGTATTACAAAAATTATTAGTTTCACAAAAAATTATATAAATTCATAAAAGGAATACATATAACATCTTTCTTTGTGCATGAAGATAATTTTTGAAAAAAAAATGTATCAAATTCTTAAATAGTGAAATTGATACAAAGTGGTAATTTATTTGCAAACTTCTAAAGAGATAAGAACTGAACACATTTGATTAAGATTTCTATGAATGTTCTAAATTTTGGTGCAGATGTTGAAGCTCCATTCACATTTTCAACAATGATATTATCATCTAGTTGTTTATAGTTTCTTGAAAAGTTTTCTTTCACATGTAATTAATTCTTATGTTGTGTTTTTATTTCCATGTTATTCAAATGGAAAACATATCTCAACATATATGATAGTTAACATACTTTAATAATGATAATATGGCTAATTCTAATATGTACAATGTAATTTCTTATTTATTGTATATTTTTTATATACTCATATATGATGTGAAATTGTGTGCTAATTCTAAACATAAGGTTTTGGATCCAGTAGCTTACATGAGTTGGTTATTATAATAGGAGATTCATTTCTTAATTGTGAATATCAACAATTGGCTACATCTTTGGTAACATTTTTATAATAGGAGATTAATTTTCGTAATTGGTACATGCTAAGTATTTCCAATTCATGCTTTATCTTAATTTGGAAACCATCAACAACACGTCACTATTGTAATTTCAAGACATAAATTACCTACTTTAAGAAAATGTTTGATCCTTACATAGTTTATTTATATAATATAGTTTTTCATGGGAAGAATGCTAAGTAATATGGTCCTTCTCGATTGTATTTTTTGTGGTTTCGGATAAAGTGAATCCCATCCCAATTAAAATTTACGTAGTAGTAACAAAGAAAGTATATATAATTCAGTTACCTCAGACCACATATGGTCAAACAATGATATATGGAAGTAATACAATATTTGTGTAGCTACATTTTATTGCATACCAGATCTACTCCATTTACAAACATATTTTTGAAATGCATGCAAAAGATATACTCGTGACGAAAAAATGATAAAGTTGTCAGGCCAATTATATCAATTGCAATATATGTATTTAGATTCTAAGAGATGCTCACTCCAATTCTAATAAAGAAAATCTTTTGATTAGTTGTGGATCTGGATAACCAACAGTATTAGCATATGCATGATTATTTGATTTTATAATAGTTGACCAATACTATACCAAATAATAAACAATTAAACTATATATAATAGAATTTCCTTCTACACCGATTCCTATTTATGGAACTGTCAGATAAAGACATGAACTCAAAGGATCTATTTGTATGTTATTTTTTAAGGCTTAGCTTGAGAATGCCAACGAAATCATTTTCCAAATGCAGATAGTAGGAAATGTTGTAGAACTAAAGAGTAATATTAACTTAATAAAAAAATACTTCCATTGGTTTCTGAATTAAAGGAAATAGTCCACGACTTCTGCAAAAAATATTCATAACAACTTTCTACACAATACATTAAAGCACATATAAAAAAGATATGAACAAATATAAAACCAAGTCCAATGAAAACTTTCAAATTATGGCTCTTCTATGTTTTAGGTAGAGATAATGCATACACTGCATTATTTGTAAACTTTGAGGCAGAGATCCTCATAATGGGGAGAAATTAGTGGAGGTTTCTCTTAGAATGTAAACTATTATTTTTTCCATTATGGGTGGGGGTCACTTAATCCCATTACATCACACATTTAAATCAGAAGCGTATCAAATTATGTACAAGCTGGAGAAGTATCACATTGAATACCTGACGTCCTGAACATGAAAATGTATCCCATGAACACTCCATCACTAAGGGATAATACATACGTTTCTACAACTTTAATATCAATTGAATAGCACACTATTTAACTTGAGTGACTAAAGTTGTTTGAGTTTTGCACCCATATAAAATTGTTATCCTCGTGTCTATCAAATTGTTTTAATGAAAAATCAAAGGGTTGCGCCAAAAAGTTGCACACACATTGTGCAAAGCTAAATATATGGGACACAAAAAATCCATTTTTATAAATATGATAGAAGGCAACACTCGAACCAAGAACAATATGTTGAAAGCAAAGCTATAATCATCAATGCATCACTTCAACGATATTAGAATAAAATGGCAGACATACACCTAAACTACCGAAGACTGCAGATTTTGTTACCTTCATGCATTAAGAAAACTACTTGTTTACTTACTAACAGACAAAATAGAGACACCGTAGTATATTGAAGTTTACTCACCATAGTATATTGAAGTTTAGCCGCCAGCTACAAAAAAAGGGCACCAACGCCAAGTGAACAAGTAAATTGCTTTCGTCCTTCTTTTGAAGTCAAAGTCCGTTATGGTCGATATCATTTAGTTAACAACGCCTGTAATTAGTGCCAAACAGACAAAATAAAAAGTTAGTCAAGTTTAATAATATTCAACACCTATTCATTAAGCTCCCCCCTAAGGCTGCAATCTTTGCCCGCATATGTTGCTACTGCCACTGACCCCGCTGCCTATGTTCTCCCACCTGTCAGGAGCTGGCCAGGGAGTGGAACTGGACTTGTATTGTGCCTGTCATACACCATGACGCCTGAGACAAATCAGACATAAACGATAGTTTGGATTGGAGAGGTGTCGTTGCGGCATCGTATTTCCGGCCAAAAAGTAAGAAGATTATACATCGAAAAGGATGACCACATGATTGTAGATCTCACTTAATTGTTACGTGTGTTCCCTGTGCTTGACACCACACGATTGTTGCTTAACCTAAAGTAAGGTTTGGCGGCTGATTGGATCGGGAAGCTGTTATAGTTACCCGAACAAAGGGACAGTAAAGGGTAGTGGAGAGGGTTGGTGTAGTTGGCAGTCAGGAGAGTAACGCTACAGGCACCCGTCCTAATCCCCGAGAGTCTACCCGGTAGTTGGGAATGAGGCACGGCTGATGTGACAAAAAGTTGCTGGAAAGTTAAAAAGAGAATAAAAAGAAGATAGAGAAACCGGTTTTGCTCATAACTATCAATTCCAAATAAAAAAAATTGAAATAAAAAACATCAGATTCCTAATGAAAAATATTTTCTATCAAGACCAATGTTGACATACTTTGGAAAAAATAATATTAGAAGTATATTAAGAGAGGAGAGGAGTATACAAAAGTACAATATGTTTTTAGATATTGTACTCAGATTGAACATTCAGGTACAATACTTATTGCCTCTTTATTTCTTCATATTCTATATTATATCATAAATTCATAAGTATCATACATGTTATCATTTATATTAATTTTTGCATACATTCAAATGTAACGTTTGACAATAATCATATACAAGGATACTCAAGGTACCGTACGAGACACAACAACAATATATAATTTGATGATCTTGTTGTTACTAGAAGTACAGTACTAATGGCCACATTTTGTAATACAAAATATAGTATTAGACGTACAATACTAGAGGTACTGTACGAGACAAAACAACAATACATGATTTGATGAACTTATTGGTACAAGAAGTACAGTACTAACAACCACATTTTGTAATACAAAGTATAGTACTAGACGTACAGTACTATAAGTACTTTACGAGACATACAGTGCATGATTTGATGATCTTATTGTTACAAGAAGTACAATACTAACAACCACATTTTGTAATACAAAGTATAGTACTAGACGTACAACACTAGAGGTACTGTACGAGACATACAATAATGATTTGATGATCTTGTTGGTACAAGAAGTATAGTACTAACAACCACATTTTGTAATACAAAGTATAGTACTAGACGTACAGTACTAGAGGTATTGTACGAGACATACCAACAATACATGATTTGATGATCTTGTTGTTACTAGAAATACAGTACTAACAGCCACATTTTGTAATACAAAGTATAATATTAGACACACAGTACTAGAGGTATCGTACGAGACACAAGAACAATACATGATTTGATGATCTTGTTGGTACAAGAAGTACTGTACTAACAACCACATTTTGTAATACAAAGTATTGTACTAGACGTACAATACTAGAGGTACCGTACGAGACATAACAACAATACATGATTTGATGATCTTGTTGGTACAGTACGAGAAATATAATGTATAAAAGATTGTCAATAATCACATACCGTACCTATATAAACTAATTCACATTTCATTAAAAACATACATATTTTACTAAACTGTAATATTTTTACCTATGTTTAAGAACAACTAATCCTTGATCTTATTCATTCAAAAGTACAGTACTAAACTCATTGCTAATGTTAGTTCAATCGAATCCATAGATGAACAAGTAAATATTGTATATGATTTGGGAGAAACGCGAATGTGATGTACTATACTCACAAGTATTGTATGTCTATACCCAAAGCATGTGTATGGTATCCTAAAATACGGATACTATATTTCTCTCATATTATCATTATTTTAAAGTATGTCAACACTAGTCTTGTTGGAAAGTATTTTTTACAAAAATTTTAATACAATTTATTTCATTAAAAAATATGCTCTGGAGTGAAAGCTATGGAAAAAAAACATTTTCTCTCTCTTCTACTTCTCTCATCCTTATTTTCTCATATTATTATTTTTATAAAATATCTAGTGTTTTTTTTTTCATTGAAAAATTCATTGTGGCTTGAAAGTTATGATCAATACAAGTTTTTACTTTATTTCTACTTCCCTCCTATTTAAAAATAAATAAAGTTAGTCTACATTGGACTTTGCACTAATTCAGTCGGATGGGTGGCGGGTGGGCAGGCTGTTACGACTAGAATTACTCTTGTTGTGTAGGTTGGCTGATCTTGATAATCTAATATGCACTTCATGTAAATCCTCACCTATACATGAAGACGGCCTGACGTACTTGTACGCCGCAGTCATTAAGGAACTCAGTACGCGAAATAATGCTTCAATGACGGTTTGGGCACTAGGTGTTGTAATCATCTGACGCTCTGATTGTGAAGCAAATGACTCTGATTCATTGGCGTGTTGTCTGCCGCATTCATTAGAGAAAAAATGGAATTGACTTCTGCTAACTAATTGTAACTATAGTGATGATGATACCGGCGCAACGCAGGTCGATGAGAGATCGGAGAAATCATGAAACGACAGTTAGGGCTTGAACTAGGAGGGCTGAATCGGGTGATTGGAGTAATCGTGGAACGGCAAGTAGGCGTTTCCTTTCAAAGATTCCAACCACAGATTCCAATTTAAGAGTCCAGCTATTTAATAAATGTTAGCGAACTGGAAAACCAAGAATCCAAAAACATTAAGAAAGCAAAAGTGACGGAAGTGAGAAGAGTCCAACCAATTGAGGCACTCACGAGGACGGAGACGAGTGGTGAGACTTTAGTAGAGTAGAATAGTATATATCACAGTAAATTGGCCCTACATGGCAACCTCGATTCCCTTCACTAGCCGGTACCTGCAATGATGATATCACCGATATGATTCATTCTTTTAGCGGCAGTTATGAACAGTAATATGTGCATATATCTTCCGGATAGCCTTCTTGCATCTATATATAACAGCCATAAACTATAGATAGATTATTTATACTCTTTCACAATATGAATGAATTGAAACTTGAAAATACAAATATGCTTATGATATCTTTGAAATAACTTCAATAAAGGCCAAAAAACCTAAATGGCACATTTGCCATATTTTATTTCCTAAATGGCACATTTGGGGAGCAATGTGTCACCTTCTGGGACGTATTTCTCTCCCGCGAGGCAATGCATCCCGGTTCGGGACGCATTGGCTCCACAGGAGGGCAATGCGTCCCAGTTCGGGACGTATTGGTCCCACAAAAGGGCAATGTGTCCTGCGTCGCGCGCGGAGACGCCCCAACGGCTAAATTTTACCATGTGGGAAATGCGTCCGGGACGGGGACACATTGCTCCCACCCAGCACCTGGATCGGTGCAACCCAACGGCTATTTTTCCGTTGGGCCGCGGCGCAGTGCCACGTGGGAGCAATGCGTCCCCAACCGGGACGCATTGCTCTCCTATAAATATTGGACGAAATCAGCCCCCCAAACTCACATCATTCTTCATTTTCTTACTCTTTCTCTCTACTCCCATTGCTCAGGAGTTCTTGCTCATATTTCTACTGCTTGGAGGCGATTTCTAGTTTATTTCGAGAAATCTTGGAGCTGCTATCTTCTTCGTTTCTTGTACTGCTTGGAGGCGATTTTACTGCTGCTCTTCTTTCTCTTCTCACATTCTTTGATTGATAAGGGATAACTCTCTATTTGAGGTATTTTTCTATCAAAATTTTAATTTCCAAAACTTGAACTTAACATTAGTATGCAATATTACAACTAAAATAATTGTATTGCTACTCCTTAATTCCACAATATTGAAAAATTATTGTTTGGAATTGTAAAATTGTTGTTCTGAAATTTTAATGTTACTGAAAAAAATAGCAAAATTGTTGTTCTGAAATGTTAATGTTACTGAAAAAATAACAAAATTGTTGTTGAATAGAAATGTTAATGTTAATGTTACTAAAAAAATAGTAGAATCGTTGTTCTAAAAAGTTAATATTATAGAAAAAGTAGTAAAATAAATTTAATTCCAAATTCAAAATTATTGTTCTAAAATCTTAACTGCTCTTTTAAAAATGATGTCACTGTTCTAAAATATTAATTCATGTTACTATAATGTTCTAAAATATGAATTATTGTTTTACAATGATAGGAACATGGCATCTAGTTCAAATTCATGAATTGTCAAGATGTGATATGATGGTCAATTTCTCTCTGATGGGTCTTATTCTAGTCGATCTGTTAGACCCATAAATATTTCACTTATTAATACCCTATCTGAACTAAAATCATATATCTATACAATACTTGACATCAATCCCAACCACTTCTCTATCAAAATATCCTATCGTTTCCCTGGAGAAAATCATATGCTCGTACAAGTTGATGACGATGATGCATATAGAACCTTATTATCACTTTTAGTTGATGCCTATAAATTGATGTATTTCTAGGAAAAGCATCTATCCACCAACAGCCTTGTTTCATGGGTCTATTGAATCAATATCAATCTCAATACCCTCACAATCATTTGTGGAGTCAACCACCTCAATTCTCTCAAAGTCATTTAACTGTTGAATGGAGTCAACCACCTCAATTCTCTCAAAGTTATTTAACTGCTGAATGGAGTCAACCACCTCAATTCTCTCAAAATCTTACTATTGAGAATGTTGGTGTTGAGGTTGATGAGGGAGATAATGATAGTAATCGTGAAGGTGATAATGATAGTGATCACGAAGGTGATAACAATAGTGATATTGAACGTGGTAATAATAGTGAACCACTTGAGGAGGAGTCATTGACTGAAACTGATGATGAGCACACACATCCATTCCTTGACTCTATTGCAGCATTGAGTTCTATTCCATCCATATTTGACAACCAATGGCCCCAACATGAACACATTGATTCCAACTATGAAGCTTTTCAAGATGATGATTGGGTGGAAGATTTTCGTCATGAATTCCATCTCAATTACAATCTTTCCAGCACTGTTATATATGAGGGTGCTTTATTTGCATCCAAAGTCGTACTGGTTGAGACGCTCCAAAAATGGTCGATACAAAAGAATGTCTAGTACCATGCATTACACTCAAATAATCGTCATCTTAAATTTGTTTGTATCCATGATCAACGATGTCCTTGGAGATTGACTGCTTACCGGTCCAAAAGAGCAGGTGGCATGTGGAAGATAAAACGTTGTAAAGTAGGCCAAAATTGTGAATTAACTGTTAGGAATCATGATCATCACCAAGTCAAAACATCTTCTATTGCTCGAATGATAATGCCAATCCTAGTATCACGATTGGATATGTCAATTTTTAAAGCAAATTTTTTACATGTATGAAGAACTTCTTGAGCTACCTGGTTGGTATTGGGATCACACTAAATAGAAAGTAATGACAATCAATGAACAAGTTAAAAACTAGTTAGCTGTATCACATCCAGAGATACATCGAGTTGTACATCAAATGTGGCCATTTTATGAACTTCTAGATGAGATATTGAATCAAATGCAATAACTAATTATTATAATATTTCTCTTTTAGTAGTTCGTGTTGTATTTTAATATTGTTTGGTAGTTCATGCATTTGAATTAATTTCATCTTATGTAATGAAGAATCTTGACAAACTTATATGTTGTACAATATTTGCACTTTTCATAGATATGGCTCCTAGACAAGCAACCTTCCGACTCTCCCAGCACCACATCATGTTGGCACAATGGCCTATTACTGACCCAGATGTTTTAGAAAATATTTCCATGGCTGGTTTTGGGCTTGTTCATAGGCTACCATTTATCCACCTTGACCCCACTTTAATCACTGCATTAGTTAACCAATGAGACAATACTAGCAATACTTTTAGATTTCCCCCGTTTGAGATGACTGTAACACTTCAGGATGTTGTAGTGCTTCTAGGTCTTAGGATTGATGGCCCACCTGTTATAGCTTCTTATCCTATAGGTGTAAATGAGGGGCAATTTTCTTCTTGGTCTCACCTTTGTGAGAATTTCTTAGGAGATGCACCAAATGGGATGTCTAAGGGGCATATCTCCTTGATTTGGTTACGTGAGAACTCCATGGATATGGATCTGACCGTGGGTGATGAAGAACAACAACTAGAACTGAGGACAAGATACACTAGGGCATATCTCCTATACTTCTTAGGTAGTTACCTTATCCCAGATAGTACCGGGGATAGAGTGTATGTTAGATACCTCCCTCTTGTATCTATTTTTACATGTTGTGCACGTTTGACCAGATTTTTCCCTCACATGTATAACTTACTTACCTCTACTAACATGTTATATGGTATATGTTTTATTTATTTGTAATTTACTCCGTTTTATATGATACATGTTGTCTATATGAATAACAGATAAATTTGACTCCTTACAGTGCCGATGTTCTTGAGAGATTGCTTGCCATTTGTAGAGAGGGTAGTGATGTTTGGTTGGTACGAGTGCCTTTGTTGTGCTATACAATAGTGGAGTGGCACTTCCCCGACAGAGTTCTTGGACAGTTCGGCTTTTTCAAGTGCAACCTACTCTTGAGTTGTTGTGGCTTAGCTGGATTGATGGGAGGGGTCATGCGGCTGAGGATTGGCTACTTCATTATAGGCGGGAGGTGCAACTATAGAATAATAGACGTGAGAGCTTAGCTCCCGCTCCATCAACAGATACAGTCTTCAGTCCTCAGGTTCACTACGCATGGTATCATCCCCAGTACATCGTGCCCCCTCCACCTATGCCTCCGGCCACATACTACCTACAAAGTTATCGCCAGCAAGAATTTATGATTATCATTATTATTTCTTTTCAAACTATTATTTTTTAATTGTTATTTTTAATATATGTAATCAATCTTTATTATGTGTACATACTTTGTTTTATAGGTGCAAACACAGGTGCCGATCCGAGCGGCTTTAGAGCACGTCCCTACACAGATCAGAGACGACATCTATAGCATCCAGGGGGATTACTTTGACAGTCTTCCCGACTATGCTCGACCGTGGGATCCCATACCCACTCATACCACAGCCCCTGAGCCCACTCCTACTCCTACTCCTACTCCTGTACTTACTGATAACACCAAAATTTGTGATATTTTTGGCCCTTATTTCGTTATCAAAATTGCCCTTTTAAAGTGTTTTCCTCTCATTTTTGTCATGTTTTTGCATAAACAGGTCACGCTACGCTTTTAACTCAATATTATCATCTTTTGCAGAGTTTTCCTCAATTTTCAACTCATTTATCAGCAAAAAGGCTCGTCCCGGCCCACGAATGTGTTCCACATGCATCGGCCTTCTTACCAGCCGGCCGATACGCTCGCTGCCCGATACAGGGCAGCACAATACACTACCGCGCGACACGAGGATGTCGTGCAAGAAGGAGCGGACGAGCGATACGCCATTTACCCGACAGGGAGCCAGACTCACCACAACTTCTGAAGCGTGTCGCGCGATACAGGCCACCCACCGACATACGCCACTCGTCACGATGACCAACACGCTCCCAGCCCGATATCCTTGTGCCGGGCGATACGCATATCAGGCATCCTCGAATCCGAGATGATAGAGGTGATGAAGGACACATGGCGTCCGGAGAACCATAACTTCCCCTACCGCTGCCTATAAATAGCAGCTACAGGACTCCGATGGGACAGGTCGGAATCTCTCGAAAGACAACTTGGGAAAGCATCTGAAGCTAGCGTGCCGTGCCTCAGAGTTGTACCGGGCAATACTAGGTGAACACTTCCCCAGCCCGAGAGGGAGGGAATGGTTCACTTAAGATCGGCCCCGGGCACCGCTGCAGACCGATATCGGCCAACAAGGACACCCGATATGAGTACCCGATACTGGAAGCAAAACTCTGGCCCATCACGATACCAAGCCCGATATGCATCACTAGTCACGGCGTGTCGTCCGAGAGGGTGCCGCCCGACACGATTGTATCGGGCATGAGCGCCCCGCATGATACGTCTGCCCGTCATGAGTGTGTCGCCCGAGAGGGTGTGCCGCCCGACACGGGCATGTCGGGCAAGGCTCCCGCCTGGTATCAGGCGGGAGGATCTGCTGCTTCCTGTCGCCCTTCTAAATCAAGAAGGCGACATTTATCTTACTTATTTCAGTCATTTACTTTCTTTACGTATGCAATGTAACCAGACCCTTTTATGCTAATGGAATTAGAAGAGTTTTAATTAACTGCTGCTTATGTTTGTTACCTTTTGTTGGATGATTGTTTTGTTTAGAATCCGAACTCTATCTTGTACGCTTGGATCACATTTTGACTAGCTATCGAATCGTGTTTTCCCGTTGCAACAGCCTCGAGAGAGGTGTTGTAGCTCTAGTGTTTGGTCTGATACGAGAGTACGAGAGTGCCCAGGATCGGAGTTGCTTTAGTAACCTTTCCACTCTAACTTAAGACCAGCAATCTCGAGAGAGGTGTTGATGCTCGTTAGAGGTACCCGCTTCGAGAAAAGGGGTACAGGATGTTTCTGCTACCGCTTGTTTTACCGAAGCTTTCTCCTTCGTTCCTTACTAAAAGCAATAGTGTTATCCTCTGTGTCTCCGTTGCGTGAAAACCCTAAAAACTGATAAACCTTTAAAACCTTAATTTTCCTTGTAGCTCCAGTTGGAGATAGTTTTCTTTTATTTTATCGATCTTAGCCTGTTGTTCCCTTGGGGAAATTTATCATCTCCTTGCCCGTACCAGAGTGTAACGTGTCGATTCCGCGTTCCCAACACGACCACCCTTGTCCCTGTGTTCGACCCTGTATATCTACTTCGACCCCGTAATAAAGTTGTGGGGGCCTAGAAGGTTTCAGGTTATAAATTTAAAAGTCCGACTACTTCAAATACGCTCCCTTTTCGGACGCGCGATTTAGGCCGATCAACTTTTTGGCACCGTTGCTGGGGAAAAGGAAACATGGTACTGTTGACGAACCCAAATCCACTAACTACAGTCCAGTGCCTCAAGCTTAGAAATGAGCTTGACAACACTCTCTTTTTCCTTTATATATATTTTAAACTGAAATGAGTAATTCGTATTATTGATACATGTTTTCTAACTTGATTTTTACATGCTATTCAGGTACTCAGAAGGGAAGCATTTTGCTCATTTGAGCACCGACACCACTAGACATGTCGCCTCGCATTGAACCACCTCTTTCAGATGGTGAGCGACACGCGAGAGCTAGACCTCACTCGCCTCTGCCTGAAGACAATGACCATTATGACGACAATCATCAACAAGAAGATCCTGAAACAGAATAATTCGAGGATGACCATCGCCGGGAGAGACGTCGTCATCACCGGAGGCGTAGAAGGAATCAAAATAATCAGGATCAGAACCAGGGAGAAAGTGATAGTGATGATTCCAATGAAGAAGAAAAGACCCTCAGGGAGTTAGCTGCCTCCAAGGCTAATAATTCCAGATGTCCTGTTGTCATCCCGAGATTCAACGCAACCAACTTTGAGCTAAAACCATCAGTCATCTCTATGATCCAGAACAAGAGCTTCAGAGGGAGTTCGAAGAATGATAATCCCTATCACCATTTAGATGCCTTTAAAAACATCTGTGACACCATGAAAATGAGGGGAGTCCCACATGAAGTGATTTATTGCAAGGGTTTCATCTTTTCTTTATAAGATAAGGCTCTATCCTGGTACCTGGGGCTGCCACACCAAGCTCTTAACGAATGGAATGCACTAGCAGATGCCTTTGTAAACAAGTTTTATCCTATAGAGAAGACTATCCGGAATAGACAGAAGATCACGTCTTTCATGCAAAAGTCGAACGAGAATCTACACGATGCCTGGGAACGATATCAAGAATATCAGAGGGATTTCCCTCATCACAACTACAAGAAGGGTTTCTTGATAACTACCTTCTACAACGGTCTAACCCCTGAGGAAAGGGTTTCACTGAATGCAGCAGCAGGTAGTGACTTTCTGGGGAAGAAGCCTAGCAGATCCGAAAAGATCATCAAGAACATGGCCGAGTTGCAAACCGGCACCAACTACGATAGATCAGACAGGGGACATGCTAAGCAGGCTAGTGAAGGACCTTCAATTGAATCCAAGGCTCTGGAAACTATCACCTCTCAGATCCAGAGGATAGCCAGTGATGTCAAACAGTTGAAAGAATCAAGTGGAAATGGGAAGAAACAAGTCGAAAAGGTCATGAAATGTGTCACCTGCGGAGAAGGTGGACACGGGGTAGATAACTGTATCTACACCCGACCTGATGAGTCAACCGAAAGTGAATCTGAGGCTGAGGAGGCTGATAATGTCTCTTTTGTTAATTTCAAGAGGCCAGATCATCCTGGTTTTAGTTACGGCAACAAGGATATAGCCGAAAACTCGCATCAGCTGCATAACTCCACCAAGCAACCCCAAGTTTTCGAGAAAAGAGGAGGACAAAGTCAGTTCACAAGAACTGCTTCTTTCCAGTCAAACAAGGCAAATTTCCAAGGGCAAGGAAAGTACCAAGGTCGCCAAGCGGCAAACACCAGTTAAGGTCAAAGTCAAGCCAAGGAGCAAGGTCAAGACAAGGTTTCAAACTAACCAGACTTGGTTGGCCAGTTATTCGATTTTGTAAGAAGACAAGATACCATCAATAACCAGCTGGCGCAAAATGCACTTTCAAATTCAAGAGTTCTGAACACAATGCAAGTCCAGATGGCGGACATGCAGACGCACCAATGCCAAATCGATCAGCAGTTGGCCCAGATGGCCGAATTGATAAAGAATCCCTCGGGAAAGATACCCTCCAACACTGAATCTGCTAAAATGGTTCTATGAAGACGAAGCTTTCGTTAGAAGGACAGAGATCAATTTGCAAGATATAGATACTGCTGAAGGCGAAAAGTGAGGGACATGGAGCTGTCGAGCTGGTGACGCACACTACAACGCTTCTCGGGAGGCAGCCCGAGCTTTTACTTTTCCTAGAATAGGATGTTATTTACTATCTTGCAAGAAAAACACTATGAACATTTGGACTGTAATAAGGCCCGAGTCAGTGCATGTGTCACGTGCGCTGACTCTTCTATTTTATGGGCCATCACTCTGTTTTATAGACATTGATGAGTAATACTATCTGAGGCCGGGAACTTAACCTTAGGCCAATGATGTTTTACCCATCAATCGCTTTTTCCTTTTCTTTGTTTTTAAGTTTTTCATCTAGATTTTGTCCTGAAGGCTTTGTATCGGGCAAGTATCCCCTTTTTCCTGATCGTATCAGGCAAAAACTCAGCCGGTGTGCAGAACACGCTCGTATCGGGAATGACTTGTCTCAACGGCCGACGCGCATCCCGGATTTACCCGTTTTACCCCCGGCTGGGATTGCTATATATAGTACGGAGGTTTTACTGTGTCGGGCTACTGCTTTTACTTTTCACCTACCCGTATCGTGCAGTAATTTCTCCTTTTGCTCGTGTGTCGCCCACCTGACTTTTGCTCTCGTGTCGCGCAGAAAACTAAAAGAAAGCAAAGGTATAACCCGACAGCCCTATCATCCTTGCTTGCCCGACACGAACTTCATATCGCACACAGCGTGTCAGGCTGACGACTTTAGCTGATTTCCTTGTATCACCCGACACATGTGTCGCGTGACATGTCTTTAACCCGCGCTTGCCCAATACCCTATATCGGGCAATAACTGTGTCGCCCATCCTTGTGTCGTCTCACTTGTTCTTATTTACGGGCGACATGACGTTTCGAGAAGACCCTATCGGGCACTTTGTTTCACGCGACCGTATCGCTTGACACATGCGTATCGGGCAACAAGTATGACGTGTAGCTTTTCTCCGTATCATCCAAGTTTTGTATCACCTAGATCTTCTTTCGACGAACGACACAATATTGCTCGATACAAGCGTATCGGGCAAGCATCATATCGCCCAGTGTTGAAGCCCGATACGGTGGTGTCGGGTAGCTTTTGTATCAGGCCGAATTTTGTCATGCAATTGGTTTTCTCTTAAACGTCGGTATCAACTTTAAGTTTATACCTACCTAATATCGGAACATTTAAATGATCAATGAACTTGTTTAATGATAACAGATATGACACGTACAAAGCAAACTATCGTTCGAGTTGACGAACACGGCAGAAGAATTGACACTGAGGCCGCAGCTGAAGCAACAACGGTCAGACAGAAATGCCTGAATCCTGAGGTAGCCGGTCCATCAACCGCTGAGAAGAGAACAAGGACGGAAGAAATAACAGCTCTAATAACAACTTCGACAGTAGCGGCAGAACCCCTGGATCACACACCAGGAAGGTTCGTGCCAAGAGATAACGAGCATGGATGTCGATACTCAGAACTGGAAACTAAAATCTACAGGCTGAGCAGATTCTGCCACCAGTTGTCCTTCTTTCAATTGGGTATTTTTGAAAGACTGGAGAATGTCCTCGCCGCAGCAGGACTGAGGAAGATTTGCCTTAGCCGCTCCGCCTCCTACACCGAACTCACAAGGGAGTTCATGTCGTCTCTCTACCGAGTGAAGAATACAGCTGAGGACGTTGAAGAATATGGCGGAGCAGATAGACTGCAAGGGCGGCTGTACAACTTGGAGCACGTCATCTCCGAAAAACTGCTCAACGAGATCTTCTCTTCCAGCGAGGAGGAGAAGAAGCTGTTGAATAACGGTGAAAGGATCACCGAAGGAGATGGGTTCAACCCTGTGGAGCTCTGGAGGAGGCTGACTGGCGAGTCATCATATAAGCCGGGAAGCAAGGTGGCAACGGTGCACTCCTATTTCTGGAGGATAGTGCACAAGCTGGTAGCATGTCTACTCTTCAGCAAAAATGAGTCCAGCAACGTCTACAACGAAGAACTCCACCTAATGTGGCACATGATGGAGGGCAAGGTGATCAATCTGGGGTGTTTCTTGCTGAATAAGCTGCACCCGATAAAGGATGCCACCAAGGAATATTACATGGGTGGCATCATCAATCTGATCGCGGTTGGGTTAGGATACCCGAGGGAACCACTGAGTCTTTCGAGGACTAAGGGCGACGAGTTGATCGACCTCAAGTTCCTCATAAGAGCCGGCATCATAAAGAAGGTGGGGAGAAGCTACTTATACAAGTTCGCAAGGACAAACACCCTCCTTCCACTCCCTCACTGTGCCGCCTACGACGCAGAAAAGATGGTCTTCACCGCAGTAGAAATCGAAGTTGTGGCGGTAGAAGCAGCTTACTCCGCCACCACTGGTATTCAAGAGAGGGTGGCTGCGAGAGGAGAATCAATCCCTCCCGACCCAAGGCAGGAAAAAACTTCAACAAACTTTACTGAGCCAGCCACCACTCCAGAGCCACCGATGACAACAGCTGATGGAGTTGTCGTCGCTCCTGCTATACCAGCCACAATCACGACAACACCTGTCGTGGCTGAAAAAGAACCGGCGATCGTTGAGGTCGCCGAGACAACCAAGGGAAAGACAACAACGCCAACCCCGATGGGAGCTGCCGCGGAAGAGGCAGCCGCAGCCCCCGAAGTTCCTGTGGTGCCTTTGGAGGCAGAAGAAGAAGTGCAGCCGGACGCCTGTGATGGGGTGTTTGCCGAGATCCTAGAGATGGATCTCGTAGCTGCACGACTTATGCCAACACCACCACTGGTGTATCCTATAGCAGCTGCTGAAGAGATCGCTGACAATGTAGAGGTGGAGCAGCATCCACCCACACCACAGACTTCTCCACCACCACAAGAAGGTGAGGCGGAGACAGTCATAAAAGCACTGACGCCTCGCCCAGTAACATCTACCTCGCGGATGATCGAGATAGGTTCTACCTCATCGGGTAGACCCTCACGCGAGAGAAGTATTGCGAGGACGAGAGGGAGATCTGCAGGAGCCCCTCCGTCGCTCGCGAAAATGTTGGGGCACAAACTCGACCACTTGCGGGAGGTAACAGAAAGCCACTCGGGTACATTTACTTCTCTAACCCGCAAGTTTTCATTTTTCTAACAGAGGCTGAATAGTCAGGAATGGGAACTGCTGACTCTCCCATTCAATCTCAAGTCTTCAGCCTTGAAGGACTTTTCTTCTCCCCTTGGATCTTCCGCCTTTGCCTTCTCCTTCACCTGGAGAAGATCACCACCTCTTCATCAACCTTGAAGAGGACCAGCAACATCTCCTTCTTCACTTGATGGATAGAGGTACTCAACGCCACACTTCAGCATACCCTCCAGCGCCTTGACGTGATCGAGGAGGGCTGAATAGGGGAGACGACCATCTGTGCCCAAGGCAGCCGAGAAGGTCTCCATCGCCTACTGGCTCAGGCTCTCAACCTTCCTCGTCAGCAACCCCCTCAGGATCGTCGTCCTCTTCCTCCTCCAGCGGGCCATCTCCAACGCCCGAGGAAAGGACGCCACAAAGATCGACCAACGGAGCTCTAACAAGACAGGCGAGCTCCCACGGTCTGGAAGAAGCAGCTCCCTCAGTCCCCCTGGACGAAGCTGAAGATGAGAACGAAGACATCAGCGTCGGGGAGGTCTCCTCTGAGTAATCAGAGGGAGAGGGGGGGACATATGCACCTCCAACAATAAACACCCCACAGAGGAAGACACTCGGCGGCAGATGAATTCTCTGTGCCGTCAGAGCTGCCTTCCTTCGAGATGACTGACTTTGACAGAAGTGTCATCGGCTACCTGTCGATCAAGGACCAGAAGTTGCTGAATAAGGTCCTGAGGTCACAGTCAGATGAAAAAAATGTCGTCTGGAGCGACGGCTACTTCTCCGTACGACAGAGAGCACTCAGAAGCATATTCTGCTCCCAACTATCGTCGGAAAAAGGCTGTTTAGGGTCCTAGAAGGTGCAATAATAGAGAACATCAGCACCGGGACAGGTCGGAGAACAATATACAATGCCACCCCAACCTTGGCAAGAAGACTAATGATGGGAGTGCCAGACTCCATTGCGGTGGCCAACATGCTACAACATATCGAAGAGCACAACACAAACATCGTGTTGGCCCCGTACAAGCACCGGAACATGTGGTTTCTGTGTGTGGCAGACCTCCAGAATCATGACGTCCAGCTTCTTAGCTGCTGCAACAAGGAGGTGCCATGCTCCGAGCATATCTTCAGCCGCCCAGAATACAAACATCTCAGGCTTCTACCACTGCGTCTTCTGCGAGCCATCAAGCAAGGAGTCTAACATCACAGAGGCGTTTGGAACTTCTTCTCTATCGGAGACTTCCCCGTCCAAGCAGAAGAGGGAAGCGGAAACAACGTCTTCATCGTCTTACGTGCCATGGAGTTGCTCAACATATTCGGATACATAAGGCATCTCCAGGGCCAAAACTTTTACCACCTCAGGAGCATATACGCCATGTTGATGATCAAAGACATGCACTATTTCCAAGACGCAGGGGTACCAGAGAGGTTGTTGGACAGTGATCAAGCAGACAAATCTACACAACCCAGTAGCACTCCAGAGAAAGAAGCTGAGATGGAAACAGACATCTACGGGGCAGACAAGCAGTTGGAGATCCTGCATGAAGTGCACGGATTCGAAGACCCTGCTTCTCCTGAAACATCAGAAGAATTGATCAACAACTTTGACCGCTTCTCGTGCTCTACACTCACGTAGGAGCAGGTCAATGAAATTCTTCTGAAGTTAGCTGATTCTACCCCGGCAGATGTCATCTATGAGGCAGGCAGTGTCATAGTCCCGGTTGATGACTTAAGGGACATGGTAAAAGATGGAGGATGTTTGGCGATATCTGTGGCGGTCGCTTACATCCAGACGTTACAGACAAAGTTTGAATGCATACATTGCTCACCCAATGCTGTTCAATGACATCTGTCTGCCGATGAATCAGGAGCAAAGCAATCATTTATGACAGAGTTGGAGCGTAGTGTTCCACATACAATCTTCCTGCCCATCCTACATTACAACTACTGGATGCTCCTAACGATGTACACTCGTCAACGAGCAGGAATCTTCTACAACAGCTCGGACATCAACAAAGATCATCCAATGCAGTGTACATCAACAGCGTTGACCTCCCTCGAGAGCTTAGTAAGAAAATACTACGACAAGATGGCGGCGCTGATACAACCATTCCTGGAGATGGCAGCGAGCAAATGGCACGAGCTCCAGTTCTGCCACCGCAGTCCGCAACAAATTCCTCTATCCAACGACTGCGGCATCTTCATCCTGGTATGGATATCGAATAAAGAGATGCCTGACCAACTCCACCACATCGATTACCATAGCAAACGAGGAGAATATGTGTGGGAGCTTCTATCTGGAAAAGGCGCGCTCACCAGTTAAAACCCTCACTGAGTTAACATTACCCTACCTTACCTACTTCACAACTCCGGGACAGAGTGTGGAGTAAGTTTGGGGGGGGATAGTATGTATCAGTGAGGGAGGTACAAAAATTTTCTTCAAACTTCACCCTTATTGATTCCTTTTTGTTCTTCTCCTATATCACGTGTACATATACATATACATGCTCATATAAAAATTTTGAAATTTTTTGCTTATTTTGTCTCCATACATATGTACAAAGACACTATATAGTAAAAACCTGATACGACTTCTTGCCAGTTTGTTTTCTATGAGCCCAAGGAGATGCAGGTTTTGTCATGTCTTTCTGATAATGCAGCCTCAAACGACAAAAGACTACGACTTTCCATGCCAAAAAAAAATTCGAAAAATAATCTCGCAACAACTAAGAGACGTGTATGCAGAAGGAAAAAGCTGCCCAAACAGCAACAAAAATTCCTCTTGTTTTCCCTTACCCAATAAAAATCCCAAAAAGAGACAATAGCCTTATGAGAGTGAATAAAAGCATGAGAGTTATTCCAAATATATATATATATATATATATATATATATATATATATGTATATATATGTATATATACACACACTTGTTTTCCAAAAGTACCCATCTTTAGGCATGGTAGATCCGGGGCAGTGGTATGTAGGATGTGAAATCACTGCTCTAAAGCTAACTGGCTTGGACTGCAGGGACCACTCGCCCGCTAACGAACCCGTACCTGGATGGACTGATTGGAAATAAGAAAAACCCAAAAAGCCTTAAGCCTACCCAAACACACAACTTTCTGTCCCCAAAAGCTGTTTGGTGTGAAAGATAACTTCGAAATCATGCACCCAAGTCTCGCCGAAGCTGTGGAGAAATTTTTTTGCTTAAATAAGGAAGGAGAAGTAAAGTCTGTTGTTCGTGGTCGGGCCGTATTCTCTATAAGACATATCAATGCTCGCTCAAACCCATGGTCTAAAAACTATACCGGACAAGATGAAGCGTCACAAAACAGAGTTTAAAGATTGATTGAGGACAATCAAAATGCTAAGTTTGGGGGAGTTGATAATACCAAATTTTGTAATTTTTTTGGCCCTTATTTTGTTATCAAAACTGCCCTTTTAAACTGTTTTCCTATCCTTTTTTTCATGTTTTTACATAAACAGGCCACGCTACGCTTTTAACTCAATAGTATCATCTTTTGCAGAGTTTTCCTCGATTTTCAACTCATTTATCAGCAAAAAGGCCCGTCCCGGCCCAGAATGTGTTCCACCTGCATCGACCTTCTTACCAGCCGGCTGATACGCTCGCTGCCCGACATAGGACAGCACGATACACTACCGCGCGATACGAGGATGTCGTGTAAGAATGAGCGGATGAGCGATACGCCATTTACCCGACAGGGAGCCAGACTCGCCACGACTGTTGAAGCGTGTCGCGCGATACATGCCACCCACCGGCAAGCGCCACTCGTCACGATGACCGACTCACTCCCAGCCCGATATCCTTGTGTCGGGCGATATGCATATCGGGCATCCCCGAATCCGAGATGATAGAGATGATGAAGGATACATGGCGTCCGGAGAACCATAAATTCCCCAACCGCTGCCTATAAATAGCAGCTATAGGACTCCGATGAGACAGGTCAGAATCTCTCGAAAGCCAACTGGGGAAAGCATCTAAATCTAGTGTGTCGTGCCTCAGAGTTGTATCGGGCGATACTAGGTGAGCACTTCCCCAGCCCGAGAGGGAGGGAATGGTTCACTTAAGATCGGCCCCGGACACCACTGCAGACCGATATCGGCCAACAAGGACACCCGATATGAGTACCCGATACTGGAAGCAAAACTCTGGCCCGTCACGATACCAAGCTCGATATGCATCACCAGTCACGGCGTGTCGCCCGAGAGGGTGCTTCCCGACACGATCGTATCGGGCATGAGCGCCCCGCACGATACGTCTGCCCGTCATGAGCGTGTCGCCCAAGAGGGTGTGTCGCCCGACACGGGCGTGTCGGGCAAGGCTCCCGCCTGGTATCAGGCTGGAGGATCTGCTGCTGCCTGTCGCCCTTCTAAATCAAGAAGGCGACATTTATCTTACTTATTTCAGTCATTTACTTTCTTTACCTATGCAATGTAACCAGACCCTTTTATGCTAATGGAATTAGAAGAGTTTTAATTAACTGCTGCTTATGTTTGGTACCTTTTGTTGGATGATTGTTTTGCTTAGCATCTGAACTCTTGCTTGTACGCTTGGATCACGTTTCGACTAGCTACCGAATCGTGTTTTCCCGTTGCAGCAGCCTCAAGAGAGGTGTTGTGACTCTAGTGTTTGGTCCGATACGGGAGTACGAGAGTGCCCAGGATCGGAGTTGCTTTAGTAACCTTTCCACTCTAACTTAAGACCAGCAACCTCGAGAGAGGTGTTGATGCTTAGTTAGAGGTACCCGCTTCGAGAGAAGGGGTACATGATGTTTCTGCTGCCGCTTATTTTATCGAAGTTTTCTCCTTCGTTCCTTACTAAAAGCAATAGTAATATCCTCTGTGTCTCCGTTGCGCAAAAATCCTAAAAATTGATAAACCTTTAAAACCTTAATTTTCCTCGTAGCTCCAGTTGGAGATAGTTTTCTTTTATTTTATCGATCTTAGCATGTTGTTCCCTTGGGGAACTTTATCATCTCCTTGCCCATACCGGAGTGTAACGTGTCGATTCCGCGTTCCCAACACGACCACCCTTGTCTTTGTGTTCGACCCCGTATATCTACTTTGACCCCGTAATAAAGTTGCGGGGGCCTAGAAGGTTTCGAGTTATAAATTTAAAAGTCCGACTACTTCAAATCCGCTCCCTTTTCGTACGCGCGATTTAGGCCGGTCACTTACTGCTCCCGAGCTCACTACCACTTCTCAGTTCATGGGATGGGGACGTACAAGCCCATACATTGGAGGATCTGGTTCTTATTCTTCATTCATCACCCCACTTCAACCAGCATCCTACCATGGAGCAAATTCTTCTTCTGTCCCATACACTCCATTCCCACCACCAGTTATTCATGAGAGTCGACCACCACCTTATGCCACATATTCACCTACTCCGTTTCATTTCTCAGGATGCACCCCACCTGATGCATCATATCCTGGTTTTCAGAGACCCTTCACCCCACTTCCACCTTTTTATTTCTACCCTGAAGTTCGCCAGCATCCTCCTATGCAGTTGTCCCCAGTTCAGGCGTCTCCAGATGACATCGATACAGAGGAGCTAGATGTAGAGGGAGGTGGGCGAGGACGTCGTGGGTGAGGAGGACGTGCTTAGTTTTTTTATATATTGTACTATGTTGTATGTATGCCTTTGTGAAGACATCTATTGTATGTGGATCTATCATATTATGATATCACATTGGTTCATTTTGGATCTATCATATTGTTCTGTTGTGTGTTGTGTATTATTTTCTCGTCATGTTGGTTCATGTTTTAACCTTTTTTTTAATTGTTATCTCATTTTTTTGGATTAAGTTCTTATTATATAATCAATTAGGAACCAACTGATGTTGGTTGCAATACCACTTATATATTCCATATGCATGTTACGAGCTATTGAAATTGACAAATTTATAATAATTGAGTATATTATAGACATTCAAATACAAGTGAACGATTTGTAAATGTACATATATAATCAATATTGCTAATATACATATCAATAACCATGAAAGAATATCAGTGACTGCAAAAATATTTGAAAAAAAAAAAATATTGTGTCCTGCATGGGGATGCATTGGTGCAATGTGTCCTGTATGGGGACGTATTGCTGCAATGCGTCCCCGGCTGGGACTCATTGGTGCAATGCATCCCAGCAGTAGACACATTGGTCCCACAAGAGGACAATGTGTCCCAAACTGGGACGCATTGCCCTCTTGTGGGACTAATGTGTTTGTTGTTGAGACGCATTAGCTCACGAGACAGCAATGCGTCCTAAAAAGGGACACATTGCTCTGCAAATGTGCAATTTTGGACAATAAGTTCAAGAACGTGCCATTTAGGGAATAAAATATGAAAAATGTGCCATTTAGGTTTTTGGACCTGAAATAAACCCACCATCGCCGAGACAGTATTCTAGAATATCAACTCCCAACTTCAAAAATATATCATTGATTAGTGCAGTGATTAGGTTTTGAGTCCCATGTTTCATTGCGCAGCATCGTAAATTTTTGTTCTTTAGGGGTTCGTTACCAATTGGTTACACGGGATGTGAGCTATAACTGGCTCAATGTAACTCGAGGTTTATGCCCCTCGGAAATCTTAGGCCCTGATTGGGTTGCATTTGAAAACATGCAGTTCCAACTCATCATGTGTTAAAACTCCAAGAGTTTGGTTGGACAACTGCAGGGCAGTGGTCATCCATGTACAAATCTGAAGAAAACTGACTGTAGTTGATTCTCCTATGCTCCGAGCCTCCCTCATTTCCCTGTCACACAGTAGCAAAATCTCCCCACTGCGTCTCTCCTCACCACTTTTGTGCTAACTATAGTCAGCATCATGCACGCTGACGGATATGGATTCCTGGAGTGGTATATTTACTGCAGGTTACCATAGCTTCAAACTATGTCAAACCAAACGAAAGGAAATGGATGAGTTAGAGTTCAAGCAACGTCCAACCAAACAATTGAGTTATAGTTCGATTGCATTGTTTTGTAATTCCTGTTTCTGAAACCACCTGTTGTCTTCCAGCTGATGGCAACCAAATAAGTTAGGGCTAATTTGGTTGGACGTAAAACCAACCAACAATAGGACTTGTAAAATAGGAATTTATAAACAGTAAGTTGGAACAACAATGCGGCTATTTGGTTTTGAGTAGTTCAAATCCGTGTGTTCGGCTGACATTAGTTTGGTTGGATGCAGGTCTGTAAATCAGATAATTGTTGTTTAAATTGATGTAACATGTTGCGTCCACGGCTGAAAGTTCAGTGGATTATTGAATCGAAATAGAATGGGAGGATGGGCTGAGTGAGACGCCTACGTGCATGGCTGCATGTTGAGAAAAATGAGTTGGAACCGCGCCTGAATCTTGTGCAGTTCGTTCCCCTCATGTTGCATAGCGCCGAAAAACACGGGGTAGTTTGTTTTCACACCATTTATTGAACCTGCACCCAACCAAACGAGTGGAGTTGCAAACTAGGGTGTAATTGCAACATACTTTTTGATGTGCAGCACAACCAAACTGGCCATTAAGCTAGTTCCTGGATGGGTTTTAGCTGCATTAAGGGCCAGTTTAGTTCAGCGTAATATCAACCCATATTAAGAGTTTAAAAATAAGAAATCTAACTCAGTGGGTTAAAACTGCAATAATTTCGTTTGGTTCGAATGAAATATAACATGTTGGTTTGCTATTTTTCTGTTTGGTAGGATGTGGTTCATCCATGAAGCTGGAAATATAACATGCAGCTAGGGATCTGCATGCATGCTCTTTCTAGCTTGTTGCACCTCTACGTCCATCTTCCATCCAAAAACAAAGCCACTACCGATTCCACCGCCCTGATAAAGATCAGAAGTGTTGACCACATACAACACCGGTGAGGTCCCAGGGTGGTGGCAGTTGCTCATGAAGATGTCTGATGGAGTGGCGGATCTCTAGAAGGGCTGCGGGACCACGCACTCCCCCTCAAAATTTTGGAATTTTTGTGATACTATGATACCATGTACTACTTTAAAATAAAAATATCATGTTATTCTATGTCACGCGCCCCCCCCTCCAAGATTAGGAGTGTAAAAATTATATTCATATTATTCTGAGGAGAATTTGCTCATATAGTAGTCAAATTATATAATACAATTATACATTTCTTAATCAAATAAAATATAAAAATAACAAGTATTGAATGAGAAAATGAACCAGTAAACGTGTTCAAATATTATTTTCGTAGTATTTAATCATTTAACACTAAAATTAGTGGCAATGCTTCTATAAAATAAATTGTAATATCATCATTAAGAATTAGAATACTTATACAAAATAATTGAAAAATATAATATCCAAATGTGGAAAGATGAAAGAAATTGGGTAATTAAAATATAAAGCAATTGATATGAAGTTGGTCAAAATGCAAGTAATGTATAAAGTAATGAATCAAATTATGTGGTCATACCATTGTTATCGATTGTCAATTCATTTGAGTGTTTTATCAAAGAAAAAATTATTTTATTATAAAATCTGATGATTACAAAAACAAGAGAAGGGGATGACTTTCAAATATAGTACTTTTAGTATGTTTAATTTGTCTTAGAAGGAAAGAATAAGATTTAATAAAAAGGCATATATTTTCTATAAGAAATAGACTAGATATACTTTTCATATTGACTGTGGACGAATACCTTTCACAATGTGTCAATATATTTTCACTATAGTTTTATCCAAAATCTATCTTCGTTCTAGCTTACAAATCTCACTCTAAAATTAGCTACAATTTTTTAGCATGGTATCTATGACTTTCTCCATTCTTCTAACTAAATTTTTCAGTAAGTTGTATATCTAATTTATTAACAGATGTTAAGATTCCTTTGAAAAAAATTATTAAAAATATTTCATTATAATTTTTCTTTGTCTCACGACTTTCCCTTCATGTTTTCCATCATTTTTTTCATTTTGTTAATGATATTCCACCATCTATTTCTTCTTTCTCATGTTTTTACACTAATTTGGTTGGAAGAAATGTGCTAGAAAATAAAATAAAATCTTTAGCACTCAATCCATTTCATTTCCTCCATTTCTCCATTAATTTTTCTAACCTTTCTTGAAGAAAAAAAATCTCCTCCTCCATCCTCATAATTTTCTTCCTATCAACTTAGTCACTTTCAAACAGTTGTATTTGTTAGTAAGGTTGATTGGTCATAAATTATTATAAATATGTTTAATTATTTAGTATGTATCAATCAGTATTTTAGAAGCTTCGAGGAAATATTAACTACATATAGCTATAACTTCTCATACTATATCTTTGACCTATGGATTTAAGATATGCGTCTTGAGGTTGTTCAATCTTCATTGATGTTATAATTTTTTTCCTTTCATAAATGTAACATTTTGTATTTATTAACAATAAAATCTTATTCAACTAGTTTAAATATTTTTGTGCCACTTTTGTCACAATGGTAGAGATATATTTATCAAGATAAAACTTCACAAAAAATATATAGAAAGTTTCTTACAATACCTTGGTTATTAATTTTGAAAGAGATATTGGTAAGTATTTGAAAATGCTTGACTATTGATTACTTCAAAGTTATAAAGAAAAAATGACATATTTGAAAATAGAGAAATATATATTAATTTTAAAAGTATGTGATGGTTTATATTTGAGAAAAAAAATATTTATACTTGATTTTTTGGTTTTGTATGTGTAATTAATTAAAAAAAAGAATATTTGTAAAAGCGAAATAAGTTGTATCACCATTCCTATTTTATGAAAAAATTGATATTCAAGGTAAGAAATAAATTATATCACATTTAGTCCTAACAAACTTAAAATACATATATGTAATATTTTGCCCCCCCCCCAAAGAATTGTGTCAACATGTTGCCACTGGTTTGATGGCTCTATAAAAACCTAAATGGAGATAGTAGAACGAATCCAAGAAGTGCTAGGAAGGAGAAATGGATCCATTGTTACCTTGACCTTTTACCTAACGGATCCTGGAACGTCGACCACCATCTTCCAAAACATCACATGATCCACGAGTGCTTGCGATGATGGTCAAGCGGTGCTTGTCGGAACCACACCGGAGCTGTAGCATGCCAGTCAAGTGGAGTGCTTAAGGAAGAACAATGGTTGTTGACGTAAGCACCGAGAAGTGATGATGTCATCCATGCACGACGAACTTGATCTGGTTGATATATGGAATTGTGATGCAAAAGCAGAAGAACGGCCGGGGCGCACAGTGCTTGCGGAAAATGAACTGCGTCCAATTAAGGCGCAGTTGATTTTCTACAGCTCGGCAAGTTACCGTGCAGTTCGTTTTCAGATCGTGAATTGAAACTACTCGATACCAAACGCAGGAAGAACTAGTTTAGTGGGGATGAAATGCAACACATGCAGTTGCAACTCACCGTGGACTCTAATTCCCGGAGTTTAGTTGGGTGTAAACTGAATACACAGCCCGAAAACAAAACAACACTTGATCCTCCGCTCAATAGAGAACTGTGTAAAACGGACCACACCAAATTTGGGCACGGTTCATTTTCCACACGGATGGGAGCACTCGTTTTTGCTCCAAGTTTCTTCATTACTATATGGATCTACTGTGTTATTAAAAATATAGATCGATAGTCACTTGGTTACATCCATAATAAACTATTCACTACCAAACGGAACCAAAGTAATTACATACATCAAATTATCATCCAACCATACAAATACACAGCAGTTCCCATTCAGAACTAACGAATTCATGCGTTTGGATCCACGATGTGTGTTGGTTCCACACCCAACCAAACAGGCCCGAAGTTGAGATTTAGGGTGTAGTTGCAAAACTAGTTGCAAAACGTGTTTTGCATTTTGGTCTAACCAAACAGACCCTAAGTGTTTGCTTAGTCTAATCACGCCATCCTTAATCAAAGACTGAAACTATCCCGATTGAACCGTCCTAATAGCATATTTCTTGGTTCGCTATCATCGGACAAGGCCCTACTTGGTGGTCAGCTTCTTTTCCCCTCGGAAATAGATATATGAATGGAATGAAGGTTTGTGGCTTTAGGCTAAGGCCCTGTTTGGTAGGGTATACTCAGGTGTAGTTTGGTGAATTGAAAAAATAACAAACTAAAATCAAGTTTTTTGGCCTGCTTCAAATTCATTTGGTACAGTGTAGTATAAGTTCATTATTTTTATTTGTAATTGTTTGGCAGATTAAAACATCAAAGCAGCAACAACGAATATCTTCTGTCCAACTGTAGATAGAGAGTACTACTTTACATGGTGGTCCCCGTTGACAGCAAGATGTGCCTGCATATATTACGTCTGCTAGAACGATATCTTTGCGCGGGTCATCTTTTTGTGTGTTGTACGGCACGGGCAGGTAGAAATTTGATATAATGATTACATCTGGACCTGTTATGCATGGAAACGATGCCTTTGCAGCTTCTGTACCGCCCCCTTTCTGGGCGCGATACAAACTCATTGCTTTTGGGTCAAAAAATGAACAAATCGGAAGTTTAAAACCAGTGAGTTTCAGTTCACTAATAGTAACCAAACAAAATTGCTGCCTCAACTCATTACTTTCAAACTTAATGATCTTGTTTTACCTCCTACCAAACAGGGCCTAAACTTAAATCAAGGCAAACTATGTCCACCACAGAAAAGCAGCGCAATTGTAGCCGTCAGTTGGAACTTCCAGCTCATTTCCGAGTTCGGTATAAATAAAATACAAATTAGAAATAACCACTCATCTGAATTGAGCGTATTACTTGGCGCAATTGTGTGAGGATCTTGATAACTGCGACGGTCATGATGCCGTGTCAACTAAACCGTCTCGTCGGGACAACGACAGTTACAAGCAATCGTCGGCCCATTAATACAGCTGGGAACAAAATGGGGTCAAACGGTTAGCTGGCCTACTAATTGTGACCGGCACAAGGGGCCCAACGGTTGTTCCATTTAATATCAATGAGAGAGATTTGATTTGGACTGTAAACTCTCAACCGTTTAAGATATGGGCTCCGTTTTGGGCGCCGCTTTTACGACAAAACCAAGTGAATTAATCTCTCCCCACATTGTTTCGGTGAATATATGCATACAGTTTTGTAATTGAATACGTATTACATAAAAGATCGGTATGACCATCTTAGGTGCCTATATTCTTCTTTTATAATCGGAAGCAAACTGATGTGTTAGTTTGGATAAATTAAATGCTTAAGATGTTTGCAATTATGGTTTTGGATGACAACGACTTTAGGCAATAACAAATGAAACTAGGCATTTGTGCCTCGTTTGATGACACTAGAATCTTTGGAAAAAAAATCATGGATTTTTTTATTGATTTCATTTGTAACATATGTCGGTACACATGCATCTGACTTTATCATATGAGATAATCGAAAGGATCGGACAATAATATACATAGACGGAGTTTGAAATTATGTTCTAGGAACAAACAAGGGAAGCCTTGAGAATTGACACACTAAATAAGAAACGGGTGACTTGCGAAGAACTAACCTTGGTCAAGGCTAGGTTATAATTTGGCAAAGAGGTTAGGAATCTTAAATTGTCTATCTATTTATGGTATTACATGCCTATGCATTTCATGTCAATTGAATCTGCACATGACCACAAAGTAAGAGGGAGAATGTCAAACATTTTCAAGGGGACATTCAATGTTGAAAATGATTGAATTGAATGGAGGATGTATAATGTGACACCCCAATAACTGGAATCAACTTTTTATTATCTGATTAGGATGAAAAAATCCTACAATAAAATTGAAGTTGGAACTCATTTGTAACAAATATAAGTTGAAACTTGGGCTAAACCAGAAATAATTGAAATATTCAAACAATAGTGCTGAAATGGGAATTTCATCATTTAAATTATGCAAAATCAGTCATAGTTTGATTTCTAGGTCAAAAGGACCTAATAGAAAAGAGTTTTGTATGGTATTCTAGTCATCTATAGATTAAAATATATAAAATGGCCTTTCGATAAGGTCATCAATATCTAAATTTGTGTAAACTGTCAAAACATGAAACAAATTTGATAATAATTTATCTGCATTGAAAATTATTAGGGGTTCACATTCTTTGAATTTGATTATTGTATGTAACAAAGCCAATAGTATTAAAATCTAAAAAAAATGTTTAATACATACTATATGAACATGAACAACATTGGTACTTACTTTTAATTATTAAATATGTGAATTTTTTTCCACATGTTTTCGATTTTAGTAGTTATTTTTATAATGGGGTATGTTGCCTTTGAGCCATGTAATGGTGTGAGCAACATCATCCAATGTTTTTTCTCAACTCTCATGAGGAGGCACATTTTAATCTACCCTCATTCAGGATTTCTCTTTTGTTTATCTGCCTTTTCTTTTAGTCTTTTTACCAAGACTTTCTTTGTACCTTTTTGTATATTTTAATCAAATAGTTGAGGTTGGATACCAAGTATGAGTGGAAAATCTTGAATGCTTCTCTGGTTGTTTATCCACAGAAGGTTTACAAATGATAAAGTCATCCTCTTCGTCCCTCTCTATATAGGGATAACCACTTAAATTTAATCTCAAGTATTTAGAGTTACTTTCCATAATTCAATTTCCATTGTACACTTTTGAAACTCCTTACCCATCCTTTTCTTCTTTATTATAGATTGTGCCCATCACTCATTGGTCCATGTTATCAAGAACCAAAACCATCGTCTAAGACCTTCTATGGAGACTATGAAATCATTCTAAATCATTTGGTTTTTAGAAAGGAATTCAAATCTTTTCAACCTTGTCACACCAAATCTCGTTGATGGGAGGTTCTTGGCCTCTTTTCACTTGATAATTCTTTATGTACCCCTTGGACTATCATTCTTTATTTCCAAATGAATATTGATGGTTAATAGATTATCTAGACCAAGATTCTCCATGGTTGTATTGTATTTTCTCAACCTTGTAAGAAATTTGTTTTGGGTTATGAATGTCTTTTTGGTTCATTATTGATGGTCTTCCTGGTCACTATAGATTTCTATTCTTGCATATTTCTCATTCTAGTAATCATACCCTAACTTTCTTTAAAAATTTCCTAGTTTGTGAGATGGTTACATATATTAATAGTGAGGTCTTTACACGTCCCTCCAAAATAAATCAAGAATTTCATCTAGACAAGTAACATAAGTGCAAGTCTCTATCTTTGTTGTCATGGGCAACCATTTCATGTTTTTATATTATTTGGCGAAGGAGGATCTTGATCCTCCTCCCAAATTGGCTAGTGTAAATTTTCTATTTGTTTTTGTTTTTTTCTTTTTCACAAAATGTTTATAAGCAAATTCTAATCATAAGTGAAGATTCTTAAAACTAAACAAATATTGTTGTTTTAGGGAAAAAGATATAATTATTCCAACAACCCACAAACATGGTTAGGTTTTAGTAGTCTTTTTCTGCGTTGATGGAGCTACATTACATTGCTTTAATTACCCATAGGCTATACCTCTAAATTGAGTTAATAATAATCCAACTTCAAAGGATTTTGTTGAGTATTGGGGTTCGTTGTATAATTAGGTCCTACATTCAGAAAAGGGTGGCAAGACATCATGATCTTTGGCCTTTGGTTAGATAAACTCCTTGGTTTAAAAAGGGGCTTGAGATATTTTATTGATAGTATTGATGTAGAAGCACAAAAATGAAGTTGTATTACAACCAATATTGAAGAAGATACGATTCAAGGTTGTAGATAATGTATGTGAGAAAGTTAAGTTGCATTTCATTATATATGCTCACTCTGCAACCAAGAAAACAACCTTTAAACTATTATATATCTAGTCATGCAATTGCAAGTTGTTGTCTATATTTCTAACCCCTCGCTCTCTCTCTTTCTCTCTCAAGATTAAGGTAGATCTATGTTCACAGATTGACATGATTGATAAACAATCATCAATACAAAAATAAAATTATGGCTCTGGTGATCCAACACTCTCATTTATCATGTTGCTAAATGCTCCATATCTATCCTCATCAACACATCTTAAGATATATAAGTATTAAACAAAACATAACGGTATGTAAGCATGCATGAATATCAAAATTACAAGTACATGGATATGAGTAGGCAGTAGATGTTTTACAAATATATTTTAAGTATTTAAATGGTTGAGAGAGCCTATGGGATACCACCATACTAAGTTAATGGAGCTATCCACTCATAGTGGGATTGTTTAGACACATGCAAAAGGACACAATAGCCATGGAAGATTTTCATAAAAAAGAATTATCAACTAGTGACTCACTAGGGGCCTCTCCTGGTAGTTTGTTGTGAGAATTGGATTCAACTTGTTATTGGTAAAGGCTCGAGATTTGCGATTGTCTTTTATATTAGTATCCACTTTTATTAGAGTTTCACTATCTCTATAAAGGGTAGATCCTCCACCAGTAGTGGGAATCATTTTCTAGACATTCCTTTCTATATGCTTTGTGGTAGGTGCCTTAGTAGTTGTAGTGATACTATCTTGACTCCCTAGAGACAGAGAACCCTTGATGATTCTACTCAAAGGTTCTTGGGATTTTATATATAGACTTAAGTCTTTTATGGATTTCGTGGTCCTACTAGTACAACAACGATGTTCGTGAAACTTTTTTTGAGGTCGGATGTCACTGCCAAAAGATCCTTCACTATCAATTTGATGGCGTAGTGGGTCTTGTATCATGGTCTAGAAGGTCATGGTGAAGAGGAGTGAGGACACTACCAGTGGGCCGCACTCCATATTTTATGCTTATGTTGGAAGTTATAGTTTTAGTCTTATTGGTGATGAAACAACATTGGTGCCATAGTGGAGCCAACTGAGGTCACTCCACATGAAGGTTAAGGCATTTGGTCTCTGCTAGCAGGTGGTAATTACTAGAATTACTAGTTATTGACATCAATATCTACAAAATGTTTGCATTCAAATTTTAGCAAAATTGGACCCAATAACTTTGGGATAAACTTCAATATAAATTTTACAGATATTAAATCAATTATAGAACAATAATATCAAATGTCTCTATCAAAGTAACACATTTTATGTAGGTAATGTAGCATTTTTATATTGATGAGTAAACTTAGGCTAAAAAAAATAAAATAAAAATGGCAGAAAGATGTATGTATTAACCCCCTCAAAAAATATCTATAGCTTGTCTTCAATATAGTTTTATCAAAAAACAATTGATAAGATAGTTTAAGGTTGAAATTAGATAGAATTCAGATGAAGTATGGATGTGCTACTTCATCTTAGTCCACTTGTGCAATAAACATCAATGTAATATCTTACAGTTGGAAAGTTTGGCCTATGTAAACCTAAAAGTATCATAGTATTGATGCCTAATTTAGATTGAACACATCTATATTGCTAAAACAACATTAGTTCAAGAATTACATGATCTATAATCTAAGATCTTTTTCCTAATATCTTTGTAATATCTATCATGGTCAGATTTGACACTTGCTTTCATTAATTTAGGTGGAAGGGAAACAAACATGGATATAAATTAGGCCAAACAAAGTTTAAACATGTACTTCTCAGGTTCACTCAAGTAGGAAGTATGTGTAGTGTGCTAATGGTCCCTATAGTCCAACCCAATTGTATAGAAAATATATTTCTCATCCTACTAACATTGCATAAGTTATTCTACCTTTAGTGAAAAATATTGAATATCAAGATGTGGCATAACTGTATTTATTAGTGTAGTTTGTACAGTCATCATGTATTTACCTAAACTCCTAGAAACCAACTCAACTCTTATTATTTTGTTCATAATTGAACTTTTATTTGAGCTCATTATTTTGTGTGTTTGGTAAATTGAGGTACTTCTAGGGTTTTGTATGTATAATATTACAAAGTATTGTTTTTTCTATTTATAATGAATCAATATAATCATTATATCAAACGACCATGATCAAGGAAATACATAGGATCTAATAAGTACTTCTCTACTTTAGGAATTGTATATAAAAGTGAACCCAAAAGAACATGTGGTTGTGGCCCTTTAAATTGAACTAGGCATTCACAACATAGCCAGAACATTAAGAACAAGAGAGATATTTCAACCTTAATTTATACCTACATGTATTCTAAAGATTGAGTAGAACACAATCCAAGATAAATTACAAATGTTGGTAGTAATTATAACAAAATTAAATCGATGTTGCTACTTTAATAATAGAAGAGTCTGGTTTCTCATCGTGATGAATGTGTATACACATAAAGTAACCCGATAAGCTATAAATTTATTTGAAATTTATAATCTTCAATTGCAAAGAAATTATGAAAATTAATAATGTGTATCAGGAAAATATAAACTTTGTAACAATAAAAAAGGTAGGTAGCGATACATGTGAAGCGAAAGTAAAATGATAAATAACAGAAGTAGAATCAAGAATCTAGCAATAGTTTACCTTCCTCACTAGCATATCCTTAATCAAAAATCTAACATAACACTCTATCCCAAGAGTGAAAGACTTGTTCATAAGAATCAAGCATTCAAGGTGGGACAACTATGTATGCTAGCTACTTTTCTTAGGTTGTTCCAAATTTGAGTGAAATAGGCATATTAGGAAGGATCTCATTAACTCATATAGATCCTTCCCTTTTATGTCTTGTACTTCTACTTTATGTGAAATTGATTGCATCCATCATAACACTTGTTATCCACAATCCCCACATTGGATAAAATGTTGTGTTTCCTTTCTATATAAAATGATATAATCCACTTTTGTAATATAATGTTAAATTTACATTTAGTAATTAGGTCAGTCATATTTTTAGTACATCCTTGATCCATATCATCATGCTTTTTCATAATCCTTAGAAGTTTGGGTTTAGTATTCTTGTTGTGGTTGGAAACACATTCATTATAATGTACCATACTTCATGTGTGTGTTTTAATATAAAGCACCATCTAATAACGATCATGTGATATCGACAAAACAATGTAGTGTAGAGCGTTATCTTGGATCTATTGCATGAAGTTCTCCATTTCATCTATGGATTCACCTTCATAATATCTTATATGAGGAATGATTCAATGGGGTACGCAAGATGAGTTGTCTTCCCATAAGTTGTATTGAAAAAGGAATTGCATATCTTAGAAATACATATGCATGCATGTACATATATATATATATATATATATATATATATATATATATATATATACATTGTTCATTGTAAGTGTGTGAGTATGTGCCTCTTTAGATACTTCAAAGGAACTCTCAAAGACAAAGATGTAGTCCTCCTTTAGCTGATGCAATAATCACATGATTAGTTAGATATCTTATTTTTTAGTTCAAATATGTTATATCATTGAATCTATAAAAAATATCTTTGACATTGTATGGTGGCATGCATCTTGTTCACATGTTCTCATTAGTATACCAATAGTTGAATCTCTTTCTCTTGAGGTTTCTTAAGGCATACTTTATTTAGTCACAATCACATATTGTTCTTGGGTAGGTGGCGGAACCCTAGTGATGGGCACTTTGTATAATATTCTTAGTGGATTGCCTCTATCCATGGGAGCATAGGGATCCCACTATCCTTGGTTCAATAATTCTTTGGGATCCCATCATCCATCATGGATCTTGTCATCCTTGATGATTTTATAGCTAGGTCTACTATTTTCCCACTATCTTCATATTCTTCCATAAATATCCCCAGGAAATGCCTTCTCATGCATCCTTTATGTGGTTTAGGACTCTAGTTATGCAGAGACTTGAAATACAAATCTAGTGAGACAAATTTTATGGAATTCCAATAAATATATTAAAGTTATACTCATTTTGTGATTTGCAATGATGGGTAGCAATGGAGCACAAAATCATTAGTTTGTAAAATGATTGGTTTGCAAAAAACATTAGTTTGTTATAACCATTGATTTGTGAACCATTGATTGTCAGTCGGTAGTAATTCTGTGTGAAAACTCAAAGTTCCATAACTCTCTCATTTTAACTCTGATTTGGTTCATTCTTTCTTAGTTAGATTTAAAATTGAATTATCTATTATCATATAGAAAAAATTAACAAATTCACATGAAAAAATATGTATTAATTAATTCCTTAAATATCCTTAAATCTCTTTCTACCAGCATGTGTATGTTATTACTATATCAACTAAGGTTCAAAACTCAATGTATGCATAACACATGTCTTTGAATTAATAAGGAACATGGTTTTCCATTAAATTAAATTTTAATAAATCAACCAAAATTTCATGCAAGGTGCTAATGAAGGTTAAAAAAATAATGTACTTGTAATTAACACTAAAGCTATTATTAATCTGAATATTTCCGAATAAGAAAGGTATGGGTCATAACAACCTTTCCCCCTTTAGGTGTTTATCCCCCACAACTTATAGGAATGCAAGTATAGTATAATGATATTATATTTTTGTATATCAACTTACAACATCTTACTGACTTGGAAATTCTCTTATGTAACCTTCTCGATTTAACTGCAAGGGAACAATCATGATATAATAAGACATGTCAAACACAAGAACATTTATTGTATCTCATGCTAAGTTTCTAAAACTAAATTTTCCTTTATATTGAGTACTCTTTCTTGAGGGTCCACTCTTATATGGAATTTTTATTCTTACTACATCATCTTATAAAAGATGCTTTAATATACTTCTAACACGCATCAAAATTAATGAAAGAAAACACATTTTATTTTCTTTTACCACGCTACGTTTCACATTTTGAGGCTCCATATATGGTAATCATGGGCTACCACAATTGAACTATATTGGACCCCTAACCAATAAAGTACATAAGAACAACTGATGATTCCTATTGTTGGGTATGTTATGCACGTGTACTAGGCTAAAACTACTTTTACATCACACAAAAAATCAAGTTCGCAAGAAATCCATCAGAACACACACTTCCTAGAGTCATGATTGGTAGAAAGAAGCTAAGAAACCACATGTTCATGGTGCAATATTTCCATTGATACTCAACTAATGAAAACCCACCACTCTCCAGTCAGTTGCTTCATTGAAAGGCAACCAAAAAAACATAGAAAGTTACATGGTCAACCACTTCCGTCGCTTCTCAATCAACTAGAATATAGATCAACTCCATAACTCTTTAATCGACAAAGAGTCAAATGTGCACAAAAGTGACAGAATAAAAAAGAGCCTTGTCAATCCTTAGTTGATGGTAAAAAAAGCACACTTCCATCAATTTTCAATCAACAAAAAGGCAATCCTAAGTCCTTATATCTGTAGAAATTTGTGATAGACCTAAAATTATAGTTCCAAATAAACATAATGAAAAATAATAAGCTATAAAAATTATTTGTTTCTAATGACGTAAAACCCTAATATGAATCCTACACACAATGACTCAACCTCATATTACATGTTAATTATTATTGCACACAACTTAGAACTAAATATTAAATAATAGATGGTGATGGTTTAAATAGAAAATGACCGCACATTTATCCATATTATGTTCAAATTTCTTGTATTAGAGAATTACATGATACATTAGGTATTCTCTCAAAATCTGGTAGTGTAATTCCTTCTAAATTCTTACTTGTGCATAAATCACCCTAAATGCCTAATCATGTCAAACATTTACCTTAGCTCAGATGTAGGATTTGAGTAAATATTTGGAATCCTTGGGATTAATTTAGAAATTGTGCCCAGATTCATTAGATTTGAATGACCCTATCTAGTTCATTTTAGTATAAGAAGAAAATAATTCATTAATCATATTCATTGACCTAAATATCTAATCAGGTTGTTGAGTAAAATTCTTTCAGCTAAGTTCCATCTTGATAGTGCCATAACATGCTGGTTTTATGTCAATTTAGTCAAACCATTAGATGGAGATCTAGAGGAGGATACTTGGTCTCCTTCCCCACAAAAGACACATGTGGACGAGTAACATGAACCGGTAACCCCGATTGACATCTTAATTTCTCTCCATCTGCCTACACTCAATAGCTTTTGTTTTTCTCTCCATGATTGGCTTCGAGAAGGATTTTGGAGTCATTTGGTATGTAGATCAGGATGTAGCTCTAAGTATATAAAAAATCTTAAAAGCATGGACACCTCACCTCCCAGAAATTGACTACATACATACCTCAGCGCCCTATAGTTGGCAACCAATGACTCAAAAACTTCCGCCAAAGTCCATAAGAATGTTCCTAACAATTTAATTCTTGCCTCTTAGCCCATATATTCAGTGTCAGGCATCTCCCTCCTCGAGCTCCCTAGAGATTCTATAGGTGTTGATGACATGGTTTTAGTATTAAACCAACATGCACCTTCCTAAAGAGTCGGGGAAGCATCTAGTAGTGTTTCTTGAGGGTGTGATCTGATCGATTTCTCCCCCAAGCTCGTGTTACATGAAGCTACAAGAGCTCCATTGGTGAAGAAGGTTAGGACTACTAGTGCAATGGAAAGGAGCAATATCCATCCTAGAAAACTTGATGAAGCCTTTACACCCCTCAATTTCTTCAAAGGGGAGGTAAGACACATATCCATAAAATTCGTACTTCTTTCTGGTTCATAGACATTATAGTCTTGTCGTCCTCCTTGTGTGATAATGTTTTCTTTGTCACATCTTAAACTTTTCATAGAGTCTTTTGTGATACTAGTTGTCCTTACCAAGTTATCTTTCATAGATTTCCACATTTGAGCTTCTCCTCCAGGTTAATGGCAAGTAGCAACTTACTGCTCTGGCAGCCATTAACCACTAGAAAGGGCTCATTGGCCTTGCTTCTCCCTGTCAAAGTCAACAACAATGAGTTTGGCCAATCCCATACCACTTAGCAGTCTCCAATTCCTCCTCTAGAGGCAACCACGTCACTGCTATGCATGGGCTACGGTAGGAAAGAAGAATCAAAGAGTGGTTTTTACCATGTGAATTTAATATTTTTCTTTTCCCATCACGCTTCTCCAAGGGCAAATGAGAAAATTGAAATTCAATCCAGTATCAATTATTTGTGAGTGATTCATGCATTGTGGACCTTAATACCCTATCACACACCTATAATTTTGTGTGAAATGGAAGGGCAAGTAAATCATCAACCATGTCAAATTTTATTCCAGTGAGATTTCCAGTAAATGTTATAATAGGTTTATCTCATTTGTGATTGATCTATCAGTGTCTAAACTTTAGAAATTCATAAGTTATGAAAGTTGACCCTTTTTTTTTAGATCTATTTGATGGACATAATTTTAGTACCTAATCACAATTATTTTTCATGAGATTTCTGGCTTGAAGTTAATTAGGGTTAACAAGATCATGATTAAGGATGTTTGGGTATTACATGTTAATTATGAGATTAAAGATCATTATATCTCATGGAGGAGAACTATCCACTGATTAGGTAAGTGGTCTATGACCATGAGTATTTAGTACATGTTCTGTATTCTCAACAAATATATTCATTATTTGTATGCTCTCATGCATTAAGATTTCAAGTTAAAGATATGTTTCTAAGTTTCTTAGTAAAATTAAAGATCCAAGGGTTTCATGCCAATAGTTATCATATCATATTTCATTAATATTTAAAAATAATATTTCATAAAAGATGAGACACCCCAGTTGAGAGATCCTTGGTTTGTTACCATGAGATCTCAAGTTCAAGCCCCGATGGCATTGTGAACAAAATCACCATTTTGAAAAGAAAAAAAGGTTATATTTAAAGATAAGAACCCATTAATAATCATGCATTAAGACTCAAGTTTAAATAAGATTCAAGATGTAATAAGATTGTGGAGTTATACCCAAACCCTTAGTGTAGCTCAACTTAACATACATGACCAAATCCCTTTATACAAATCATGAGGCCCAGACACCAGAGTGCAAGACATCTTAGATAAGATGACCCATGCACCAGAGTGTAGGTCATAAGACCCAGATACCAGAGTATGTCTCTTCATGATAAGTTAAGTAAAAAAATAATAACTCGACCTAGAGAATAATTTATGTTCATGTACAAGTTCTTTGTATAATGTAGATGTTATTTTTCCATTAGAATGTTTGAGAACAACATATACTCTATTATTATTCCAATTATTTCCTACATGTTAGAATATTCATGCCAACCAATGATCACTAATTTTTATAAGAGGTTTATAGGTGAAGAGTGCAAGAAGTATACATAGTCGCCAGGTCAAGATTAATTATCAGATCCTACATGGTGGGATGCCATTCTAGATAGTCATTATATATCCTTTAGTCATGTTATGTACGAGTTCCTTTGTTAAACTCCATTTGTGTTGGACTTAGAGTCCCTTTTTTATGGAATGTAATAAAGGACATTGTTCTTTATTTTATTCTAAGGAATTTTCTTAGTGAATGATACCATTTCACATTTTGTTATGATCTCCAATAAATTAAAATGATTTCACTAAGGTTGTGTTAGTATTAGAAAAGAGGTCATGAAAAAATTCTATAACTCTTTTATAAATATGGTTACAAATGATTCTCCCTTTAAAACTATGTTTACATAAAATGACAATATGGCTAAAACAAAAGTAAGCACGATTTAACATATGCTAAAATTTTGTACTCAAGTATGCCAAATCAGTTGGGAAGATTAGATGTGCATATATTACTTTCTTACTATGATATTAATGGGTAAAATTTTTGTTGTTACATTGGATATATCCAAGGGTAGAGGAACAAAATAAAATTAACTAAGAAAATTAGCAATGAAATATAGTTAGGATGTGTTGATACTACTAGTACCAACATGTCTTGCGTAGGCATCTTGTCAAGTGCTCGTTTGAATTTGTATAAGAATGAGTGAAAATATTATTTGAACAAGGATTGTAGTTTTCTTAAGGTTATTTGAAAGTTCTAGAGTTTTCAAGATTACATAGACACAAATAAATTCTGGGATAAGGGGTAAAATATGTTGTTCTTTTCTAGGTATATGGGTTATATTTATCCCTAAAATTGTCAGAAAATTAACTTCATGTACATAACTTCTCATATGTTCGTTTTAGTTATAAACTCACCCATATTAGAATGACATAAAATTACTTATCTTGTATCAAATATCACATTCCATACCATTATCTTTATACTTAACTATGCCTTTAAATGTTCTTCTTGTTTTCTCATTGATTCACCTTCAATGTATATGTTTTTCTTTATTCTCATGAAAGGAATACACAGAAAAAGGAGATTATGTATGTGAAACTGATATTTTATGGCTTCAAACATTCTCTTACTACCTTACTCTCATCCAAGTCTAGTTGATGAATTATTATCACATATATTTAATTGTTTAACGTTCTATCACTCTTCATGTTTTCCTTAACAACTTGATTATATATGAACCTAGCATCCATGTATCATCTTCTTATGATATGGTAAACCTTCCATCTAGTATTATTAATTTTCCCCTTTAGTTCTCATTTACTAATATAATTGTTTAATTCCTTTTATTATAGTTTTTTAGAATTTCTTAACTATTTTCATACTCTTTATTTCTTAATCACTATTTTCTATGCAAAAATTCACAATTTTAACTTGGTGCATAATATGTCTTTCATTCCATTTCACACAACTCATATAAGATTTGAACTTTTCTTTTCACACCAAAATCTTATGTTTTTCAACATGCTAATACTCATATAGCTTAATCTTTTATTTAGCAATATCTTACTTTCCTAATCACATATAGTTGCAAGGAATTCATGGAAATACATAAAGCAGAATAAATAATTACTCTGTAATGGAATAAGTTTCAAATAAGAGAAAAAACAATTATTTATATAGACACACATCTTATCTCCCTCCCTTATCACATAAACTTTCTCTTTAACTGGGTTCAATTTTCCCTTGTCCATCTTAATTACATATTCGTTTCTTATTATTTACTTATTCTTCATATATTCAAGTAATATTCTTAAATTTTAATTCTTATGGCAATACTTCTTTTTTATATCCTTCAATATTGTTCAACTCTTTTCCACTAAACCTTTCTTTGTTTTTGCAAATTTTGAATAGAATGTCTCAATTAACTAACAATTCAATTCTCATAACCCATTCTTTCTCTATCACTTTTATATGTATTTCATCATCTTCTCACACCTATCCAAGTTTAAAGTTATTCATGTGAGGTTGATTGTCAAACTCTTAATACCACCATAATTCAAATCTTTTTTGTAACTTTCTCATTTTATCACGACTATTAAAATTCCCAAATTAACTTTTTTATCATTCTCTTTAGACTCTCTAGTTTTTTTACTCAAGCCAGATGTACCCTTTTAATATGCTCTTCTTATTTAATATGATCTTTATTAATATGTGTCTCAAATTATATTCTTTCTTCCTTACTAAAATTAAGGTTTCTTATATTCTGTCCAAACATAGAAATTATGGCTACATTTTGGTTATTTCGTTCATTCCCTTAGATGTATGTATATTAGTGTTTGTGTATTATCATTCCATTCGAGATTTACTTTATTGAGAGTTTACTATAATAAGAATGTTAATAGGACTCATTACATCCCAACAACACAACCTACCAGTTGAACCAGGTTGAATGTGTACTCCTTAAGTCATGAGCTACTTGGAGATAACCAACTCTTTTTTATGTCAAACATATGCAAAGGATATTCACTAAGTTGAACTCATATAAGATTAACTTCATGCTTACTTTGTGTAACATACTAGATCTCAAACCCTACCCTAGAAGTTTGGCCTTTTGGTCTTAGACAAACAAGGTTAAGGTTTATATCTAGATGATGTTTAGTATAACCCTAATGAGATAATGCATGTATAAATCCCAATAATGTAACCCAATGTTCTCACATTAGACTTATGTCAATAATGGAACATAAAAATGTGTCACCTAATGTATATAATGGAATACGTGATAATTTGTGCATAATAATCACAAATGACTCATTTGGATGATAATAAGAAGTTAAAGAATTTAATTCGATGGATAGTTTTGATTAATGGGTCATATGACATATCTCATTAAGAGAAATCTCAAAAGTGGAATCTAAGTTAAAAATTGTGTTCCTTGGGTCCCAATTACCTTGGGAGTCAAGTTTCACATTATTTACATAATAATAATTAATTTAATTCATTTTGGAAAGAAAAGATCTAGGTTTTCCTCAAATTATCAAATAAAATAATAAATGACTCCAAAAGAGGAAAATAATCTTAAATTCGTAATCTACATAATAAATATAGACTTTGGGTGAATTTTCATCCAATTTAGAGAAAGTTTACTTAAAAGGTGATATCAAGAGGAAGTAAGTGTGTAGACCTTCAAAATATTAAATAAATACTCAAACAACTCCAAAATGTAAAATTGATGGTAAATTCGTATCCAACACATTAAATATGAATTATATGTGAAGTTTCATAAAATTTGGAGAATCATAAATTCATTAATGCATGAGGAAAGAGAAAATAGGATTTGGTTTATTTAACACATTAAAAGTTCTCAAACGAAAAATCTATTTACATAATCAGAATCTACATTCCTTAGTTGGCCTCTGTGCAAATTTTCATATAACTTGGATACGATTTGAACCCCCAATTGAAGAAAGAGAAAAGGAAATAAAATATATATACTTTATTAAAAATCATATTTACATTTAATGCTTTGTCACACGGTTTATTTTCTGATTCACTTACTATCTTGTGCCTTTGGTTTTTTTGGATCCAGCAGCCGTTCGATGGTGATCTAACAACATTGGGATCATCTCCTACCTCAAGTAGGAGTGAGCCCCAGTCGTGTATAATTGTTTGTTTTTCTCTTCCGCAATATGTCTTTCCCCTTTCCTACTTTTTCTTAGCTGGCTTTTCCTTCTTATTCCCCTCATGATTCTGCTTCTTACCATCCTACATTTTCTAGGGTTTTATTCCCTCTTTTGCTCAGTCAGGTAGAACCTTTCTCCTGCTCCCCTGTTTCATGGTCTAAAGATGTTCCTAGCCTTACATATCATCCTTATCTATTTATACTTCTACTTTCACCATCCCTGAACCTCGACAATGATCTTCATCCACCTCTTCCATTTTGAACATCACTGGTGAATGCCTACCCAGGTATGACCAAACTATGTTGGCTTCATCGACTCTGATAGTGGGGTCTATGTCGTCGGTGTCACCCCAACTACCCCAAACTTATGCGGTACGTCCCATCGGAACATCCAACACCATTAATTGTATCTGTTGAGGTGTATATAGTGTTCCCCCTTTTCTTTCATTGACTTCATAATTTCTGATTCTGAGGTACAATGTTGTTGTATTGCTTGGTTTCGACACGTTTCCCCTTTCTATGGTCTTGCTAGGCCTTATTTACCTCTTGCTTTCACCATATGGCTTCACACGCCAGTCTTTTCTCAGCCCTTTCTCTCCTTGCTCTTGCCATCTTTGGCAGAGGGCATGGATGAAGCCAGCGAGACCCAGGTTCTGTGTTTTTGGGGTCGTTGAGTTCGTTGAGGAATAGAAAATGTGGAAGGCACCTTTATTACTGATTGTTTCATTTTGTCTCGGCTTTATTGAACCATGGATTTATGCTTCTCGAGTTCTGAATCTCTAGGTTATCAAGAAGAAGATAACCAATGGTTGTTTCCCCTTTGTGCCCTCGATAATATTTAATTTTGTCACGCACCTCTAAGGGCATTTTCATCTTTTCACTCCGATCATTTCATTGCCTAGTCGCGAGTCAACCTGGTCATGAATGAATGATTTGGACGCATCAGATTGGGTCAAGTCATGCACAACCCACGTTCTCTGTCTCTCTCTTCCGATATGCCACATGTAATTTTCTGATTTATCGAATCTTGCAAAATTCATAATAATTCTTTCACTGATCAGAAAATTATGGAAAAATACTCGTTGGATTTAGAAAAATATAAGATTTAAAATGGTGTTGGTTTTGTAACCTTATTTTAATGTTATAAAAAGGTGATTTAATGAATTTACCTAAATAGTTAATAATTTGTAAAATTCATAACTAAATATATATAAGTCATAAAAAATATAATAAAATATGTTTTGAACTTAGAAAAATGTAACCTAAAACATGGCATGGATTTGATAACCTAATTCATTAATATTAAAAAGGCAATTTTTAGGGTTTTGAATAATTAATGAAAACCTAACCCTATTTCTATGTATATGCATAATAGGTGATTTGGAAGCCTAGACTCTGATCTAGAAGTATCTTGGACTTGTTTAGACTCTAAAGTGAGATATGTTTACATCCTCAATTATTCTTATTGAGAAATTATTCTACTTTCTTCTTTCTCTTAATCCTATGGACATTAGCCTATCATAATGTCTTTTCTTTTGAAAATCATGGTTCATGTGAACTACCTTATTTGATATTGATCTTTTTATCATGAATATTCTTTTTGATTCTTTTTGTATGCTTTTTTTATGTTGGAACTCTTTATGATGATACGTGATGTCTTTTTTCCACTTGTGAGGTGGATGTATATGTTGGTCACTTATATGGTGTCTACTTTGATATAATTTGACTATACTTTCTACTTTCCTCTACAATAAACATGCTATGTGATTCAGTAGCACTAGAGTAGTGTAATTGCATTGGTTTTGGGTTATGTGCCCTTCATGCTTTTGGGATGGAGGTTATGTGCCCCATACCTGGGTCTCAAATTTATGAGATTTGGCCCACTTTATATATATATTTGGGAGTTTGGTTATGTGCCATTCTCTATCAGGTTTCAAGTTTATGACAGTTGGTCAACTTTGTATTTATATTGTTCTAGGGCTATGTTTATCTAACATGCATGTAGGTTGATGTTGATGATGATGGGTTATGTGGCCAAATTCTGGATATGTGCTTATATGGCACCACTTTATTGTTTTGTTTATGTAAGGTATCTTCTTTTATAATGTGATGATGATTCTTCTCTTTTATGACTTTTTGGGTAGTCCTTATCTCTTGCATGGGAAGCCTTTATACTTGATGTCCTTTGTTTCTTATATTGCCCAATTTCCTTTTTAGTATGCACATACCGACCTTTGTTGATGTCTTTTATTTTTCTCTTCTTGCTGGGGTATGCTTCCAACCCTAGGTGAATGACATAGATGACATGGCTTAATGTTATGTACTTAGCTTAAGAGGTTAAAGCTTGGAGACAATCTTGATGTGGTTTAGATTTCCCTCTACATGGATCCTTATGATGTACCTATACATGTAAGTTTAAGATGTTCTTTTGTAACCTTATGAGAAATTGAATATAGTCAATATTTTTATTCCACTGCTACACTTTGATTGTTTTGAATACCATTAATAAGATTTGAAAATTTTACACCAACTCCGACATATCTTTTAGGTGTGCTTGGACTGGAGGTTTTATTCTTCAAATTTTTAGTAGGGAGTGGTTCCCCTCCAGGATCCCACTCCTTACAACATGGCATCAGAGCCCATGGCAGTTGAAATATGACTATTTCAATTTTTTCTCCCTATAAGAACCCTTGACTTTGCTAAGTTATCTTTAGGTGAGATGTTCTCCCTGGGTTTGATCTTTGGATGCAATAAGGTCTGATTAGATTATGAGGTAGTAATAAGTTAAGAATATCTTAATATGGAAAGATTATGACTTGGTTCTTGTATTGATTTTTAGCACGCATGTTGGTTTTACATCACAAAGTTTTTCATCATTAAAAAAATATTTTCATTATACTACTATATGTACAAAAAAATACTTTGATTTTCTCGATGATTTCCTGAACTAAGTCACAATAAAGAGATATGTGAAGTTTTTTTGAGAAGCCCTAGAATTAGTTGGCATAGAATCCTAACCCTAGTTTTGAAGAAGTGACTAGGAGTATGTGAGAAAATAAAAAGGTGTGGTAGACCTACCCTTTGTACCCTATGACTTTTTGCATCTTAGGGTTGATAGGTTAGAGACATGAGGACCTAAAACTCAACCCTAGTTGGTTCTGACTCTTTAGTTGGATACATGAACATCATAAAACTCTAAAACATTCACAACTAAAAGATATGTGGGTAATCCTAAATGTTAATTAGTTTGACTTGCTAGGTTAAATCTTTTAAGGGGTGGAGAGAAGTTGATTGTTTGATATTTGGATCAATAGATTTTGAGTACAAAATCCTATTAAGGGGTGGATTGTTGTAACATACTAGATCTCAAACCCTACCCTAGAAGTTTGGCCTTTTGGTCTTAGCCAAACAAGGTTAAGGTTTAGATCTAGATTATGTTTAGTATAACCCTAATGAGATAATGCATGTATAAATCACTATAATGTAACCCAACATTCTCACATTAGACTTATGCCAATAATAGAATATAAAATTCTTCACCTAATGTATATAATGGAATACATGTTAATTTGCAATTAATAATCACATACGACTCATTTGGATGGTAATAAGAAGTTAAAGAATTTAATTGGATGAATAGTTTTGATTAATGGGCCACTAATGGTCCATATGCCATATCTCATTAAGAGAAATTTCAAAAGTGGAATCTAAGTAAAAAAATCATGTTCCTTGGGTCCCAATTACCTTGGGAGTCAAGTTTCACATTATTTACATAATAATAATTAATTTAATTCATTTTGGAAAGAAAAGTCTAAGTTTTCCTCAAAATATCAAATAAAATAACAAATGACTCCAAAAGAGGAAAATAATCTTGAGTTCATAATCTACATAATGAATATAGCCTTTGGGTGAATTTTCATCCAATTTGGAGAAAATTTGCATAAAAGGTGATATCAGGAGAGAGAAAGTGTGTAGAACCTTCAAAATATTAAATAAATGCTCCAACAACTCCAATATGTAAAATTGATGGAAAATTTGTATCCAACACATTAAATATGACTTATGTGTGAAGTTTCATAAAATTTGGAGAATCATAAATTCATTAATGCATGAGGAAAGAGAAAATAGGATTTGGTTTATTTAACACATTAAAAGTTCTCAAAAGGCAAATCTAATTGCATAATCAGAATCTACATTCCATAATTGGCCTCTGTATAAATTTTCATGTATTTGGATAGGATTTGAACCCCCAATTGAAGAAAGAGAAAAGGAAATAATATAAATATACTTTAATAAAAATCGGATTTACATTTAATGCTTTGTCACGCGGTTTATTTTTCAGGTCACTTATTATCTTGTGCCTTTGGTTTTTTTGGATCCAGCAGTCGTTCGATGGTGATCTAACGACATCGGGATCATCTCCTACCTCGAGTAGGAGTGGGTCCCGGTCGTGTATAATGGTTTGTTTTTCTCTTCCGCGATATTTCTTTCCCCTTTCCTCCTTTTTCTCAGCTGGCTTTTCCTTGGATATATTCATAAACAATGAGCTATGATAACCACCTACAATATTGCATTAATGAGCTAGGATATATTCATAAACAATCATAGCAGGGTTATATTAACATTAAGAACATTCCTTTATTACATCAACATGCAAGGAATCTAGATATGATTAACCCTCATCATATTCATAATGAACATGTTTAGCATAAGAAAGTATCAGCCATGCGGATATGATAACCACCAATTAACACATTAAGGTTATGATCATATTAAGGAGGTTATTTCACCATCATGCCATCATATAAGAAGGTTAAACATGAATACTCATCTTTATCTATTTGCATTAGAGTTAGGTTCAATAAGATAGATTATATTAATGTTACTAATCAGCACTCATACCCAAACCTTAACTCACGACATCCCCTTTGGATCACGGATGCATAAGGTGAACCATCACCATCACATTCCATATTATTCTAAAGTATGAACCCACACATAAATCAAGGTGTAACCATCGTGTCATAGCATAAGGTTGTTTGGACTATGGTTCCAAGATCATAAAGTTTGTGATGATTTTGCTTTTGAGCCTTCCAATAATTAGTAAGGCTCGTCTTATATGTCTTGATATTTGTTATGTTGGTAAAAGTTGATGAGATAACGATGTGAGTTCCTTATAGCACATGAGGTGGATACCAAGGCAATGAATCCTAGTATCCAAGATGTATCAATAGTATGAGAAGTTTGTGAAGGTTGGAGATGTTTATTAAATGAACATTCCAAGTATTCCTCTCCCTTAGAGAGAGAGAGAGAGTTGAGGATGACCCTCTAAATGTCGTTTGGAAGGAAAAACAAAAGTGACTCTATAATGTTGTGTATGGTCTAGTGATAGCTGGGAAAGACCACTATCATGGATAGATGGTTTTTTGATACAATAGATATAATTTCAGGATGATAGCTAGAATTTAAAGTTGAAAGTTACTATTAGATTTGTACATGTGGCACAACAAGTTTCTATGTTCCATATTTGCAAATGTCTTCTTATTTGGGTTTTTTTGTGCTGGCCCAAGATGAGATATGTATGAATTATGTGAAATTACCATGATATACAAGTAACCATGTGAATGTAATAGGATGAGGTGCAAAGTAAGTACCCATCTTTGTTTACCTTGGATTTCAGGGGCGAAATCCCTGTTAGGGGTTTATAGTTGTAAGGCCCCTAAACTTGCTTAATGAGTTGAATAAACTTGATTATCAGAATTGAATTCTTACAACCCTAATATAACCTTGTTATATGCTTTGAAATCATAAGACAAACTTAAGTTTCAAATTTGGTCCAATTTTGACACAGTTTGAGCAAGTTATGCAATTTTATGCACATATTGGACTTTTATACAATTTACCCAATTGAGAGGTTTTCTTTGCAATTTATCACTTGCATTATGTTCCTTGGATATCCTCTCATCATTCTTGAGCTTTTTTATCTATGGGGCTCCTATTTAAACCTTGGTTTGAAGGTGTTTCCCTCAAGGGTATTTTAGGGTTTACCCCTTCACAGATGAGCTACCTTTAGTAGCTATCAACTAATGAATTATTTGTTTTTCTTGTAAATTCAAGAAATGAAGGATAAACATGTCTATATGGATGGTGGGGGAGATTCTTGATTGTGTTGTTGTATATTCTTAATAGTTTAAGGCCATGGACACTTGGAAAGATACTAGAACTTCAACTTTTTCTTTTTCTTTATCTTAAAGATTCATATACTTATCCCTAAGCACCAAAACAAGCCATTTTCTCCCACCACTTCCCTCCTTCTTCAAACCTCATCCTCCCTCTGTGCTTCTGTGAATTTCCTGTCCAAGTAAGAAGAAAGATGGGATCTTCTTGCAAAAAGAATCTAGGGTTGCAATTGACTTCTTTTTAGGACTTAAAAAGTTTCCTTCTATTGATCTTGCCCTAAAAGAGTAAGAATACCCTTCTTACCTCCATTTATTTCTTTGTTATCCTTCCTCCTACCTTTCTCTAGGTCGTAACCTTGTTGTTCCATGGTAGAAATTTCTCTAAAGATCTAAAACCCTACCTATCTTACTCCTTATGCTTAGGGTTTTCTCATTTGATGAAGAAAGGTGCTAGATGGATGAGTTCATAGCTTATGCTTAGATTTTCTACCCTACCTACTCGAGTTTTCTTATGTTGGAGTTTCATCTTCCAATTAGAGTCAAGTTTTATAACTTGCTCCACGTTTATTTCTTACCATAAGCTTGCTAGCTCATGTTCATGCTTTTAAATGATGATCCATGTACTAAAAGCTATGCTTGACTTGGATTTTGATTTTTATAATGCTCCCTATGCTTCTAAGGTACATTATTCCTAAGGTATAATATGACTTGGATCAGGTTGGTTTGACAACCTATGCTGCTAAGCACCTATCAACCAATGGTCAATTTTAGGGGTTTAAGCTGATTTCTTCTATAAACCCATGACCCAACGATGGTACCATTACAACAACCCTATGGTGTTGTCTTCATGACAACTGATGGTCGGGATCAAAGGTGTCAGATGATGGAAAAAACCTATGGTCACCCCCTTAGGTCAGGTTTTGGATCAATTAGAAGTTTAATGATCAACTAAGTACCCTAATGTTGTTATCAATCAATGGTGATGTTAGTTTGATATTTGAGGGTGATTAATGAATATAGTGATGATCTAACAACCTATGGTGACTTAATGGTCACTAATGATGGTGGATCAGGTCTCCACAACCTATGGTGAGTTAATCATATAGTTGTAGCATCAATTAAGCCTTAGACTAATGGTTTCTTGGGTCACTTGATGCAATGGTCGGACCTATATTGTAATTGATGGTTTTAACATATGAACTTGACCCAATGGTCAAGATGTAATGTTTATTCCTCCAATAATGTGTAATGATGGCTAATGTAATATGTTGGTCCTAATAATGTGATTTAGATGGTTTCTTTTATATGATCAACTTAAGGAACTTACTTGTTGAATATGGATGGCTTGTTTCGATTGTGAGTTTTACCCTAGTATCAACATAACCCTTATTGTTGTTAACCAAATGATGTCTAGGGTTAAATGGTGGCTTTTATGGATCACAACTCAATAACATCATAGATGATTCTTTCAATGTGTTTACTTATGTAAACAACCAATGGTCTTACCTTTTAAACATCTAATGGTTTTGGGTGACATTGTGGTAAGGTGATATGGGTTGAATGATGATGGAACAAATGAAGGGTTACCCTTAATAAGCTAGTCTTACCCATCCACTCATATGAATAGAATGGATGATAACCATATTGTGTTGATATGTAACCCTAATGAGGTATATCTTGTTATACCTAGCCTTAATATAACTAAATGATGGTAATTGGGTATGAATAGTCCTTGAATGTCTAATACAATCATGGCGTACTCTGTTACTATTGTTGAAACCCTAGTATGCTATAATCTGATGGTTACACCTTGATTTATGTGTGGGTTCATACTATAGAATGGTATGGAATGTGATGGTGATTCTTCACCTTATGCATCCATGATCCAATGAGGATGTTGTGAGTTAGGGTTTGGGTATAAGTGTTGATTAGTAACATTAATATGATTTATCTTGTTGAACCTAACTCTAATGCAAATCGATAAAGATGAGTATTCATGTTTAACATTCTTATATGATGGAATGATGGTGGAATAACCTCCTTAATATGATCATAACCTTAATATGTTAGTTGGTGGTTAACATAGCCACATGGTTGATATTTTCTTATGCTAAACATGTGCATTATGAATATGATGAGGGTTAATCGTATCTACATTCCTTGCATGTTGATGTGATAAAGGAATGTTCGTAATGTTTATATAACCCTACTATGATTGTTTATGAATATCTCCCAGCTTATTAATGCAATATTGTGTTGATACAGTGTAATATATATAAGTGATGTTGTTGATCTTTGCTACAAGGAATGCAAAGATAATGATGATCTTGTAGGGAATAGTATGATGGTCTTAATGACCTTTGGGCATGGTTGATCCTTGAATGAGGTGTAATCCTCTTATGTTGATAAGGGTTGATACCCTATGATATTGTGAAAAGGATTTATATCATGTGATAGTATGATGGTCTTAATGACCTTTGGGCATGGTTGAGCCCTAAATGAGGTGTAATCATTTTGTGTTGATAAGGGTCGATACCCTTTGATATTGTGAAAAGGATTTATATCTTGCGATAGTACCATGTGATGATGAGATGAGAAATTATGTTCCACACATTTTATATCTTTTAAAAGTTGTGATATTTATATGCTTTCTAGAAGTGAATTAGGGTTTGTATGTCCACTTCTTTGATGCAGCCTTAATTCACCCAATTGGCATAACCAACCAAGTGCAACTCTAATCATGTAGTGCCCTATGTCGTAGAGCCATCTTCAGTGTCAGAAATTGTTGGATGGTGAAATGAGTATTCCTAAGGGAAACTCAGAGTGCATACTTTTGAGTATGTGGGGGTCGCAAGTTGAGGATATATCCTTGTCATCCACAATGTAGGTTGTATAGGATGGCTATGGTCATGCCTCATACATTTGATGTGATTGAGGACAACTGCGGTTGTACCTCGGATTAGAGGGTTTTGAATACCCTTGATGCTAGCATTGTGACCTGTACCAAGGTGGGATAGTTACACGACTATATGTCACCGTTTTGCAGTTTGACTGATATGTCACTGCCTTTTTACTTGTATTGACTGAGGGGAAGAGATATTAGGATATCAACACTCCTAGATCTTGTACAGAACCGAATAACCCTTCACAAGGGTCGGTTAGACTTTGAATGGTACGATTCAAATTCCCCATGGCGTAATAAAAGATGTAATACAGCTGTGTAGAATATTTTTTTAGGGTTATACATGACGTTTCACATTGGATGATAACCCTTATTTGTTATCTTTACATAAAGATGATGCTTAGTGCAATTAAATGATAGTAGATATGCTTATGTTGTGGATATGCTTAGGATTGTAGATGCGTACATACAGTATCCATGCTTATGTTGATAACTATACTACTACTGTTGATTATAATCATGATGCTAGATATCTCATGTTGTTAGTTACGTTTAGCATGGTATCCATGCCTTTGTTACTAGAGATGCATATACTGCTAATCATGCTTATGTTGTTAGCTCTTCTTATGATGTTAATATGTTCGACCCATTAGATATGCTAATGTTGTTATCTATGCTTATGTGGCTAGACTTATTCATAATGATAGAGATTCTATGTTACTAGACTTGCTCATGATGCTAGATATGCATATGCTACTGAATTGCTTATATTGTCAACAAGATAAAGGGTGATAGTCTAGCTAATGATGATAATTATTATCTACTCCTTTATGTATTCTGTCAATCATCCATGCTATTGAGACTATTTGTTATATCTGATTAAACTGCTTAAACTGATTAATTACTTAAAATGTTGTAATCAATAAGGGTTTTTGGAGGTTATATCTCTAGTTGGGACATGGGTCTCACCCTTGTGGTTCGCCACATCTTTTTAGGTAATCGGCAGTGATGACAACATAATTGTGGAAGTAAAGAGGAGATATAGTAATGAATCTTTTATAAAGTAAATTAGATGTCTAGTGTGTCCTAGAGTCATCCTTGTACTCTCAGGCCCAGGTAGGTAAAGTTTGTATATGGTGTTTCAAACGAATCAGAATTTTATTAGCATGTCAATGCTTGTTTGTGTGGTATATACAAATATTGTTATCTTATGTATATATGTTGTGGCTAAGGTGATAGAATAATTTGTATCAAATTCTTGTCATAGTATGGATAAAAGAAAGATGTTGGGCTCTTATGCAAATGTTTCTGAGTAGATGCTGACGTTGAAATCGGTATTAATTTACCCATATTTTTGTGTATGTAGTTAATTGGTGATTGATTGTTTTTTATGTTTTGAGTAATCTCATTCAGTGTAATGGGTTCTCACAAGTTGTTACTCAAAACATAAAACACAATCAATCACTAATTAACCACATACCCAAAAATATGGGTAAATTAAAATCTATTTCAACATTAGCACCTGCTCAAAAACATTTGCATAAGAGCCCAACATCTTTCTTTTATCTATACTATGATAAGAATTTGATACAAATTGTTCTATCACCTTAGCCACAACATATATACACAGGATAACAATATTTGTATATGCCACACAAATAATCATTAACATGCTAACAAAATATTGATTCGTTTGAAACACCATATACAAACTTTTCTACCAGCATCTTCCTAGGGAAGAGCGCGATGAGCGTGAAGGGCAGTGGTGGCGGAGACGCCAACCTTAGGAGAGGGGCTCCAGCCCAAAGCTGTGGAAGGTGTCTGAACAGAGACTTCAATCCCAATCAGTCAGAAGTTAGGGTCGCTGTGACACCTAAATGCTTCACGTCCTTTTTCAAGTAGCAAATAGGCGACAACAAAACCCAGATCATAGAGGAAATGATTTCCATAGAAAACGACGATATCATCATTCCACAGGCAGAGGTTGACTAAAATGTTTCACTCTGGTCGAACACCGCGGTTGGATACATCATCGGTTTCAGACTGCACATCCCAACTCTCCAAGAATACTTGAAAGGTATCTGGAAGCCAAGCGGCACCCTGGAGGTGTTGGGATGTGCCAATAGATGCTTCATTATAAAGTTCCAGGAGGAGACAGATATGACCACAACCATAGAAGGAGGACCATGGTACGTGAAGGGAAAGCCCATGATTCTCAAAAAATGGGAAAAAGGGGAACCTCTTGAATAAGAGAAGCTCACTACGGTTCCCGTCTGGCTCAAGATCCTAAACTTACCCCTTAAACTATGGAGAGAAAAGATGATCTCTTGTATTGCAACCTATCTCAGTAGACCACAATGTCTAGATCGCTAGACCAAGGCCAAAAGAAGAATGGAATACGCTAGAGTAAATGTACTGATGGGCGTCTCCTCTTATTTTCCGAAGCAGGTGAAGCTTAGAACTGACAAATGTAACCCATACATCATTCACATCGACGAATGGATCCATGATCGTTGTCCTCACTGCGAGACGTTCGGGCATGATAATAGACTGTGCAAGGATCCTTCAAAACAAAATAATGATTCCATTAGTGCAACAGAGTCCCCTCCTGAAACAAACACTAAGAACAACACAGCTGACGCAAATGCAGAAGCATCAGAGTCCGGGGAGAATCCTGTCGATGTCTCTTCATCAAGTGCATCGAATCCCAGCATCTCACCTATTCGGAAAAATGTCACTGATGCTGATGGATTTCAGAAACCAAGGCAGACGTCTTCTCCGAATAGAAGGAGAATGAGAAGCAACTCCATTGGCAGATCCGACTCTAGCAATAGATGCATCCACCTTGAAGACAATGACAATGGTGACCCATTACCGAACAATGGGACCCAGGCTGGAAGTAAGCCAACCCATCACCATAAATGAACCAGCCTCTGACAATCATAGTTGGAACATCCGTGACTTGTGTGATCAAGGCAAGCAGGATGTAGTCAAGGCTGAGATCCAGAGAGAAAAGGCTGACATTGCCTTTCTCGTAGAAACCAAAATGAACAGAAATAAAATTGCCAAGGCTTCACAGAGGATTTGGCCAAACTCTACTTGGATAGATAACTCCTATTCCTGTAGAAAAGTGTGAATCTTATCCCTTTGGGATAATCCCAACTATTCCATTTTAGTTGAATTCCAATCCAAGTAGCTTCTACATCTTTAGACGAGAATAGGAGATCAACTATGTTACATCTCTGTCGTCTATGCAAAGAATGAAGATGCAAAGAGGACTGAACTCTGGGAAGATATCATCGACATCAGCAAGAACATTAATCACCCTTGGCTCATCCTGGGTGATTTTAATGCAGTTAGGTGTGCCACCGAAAGAAGTGGAAGATCTGCACCTTCTAGACATTCAATGGCAGAATTTAGTGAGGCTATTCATCATGCAAATCTTATTGAACTGCAAGCTAAAGGATCTTTCTTCACGTGGAACAACAACCAGCTAGGAGCAGACAACACTAGGAGCAAAATAGACAAAGCATTTTGTAACTGCATGTTCCTAAATGCCTTCCCCAAACATTGGATGGAAACAAAATCAACTATCAATAGAGATCATTGTATGTAGCTTTGTCATCTCTCCGAGGACCAAAAAAAGAACTACTATCCCTTCAGGTTCTTTAACTTCTGGATGAGCATGCCTGGATACAAAGAGTTTGTAGTAAAAGCATGGAACTGCTCTATCTCGGGCAACCCGATGTTTAAATTTTATCAAAAACTCAAAGCAGTAAAATGTGCTCTGCAAAAATGGAACTGGGAGATCAATGGTAATATAGAGGAAGGGGTTAAATGTCTCAAGGAGGAAGCCTTGCAAGAGAGGAGTGATTCTGACCTAAATCCAAATGACCAACTTCTTCTTGAAATAGTAGTTGAAAAAGCAGCCAGAGCTAGAGAAGCCAGAAATGCAGAGGAGTCTAGCTTAGACAGAAGTCGAGAATGTTTTGGCTTAAGAACGGGGATAGAAACTCTAAATTTTTCTACCTCTCACTTAAAACCAGAAGGAGAAAAAACCAGATAAAGATTGTTGAACACAACAACACCCACACCTCAGATGAAAAGGAGATTGTTAATATCTTCAACAGCCACAACAAGGAAATGTTCAACAAAAATCAAATGAGGCAAGATTTCAAGTACCTAAACATCCCCAAGCTAAATGAACATCACATCAGAAACATCACAAGAGAGGTGACTATTGTAGAGATAAAGGATATTGTTATTTCAGCTGACAGTGATAAGTCTCCATGTCTCGACGGATTCAATGCTCACTTTTTTAGGAAACTTGGTCCATTGTGGGTGAAGACATTACCAAGGTTGTTAAAGATTTCTTCATGAAGGGTAAGATGTTAAAGGATATGAATAAAACTTATATTAGCCTCTTGCCAAAAGTAAAATAATAGATGAAGGTCAATGAATGGAGACCAATCTTGCTGTATAATTTTATCTCGAAAATCATATCAAAGGTCCTTGCAAACAGGCTGTGAGATGTATTGCCTGATATTATTAGCATGAACCAGTGTGTTTTCGTTAAGGGGAGGCACATTTTTGATGTTATTCTTCTTGCAAATGAGCTCCTTAGTGATTTCAAGAAACCTGGCTCAAATCCCAAGCTATGTATCAAAGTTGACCTAAGTAAAGCCTTTGATTCCATTAATAGAGAATACATCATTGAAGTGATGCAGAGAATGGGTTTTCCACTATGCTGGCTGTAGTGGATCACTGAATGGATTGAGTCTGCCTCCTTCCAAATATTAATCAATGGGAATCCCTCTCCTATTTTCATAGCAACAAATGGTATACGGCAAGGAGATCCAATGGCTCCATACCTCTTCATTATAGGAATGCTAGGTCTTACTACCATTCTAGAACAAGCTGAAGTGGAGAAGAAAAATAAACCTCTTCATGCTAACAACTACAGTGTCTCCCATCTACTGTTCGCAGATGACCTGCTTCTTTTCTTACATGTTGATGAGAGTAGTGATGAAGGCATTGCAAATTGCCTAGAAGAATTCAACGGATGTTCAGGTCTACATTTGAATCTAGCTAAAAGTCAGGTCTTTCTCAGTTATTCAGCCTCAAGCAATCTCACAGATCAGCTCAGGATACCCGAATCAAACCTACATGTTAAGTACTTGGGAATGCCTCTATTTACGGGGAGACTAACAAGAAGTATGTGATGGCCACTAGTCGACAAGGTAAAAAATAAACTTGACTCTTGGAAGATGAGAACAATGTCTATGGCAGGACGGCTGGAATTAATTATTTAAACTCTTTTTTCATACCATTTGTACTGGTCGAGTTCCTTCCCTCTTCCCAAGTCCACGATTGAAGAAATTGAATCCATATGCAGACATTTTCTCTGGGGTGATAGGGATGGGGAGTCTCATATACACCATCTCCTAGGATAACATCTGCATGCCCAAGAAGGAGGGGGAACTTGGTATTCGAAAAATCCAAGACTGGCTGAAAGAAGGCATGATAAAAAATGTTTGGGATGTGGCTAATAGCAAAGCTCGTTGTGGGTCGGGTAAATGCACAACAAGTATTTAATCATCACTTTAGTGTGGAAGTGCGTCTCCAAGCAGCAATACAACTAGTTGTGGAAAAATCCAGTGAGGAAAAGAGCTAAAATTGCCCATCTTGTTAGATACAAAGTGGGACAAGGTGGTAATATTTCACTATGGAATGATCCTTGGATAAATGGTGCTTATCTTGACTGCATAGTTGGAAAGTCCCTCTCTCTCAGGAATGATTTCGGGAGAGATGCCAGGTTGAGAAACATCATACATAATGGTAAATGGCACATTCCTGAGATGTGTGGAACTGCTACTCTCATCCAAATTTGCTCTGAAATACCGCTGCTGAACAGAGATAAATGTTATCTACTCGGCATGCAAAATTGGTCCTTTAAGGGATGCTGGAATCTTGCTAGGAAAAAGAAAGAAGAAGTTGCTTGGGCGGGTTGGTTGTGGAAGAAAAACAATTTGCCCAGACAATTTTCCATCCACTGCTGCAAAGCTTTCCACCTTAGTCTTCTGACGGAGGACAAACTTCAGGGAAAAGGCTTCCCATTGGCCTCAATGTGCAGACTATGCAAATTCGCAACCGAGACAAACGAGCACATTCTTTGGAGGTGCTCTTTCTCTGTTTTCATATGGGAAAGAGCAAGAAACAGTCTATCACTAGTCCCTAAAAGCATACAAGAAGTTCTGCTTCTTGTGAATAAATCTAAAAAGAGAATGTCAACCACCGTTATCTACCATATCTGGTATATGAGGAACAGAGTAATCTTTGAAGAGGCAAAGCCAGGCCCAAATTTTGTATGACGTTCTATAAGCCAAGATTTAAATGCACTTAATCTTGTATAGATAGGTTGCTTTTCCTTCTAAACCTACACTTGTAAACATTAGTTTTGAAAATTGAATAGTGGAACACGCTTAACGATAAAAAAACTTTTCCGCCCGGACTTGAGAGTACAGGGATGACTCTAGGACACACTAGACATCTAATCAACTTTACCAAAGATTTATTACTATAACTCCTCTTTGCTGCCATAGGTTTGTTTTCGTCACTTCAGATTACCTAAAAAGATGTGGCAAACCACAAGGGTGAGACCCATGTCCCAACAAGAGATATAACGTTCAACAATGTTTATTGATTCCAACATTTTTAGGTAATGATCAAGACAGTTTAAGAAGTTTAATCATATATAACAAATAAGCTCAACAACATTGATGATTAATAAAATACATAAAGGAGCAGATAATAACTATCTTCATTATCCAGACTATTCTCATATCCCTATTAACCGTATAAGGAGTCTAACAGCATGAGCATGTCTAACATCATGAATAAGTCTAGTATCATATGCATAGCTAACATCAACATGTCTAACAGGTTGAACATATCAACATCATAAGAAGAGATACAACATAGGCACAACTATCTAGATAAGCATTATTAGCAGTATATGCATCTCTAGTTACAAAGGCATGACTACCATGATAAACATAACTAACAACATGAGATAGCTAGCATTATGATTATAATCAATAGTAGCAGTTATCAACACAAGCATAGCTATCGTATGTGCACATCTACAAATCTTAAGCATACCCACAACCTAAGTATATCTACTATCTCTTAATTACACTAAGCATCATCTTTATGTAAAGATAACAAACAAGGGTTCTCATCCAATGTGAAACGTCATGTAGAAACCTAAACAAATATGCTACACAGCTGTATTACATCTTTTATTACGCCCTAGGAATTTGAATTGTACCATCTAAAGTCCAACTGGCCCCTGTGAAGGGCTATTCAGTTCCGTACAAGATCTAGGAGTGCTGGTATCCTAAGATCTCTTCCCCTCAGTCAGTACGAGTAAAAAGGCAGTGACATATCAGTTAAAGCTACCACCACAACAACATATAGTCAAGCTGCTAACCACTAGTCCGCCCTTAGTACATGTCACGACACTAGAAACTAGGGTATACAAAACCCTCTAATCCGAGGTCCAACCACATTTGTCCTCAATCACATCAGATGTATGAGGCATGACCATAGCCATCCTCCACAACATGTATTGTGGATGACAAGGATATATCCTCAACTTGCCACCCCCACATACTCAACAGTATGCGCTTTGAGTTTCCCTTAGGAATACTCATTTCACCATCCAGCAAGTTCTGACACTGAATATGGTTCTACGACATAGGGTACTACATGATTAGAGTTGCATTTGATTAGTTATGCCAATTGGGTGAATTAAGACTGCATCAAACAAGTGGACATACAAACCCTAATTCACTTCTAGCAATCATATAAATATCACAGCTTCAAAAGATATAAAGTGTGTGAATCATAATTTTTCATCTTCTCATTAGAGGCAAGTTTTATAACTTGCTCTACGTTTATTGCTTACCATAAGTTTTCTAGATCATGTTCTTGCTTGAAAATGATGATCCATGCACTAAAAAGCTATGCTTGACTTGTATTTCAATTTTTATAATATTCCCTATTCTGATTTGAGTTCTAGATGAACCTGTGATCATGTGTACGTTATTCCTAAGGTATAATATCACTTGGATCAGGTTGGTTTGACAACCTGTGGTGCTAAGCACCTATTAACCAATGGTCAATTTTAGGGTTTTAAGTTGATTTCTTCTATAAACCCATGACCTGATGATGGTACCATTGCAACCACCCTATGGTGTTGTCTTCATGACAACTGATGGTTAGGATCAAAGGTGTCAGATGATGGTGACAACCTATGGTCACCCCCTTAGGTCAGTTTTTGGATCAATCCGAAGTTTAATGATCAACCATTAAGTACCCTACTGATGTTATCAATCAATGATGACATTAGCTTAATATTTGATGTTGATTAATGAATATAGTGCTGATCTAACAATGTATGGTGACTTAATGCTCACTACTGATGGTGGATCAGGTCTCCACAACCTATGCTGAGTTAATCATATAGTTGTATCATCAATTAAGCCTTACACCAATGGTTTCTTGGGTCACTTGATGCAATGGTCGGACCTATATTGTAATTGATGGTTTTAACATATGAACTTGACCTGATGGTCAAGATCTAATGTTTATTCCTCCAATAAAGTGGAATTATGGCTAATGTAATATGTTGGTCCTAATAAAGTGATTTATATGGTTTTCATTTATATGATCAACTTAAGGAGCTTACTTGTTGACAATGGATGGCTTGTTTTAAATGAACAGTCGATTGTGGGTTTTACCCTACTCTCAATGGAACTTTTTGTGTTGTTAATTAAGGTATATATAGGGTTAGATGGTGACTCTTTCTAGAGAAAAAATCAAGGAATTCATAGGTGGTTTACCCAAGGTGTTTACTTATGTAAACAACCAATGGTCTTAACTTTTAAACATCCAATGGTTCTAGGTGACATTATGGTATGGTGATATGGGTTGAATAATGAAGGAACAAATGGAGGGTTACCCTTAATAAGGTAGTCTTACCTATTCACTCATATGAATAGAAAGGATAATAACCATATTGTGTTGATATGTAATCCTAATGAGGTATAGCTTGTTATACCTAGATTTAATATAACTAAATGATGGTAATTAGGTATGAATAGTCCTTGAATGACTAATACAATCATGGAGTACTCTCTTATTGTTGTTGAAACCTTAGTATGCTATAACCCGATGGTTACACATTGATTTATGTGTGGGTTCGTACTTGAGAAGATGGTGATTCTTCACCTAATGCATCCATGATCCAATGGGGATGTCGTGAGTTAGGGTTTGGGTATAAGTGTTGTTAGTAACATTAATATAATTTATCTTGTTGAACCTAACTCTAATGCAAATAAATAAAGATGAGTATTCATGTTTAACATTCTTATATGATGGAATGATGGTGCAATAACCTCCTTAATATGATCATAACCTTAATATGTTAATTGGTGGTTATCATAGCCACATGGTTGATACTTTCTTATGATATACATGTGCATTATGAATATGATGAGGGTTAATCATATCTAGATTCCTTGCATGTTGATGTAATAAAGGAACGTTCTTAATGTTAATATAACCCTACTATGATTGTTTATGAATATCTCCAGTGTTGATCTGGTGTATTATATGTAAGTGATGTTGTTGAGCCTTGTTGTAAGGCATGGAATCATAATGATGATCTTGCTGGGAATAGTATGATGGTCTTGATGACCTTTGGGCATGGTTGAGTCCTAAATGACATGTAATCCTCTTGTGTAGATATGGGTTGATACCCTATGATCTAAATGATAAGTAGAACTAACATCATAACACAATTAACTACATAGGCATGATTAGCAGTTTAAGCATCTATAATTACATAGGCATGGCTAGAAATATTAAACATAGCTAGCAACATCATCTTAACCATCAATGTCTGTATATTTGACAACATAAGAATGTTTATAACATGAGGATAACTACAACATAAGCATATCTATTATCTCTTATTGTACTAAACATTATCTCAATGAAAAGAAAGCAAACAAAGGTTATCATCCAATATGAAGCGTTGTGTATAACCCTAAACAGATATACTACATGGCTATCTTACATCTTTTATTATGCCCTAGAGAATTTGAATCGTACCATCCAAAGTCCAACTGACCCATGTGAACGGCTATTTGGTTCCGTACAAGATCTAGGAGTTTTGGTATCCTAAGATCTCTTCCCCTCAGTTAGTACGAGTAAAAAATAGTGACATATAGTCAAACTACAAAACCGTGACATATAGTCCTGTAACTAGCCCACCTTGGTACAGGTCACAACACTAGCATCCATGGTATACAAAACCCTCTAATCTGAGGTACAACCACAGTTGTCCTCAATCACAGTAGATGTATGAGGCATGACCATAGCCAACCTCCAAAACCTGCATTGTGGATGACAAGGATATATCCTCAACTTGCCACCCCCATATACTCAACAGTATGCACTCTGAGTTTCCCTTAGGAATACTCATTTCACCATCCAGCAAGTTCTGACATTGAAGATGGCTCTACGGCACAGGGCACTACATGATTAGAGTTGCACTTGATTAGTTATTTCCAATTGGTATGTGCGGATTAGATGTAAACATGAGGGTGAATAGCTTATTATAGCATAAGGTTGTTTGGACTATGGTTCCAAGATCACAAAGTTTGTGATGAATTTTCTTTTGAGCCTTCCAATAATTAGGAAGACTCCTCTTATATGTCTTGATATTTGTTATGTTTGTAAACGTGGATGAGATAATGATGTGAGTTCCTTATAGCACATGAGGTGGATACCAAGGTAATGAATCATAGTATCCAAGATGTATCAATAGTATGAGAAATATGTGAAGGTTGGATATGTTTATTAAATGAACATTCCATGTATTCCTCTCCCGTAGAGAGTGAGTTGATGATGATCCTATAAATGTTGTTTGGAAGGAAAAACAAAAGTGACTCTATAATGTTGTGTATGGTCTGGTGATAGCTGGGCAAGACCACTATCAAGGATAGATGGTTTGTTGATACAATAGATATAATATCAGTATGATATCTAGAATTTAAAGTTGAAAGTTACTATTAGATTTGTACAGGTGGCGCAACAAGTTTCTATGTTCCATATTTGCAAATGTCTTCTTATGTGGGGGTTTTTATGCTGACCCAAGATGAGATATGTATGAATGACATGAAATCACCATGATATGCAAGTAACCATGTGAAGGTAATAGGATGAGGTTCAAAGGAAGTACCCATCTTGTTTACCTTGGATTTTGTGGGTGAAATCCCTATTAGGGGTTTATAGTTGTAAGGCCCCTAAACTTTCTTAATGAGTTGAATAAGCTTAATTATCATAATTGAATTCCTATTACCTTAATCTAACCTTTTATATGCTTTGTAATCATAATATAAGCTTAAGTTTCAAATTTGGTCCAATTTGGACATTGTTTGAGGAAGTTATGCACATTTTGGATTTTTCTACAATTTACCCAATTAAGAAGTTTTCTTTGCAATTTATCACTTGAATTATGTTCCTTGGATATTATCTCATCATTCTTGAGCTTTTTGATCCATGGGGCACCTTTTTAATCCTTGGTTTGAAGGTATTTTCTCCAAGGGTATTTTAGGGTTTACCCCTTCATTGATGAGCTACCTTTAGTAGCTATCAATTAATGAATTATTTGTTTTGCTTGGAAATTCAAGAAATGAGGGATAAGCATGTCTCTATGGATGGTGGGAGGGCTGCTTCTGTGTGTTCTTGTATATTATTTATAGTTTAAGGCCATGGACACTTGGAAAGATACTAGAACTTCAACTTTTTCTTTGTCTTTATCTTAAATTTTCATATACTTGTCCCTAAGCACCAAAATGAGCCATTTTCTCTCCACCACTTATCTCCTTCTATGAACCTAGTTGTCCCTCTATTCTTCTGTGAATTTCCTATCCAAGGTAGAAGAAGGAGGGGACCTTCTTGGGAAAAGAATCTAGGGTTGTAATTGGCTTCCTTTTAGGGTTTTAAAAGCTTCCTTCTAGTGATCTTGAACTAAAAGAGTAAGAATCCCCTTATTTCCTATGTTTATTTCTTTATTATCCTTCCTCCTATCTTTCTCCAGGTCAGAACCTTACTGTTCCATGGCAGAAATTTCTCTAAAGCTCTAAAATCCTACCTTTCTTGCTCCTTATGCTTAGGGTTTGCTCATTTGATGAAGAAAGGTGCTAGATGGACGAGTTCACAGCTTATGCTTGGATTTCCTACCAAACCTGCTCATGTTTTCTTCTATTTGGTAGTTTATCTTCTAATTAGAGTCAAGTTTTATAACTTGCTCCACGTTTATTTCTTACCATAACCTTGCTATCTCATGTTCTTGCTTGAAAATGATGATCCATGCACTAAAAAGCTATGCTTGACTTAGATTTCAATTTTTATAATATTCCTATTCTGATTTCAGTTCTAGATGAACCTGTGATCATGTGTACATTATTTTTAAGGTATAATATGACTTGGATCAGGTTGGTTTGACAACCTATGGTGCTAAGCACCTATCAACCAATGGTCAATTTTAGGGTTTAAAGTTGATTTCTTCTATAAACACATGACTCAATGGTGGTACAATTGAAACAACCGATGGTGTTGTCTTTATGACAACTGATGGTGGTGACAAAGGGTGTCAACTGACGTTCACCCCTTAGGTCAAGGGTTGGCCTAATTAGAAGCTTAGTGATTAACAACTAAGTACCCTAATGATGCTATCAATCAATGGTGATATTAGTTTGATATTCGATGGTCACTAATGAATATAGTGCTAATCCAACAACCTATGGTGACTTAATGGTCACTACTGATGGTGGATCATGTATCCACAACCTATGGTGACTTAAGCATGTAGTTGTAGCGTCAATCAAGCCTTAAACCAATGGTTTCTTGGGTCATTTGATGCAATGGTCGGACCTATACTCCAATTGATGGTTTTAACATATGAACTTGACCCAATGGTCAAGATCTAGTTTTTATTCCTCCAATAAAGTGGAATGATTGCCAATGTAATATGTTGGTCCTAATAACGTGATTTAGATGGTTTCCTTTATATGATCAACTTAAGGAGCTTACTTGTTGACAATGGATGGCTTGTTTTAAATGAACAGTCGATTACATGTTTTACCCTACTCTCAACAGAACCCTTATTGTTAACCAAAGGATGTCTAGTCTTAAATGGTTAATTTTATAGATCACAACTCAATAATATCATAGATGATTCATTCAAGGTGTTTACTTACGTAAACAACCAATGGTCTTACCTTTTAAATATCCAATGGTTTCGGGTGACATTGTGGTATGGTGATATGGGTTGAGTGATGATGGAACAAATGGAGGGTTACCCTTAATAAGGTAGTCTTACCTATTCACTCATGTGAATAGAAGGTATGATAACCATATTGTGTTGATATGTAACCCTAATGAGGTATAGCTTGTTATATCTAGCTTTAATATAACTAAATGATGGTAATTGGGTATGAATAGTCCTTGAATGATTAATACAATCATGGAGTACTCTCTTATTGTTGTTGAAACCCTAGTATGTCATTAACCCAATGGTTACACCTTGATTTATGTGTGGGTTCATACTTGAGAATAGTATGGAATGTGATGGTGATGCTTCACCTTATGCATCCATGATTCAATGGGGATGTCATGAGTTAGGGTTTGGGTATGAGTGTTGATTAGTAACATTAATATAATTTATCTTGTTGAACCTAACTCTAATGCAAATAGATAAAGATGAGTATTCATGTCTCACCTTATTATATGATGGCATGACGGTGAAGTAACCTCCTTAATATGATCATAACCTTAATGTGTTAATTGGTGGTTATCATATCCACATGGTTGATACTTTGTTATGCTAAACATGTGCATTATTAATATGATGAGGGTTAATCATATCTAGATTCCTTGCATGTTAATGTAATAAAGGAATGTTCTTAATGTTAATATAACCCTGCTATGATTGTTTATGAATATCTCTTAGCTCATTAATGCAATATTGTGCTGATCTGGTGTAGTATATGTAAGTGATGTTGTTGAGCCTTGTTATAAGACATGGAAAGATAATGATGATCTTGCAGGGAATAGTATGATGGTCTTAATGACCTTTGGGCATGGTTGAATCCTAAATGAGGTGTAATCCTCTTGTGTTGATAAGGGTTGATACCCTATGATATTTTGAAAAGGATTTATATCTTTTGATAGTATGATGGTCTTAATGACCTTTGGGCATGGTTGAGCCCTGAATGAGGTGTAATCCTATTGTGTTGATATAAGGGTTGATACCCTGTGAAATTGTAAAAAGTATTTATATCTTGTGATAGTATGATGACTAGTGTGGTCTCATGAATGGCAAATGAATAGTACCATGTGATGATGTGATTAGAAATTATGTTTCACACGTTTTATATCTTTTGAAGTTGTGATATTTAAATGCTTGCTAGAAGTGAATTAGGGTTTGTATGTCCACTTGTTTGATGTAGCCTTAATTCACCCAATTGGCATAACTAATCAAGTGCAACTCTAATCATGTAGTTCCTTCTGTCGTAGAGCCATCTTCAGTGTCAGAACTTGCTAGATGGTGAAACAAGTATTCCTAAGGGAAACTCAGAGGGCATACTATTGAGTATGTGGGGGTGGCAAGTTGAGGATATATCCTTGACATCCACAATGCAGGTTGTGGAGGTTGGCTATGGTCATGTCTCATACATTTGATTTTATTGAGGACAATTGCGGTTGTACCTCAGATTAGAGGATTTTTTATACCCCAGTTTCTAGTGTTGTGACCTGTACCAAGGGCAGGCTAGTGGTTAGCAGCTTGACTATATGTCGATGTGGTGGCATCTTTGACTGATATGCCACTGCCTTTTTACTCGTACGGACCGAGGGGAAGAGATCTTAGGATACTGGCACTCCTAGATCTTATACAGAACATTTGCATAAGAACCCAACATCTTTCTTCTATCCATACTATGCCAAGAATTTGATAAAATTGTTGTATCGCCTTATCCACAACATATATACACAGGAGAACAATATTCATATATGCCACATAAACAAGCATTAATATGATAACAAAAGTCTGATTCGTTTGAAACACCATATACAAACTTTTCCTACCCTGACCTGAGAGTAAAAGGACGAATCCATGACACACTAGACATCTAATCAACTTTCTCAAATATTCATTAGTATAGCTCATCTTTGCTACCACAAGTTGGTTTTTGTCACTTCTGATTACCTAAAAAGATGTGGCGAACCACAAGGGTGAGACCCATGTCCCAGTAAGAGATATAACCTCCAACAACATTTATTGATTCCAACATTGTTAGGTAATGAGACTATTTAAGCATTTTAATCATATATAACAAATAATCTCAACAACACTAATGAGTAACAAAATACATAAAGGAACAGTTAATAACTATATTCATTAGCCAGACTATTCTCATACTCCCTATTAACAATATAAAGAGTCTAGCAGCATGAGCATCTCTAACATCATGAATAAATCTAGTATCATATACATAGCTAACAACATCAGCATGTCTAACATGTTGAACATATCAACACAAGCATAGCTATTGTATGTACGCATCTACAATCTTAAGCATATCCAAAACCTAAGTATATCTACTATCTCTTGATTGTACTAAGAATCATCTTTATGTAAAGATAACAAACAAGGGTTATCATCTAATGTGAAACATCTTGTATAACCCTAAACAAATATGTTACATGGTTGTATTACAACTTTTATTATACCCTGGGGAATTTGAATCATACCATTCAAAGTCCAACCGACCCCTTTGAAGGGCTATTCGATTCCATACAAGATCTAGGAGTGTCGATATCCTAATATCTCTTCCCCTCGGCCAGTACGAGTAAAAAGGCAGTGACATATCAGTCAAAGATGCCACCACAGCGACATATAGTCAAGCTACTAACCACTAGTCCGCCCTTGGTATAGGTCACGACACTAAAAACCAGGGTATACAAAACCCTCTAATCTGAGGTACAACCACAGCTATCCTCAATCACATCAGATGTATGAGGCATGACCATAGCCAACCTCCACAACCTGCATAGTGGATGACAAGGATATATCCTCAACTTTCCACCCCCACATACTCAATAGTATGCACTCCGTTTTTCCCTTAGGAATACTCATTTCACCATCCAGCAAGTTCTGACATTGAAGATGGATCTACGGAACATGGCATGACATGATTAGAGTTGCACTTGATTAGTTATGCCAATTGGGTGAATTAAGGATGCATCAAATAAGTGGACATACAAACCCTAATTCACTTCTAGCAAGCATATAAATATCACAACTTTAAAATATATAAAATGTGTGAAACATAATTTCTCATCTCTTTTTTTTTTAATAAGCCAGAGGGATCTTTTATTCATCCCACCCCTCTCTTGTGGGCAACAACATCCAACCAATACATCTCCTGCTTATAACTTGCAGGTATCGCCCAAACAACAACCCACAAAAGCCCAAAAACACCCAAAAAGCATCACCAGCAGAATATCAGCTCACCTTCTTCCTATGCAGATGCACATAAGGAATATTCCTTTTCTCCAAAATAACCATCCCACGAATTCGTCTAGGTACTCTGTTGATGTCAGTGATAATTGACATGTACGAGTGTTTTCTTCCCCAATGACCAATAGCTCTAGGGATTGCATTTGCAGCTCTATGAATAATCGATCCAGTGATGTAGCTTCTCTTCATTTCCGATCTCAACTCCTGAACTCGAGATCTGATTCTCCAAGGTTCCATTCCATCGTTCCAAAGGATATTAAAAACCTCCTCATTATCTATCTCAATGGACGAGATTCTCAACATGAGGTCATGTGTAATCTTTAACCCGACAATGCAAGCTTGTATATAAGCATCAATATATTCTGTATCAGTAATCCAAGCAAAAAACATAGCATATATGTCCGCATTATGATTCCTCACGATACCGGCAGCCCATCTTCTCTTAAAAACCTCCTCATTATCTATCTCAATGGACGAGATTCTCAACATGAGGTCATGTGTAATCTTTAACCCGACAATGCAAGCTTGTCTATAAGCATCAATATATTATGTATCAGTAATCCAAGCAAAAAACATAGCACATATGTCTGCATTATAATTTCTCATCTCATTATCACATGGTACTATTCACTTGCCATTCATGAGACCACACTAGTCATCATACTATCACAAGATATAAATCATTTTCACAATATCATAGGGTATCAGCCCTTATCAACACAAGAGGATTACACCTCATTCAGGGATCAACCATGCCCAATGGTCATTAAGACCATCATACTATCACAGGATATAAATCCTTTTCACAATATCACAGGGTATCAACCCTTATCAACACAGGAGGATTACACCTCATTCAGGGCTCAACCATGCCCAAAGGTCATTAAGATGACCATCATACTATTCCCAGTAAGATCATCATTATCTTTGCATGCCTTATAAAAAGGCTCAACAACATCACTTACATATAATACAATGGATCAGTACAATATTGCATTAATGATCTAGGAGATATTCATAAACAATCATAGCAGGGTTATATTAACATTAAGAACATTCCTTTATTACATCAACATGCCAGGAATCTACATATGATTAACCCTCATCATATTCATAATGCACATTTTTAGCATAAGACAGTATCAACCATATGGCTATGATAACCACCAATTAACATATTAAGGTTATGATCATATTAAGGAGGTTATTTCACCATCATTCCATCATATAAGAATGTTAAACATGAATACTCATCTTTATCTATTTTCATTAGAGTTAGGTTCAACAAGATAAATTATATTAATGTTACTAATCAGAACTTATACCCAAACCCTAACTCATGACATCCCCATTGGATCATGGATGCATAAGGTGAAGCATCACCATCACATTCTATACTATTCTCAAGTATGAATCCACACATAAATCAAGGTGTAACCATTGGGTTATAGCATAATAAGGTTTCAACAACAATAAGAGAGTACTCCATGATTGTATTAGTCATTCGAGGACTATTCATACCCAATTACCATCACTTAGTTATATTAAGGCTAGCTATAACAAGCTATACCTCATTAGGGTTACATATAAACACAATATGGTTATCATTCATTTTATTCATATGAGTGAATAGGTAAGACTACCTTATTAAGGGTAACCCTCCATTTGTTCCATCATCATTCAACCCATATCACTATGCCACAATGTCACCCACAATCATTAAATGTTTAAAAGGTAAGACCATTGGTTGTTTACATAAGTAAACACCTTGGATAAACCACCTATTAAGTCCTTGATTTATTCTCTAGAAAGGGTCACCATCTAACCCTAGACATCCCTTGATTAACAACACAAAAAATTCCATTGAGAGTAGGGTAAAACCCAAAATCGATTGTTCATTTAAAATAAGCCATCCGTTGTCAACAAGTAAGCTCCTTAAGTTGATCATATAAAGGAAATCATATAAATCAAATTATTAGGACCAACACATTACATTAGCCATGATTCCATTTTATTGTAGGAATAAACATTAGATCTTGACCATTGGGTCAAGTTCATATGTTAAAACCATCAATTACAGTATAGGTTCGACCATTGCAGCAAGTGACCCAAGAAACCATTGGTCTAAGGCTTAATTGATTCTACAACTATATGATTAGCTTACCACAAGTTTTGGAGACCTGATCCACCATCATTAGTGACCATTGAGTCACCATAGGTTGTTAGATCATCACTATATTCATTAATCAACATCAAATATTAAGCTAATGTCATCATTAATTGATAACATCAGTAGGGTACTTAATGGTTGATCATTAAACTTCTAATTCATCCAAAACCTGACCTAAGGGGGTGACCATAGGTTGTTACCATCATCTGACACCTTTGACCCGGCCATTAGTTGTCATGAAGACATCACCATAGGGTTGTTGCAATGGTACCATCATCGGGTCATGAGTTTATAAAAGAAATCAGCTTAAAACCCTAAAATTGACCATTGGTTGATAGGTTCTTAGCACCATATGTTATCAAACCAACCTGATCCAAGTCATTATACCTTAGGAATAATGTACACATGATCACAGGTTCATCAAGAACTGAAATCATAATAGGAAACATAATAAAAATCGAAATCCAAGTCAAGCATAGCTTTTTAGTGCATGGATCATCATTTTCAAGCAAGAACATGAGCTAGCAAGCTTATGGTAAGCAATAAATGTGGAGAAATTTATAAAACTTGCCTATAATTAGAAGATAAACTCCCAAAAAGAAGAAAACACGAGCATGTAGGGTATAAAATCCAAGCATAAGATGTGAACTCATCCATCTAGCACATTTCTTCATCAAACGAGCAAACCCTAATCATAAGGAGCATGAGAGGTAGGATTTTAGAGATTTAGAGAAATTTCTACCATGGAACAGAAAATTTCACACCTTGAGAAAGGTCGGAGGAAGGATAACAAAGAAATAAACAGAGGAAAGAAGGGGATTCTTACTCTTTTTGGTCAAGATCACTAGAAGGAAGCTTTTCAAACCCCAAATAGATTCTTTTTCCAAGAAGATCCCCTCTTTCTTCTTCCTTGGATAGGAAATTCGTAGCAGCATAGAGGGAGAATTAGGTTCATAGAAGGAGGGAAGTGGTGAGAGAAAATGGCTTGTTTTGGTGCTTGGGGATAAGTATATGAAACTTTAAGATAAAGAAAAATAAAAAGTTGAAGTCTAGTATCTTTCCAAATGTCCATGGCCTTAAACAATTAAGAATATACAAGGACACACACAAGAATCTCCTACACCATCCATAGAGACATGCGTATCCCTCATTTCTTGAATTTCCAAGCAAAACAAATAATTCATTAGTTGATAGCTACTAAAGGTAGCTCATCCATGAAGGGGTAAACCCTAAAATACCCTTGAATAAAACACCTTCAAACCAAGGATTAAATAGGTTCTGCATGGATCAACAAGATCAATAATGATGATAAAATATCCAAGTAACATAATTCAAGTGATAAATTTCAAAGAAAACCTCTTAATTGGGTAAATTGTAGAAAAGTCCAAAATGTGCATAAAATTGCATACTTGTTCAAATAGTGTCCAAATTGGACTAAATTTGAAAATTAAGCTTATATTATGATTTCAAAGCATATCAAAAGGTTAGATTAGGGTTATAAGAATTAAATTATGATATTTAAGCTTATTCAACTCATTAAGCAAGTTTAGGGGCCTTACAACTATAAACCCCTAACAGGGATTTTGCCCCCGAAATCCAAGGTAAACAAAGATGGGTACTTCCTTTGAACCTCATCATATTACCTTCATATGGTTACTTTCATATCATGGTGATGTCACATCATTCATACATATATGTTGGCATCAAAGGCACAACTACCCCCACATAAGAAGACATTCTCAATATGGAATGTAGAAACTTGTTGTGTCATCTGTACAACTCTAGTAGTAATGTTCAACTTTAAATTCTAGCCATCATCCTAAAATTATATCTATTGTATCAACACATTACTAAAAAGTCATACTTGCTAGCTTTTTACCAATCACGGCATGTGTCCCATACCATTACTTGAAGCATAAAAAAGGCGACGTATCCATCCTTTTTTTCTAGATACATTGACACGGGAACACTTGTCAGTTCTTTTTTAGCATCAAAAGAAATGTTGTCGCTGGAACATATCATTCCATACTAGGAAACATCATTCCTAGTCAACCTTGTTAGGGGTGAAACAACAACACTATCTTCACCTTACTAGGATTTACACAACCTACTTAGAAGACATATCATGATTTCATAAAGACATTTAATCAACCCCATCTCACTCTTGTTCAACTTGTCTCATAGCTATTGCTACTTCGGAAACCCTAAGGTTTTTCAAGAAATATTGATCATATTTTTGACCATATTTGAAATACTTTGACATGTCATCATTCAAAGCTTGATTTAACTTGTATGACATGACTGGAACACTCTATTCCTCCTATTCATAAATTCTACTTGTACATTGGTTAGTCTAAGGGACATAACTTTAAACTCATCATGGTCATGTGAATTATGTCATCCAATCTAACTCTTATGAATTGATATTTGATCATAGGTTTATCTTAAAGGAACATGGTATCAAATATCTATAGACCAACAAACCATCTATCCTTGATAGTGGTCTTGCCCAACTATCACTAAACCATACACAACATTATAAAATCACTTTTTGTTTTTCCTTCCAAACAACATTTAGAAGGTCGTCATCAACTCTCTCTCCCTATCTTTAAGGAGGGGGGAGGAATACTTGATATGTTTATTTAGTAAACATCTCCAACCTTCACATACTCTCCATATTGTTGATACATCTTAGATACTAGGATTCATTACCTTGATATCCACCTCATGTGCTATAAGGAACTCACATCCTTATCTCATCTACTTTTACCAACATAATAAATTTCAAAACATATAAGAGGAGTCTCCCAAATTATTGGAAGGCTCAAAAGCAAACTCATCACAAACTTTGTGATCTTGGAACCATAGTCCAAGCAACCTTACGCTATAATAAGCTATCCACCCTCATGTTTGTAGAAAATCCACACGTACCAAGTGGCAATGATCCATTTGCTCTCCACCACTTCCCTCATTCTACGAACCTTGTTCTCCCTCTATGCTGGTACAAATTTCCTGTCCAAGGAAGAAGAAAGAGGGGATCTTCTTGGAAAAAAAATCTAGGGTTGCAATTGACTTCCTTTTAGGGTTTAAAAAGCTTCCTTCTAGTGATCTTGACCTAAAAGAGTAAGAATCCCCTTTTTTCCTCTGTTTATTTCTTTATTATCCTTCCTCCTACCTTTCTCAAGGTCGGAACCTTGTTGTTCCATGGTAGAAATTGCTCTAAAGCTCTAAAACCCTACCTTTCTTGCTCCTTATGCTTAGGGTTTGCTCATTTGATGAAAAAAATGTTCTAGATGGACGAGTTCACAGCTTATGCTTGGATTTTCTACCTACATGCTCATCTTTTCTTCTGTTTGGGATTTTATCTTATAATTAGAGGCAAGTTTTATAACTTGATCCACGTTTATTGGTTACCATAAGCTTTCTAACTCATGTTCTTGCTTTTAAATGATGATCCATGCACTAAAAAGCTATTCTTGACTTGGATTTTGATTTTTATAATATTCCCTATTCTGATTTAAGTTCTAGTTGAACATGTGATCATGTGTACATTATTCCTAAGGTATAATATGACTTGGATCAGGTTGGTTTGACAACCTATGTTTCTAAGTACCTATCAACCAATGGTCAATTATAGGGTTTTAAGTTGATTTCTTTTAAAAACCCATGGCCTAATGATGGTACCATTGCAACAACCCTATGGTGTTGTCTTCATGACAACTAATGGTTGGGATCAAATGTGTCAGATGATGGTGACAACCTATGGTCACCCCCTTAGGTCAGGTTTTGGATCAATTAGAAGTTTAATGATCAACCATTAATACCCTATTGATGTTATCAATCAAATCACAGGGTATCAACCCTTATCAACACAAGAGGATTACACCTCATTTAGGGCTCAACCATGCCCAAAGGTCATTAAGACCATCATACTATCACAAGATATAAATCCTTTTCACAATATCATAGGGTGTCAACCCTTATCAACACAAGATGATTACACCTCATTCAAGGCTCAACCATGCCCAAAGGTCATTAAGACCATCATACTATTCCCTGTAAGATCGTCAGTATCTTTGCATGCCTTATAAAAAGTCTCAACAACATCACTTACATATAATACACTGGATCAACACAATATTGCATTAATGAGCTAGAAGATATTCATAAACAATCATAGTTGGGTTATATTAACATTAAGAACATTCCTTTATTAAATCAACATGTAAGGAATCTGGATATGATTAACCCTCATCATATTCATAATGCACATGTTTAGCATAAGAAAGTATCAACCATGTGGCTATGATAAACACCAATTAACACATTAAGGTTATGATCATATTAAGGAGGTTATTTCACATCATGCCATCATATAAGAAGGTTAAACATGAAAACTCATCTTTATCTATTTACATTAGAGTTAGGTTCAACAAGATAAATTATATTAATGTTACTAATCAGAACTCATACCCAAACCCTAACTCATGACATCCCCATTGGATCATGGATGCATAAGGTGAAGCATCACCATCACATTCCATACTATTCTCAAGTATGAACCTATAGATAAATCAAGGTGTAACCATCGGGTTATAGCATACTAGGGTTTCAACAACAATAAGAGAGTACTCCATGATTGTATTAATCATTCAAGGACTATGTGTACCCAATTACCATCATTTGGTTATATTAAAGCTAGGTATAACAAGTTGTACCTCATTGGGGTTACATATCAACACAATATGGTTATCATACCTTCTATTCATATGAGTTAATAGGTAATTCTTCCTTATTAAGGGTAACCCTCCATTTGTTCCATATGTGAGGTATTTTTTACACATATAATACAACCATACTAAATAGTCGGCCAAATTAGAGGTAAAGCGTACCTTGAACTGAATTAATCTATACCACATTCCTAATGTCAACTGTATCTTGGTCATCCCCTATTTAAGATAATATCACATACCACCAATAGGTTCTTATCATCATAACCCTAGTATGTCCATTTTAGGGTTTAGCTTTGTTCTTGAGGATATTTCCATCATTACCCATCTTATCTTACTAGAATTAGATTACTGGTCATATATTTCATTTATATTCTTGATTAGGGTTCATTCATTATTATGTGTACACATATACCTTAGTCCACATTTATTAATCCTTGTTAGGGTTTCTCATATTTTAAGAACAATTAACATGTAACATGAGTTATATGCATCATTATAATCTCATAATTTTAAAAGGTTCCAGGTAATGATAGGAGATCAGAATCTAATTTCTAGGAATTTTGAGTATACTTATATTTATTACACATTAATTAGGGTTATAAGCCATATTTCTCTATAAAAAGTAAATTGCATGATTGCATGTCCAATCATGATAACAACTAACATCAGGATGATTATATATAATGTTTCAGAGTTAGTGCTTCATTCTCATAATTTTAGATCATCATTTGATATTTATTACTCATGAAACTAGTGTAATACATCTTACATGATATCATTATTATTATTTTTTTACAGCAAACAGATCCATTCATTACTCAAGCCATACGACATCTACAAGTAGAGAAGAACAACCAGAAGAAACCTAGATCAGTCAAGAACATAGAACTAACACAACTACCACTCATATTGGAATGAGATTGAAACGCTTGTACATAGAACTCTCTTCTTCATGGCTGACCAAAGCATCTATTGTGAGAGATACCTTCAACTTGAGCATAAGGCAGCGGCATTAAGCATGAAGCCGACCGAGATTCCGTTTGATTGTTGTCTCTACCATCCATGGCATGGCTCGAGCAGCAAAGAACCTGAGGCAAAAATGAGACCAACCAGGGATCTCGTCACTCTCACGAAAGGAGATACACCCAAACCCCGAAGGGAGAAACAAATGCCGAAGGAACACGGCGAGAAGAAGGCAAGAAACTGCCTAGACCCAGGACCAAAATGAAAGGCAGGGAGCCAACACAGACTGAAATGAAAAATAGAGAAAAAGCAGCAAAGCGAGAAATGCCCGCCCCCCAGCAGATCCACGCCAAAGGCTTCATGGAGGCCACCTCCTTGCCTCCACCAAGAGACCTACTTCACCGGAGACGAAGCCACCGCCCAGGAAAAATGCCGCCCCACCACCCTGAAGCCCCAATCTAAAGGCACGGAGTCCCGGCCCGACGACTAGAAAGGGGGAAGATGAAGGTGACGGAGAGGAGATCCAGCCAGCCATAGCCCCAGCACCGCACGATCTGGGAAGAGGACAGTCGCTCGACGAACACCCAGGGGGAGAGGGTGGCTACACACCGACAGCCGACCACCTTCCCCGAGCGGGAGAGTCATGCGCATGAACCCTAGTCGCCTTCAGAGAGTCGTGCACCCCCGAGGCCCATATCATTATTATTTAAGCATAAAAAACTAATATTATAGTTCCATGCTATTCTACTCATTTTTCTAAAAAATTGGATACCTTATTTTTATATTTTTGAAGTCGGAGTATTTATTATGAAATATGCAAGATCTAGGTATTATTGGAGTTTTGAGGCATATTTACCTTTTAGCCAATCTGGTGTCACCACATGGACACCAAGGTGACATTGCACCTTGATTGAGTCGGCTGGTACAGTTTTGCATTGATTCGGTCAATTTGAGGGCTTGAATTTGATCCTACTTCTCCTCTCTTTCTCTGGTCCACGCAAAATAGACCCCCTTTCTTGTTCTCTTCCCAATGTGTTTGTGTGGATCTAACTCACCACAGCCACCATGATGGAGATCTCCGATGTGGGATTGATGGTGAGGTGTTTATCACCACTGCTTTCTCATGCTGTCCTATGACTCTCACACTTGGTTTGGATCATCTCGGTTGCAAAATACTTGCCATTTTCTCTTGAGATCCACATCTACAAGATCATCGATCATGGTCATTGTTGTGGTGCTAGGGAAGGGGAAAACTATCCCCAAGCATGGCAGACGTCACAAATATTAACCTAAGAACCATAGAATCTACATGAAGTCATCAAAACCCTTTGCTTATGGTTAGGATGTCTCAAGTTCCTCCTCCAAACTCAATCTCTGTCACTATGAAGATTGGGTTTAATGACCAGGAAATCCTCCATGGAAGCCATTGTAAATGGCTGGAATTGGCTCCTCTCATCTCCTTCCTCATTTTCCCTCTATAATCTTCCTCCTATATCCACTCTACCTCCATATACCATCTCGACTCAACTCTATTATAGATGGTGAAGGCCACACTGGAGAGATGGTCTGGTCTCTCTAGTTTCTCACTCAAAAAACCTCATGTATGAAGTCATAGAGTCTCACCCATTGGGAGGATTGTAACTTCCCACTCAGTTTACCTCCTTCACACACATCCTAAGTGGTCCCGTCATCGAGGTTGAGATCATAGACACCCCACGTCTGAGCCCTAAACCGTCGGAGGTGCATGATAAGAATGTAACACTAAATCCATTATGAACTACCTGGATTGTGTAATGACCCTGCCTCCCAGTAACCCCCAGTTACGGGAGACCAAGAGGTCAGAGCCGTTATCCCAATTCCTGGATCAAAGGTTCGACAAATAATCTATAATAATTATCAAATTCTACTAAACTAAATTGAAGGGTTGTAATAAAATTAAACTTTACATACCTTTTTCAAAAACTTGGATATCTACTTCTATCCACATGGAGTTTATTCTAACTAATCCTACTTTGAACTTTAATTCTTGTATTTCACAATATGATGATTTCCTATTTGTCCTTTTTCTTTGTACCTAAAACGCCGACAAGCTTACCAAGGTGTTCGACGGTATGCCTGAGGATTGCTGCTCCTTTCCGCAAGCTTACCAAGGTTCGGTTGATCTGGCTCTGGGTACGAGTTGTTGTTGAAGGCTGCTTGGTCTCTGTCTTCTCTCTTTCACTCTTTATGGGTGGTCTAATGCTAGTGGAGGAGGATCCAAAGTCGGGCAACCTGATTCACCACCTCCTCAACTGAGTCAGTGAAATGACCGTGTCCTGGTCAGCTTAGACACGAGGATGCATAGATGATTGGTTTTTGCTTGGTTCTTGGGAGTCCTAGGACTCGTCAAGGGGTACCTTAGTGGATGGTTCATCCAGCTAGGAACCTGGTGCTAAAGAGGTCGGTGAAGATCAGAAGCGTTCACGCTAAGTCCTGGCAGGTTTCCTAGTGGTTGTTTTGGTTAGAGTTGTTTTTACTTTTTGTGGGTGTGCTTAATGCATGTATTTACTGCTCTTAACTGGATTCTTCCTAGAACGTTTGTTCAGGCTTAGCTTGAGGCGTTAGTCTGGTCTCCTTCTTCTTTATGGTTTCCTTGTCCTGTGTTTTTGTATATACCTCCTACGTGGGGTATCTGGTCCTTGAGTAAGCTTGTAAAGCTCTGGTTTGTATTGGGGTACTTTGTGCCTAAAGTTTTGGTATATAGTAACACGCTTTTTGAATGATAAAAAAAATGCCGACAAAACAAAACATCGGTCAGCATAAAGCTGGTATGTGGGGGAAACAATAATCATGCAATTAATCATAACAACGTATTGCAGTCAATTATAGTTTAATAACCAACTTTACATTTTAAATATAACTACACAATCCATATGTACCCTATCCTCTGCGATGTCCCTGCAGTGAACCTGGATGCTACCTTCCTTATGGTAGATCCCCATTAAAACCCTCATGATCCCACCTAACAGGTGAACCAATTTCTAGGGTTGAGTCACATGGCACTACCTGTAGGTAGCCCACTCCTTAACTCATGGCATGCTAAAGAGTCTCATAGAACTACACGTGGGTAGCCCAATTTATAACTCACGATAACCTAGACCTTGCTCTAGGTTACCCCTTTTTAGCCTTTGCAAAGCCACAGAGGAGGACCCGGATCTAAGCCAGTTATATACTCATTTATAGTGATAGTCATAGTCACTTTATAGTTTCATGAATTAAAAGTCATCTAAGCAGTTTATTTCAAACAACCGATAAAATCTCCGGGAATCGCCGTGAAACTAAGGTGGTTATTCATAAACATAAACACATACCTGTCAGGCTGATTTGAGACAGAAATATTCCATGCAAGTAAGAAATCCAAGCAAGTAAGCACACATAATAAGATCCTGAAATAATCATACAATTTCCTATTATTGATCATGCCATCAAGATCTATTAAACCTAGCTCGCTTCCTAGGGTTTCTAGTCCACCTTTAGTGTTTCCATTGCAATTAGGGTTTCCCTTAACCTTTTACTATTTTAAACCCTTATTTTCACAAACCCTATTTATCTCATCTATTCTTCACGAAAGATATTAAGGTTACCTTCTAGCAGCATATAACCCTAATATCACATTAAGGCACAATTAAACATTGATTAAGTCCATTAAGCTTCTTTTACATTAAAGCTGCCATTTTTATCATTTTAATCCATGACAAGATCATTATGCTTGTTTATCACCAATTCATAGTTCATTATGGTCTAATTCACATATGAACATTAATTTTACCTTTTATTCATTAGAAAACCCTAATTACTACATTAAGGGTATTTATTCACCATTAGGAACTTTTATACTCAAAATAGCTTAGAATTATCTTATCTCAACTTTAATCATAAAATTGATCAATTAAAGCCATTAAAAGTCTCATTTACTAATACTAGGGTTTCAAGGCCCATTAAAACATATTTATGCACATGAAACTCTAAATTAACCAACTTTGCATTCAAAATAGATGAAAACTCTATCTTAATAATCAACAGGTTAATAATCTTCAAATTAACTTATTAATCCATAGAGATTCGTCCTTTATACTCAATTGAGGTTTCTTAGGTTTCTTGTTCACAAAACTTGAATCATCTCAATTATCTTCATTGAGGATCATTATATTACAGTTGTATACTTGCAATTTCGGGTTATGAACACTAAAACTCATATTTCCCAAAATTAGGGTTTTTAATCCATTAAACCATGTACATGCTCATAAAACCCCCAAAACTAACATACTAATCATCCTTTTATGATTTTCCCCTTTCTTTTACTCTTAACAGGTTAAAAATTGATCGAAACATATAAAAGATTCATCATGAATATTTTTATTTCTTTCTAGGGTTTTTCTACCTTTTAATACATTGAAAAGATGTAAAACCCTATACTTTTTTAATATCATCTACAATCAGGTTATGGTATTATTTTTATCACATCCTACGCATTTTCTGATAAAAAACCACTACTCATTTGCATTTTTCGGCCAAAGGTGTGATTTTTAACGAATCATGCAAAATTCCATCATTTTCTGATATATCGGAAGAGAGGCAACTTACTTTTTGTTTTTAAGAAATACATCGGTCGTTGGATCGCCAATCGTTGTTGACTACGCGCGATCGCGTAGTTCGCACTATCCTCTCCCAAACACGACTCGTTGAAGTCACGCGATGATCAGAGCCCTTGATCCCTTCTTGTAGCCTACCATGGATCACGATCCAAAGGTGGTTGTTGTTCGTCTCCACCCAAAACAGAGAAGAAATCCCGCTGTGATCTGCAGCCCGAGCTCGCCAGAGAGATCTCGTCCTGCTAGCCTAAGGTACAATAGAGGCAGGGAACATGTCAGTTGCGATCGTGAGGGCCTTCCAAAGCCGATCAGGGTCCTATTTATAGGACCGAGGGTTGATTCTAGGGTTTCCTAAACCCCGTTGTCACCTGCCCTTTGAGGCAATTTGGGTGTTTTCTCTAGAAGCATCCAAAGCGCGAAGAACCTGGGTATAGGTTGCATGGAATTGCCTCCCGAACTCAACCATCAAATTTTCTTATTTGCACATCGACTAAATCACAAGAAAATCAGGTGAAAAACCACTGTCCACAGCCTATCTCCTAGTTCGGCTAGAACTAGAAGATACATGGCCTATGTTGGATCAGAATCCAATGGTCCACACAGCTCGTGTCCAAACCAAGGAAAATTATATTTCCATTTTTAAAGGAAAACCCTTTTTGATTTTAAGATAATTTGGAAAAATCATAACTCTTAATCCATGGCTCCGTTTTATCCCAAATTTTGAGGGAAAGTCTATAAAGACTTAATCTACCTCTCTACCAAAATTGGGCTCATTATCTAAAAGAAAACGTGCCTTTTCTTTAGGTGCAATATATTACTCAATTATGCTTATTTGTCATATCTTTTCTCTTTCTTATTTTTTTATTTTCATTATTTCTATTCCGTGCAATCCAAGAAACCAAGTGGGGTTCGAATTATTTCTCATTATGACCAAACCCTCACTTTTCTCTTTATTTCTTGCATCATCTTCTTATTACTTTATTAAAATATTCTTTTGCAAGGATTTCTCATTATTTTTCATTTCCTTTCCACTTTTCCTATTTGAAATCACATATGAACGAAATTTATTCCTTTGTGGCCATTAATTCCACTTCTAGAGATTTCCATGTATTTCTCATAATTATTTTTCTTATTATTCATTATCTTATATCCTTTTTTTATTATTTGGACTTTTCCTCAATTCTTGTCTTTTATATCACTTAATGGATTAATCTAATAAGAGGAATCACGAAATTCCTATCAAAAGGGATATTTACAAAGTAATCCATTGTTTTAAGCAAAGCATACAACCTTTTTAATTAAGTCCAATTCATAAAATCATTACATTTCAATTATGAAAACACATGCAAAATTGGGGTTGTAACATCCTTCCCCTCTTATAAGAATTTTGTCCTCAAAATTCCATCAAGCAAACAAACAATTCAGGATAAGACTTTTCCATGTCCATCATTGGCCCCTATGTGGCTTTACCTTATCCATAACACTTCCAAAGAACCTTTATCATCACATACTCTTTTCTCTGAGTTCTTTCACCTTGGCATCTATAAACCTCAAGGTGACTCAGGTCATTTCTTCCTCCCTTGGGGCTCACTAGGTTCATTGCTCCGCACATGTCTGGGTACCTCACATAGTGCTCTAAATTAGACACATGGAATTCATCACACATCACATTATCCTGAGGGGTAAGGGCAAAATCAACCTTCTCCAGCAAACCATGTCAAAAGAACCCATGCATCGGGGACTCAACTCTCTTAGCTATAATTTACAGGTGTCGGATTTTCGTGTCACATATTCCCCCACAGTGAACTGCATGTCAGTCTACTTTGCATCAGCTTACAACTTATGTCGTCTCTGGGATCCCTTCAGCCATTGCACGATCAAAGCGACTTCATCTACACACATTGTTGTCCTTTCTTGACCTTCACGAGGTCCCTTCACCAACATCATCTTAATGAAGTGATGACCGACACAACCTCCCTTACAGAGCTTCTTTACAACCCGATATTGGCTATGGTGGTTATCATCACATCTTACAAAGGACAAGAACTATCTCTATGTATCACCCTGAACGAGCACACATGCTGTCATTAGACTCTCTAGTCTGGATCGTACTAACCATTAGCTCTGGTGATAAAGTTCTTCATGTTTCTACTTCCACCTCCTGGAAATGAATCTTTAGGTTATACTCAAGAACTTTTGAACTCGCATCATGGTGTAGTTGAACCATCTCTCTCATTTGTAGTTCAACCAAATCTGTCCCTTGATAGAACTCTTTCTTTCTCATGTCATCTAGGTAAGGCGATCTACCATAACCCATATTACATCATGACCTTCCTTGGTCCAGGGGAGACTTTCCACAACATTCATAGTGATGAACTCCCATTCCCTCTCAGGGACTCTTTTATCCTCTATATCGATACACTGGGTTACTAGTGTTCATCCTTCACCTCCTGGCTTGCATTGCAACATACCACATACAACTTCATCTTAGGCATCCAAAGTACTACTATCACTTATTATTTTGGTTATACCAAGTTGTATCATGATCTCCTGCATGTTATGATTTCTCAAGATTAATTCCTCAGAAACCCTAAACCATTCTAGTCGGGGTTTCATCTCCTTTCCTCTAGAGAAGTGCATCTAAGGTTCTACAACCATCCTTTTATCATGATAAGCACTAGGTTGGCTAACCAAACAACCATTAACCTGATCAACCAATATTGTTACATCTGAGTGTTAGCCAAACTTATCTCTTTTTTCTAGCTGATGGTTAACCTAACAACCTCTTCTAGCCTCCATCTAAACTAGACAATTGTATCTCAACCAGAGCATCCATTACCACTTTACATCCTTAGGTGTTAGGTAATGTTGAAGACATACACCTCCATGTATTCCACTTATTATCTCTTCATCAAGAAAACTATGAGCTCATTCTCTTGTTTTTTTTTTAAACTCAACCTAGTATAACTCAGAGCTCTTGATAAAAACATCCTCATAAGGTGACCACCTTATTTCTCTTAGTGTTCGTAAACCATCCATGTATCGTTCACTCCATAAGGGTATGTTATCATCTCTGTCCTCATACCTCATAGTGACGTTCCAACTTACATCATCTTTATCCTTAGTGTATGACATGCGTATTGTCCTTTCTCTCACTCCCATAACAATAGGAAATAAGCATTTGGCTACAGTCCAAATACAAAGTTCTTCCTGTTCCAAGAGTAGAGATGGTGCATCCCACCTTGCCAGTACACCTTTAAATCTAAGTTGAAACGTGCAGGTTATGCCTCTATATCATAATCATCTTGATATCAAAGTTACTTGTATGGAAAATTGGTCTCGAACCTACTTGGGTACACACACAATCCTTTGTCATCTCCTCTAGGTCTATAGGGTGCCGGCACTTTTGGGGTCATCCCTCTTCCCTCATGCATCCAAAGAGTGCCCTACTCATCTGCCCTTTGGGTCCCATGAGTTCATGAAGGTGATCAATCTCCTAACCCATGGCCCTCAAATAATGATAGTTGTTACCTCCCGACCCATTGGTCATGTGCAACTAGGGAATTAGGAAACTCCTACTTCCATCAGTCTTATCCCCACCTGACCCTAGGATAGACTTAGGATTCTGTTATAGTACATGTCGAGCTTAGAACCTTACCCAAGCCTTCATCATCTCTCTTTCTGCATTCAAGGGCTGACTTTCATCCTTTCATAGGGGTCATGGTTACCTTCCTACCTTGGTCAGGCCCCATACCGGTTACCTCCATGGTAACACATCCACATGCACTTAGAGACGAATATCTATGGGTCGTACATGTTGATTCTCATACCATGTACTTTTTACTTAGCTTCTCAAGATCTTATGAGACCTCTATAGGTTTCTACATAAACCACAAACTGGTACACATCCTACCAAAGGGTTCCTCTCCCAGGATGGGAGGAAACTACAAACATCCCTAGGGTTTATATTCAGATGAGCATGCTTAACCCAGCAGCCACTAAGGCACAAGCAGTCCACCTACTAAACCATGCTAGGTCATACTTGTTCTCATCCTCAACATTAGATCAAGATCATACCTTCCCATGTCATCAACTTAGTTGTGGGGGGTTCATCAAACCTGCCTTAAACTTAAGGGGTTTTCCTTTCTTATGAGTATTAGGTACACTACTTCCCCTCTTAGGCCTAGGAACCCTAGGTTCATTTTTTTTCAGTGTCAAAGTGCATGCTCAACCTCTTAACTACGAATCAAGAATGTGTAAGGCATGCCATGCACTTCATGTCATTCTTCAACTCCAGCAACACTTCAGAGTTGAGTCCTCCTGAAGGACAAATAACAAGGTACAAGGCCCCACAACCTGTTACTAAACCTCTCCATGATCTAAGGAACTCTTTTTCTCATCTCAGAAAGTAAACATCTATACCATAGACACATAGGTACTAGAAGCCTCATCCTCTCTCTAAGGTTTGGTTCCTCTAAAGGAAACCAAGATATCATCCACTTAGGTCGCATCATCCTCAACTCCCTACTTTTCCTCATATCTCGAAGTCTAGGCTTCCAACCTTCTTGCTTGGGGTCTTGCTCTCTCTCTCTAGAGCTAACCCTACAAACAACCTAACCATTAGAGGTCCTCTCTTCAAGAAGGTGGATCAAGCTCACAAGCATACCTCTACCTGGTGAAGCCTATGTTCACCCATATGTTTGCTCAAGGTTATCCATAGCTATCCTGGCCAGGGTTTCAACCTACTAATCACACTAGTGACGTATTTTGGGTGCCTACTATGCCATGCTCATATAAGCTCATGGGGTTTCCATAGGTTCTTCTCTAACCTCATCAATGAAGGAGCTATCCTTCACTCTAACATGCACGACCCTTCCCAGGGTTGGGTCACCAAAGGTACTCGGTCATCCAACCCCTCATGGCTCATATGGCATCCAAGGCATGTCTATCCAAACACCTCATCATGTCATCTCTCTCTCTAACCTACATTTAGGGTTAGGGTTAACACCATCCTCAGGGGATGTGCCAGGTCTCCACTTGTAATGGAGATCTCTACCTCCAAGATGAACTCTCTCTTTACTTATCCTCCTGACAAGAAGGTCTAGCCTCGTGTCTCTCCTGAGGGCATGACAACTTATGTCATATGACTTAAGCATGTTTCTATTCTTTAGTTTATGATTAAACTATTAAGCTTATGTCCATGACATCTTATTTACATGGTTTTTATTAATTTGGTGGAGGATTCCTAAAATCTTATCAACCTTACCAATACTTCAAGAGGGTGAGGAAAAGAGAGAAAACCCTAATCCTTAAGGTCCTTAATAGCATTTGAGTTGAGAAGGGATGAACAAGATGAGAGAGTCCTAAAGATATCTTATTTCGAGTCATATACTAAGACATTGGCCAGGCAGTCACACTAATCCAGGAGTCCTCGTATTCCAACTAGCAGTGCGGAGGAAAATCTTTCCAGCCCCCAGACGTGATCCTTTTCGAGTCACCTCTGTCTTTCGAAAATTCCTCTAATAACTCCCTTAGGTTCTCCGGAGTTTATAAAATTTAATAATTATTAAAGATTAAATGAGGAACCTAGGCTTTGATACTAAATGTAACGACCCTGCCTCCCAGTAACCCCCAATTACGGGAGACCACGGGGTCAGAGTCATTATCCCAATTCCTGGATCAAAGGTTCAACAAATAATCTATAATAATTATCAAATTCTACTAAACGAAACTGAAGGGCTGTAATAAAATTAAACTTTTCATACCTTTTTCAAAAACTTGGATATCTACTACTATCCACATGGAGTCTATTCTAACTAATCATCCTTTGAACTTTAATTCTTGTATTTCACAATATGACGATTTACTATTTGTCCTTTTTCTTTGTACCTAAAATGCTGACAAACAAAACGTCGGTCAGCATAAAGCTGGTATGTGGGGGAAACAATAATCATGCAATTAATCATAACAACATATTGCAATCAATTACAGTTTAACAAGCAACTTTACATTTTAAATATAACTGTGCGATCCATATGTACCCTATCCTCTGTGATGTCCCTACAATGCACCTAGATTCTACCTTCCTTATGGTAGATCCCCATTAAACCCCTCATGATCCCACCTAACAGGTGAACCAGTTTCTAGGGTTGAGTCGTATGGCACTACCCGTAGGTAGCCCACTCCTTAACTCATAGCATTCTAAAGAGTGTCATGGCACTACACGTGGGTAGCCCAATTTCTAACTCACGATAACCTAGACCTTGCTCTAGGTTACCCCTTTTTAGCCTTTGCAAAGCCATAGAGGAGGACCCGAATCTAAGCCAGTTATATACTCATTTGTAGTGATAGTCATAGTCACTTTATAGTTGCATGAATTAAAAGTCATCGAAGCAGTTTATTTCAAACAACCGATAAAATCTCCGGGAATCACCGTGAAACTAAGGCGGTTATTCATAAACATAACCACATACCTATCAGGTTGATTTGAGACAGAAATATTCCATGCAAGTAATAAATTCAAGCAAGCAAGCACACATAACAAGATCCTAAAATAATCATATAATTTCCTATTATTGATCATGCCATCAAGATCTATTAAACCTAGCTAGCTTCCTAGGGTTTCTAGTCCACCTTTAGTGTTTCCATTGCAATTAGGGTTTCCCTTAACCTTTTACTATTTTAAACCCTAATTTTCACAAACCATGTTTATCTCATCTATTCTTCATGAAAGATATTAAAGTTACCTTGTAGCATCATACAACCCTAATATCATATTAAGGCACAATTAAACATTGATTAAGTCCATTAAGCTTCTTTTACATTAAAGCTACCATTTTTATCCTTTTAATCCATGACAAGATCATTATGCTTGTTTATCATCAATTCATAGTTCATTATGGTCTAATTCACATACGAACATTAATTTTACCTTTTATTCATTAGAAAACCCTAATTACTACATTAAGGGTATTTATTCACCATTAGGAACTTTTATACTCAAAATAGCTTAGAATTATCTTATCTCAACTTTAATCATAAAATTGATCAATTAAAGCCATTAAAAGTCTCATTTACTAATACTAGGGTTTCAAGGCCCATTAAAACAGTGAATAGGCGGCCTCTCTCTCTCTCTAGAACGGGAGCTCTCGCCTCTCTCTAGGGTTTCTTCCGCTGGGGGAGGGGCGCCGTTCCTTTCTGGCGTGCCCTCCCCTTGGCCCTCTCAAGAAGCGTGGATAGTTGGCTGTGGGTCTCGCTGGAGAAAAGGGAGCTGGGTTTATGAGGCTTCTCCGGCGCTCTTGTTGGATCGCAGGGGTCCTCGGCTGGCTGGAGTGGAAGGTGGAGGGTCGCGCTGCCTAAGTCGGGATCTGGCTCACGGGGGTGCTCGACTTATGGTTGACTTCAATCATTCAAGAGAGATGATGGGAGAGATTCCGTCCTCGCCATGGTCTGCGACGGTAGTGTGTGGATCCGATTTTGCAGGTGAAGAACTGGCTGGTCGCTTGTTCTTCTCAGGCGCCTGCTACTCCAATGTCCGAGGTGTGGCTGGCTATCTAGGCCGGCGGCGACCCTGCGAACCCCGACGTGATCCTGGAATAGCTGGTTTCATGATGGATGATGGTGCCTTTCATCCCCTGCACTGGTGCGACCTCGCGGTTGCTGTGGCCTCCTGGAGGACGATGGATCCTGACCCAGCCCTGCTTCTGCATGGTGCTTTGGCGGCGGATGGGTTCTTCGATAGCTGATCGATGGCGTATTACAGGTCGTTCTATAAGGTTCACGGCACTGGTGGAGCACCCTTTGCTATGTGGGTTTGCTTCTTCCCACTCCGGTGGTCTTCCCCTGTGCGTGTCCCTCTGCAGGCGATAGGTCGGTCTCCTTGGCATCCTGTTGCAGGATGGGTCGGAGACCAAGGCAGTCTTTGTCGGCGACGCTGGCTACTATGACACTTCGTCAAGCTTATATCAGGGGCTTGATCTCGGAGGTCGTTGGTGGCGTGCTGCCTGCTGTACTAGTGTTCTGGAACGCCTTCAGGTGTTCGTGGGTTTGCCTCTGTGCAAACATGTATCCTCCAGCCTCTCAGGACCTGGTGCTGCAGCCAACCCGGGGGCAGGGGATGAAGCTGCTCGTTCTCTGTCTCCCCTTCTTTCAATTTGTGGGTGTCCTAATGCTAGTAAAGAGAGGTTTCAGTGGTCCAGCATCCGATCCCCTGGTCTCGGTGTTGCTTCAGTGTTGGGCTATGATGGGTGGCTTGGTGGCGACATTTCTTCGGTCCTGCTCTGTTTGATGCAGTGTCGTGATTTTCTGGCTTCAATCTTGTTCAGTTTCACCTCTGAGACTCTTAATCTACTGGTTGATGTCTGGGGGTTCAATCCTAGATCTTTCGCCCACACCTTCAGTTTGTGTTTTTGATGCCAGTTGGCGGGAGGCCTAGGAGCTGGTCCACTGGTGTTTGATTATGCTGATTCAAGTTTTGAAGATGTGCGTTACTTAACATGCTGATGACAGGAGATAGTTCCAGTGTCCACTTAATGCAGATGCTGATGATGGTTAGACTTGCCAATATCTGAATATGTTCATTTGCCCTAGTACAGATGTTAGCTGACTATCATCTGCCCATCAAAGCTAAGTCTACACATTTTGTGGGTAAGCATAATGATAGTGGAGCTCCTCATCTGAGACGGCTGCTGGCAGGCCAGTCTTCTGTTTGTATGTAGGCTGTGGTGTATTTTTTGTTTGGTCTTTTCTTTCTGTTTGAGGTCTTCTGTGTAAGACTTTGGGTTGTTTGTTTGTGTTTCTTTGGTAATCCTTATAGAGGATTAGGGGGTGTGTTTCTTTGTACCTTAAGTTTTGGTATCATTTAATAGCAATAGAGTTTTGGCCGACAACAAAAAAGGCCCATTAAAACATATTTATGCACATGAAACTCTAAATTAACCAACTTTGCATTCAAAATAGATGAAAACTCTATCTTAATAATCAACAGGTTAATACTCTTCAAATTAACTTATTAATCCATAAAGATTCGTGTTTTATACTCAATTGAGGTTTCTTAGGTTTCTTGTTCGCAAAACCCTAATCATCTCAATTATCTTCGTTGAGGATCATTATATTACAGTTGTATACTTGCAATTTTGGGTTATGAACACTAAAATTCATATTTCCCCAAATTAGGGTTTTTAATCCATTAAACCATGTACATGCTCATAAAAACCCCAAAACCAACATACTAATCATCCTTTTATGATTTTCCCCTTTCTTTTACTCTTAACACGTTAAAAATTGATCAAAACATATAAAAGATTCATCATGATTGTTTTTATTTATTTCTAGGGTTTTTCTACCTTTTAATACATTGAAAAGATGTAAAACCCTATACTTTTTTAATATCATCTACAATCAGGTTATGAAATTATTTTAATCATGTCCTACACATTTTTATGATAAAAAAGCACTACTCATTTGCATTTTTCAGCCAAAGGTGATATTTTAATGAATCATGCAAAATTCCATCATTTTCTGAAATATCGGCAGAGAGGCAACTTACTTTTTGTTTTTTAGAAATACATCGGTCGTTGGATCGCCAGTCATTGTTGATTGCGCGTGATCGTGCAGTTCACACTATCCGCGCTCAAACACAACTCGTTGAAGTCACGCGATGATCAGATCCCTTGATCCCTTCTTGTAGCCTACCGTGGATCACGATCCAATGGTGGCTGATGTTTGTCTCCACCCGAAACAGAGGAGAAATCCCGTTGTGGCGCCACAGCCCGAGCTCACCGGAGAGATCTCATCCTGCTAGCCTGGGGTATAATAGATGCAGGGAACATGTCAGTTGCGATCGGGAGGGCCTTCCAAAGCCGATCTGGGTCCTATTTATAGGACCAAGGGTCGATTCTAGGGTTTCCTAACCCCCGCCGTCACCTTCCCTTTGAGGCAATTTGGGCATTTTCTCTAAAAGCATCCAAAGCACGAAAAACCTAGGTATAGGTTGTGCGGAATTGCCTCGCGAACTCAACCATCAAATTTTCTTGTTTGCACATCGACTAAATCGCGAGAAAATCGGGTGGAAAATCCACTGTCTGCAGCCTATCTCCTAGTTCGGATAGAACTAGAAGATACATGGCCTATGTTGGATCAGAATCCAATGGTCCACACAGCTCGTGTCCAAACCAAGGAAAATCAGATTTCCATTTTTAAAGGAAAACCCTTTTGATTTTAAGATAATTTGGAAAAATCATAATTGTTAATCCATGGCTCCGTTTTATCCCAAATTTTGAGGGAAAGTCTATAAAGACTTAATCTACCTCTCTACCAAAATGGGGCTCATTATTTAAAATAAAACGTGTCTTTTCATTGGGTGCAATATATTACTCAATTATGCTTATTTCTCATATCTTTTCTCTTTCTTATTTTCTTATTTTCATTATTTCTATTCCGTGCAATCCAAGAAACCAAGTGGGGTTCGAATTATTTCTCATTATGACCAAACCCTCACTTTTCTCTTTATTTTTTGCATCATCTTCTTATTACTTTATTAAAATATTCTTTTGCAAGGATTTCTCATTATTTTTCATTTCCTTTCCTCTTTTCCTATTTGAAATCACATATGAACGAAATTTATTCCTTTGTGGCCATTAATGCCACTTTCTAGAGATTTCCATTTATTTCTCATAATTATTTTGCTTATTATTCATTATCTTATATCTTTTTATTATTATTTGGACTTTTCCTCGATTCTTCTCTTTTATATCGCTTAACGGATTAATATAACAAGAGGAATCACGAAATTCCTATCAAAAGGGATATTTGCAAAGTAATCCATTGTTTGAAGCAAAGCATACAACCTTTTTAATTAAGTCCAATTCATAAAATGATTACATTTAAATTATGAAAACACATGCAAAATTTGGGTTGTAACATCCTTCCCCTCTTATAAGAATTTTGTCCTCAAAATTCTATCAAGCAAACAAACAATTCAGGATAAGACTTTTCCATGTACATCATTGGCCCCTATGTGGCTTTACCTTATCCATGATGCTTCCAAAGAACCTTTATCATCACATACTCTTTTCTCTGAGTTCTTTCACCTTGGCATCTATAAACCTCAAGGTGACTCAGGTCATTTCAGCCTCCCTTGGGGCTCACTAGGTTCATTGCTCAGCACATGGTCCAGGTACCTCACATAGTGCTGTAAACTAGACACATGGAATTCATCACACATCACATTATCCTGAGGGGTAAGGGCAGACTCAACCTTCTCCACCAAACCATGTCAAAAGAACCCATGCATTAGGGACTCAGCTCTCTTAGCTATAACTTAGAGGGGTTGGATTTTCATGTCACATATTCCCCCACAGTGAACTGCATGTCAGTCTACTTTGCATCAGCTTACAACTCATGTCGTCTCTGGGCTCCCTTCAGCCATTGCACGATCAAAGCGACTTCATCTGCACACACTGTGGTCCTTTCTTGACCTTCATGAGGTCCCTTCACCAACATCATCTTAATAAAGTGGTGACCGACACAACCTCCCTTACAGAGCTTCTTTACAACTCAATATTGGCTATGGTGGTTATCATCACATCTTACAAAGGACAAGAAATGTCTCTATGTACCACCCTGAACGAGCACACATGCTCTCATCAGACTCTCTAGTCTGGATCATACTAACCATAAGCTCTAGTGATAAATTGTACTAACATTGAGTTCTTCATGTTTCTACTTCCACCTCTTGGAAATGAATCTTTAGGTTATACTCAAGAACTTTTGAACTCGCATCATGGTGTAGTTGAACCATCTCTCTCATGTGTGGTTCAACCAGATCTATCACTTGATAGAACTCTTTCTATCTCATGTCATCTAGGTAAGGCGATCTACCATAACCCATATTACATCATGACCTTCCTTGGTCTAGGGGAGACTTTCCACAACATTCATAGTGATGAACTCCCATTCCCTCTCAGGGACTCTTTTATCCTCTATATCGATACATTGGGTTACTAGTGTTCGTCCTTCACCTCCTGGCTTGCATGGCAACATACCACATACAACTTCATCTTAGGCATCCAAAGTACTACTGTCACTTATTATTTTAGTTATACCAAGGTGTATCATGATCTCCTGCATGTTATGATTTCTCAAGATTGATTCCTCAGAAACCCTAAACCATTCTAGTCAGGGTTTCGTCTACTTTCCTCTAGAGAAGTGCATATAAGGTTCTACAACCATCCTTTTATCATGATAAGCCCTAGGCTGGCTAACCAAACAACCATTAACCTGATCAACCAATATTGTTACATCTGAGTGTTAGCCAAACTTATCTCTTTTTTCTATATGAGGGTTAACCTAACAACCTCTTCTAGCCTCCATCTAAACTAGACAATTGTATCTCAACCAGAGCATCCATTACCACTTTACATCCTTAGGTGTTAGGCAATGTTGAAGACATACACCTCCATGTATTCCACTTATTATCTCTTCATCAAGAAAACTCTGAGCTCATTCTCTTGGTTTTTTTTTAAACTCAACCTTGTATTACTCATAGCTCGTGATAAAAACATCCTCATAAGGTGACCACCTTATTTCTCTTAGTGTTCGTAAACCATCCATGTATCGTTCACTCCACAAGGGTATGTTATTATCTATGTCCTCATACCTCATAGCGATGTTCCAACTTACATAATCTTTATCCTTAGTGTATGACATGTGTATTGTCCTTTCTCTCACTCCCATAACAAGAGTAAATAAGCATTTGGCTGCAGCCCAAATACAAAGTTCTTCCTGTTCCAAGAGTAGAGATGGTACGTCCCACCTTGCCAGTACACCTTTAAATCTAAGTTGAAACGTGCAGCTTATGGCTCTATATCACAATCATCTTGATATCAAAGTTACTTTTATGGAAAACTGGTCTCGAACCTACTTGGGTCCACACACAATCCTTTTTCATCTCCTCTAGGTCTATAGGGTGCCGACACTTTTGGGGTCATCCCTCTTCCCTCATGCATCCAGAGAGTGCCCTACTCATCTGCCCTTTGGGTCCCATGAGTTCATGAAGGTGATCAATCTCCTAACCCATGGCCCTCAGACAATGATAGTTGTTACCTCCCGACCCATTGGTCATGTGCAACTAGGGAATTAGGCAACTCCTACTTCCATCGGTCTTATCCCCATCTGACCATAGGATAGACTTAGGATTATGTTATAGTACATGTCCAGCTTAGAACCTTACCCAAGCCTTCATCATCTCTCTTTTTGCATTCAAGGGCTGACTTTCATCCTTTCATAGGGATCATGGTGACCTACCTACCTTGGTCAGGCCCCATACCGGTTACCTCCATGGTAACACATCCACATGCACTTATAGTTGAATATCTATGGGTCTTACAGGTTCATTCTCATACCATGTACTTTTCACTTAGCTACTCAATATCTTATGAGACCTCTATAGGTTTCTATAAAACCAACAAATTGGTACACATCCTACCAAAGGGTTCCGCTCCCAGGATGGGAGGAAACTACAAACATCCCTAGGGTTTATATTCACATGAGCATGCTTAACCCAGCAGCCACTAAGGCACAAGCAGTCCACCTACTAAACCATGCTAGGTCATACTTGTTCTCATCCTCAACATTGGATCAAGATCATACCTTCCCATGTCATCAACTTAGCTGTGGGGGGTTCATCAAACCTGCCTTAAACTGAAGGGGTTTTCCTTTCTTCTCAACATACGAAGTACCATGCCAACATCTATAGACACTCAACTCTCATCATGAGTATTAGGTACACTACTTCCCCTCTTAGGCCTAGGAACCCTAGGTTCATTTTTTTTTCAGTATCAAAGTGCATGCTCAACCTCTTAACTACGAATCAAGCATGTGTAAGGCATGCCATGCACTTCATGTCATCCTTCAACTCGAGCAACACTTCAGAGTTGAGTCCTCCTCAAGGACAACCAACAAGGTACAAGGCCCCACAACCTATTACTAAACCTCTCCATGATCTAAGCAACTCTTTTTCCCATCTCAGAACGTAAACATCTATACCATAGGCACATAGGTACTAGAAGCCTCATCCTCTCTCTAAGGTTTGGTTCCTCTAAAGACAACCAAGATATCATCCACTTAGGTTGCATCATCCTCAACTCCCTACTTTTCCTCATATCTCAGAGTCTAGGCTTCCAACCTTATTGCTTGGGGTCCTGCTCTCTCTCTCTGTAGAGCTAACCCTACAAACAACCTAACCATTAGAGGTCCTCTCTTCAAGAAGGTGGATCAAGCTCACAAGCATACCTCTACCTGGTGAAGCCTATGTTCACACTTATGTTTGCTCAAGGTTATCCATAGCTATCCTGGATAGGGTTTCAACCTACTAATCGCACTACTAATGTATTCTGTGTGCCTACTCTGCCATGCTCATATAAGCTCATGGGGTTTCCATAGGTTCTTCTCTAACCTCATCAATGAAGGAGCTATCCTTCACTCTAACATGCACGACCCTTCCCAGGGTTGGGCCGCCAAAGGTACTCAGTCATCCAACCCCTCATGGCTCATATGGCATCCAAGGCATGTCTATCCAAACACCTCATCATGTCATCTCTCTCTCTAACCTTCACTTAGGGTTAGGGTTAACACCATCCTTAGAGGATGTGCCAGGTCTCCACTTGTAATGGAGATCTCTACCTCCAAGATGAACTCTCTCTTTACTTATCCTCCTGACAAGAAGGTCTAGCCTCAGGTCTCTCCTGAGGGCATAACAACTTATGTCATACGACTTAAGCATGTATCTATTCTTTTGTTTATGATTAAACTATTAAGCTTATGTCCATGACATCTTATTTACATGGTTTTTATTAATTTGGTGGAGGATTCCTTAAACCTTATCAACCTTACCCATACCTTAAGAGGGTGAGGAAAAGAGAGAAAACCCTAATCCTTAAGGTCCTTAACAGCATTTGAGTTGAGAAGGGATGAACATGATGAGAGAGTCCTAAAGGTATCTTATTTCGAGTCAGGTCCTAAGACATCGGCCAAGCAGATATACTAATCCAGGAGTCCTCATATTCTGACTAGCGGTGCGGAGGAAAATCTTGCCAGTCCCCGGGCATGATCCTTTTCTAGACACCTCTGTCTTTTGTAAATTCCTCTAATAACTCCCTTGGGTTCTATGGAGTTTGTAAAATTTAATAATTATTAAAGATTAAATGAGGAACCTAGGCTCTGATACCAAATGTAACGACCCCACCTCACAATAACCCCCAATTATGGGAGACTAAGAGGTTAGAGCCGTTATCCCAATTCTTGGATCAAAGGTTCGACAAATAATCTATAATAGATATCAAATTCTACTAAACTAAACTGAAGGGCTGTAATAAAATTAAACTTTTCATACCTTTTTTGAAAAACTTGGATATCTACTTCTATCCACATGGAGTCTATTCTAACTAATCCTCCTTTGAACTTTAATTGTTGTATTTTACAATATGATGATTTACTGTTTGTCCTTTTTCTTTGTACCTAAAATGCCGACAAACAAAACGTCGGTCAACATAAAGCTGGTATGTGGGGGAAACAATAATCATGCAATTAATCATAACAAAATATTGCAGTCAATTACAGTTTAATAAGAAACTTTACATTTTAAATATAACTGCACGATCCATATGTACCCTATCCTCTGCGTTGTCCCTGTAGTAGACCTGGATGCTACCTTCCTTATGGTAGATCCCCATTAAACCCCTCATGATCCCACCTAACAGGTGAACCAGTTTCTAGGGTTGAGTCACATGGCACTACCCGTAGGTAGCCCACTCCTTAACTCATTGCATGCTAAAGAGTCTCATGGAACTACACATGGGTAGCCCAATTTCTAACTCACAATAACCTAGACCTTGCTCTAGGTTACCCCTTTTTAGCCTTTGGAAAGCCATAGAGGACGACCCAGATCTAAGCCAGTTATATACTCATTTATAGTGATAGTCATAGTCACTTTATAGTTGCATGAATTAAAAGTCATCTAAGCAGTTTATTTCAAACAACCGATAAAATCTACGGGAATCGCCGTGAAACTAAGGCGGTTATTCATAAACATAACCACATACCTGTCAGGCTGATTTGAGACAGAAATATTCCATGCAAGTTAGAAATCCAAGCAAGAAAGCACACATAACAAGATCCTGAAATAATCATACAATTTCCTATTATTGATCATGCCATCAAGATCTATTAAACTAGCTCACTTCCTAGGGTTTCTAGTCCACCTTTAGTGTTTCCATTGCAATTAGGGTATCCCTTAACCTTTTACTATTTTAAACCCTAATTTTCACAAACCCTATTTATCTCATCTATTCTTCACAAAAGATATTAAGGTTACCTTCTAGAAACATATAACTCTAATATCACATTAAGGCACAATTAAACATCGATTAAGTCCATTAAGCTTTTTTTACATTAAAGCTACCATTTTTATCCTTTTAATCCATGACAAGATCATTATACTTGTTTATCATCAATTCATAGTTCATTATGGTCTAATTCACATACGAATATTAATTTTACCTTTTATTCATTAGAAAACCCTAATTACTACATTAAGGGTATTTATTCACCATTAGGAACTTTTATACTCAAAATAGCTTAGAATTATCTTATCTCAACTTTAATCATAAAATTGATCAATTAAAGCCATTAAGAGTCTCATTTACTAATACTAGGGTTTCAAGGCCAATTAAAACATATTTATGCACATGAAACTCTAAATTAACCAAATTTCATTCAAAACAGATGAAAACTCTATCTTAATAATCAACATGTTAATACTCTTCAAATTAACCTATTAATCCACGGAGATTTGTCCTTTATACTCAATTGAGGTTTCTTGTTCGCAAAACCCTAATCATCTCAATTATCTTCATTGAGGATCATTATATTACAGTTGTATACTTGCAATTTCGGGTTATGAACACTAAAACTCATATTTCCCAAATTAGGGTTTTTAATCCATTAAACCATGTACATGCTCATAAAAACCCCAAAACCAACATAATAATCATCCTTTTATGATTTTCCCCTTTCTTTTACTCTTAACAGGTTAAAAATTGATCAAAGCATATAAAAAAATCATCATGATTGTTTTTATTTCTTTCTAGGGTTTTTCTACCTTTTAATGCATTGAAAAGATGTAAAACCCTATACTTTTTTAATATCATCTACAATCAGGTTATGATATTATTTTTATCATGTCCTACGCATTTTTATGATAACAAATCACTACTCATTTGCATTTTTCGGCCAAAGGTGCGATTTTTAACGAATCATGCAAAATTCCATCATTTTCTGAAATATCGGTAGAGAGGCAACTTACTTTTTGTTTTTCATACATTGGCCGTTGGATCGCCAGTCGCTGTTTACTATGCGTGATCACGCGGTTCACACTATCCACGCCCAAACACGACTCATTGAAGTCACGCGATGATCAGAGCCCTTGATCCTTTCTTGTAGCCTATCGTGGATCACGATCCAACGGTGGCTGTTGTTCGTTTCCACCCGAAATAGAGGAGAAATCCCACTGTGGCGTCGCAGCCTGAGCTCGCCGGAGAGATCTCATCCTGCTAGCCTGGGGTACAATAGAGGCAGGGAACATGCTGGTTGCGATCGTGAGGGCCTTCCAAAGCCAATTGGGGTCCTATTTATAGAACCGAGGGTCGATTCTAGGGTTTCTTAACCCCCGCTGTCACCTGCCCTTTGAGGCAATTTGGGTGTTTTCTCTAAAAGCATCCAAAGCGCAAAGAACCTGGGTATAGGTTGCGCGGAATTGCCTCCCGAACTCAACCATCAAATTTTCTTGTTTGCACATCGACTAAATCACGAGAAAATCGGGTGGAAAATCCACTGTCTGCAGCCTATCTCCTAGTTCATCTAGAACTAGAAGATACATGGCCTGTGTTGGATCAGAATCCAATGGCCCACACAGCTCGTGTCCAAACCAAGGAAAATCAGATTTCCATTTTTAAAGGAAAACCCTTTTAATTTTTATATAATTTGGAAAAATCATAACTCTTAATCCATGGCTCCGTTTTATCCCAAATTTTGAGGGAAAGTCTATAAAGACTTAATCTACCTCTCTACCAAAATTGGGCTCATTATCTAAAATAAAACGTGCCTTTTCTTTAGGTGCAATATATTACTCAATTATGCTTATTTCTCATATCTTTTCTCTTTCTTATTTTCTTATTTTCATTATTTCTATTCCGTGCAATCCAAGAAACCAAGTGGGGTTCGAATTATTTCTCATTATGACCAAACCCTCACTTTTCTCTTTATTTCTTGCATCATCTTCTTATTACTTTATTAAAATATTCTTTTGCAAGGATTTCTCATTATTTTTCATTTCCTTTCCACTTTTCCTATTTGAAATCACATATGAACGAAATTTATTCCTTTGTGGCCATTAATGCCACTTTCTAGAGATTTCCATGTATTTCTCATAATTATTTTGCTTATTATTCATTATCTTATATCCTTTTTTTTATTATTTGGACTTTTCCTTGATTCTTCTCTTTTATATCACTTAATGGATTAATCTAATAAGAGGAATCACGAAATTCCTATCAAAAGGGATATTTTCAAAGTAATCCATTATTTGAAGCAAAGCATACAACCTTTTTAATTAAGTCCAATCCATAAAATCATTACATTTCAATTATGAAAACACATGCAAAATTGGGGTTGTAACAGATTGATTCTAGCTACATGACAATCTATGGTACTATGCTACTATTAGGCTACCTGACATAATCTGCTAAGACCTAGTTCCTAAATAAACATTCAATCCAAAGTCCTCAAGTGTATAAATTATGCATATTGTATCCCCTAAATTCAAACTCTTATGACTTTTTCTAGGAACATCCATACTTCATGAAATTTTACCAATAGATTAATTAGAACTCAAGTTACATCCTATCTAGATTTGATGTTAAAACTCAACTCTTTTACTCATCAATAAAATACCTCAAAATGTACAAACTTAAGGACCTCAATCATGATGTCAACATCAATTAAAATCCATATTTTATCAAAACACTTGAAACTGTTCAAATAACTTGTACATATGTATTTACTTATCATTGGTATCTAGATACTCTGAAAGTCAGTCTCTGACTGATGGTGACGACCTCCTCACCCCTATGTAGTCCATGCAGACCACCAAAAACTTCTCGTCACACTTCCTAGAGCCAACGGGAAGGAGTTTTTTCTTCAATGTCAAGGTGCGCTGACTTGATTTTCCTTGTTGGCTCTCCCTTTTATGGGTAAGACTTTCTTGGGATCTCATGTTACCACAACTATAAGAGGATAACATTTGTCAATGCTAGATGTATCTCCTAAAAGCCTTGACTATGCCTCAATTTAAAGGAGGGTCAGGGTTTCCAAATCAATTGAGAGTCAAAAAGACATATGTTTATGAATTTCTGGTTGTTGCAGATAATAAAATAGTCAGTTCACATTTGAATGTGTATATTCACATGTGAATCGGTCGACTCAACACTTGAGTCAATTGGTCCACTATATTTCCTAATCACAAACATATTTGCTTTCAATGTGACAATTAATGCACAACATGACGTCAGCATCAAACCTTGATCTAGTCTTACAGATTGCTCAACCAGTCGATTCATTTTCTAAACCAGTGGGTTCACACTCTGAAGTGGTCAGTTCACATTATGAATAGCTCAATTCACATTCTAATTCAATCAATTTTATTTAAATTGACTCAACACTTTATTCCATTGAGTCAACACTTGAGTCGGTCGTCTGACATTCTCAATCAGTCAATTTTCAACCAATGTTGTTTAAATTGAATACCTAAACACTTTAGTGATGAAGTTAAACCTAATTCATGACTAAACTCCTATTCTAGGTGCATCCTTTGTGTGTAACCCTAAGGTCCCAAGTTATGTTGGCAGTGAATATCCATAACTAATTTATGACATCACAAGCAATGAGAAGTATCTAGCAACTCATCATTTCTATGAAAGTAATTTGAATGTTGGAGAACAACTTCAACCTGAAAACTATGATCAGTGTTATAGTGCTTGTATATTTCCTTTGTCTCTGATGTCTAGATTGAACTCGAGGCATGCAATCATCATATTCTCAATATTCAATCGATGTTTTTTGATCTAGAGAAGATTGTTGAGATGTACGCAAGCTCAACATCACATATTGACTCACATGAGTAGCCATACATTTCTTGGTCTCTCTTATCAACTGACCAGGGATATCAATGAGAGGAAAATCCCATCTGTATCACTCACTGTCAATCCTCATGTGTCACAATGTACCCAAACACGATCTTTATGGCAACCCTTATTTATGGTCACATTCGATGGTGCTAAAGTTCATCAAACAACATGATATGAGTGTAGTGACTTCAGGTTTATGAACCATGATCACCACTATCACTTTGAGAGTTGATTCTGACTACCATGCAAATGTTCCATATATCACTCTCAAGCTAGGTCTGTCAGGTACACTATTTGCTAGCAAGTACCTATATGTTTGACTTGATACATGATATACTAACTAATGAGATTTTGTCTTCATTCAACACACATTCTAGTCTTATGTAATATTATTGTCTATTTTTCTTCCACGGTAACATCCCACTAGGGAGATACAAGAATGTATGTACTCATATCATACATATCATCCCATTGTCCAGGTCCTAAACCTGAAGACATATATCATCAAGTAATATCATTCTTTAAACATTATTTATGTTGTATCATTATCTCATAACTAAATAAAATTGAATAAATGAAATTTACTTTTATTATTATCAAATAAATTACATCATGCCATGTTACAATCCTCACATGATTGGCTCCTGGGTATACATACCAACAAACTCCCACTTGAACTTAGATCCAATCACTCATGAATCTTATTCAAAGTGATCTAATATGTCCATCATGGTTCTATGTTAAAGTTCTTTTGTTAGTGGGTTAGCAACATTACTTTCAATTGGTATTATGTGAATCTTCATATCTACTTGTTGTATGATCTCTTGTATGTGATGTGATTGTAGTGGTATGTTTTTGGAACGATAATGCTATTTGGGTTCCTTATCTTGTGAAACAGCTCCATTGTTGTCAGAAAACAACTATTGTGTTGATATTTCTTGTAACCACCCCAAGTTCACTAATGAACTTCTTGATCCAGACATCTTCCTTTGATGCATTGGATGCATCAATATACTCATCCTCTATTGTAGAATAAACAACTATCTATGGGTGGGTGTGCGGTGTTGTCTTCACTATCCCTATTTCAATGTGAAAAAGGATTGTCTGATTTGATGCTTTCAAAGACTCGATCTTATGTATCTACTTATTGTATTTTTGCCTCTTCTCGGTAGTTCTGTAGCAAATTTTTTTGGACATTTTCTAAGATCAGAAGGAAGCGCCCTCATAACAAGTTTGGGAATGATTACTCATACACTAGATGGAAGGGTATTCATAAGGAATTAGATGTGCTATTCTTAGTCTTGAGGTTTGGTGTCCTGAGGATTAGGACATTTGAGTTTCTCTTTCAATGTGACCCTATTTTCAGGGAAGACAAGAGTTTGTTCAGTTGAAAGAGATGAGGGAACAACTTAGTGAATGAAATGGAATGTGAGAGTAGAGGGAGATTCCGAAGGTCAGTCAAAATATAAAGATAGGCTATCGGTGGATTTCTATTCTCCTCCTTGAATTCCATTAAGGGAGTGGAGCTGAGGGATAGTTCTTGCTTGAGTTTAATCAGTGGAGTTTTGGGAGGTGGCTTTTCTAATGGGATAGTGGCAAGGAAAGTCAAGTTTTAGGAATTTCTCTTTTAGATTCTCAATCTGAGGGAATTTTGCCCTTAGTCAACATGGATTCAATCATCAACTCGGCTGCTTTCTATCATTGAGAGCGAGTAAGCATAGTTGTCCCCCTGAGGGTAGGCTCTGCCCACACCTTGTTGCAGGACACGAAAGATCCATTATGGAGGGTCGAGTCAAGGGTTGATTCTCTCCCCTCCCCCCTCTTCCTTGATTTCTGTCACTTGCCCCCTGGCTTTCTTTTTGTCTCCATAAGCGTCAAGAGGGAGAGGTTTTTTAGGAGCGGGGATAAGAACTCCAACTGACATATCCTAATCATCATCAAAAGAAGTCTGATCTGACTCTATCTCACTCACTCTTCTATTTCCATGCAGAAGGGGAGCAGATCCTAGTTCAATGGTTCTTCCTAAATAGGTCGTTTGAAGGCCCTGAATCTGCTGACCATGAAGTGAACCAGTAATCATTCGTCTCAAAATGAATTCTCAATCCATTCAGATACATGCCTCAATCAAATTCTGAACCGACACAACGAGCTTGTAATCTGATAGCACCCTTATCCATTATCCGAGACAAGAAAAAGCAAGCATTTCGTTTGAAGCTTACCATCAAGTGGAGTCTATGCTTGTTCTTCTGGAGGTGGCGTGGTCTCTGTGTACAACTTCTTCACCGACTCAATAAAAAAATGTGTCTCTCTTTTTCAAATGAGCCCTAATTAGCTTGCATAGAAAATGGATCCTTGGGGCATAGGGGCCTATCTTAGCAATAGCTTCTTTGGAAGCATCAAGTTTCTTCTCTTTAATATATTTATTTTCCTTGACCTTCTTGTTGGACTTATTCTCAGGGATAACCATAAGAGTAGGTTCCTCTTCGATCTCCATTATCTCAAGCTAAGACTTAGGAATAGGATTGATCCCTTGATGATTTTTTGATGGCTGACTCTCCAAAACCGTACCTGGTCTCAGCGTGGCCATCTTTATGGTTTCATGTCCTCCTATATTTTGATCAGTCCTAGAAGGAATCCATCCATGAGGATTCTTGATTATGTCAGAAAAGTTCGCTAATTGTTGGTCGATAATTTTATTGTGAGTTTTCATATTAGATATATGCCTAGTTACACTCCTTGTCTACGCTAACATCATATTCAACAGGTTGTTGTTATGGATCATGTTTTTGTTGAATTTGACATTTATATAAAATTTTCTCTTTGTGAAATAAAAAATCTTTGGCATTAAATCTTGTTCTATGGGTTTCTGGATCTGACTCTACCTCTGACCTTGTCCTCTGAATTTATTCATGTTTTATGGATAATTCATGTTGCAGGTGAACCCAGATGGTCCACCTCCTCTAACAAAGCCAAATGGTGTAACAGGTGGGTTGTTAAGAACATTGAGCTAGTGGGGATTCTCTATAGTGTTCTTATTTCCATTGGAGAACCCAAGATGATCAGGTCTTTTAAAACATGCATAAGAGATGTTTTCAATTGTCCTATCCTGGTTATCCTCCTCTTCATGAGTGTATATGTAATATTCTACACCATGGACACTCCCCCTGGGGTTACACAATACATCATGATTTCAACATTATTCTTTCCTTTGTACATGGTCTCCTTCATGGTGTAGACATCAGCGATGATCTTGTCAATTTCAGTTGTAAGAGCTTTAAGTTCTTTAGCTTTAGTGGTGGTCCCCACAGTAGAAACATCAATGAATGGTACTCTTTCATATCCTAGACCATCTTGTAAAGCAGCCATATTATCAATTATCCTCTTCAACTTTTTTGGATTATTTCTTGGAAATTCACTTCCGCCAGTAGCATTGAGGAAATTTATATCACTCATAGTAAACCATTGTAGAAGCTAGTCACTAGATATCATAGATCAAAGTTATGATGAGGGAAATCCTTTTGGTATTGATTATATCTCTTCCAAGCTTCATTTAAGTTCTCGTTGATTTTCTACATAAACTCGGTGATCCTATGTCTATAATGAATGGTTTTGTCTATAGGGTAGAACTTGGGGACAGAATCATTGGCTAGAGCTTAGCAACCATGAAGACTCCTATCCTTTAGAGCAAGATACCAGGTGAGGTCCTTGTCCCTCAAAGAAAACTTGAAACCTTTGTAGTACATGACCTCTTGAGGAACCCTATTGATCTTAAGGGTGTCACAGATGTTTTTAAAGGCATCTAGCTGGTGTTAGGGATTCTCTTATAGCAAGTCTTCCCTAAAATTTTATTGTTATAGAACAGTCCAAAAGGTTGGTTTCAACTTGAAGTTTACGATCTTAAACATGGACAAAAATACTATGTTCCTTGATTCATTGGCTCTTATTGTGTCTAAAGATCATAGAGACGGGCCACCATCATCGTCATCATTTCCCTATGGATGAAAGTCATCATATTCTAGTTCATGAAATGCCTCCTCTTATTCACCATGTAGTTGTTCGAGGTGATGCTCTTATTCATCCTTGTTCCCATCCACTCTGATCTTTGAGGAGGCACGAATCCTTTTGTGAAAGGAGAAAGATTCGATTCACACTAAGTTCCTAAAAGAAATCGTACGATAAGGGTATGAAACCAGACATGTTAATTGAACTTTTAGGAGGTGTAAGATAATCAAATCTAAGAGTGTGAAGTTAATCTATTGCAAGAATTAAGGCACGAACGTATGCTAAGTAGATCACAAGTCCTTAACATTTTATGATTTCCTAATCCACAACAATAATGCCAAAATTCGATCACCTTAGATCTCGCATCTAAAACAAATACAATGTGGAATAATTGAACTCTAAATTTATTGTATGGAAATATGGCATTAGATACAGAAGCGGAAAAAAAATTACTATCATATTCCCCTTAAAAGTTAGATCACTTCAACAACTATGAATTTGTAAGAGGGTTGCAAGAGATATACATGGTCCTGAAGCAAATCTAGCGACTTATCCTTACAGTAGCGCACCTCTTCTTCGAGCAGCACTAGAGTAGTCATTAGCAACGACCTCTTGGTCCTACACCACGGATGGGGGTTGGCGGCATCCTCCTAATAGTTGGAAAAGGCCTCCTTTCCTCTATGTAGTCCATGAATACCACTGGGAACTCCATGTTACGCTACCAGAGCCAACAAGAAGGAGTTGTTCCTTCGAATGCCAACCTACTAGGGTTGATTCTCTTCCTGTGTTGTCTCTCCCCTGTTGCCCCTCCCTTTACGGGTAGGACTTTCTCAGACTCTCTAGTTACCACAACTAGAGAGGATAACAATTGTCAGAGCTTATTGTTGTGTCTCTGGAAAGCCTCGACTACCCCTCTATTTATATGAGGGTCAGGTTCAATATTTCCAGATCAATTGGGATTCGAAGAGACAAAATTTCATGACTTTTTTGCAACCAACAAACCATGGATTAGTCGGTTCACACATTAGATGATCAGTTCAACCCTTGAACATGTCATTTCACTATGTTTCCTACTTGTAATTGTATTGTCATTCAATATCCGATTAATACACAATATGACATCGACATCAATCCTTGATCCAAATGTATTGATCATTGAACTAGGAGGTTCACAAGTTGAACCGGATGTTTCACTAATTGAACCGGTTAATTCATGTCCCAGCTCAAGAAATATTCAAACAATGCAGTTTAGACTGACCTTACACTTGAATTGATCGGTTCAACACTTGAACCGGTCAGTTCATAGTCCAGTCAGCCAGTTTTCAACCATTTTTGTTAAAGTTGAATGCCTAAACACTTTTATAGTCAAGTTAAACATCATTCATGAATAAAGTCCTATTCTAGATGCATCCTATGTGTATGACCCTATAGGTCCCAAGTTGCATTGGCAGTGAATATCCATAACTAATTTATGACATCACAAGCAATGAGCGGTACTAATCAACACCACTGCTACCCAAGTAATTAGAAAGTTGGAGAACAACTTCAACCTACAATTCACAATCAGTGTTACCGTGATCATACAATTATGTTGTCTTTGATATTTAGATTGAACTCAAGGCATGGAATATGATCCTATTCAATGTTCAATCCATGTTCCTTGAACTAGAGTAGACTATATGAGATGCATGTGTGCTCACATATCACATATTGAGTCATACAGTATGGCCATACATTTCTCACTCTTGCTTATCAAGTGGCCTGGATATCATTCTTCTGTAAAGGGTCAAATCCCATCTACATCACTCACCCTCAATCCCCATGTGTCACAATGCACCTGTGTACCACCTTTATGGAAACCCTTATTCAAGGTCACAATGGATGATGTCAAAATACATCGAACGACATGTGATGAGTGTAGTGACTTTAGGTCTAAGAACCACAATCACAACTATCACTACAAGAGTTGATTCTGACTACCATTCCATGGTATCCATGTATCACTCTCAAGATGGGTTTGTCGGATATACTATTCTCTAACATGTGCCTATGTGTTTAGTTTGATATAACATTTCATGATTGATGAAATTATATCATCAACTAACACACATTATAGTCTTATGTATTAGTGTTGTCTATTTTTCTTCCACACTAATAATTGACTAAAGACATAACAAGAATGTATGTACTATTGTCATACATATGATCTCATTGTTCAGGTCCTCAACTTGAAGACATATGTCAGCAAGTATATCATTCTTTAGAAATCTACTATGTCTGGGTCATCATCTCATGATTGAGACAAACATAATATAGATGAAATTACCTTTATCATTATCAAATCAAGTATATAATGCCCCATTACAATCATTATATGACTGTCTCTCTGGACATACATACCAACGTACTCCCACTTTCACTTAGAGCCAATCATCCACAAATATTATTCTAAGTGATCTCAACATGCCCATCATGTTCTAATGTGCAAGTTCTTTTGTAGAGGGTTAGCAACATTTACTTCTATTCAGTTGATTGCAAGTTTTCACATCTCCTCATTGTACAACTTCTCATATAAGATGGAAGTGTTGTAGTATTCTATCTGATATTCCTTGCCTATCTAGTAGATCAATTGTTGTCATAGTATTTCTATTGTGTCATATATGGTTGGAACCTCCATATGTTCATCCATATGAATTTCTATATCCATACAGTATCCTCTAATGCTTTCATAACACCAAGATACTCAGCTTCTATTGTAGAATCAAACTATTGTCTCTTTCTTGAAACTTTTTCATCTTACAGTTCTCATTTTAAGGTCAAACACAAATTTAGATTGATATCTACTTTGTCATTTTGGAAGCTTGTGTCGATGTAACCATTTACACCCAACTCTTCCTTATTACTATAACCAAGGAAGTAATATGTTATTGCTTCTAAAGTATTGAGGATGTTCTTTAGGGCAGTCTAGTGACCTTCACTAGGAATCTGACAGATATCCTCTCGTCATGACTAATACATACAAGAGAACAAAATGAGTACATAAAATTTCATACATGATAGATCCAATTGTGAATGCATATGACATCTTACTCATGTTTTCCCATTCTTCACAAGAACTGGGACATTGGGCTCTTATGAGACTAATCCCATGGAAAATGGATAGAATTTGTCTCGTTGAGTCATGCATGTTGAACCCCTTCAGCATATTTTTAGTGTATGTGCTCTTACTTAGGTCAAAAAGCCCTCCAGATCTATCTCATAGATCTTGATTCCTATCATATAGGATTCTTTGCCTAAACCCTTTCATTGAGAAGGTACATTCCTAAATATGTTTGAATATTTGCAGTATAAGGATGTTACTCCTCGTCATTATGTGGAATATAAATATACTCCCATGAAATCTTTTGTGATCATAGATTTCATCTTCACTTTGACTTAAGTCAAACTCTTTGACTATCTTGTCAAATTGAAGATTTCAACTCTGAGATGCTTGCTTCAATCCACAAATTGACCTTTGTAGTTTATAGACTTTATTTGCATTAATGGACATAAAACCTTCAGGTTGTGTCATGCACACATCCTCATAACTATTCTCATTAAGGATTGTGGTTTTAACATCCATATGCCAAATCTCATAGTCGTAATAAGTTGCAATAGCAAGCTTCAACATTGTCATGTGTCTGCCCAACAACCTAACAAATTAGTCGCAACCTCATCTTAATCCACCTCTAAGTAACAACCACAACCCTCATGACCAACATCCCCCGGTAGAGCAGTGTGTTGGTCGCATCTTTGCAATGTATGTTGTGGATTTCGTTGATGATAATGAAGTGATTGAAGGTATTGCACATCTCTAATCAACATCCTACAAAAGTTGTGTTTGATTTTAGGTCTTCAAATGTATTTATATCTTCTAAACTTGTTGAGATGTTAGACCTAGAACCTAAATATATGGACTACGTTTAACATAGTGTATCTATTTCACCATATCTTGTGTATCAGTTACATCACTGTTTGATGTATCGGCCATAATATCATCAAGTTTGATGGTTTAAGAACCAATTGGGTGTGTCGATTTAAGAATACTCTAGGGTATCACCCTCACCACTATTTTTTGTGTCGGCCAAGGTGGGTCTCCCATCATACTTGTGTCAAGTAGGGTGTGTCAAGTTATTAGAGTTAGGGCATATCAGGTTAGGTTCTCTAGGGGATGTCAGGTTTGATCTAGAAAAGTGTGTCGACTTTGTCATCTCCAACCTTAGGATATCAGCCACCAGTTCAGCCATTATCATGGTAGGAAATCACAAGGTATGTGAAGCAAACTAAACAAGGTTCCTTCATTCAATCAGTTCTAAAGACCATTAGCAACTTCTAACATATATGAGATGAATGATTTAGAGATGAGAAATAATATAGCCATATGAAAGAGTGAAAATAACAAAGAAGGTTATGAGTTATATAACACACCTCAAGAAGGTCTCCATTAAGGGTTCAAGCTCCAATATCAAAGGTTCAAAGAACACGTTCCTCAACTTGAAGATGATCCATCAAGAGTCCCAAACTCGACCTCAATCTTATCTCCAAGAAAGAAGAAGATGCCATGGTTATGATAGTTCAAGGAGGAAATAAAGAAAGATAGAACCATGTCCTATTGATCCTTTATTAAAGGTATCATCCATGGCTAAGAGGGGAAGAAGAAGATGAATAAGAGAGCTTAAAGAAATAGTCACCAAGAAACATAACTCACCAAGATGGAAGTTAAACCAAGAATCACCATGAGCAAGGAGCTCGACCTCCCCAAGATCCATGGAGACTTCCTCTAGCTCCTTAAGCTCCCAAAATAGTCCACTAAGAGGAGAAGAACAAGAATGGATGAAATGGCTCACTTGTGTGAAGATGGAGGGGGTTATATACTTGAGGGAAGAAAGAGAGATCAAAAGAGAGGTGTCATCACCTTAAGAGTCAATGTGAAACTTGTCGACGTGCAAAGGCCACATGAAACCACCTTAACATGCAAGGTTATGGTGATATACTCTAGGTAGAGTATTGTCCTCTTGTCTTTCTACCAAGGGTTTCATACCTCCAAACCGATACACTACACCACTTCAAACCAATACACTAATTCCAAGGTCAAAACACACATTGTCCATAGATCATTATCTCTACTAAGGATATTATCTCTTGTCCAAGATCCAAACTAGGTGCCCACCTATTCCTATATATTCTAGATGATTTCAAACAAGATAAGGAATACTCTAGAGATAGTAAATTCATATTAACCCTTTACTTTGGGTAAATTGCAATTTACACCAAAACTAGCACCTAAAGCACAAGCATCATCCATACATGATCAACTTGAAACTTAATCTCTTCACAAGGCACCCCATAGCATCATTCTCTCTCTTATGATGCTAAAGAACTAAGGGCACACTCAATATGTGACATTTTGCAAGATAACCCCTCATCTTGGATAACTTGCAAACTGGTCCAAAATAGGAAACACTGCTCAAACATTATCCAAACAGAACCAAGCTTGAAACACAAGTATGTCACATGATAACAAAACACCTCAAATGATTATATTAAAGTTCCAAACAACTTATTTAGGAAAAAATAGGGTTATCCCAAAACCTCGGTCAAGGTCCTTATAAGTCATAAACCCCTAACAAGGATTTTGCTCCTGAAATCCCAAGAGAAAGGAGAAGGATATGAGTCATGTATTTCACCTTCAAACTTTCACATGAATTTTTGATGCCATGATGATGTCACAAGACTTTACCATCGTATTGTTCTTCCACCCAAGGTCAACATGGGATCTTTTGTACAATACACATACTCAACTTACCCTTTCCATTGTTGGCTCTAGAGTCAACCATATGCCAGGTGATACTTTCTTAGCCATAGAAGCACTATACATACTTATCCAACTCAGGTGTCAACCCTTTCTTATGTATCACCGTCTCAACTTACAAGATTGTATGATAAGATTCTCAAACCTGGAGGTTTACCATACCCTTTTCAAACCTCATCATGTCTCTTCTAAAGAAAACTAGAGATGCATTATGTCACTTACTTGGAACTACATGACCTACCATGCTTCCACTGTGCTACTCAGATCAATTGACTCTCCCAAATCTCACTTATGACTTGTACCGACTGTCCTGCTACTTGGTGTACTCCCATCTATACTTTCTCCCTTCATAAGAAGATGTCATACATCACCTCAACTAGTCTAGATAGGGATTGGAAATCCTTCTCACAAAATGATAGATACATCATAACCACAAAGAGGGAAGGGGTACAACTTTATGGAGGTGATAGATCGAGAAGAGAGAGAAAATGGAAATAATCCAATATACTCCTTCAAATCTAGATCTGGATGGATGGTGCGGAAGCTCTCCTTATTTTAAGGAAGAGGGGCCTTCAATCTTCTCTCTCCTCAGCTTCTGCCTTTAGAGATTTAAGACTGATCGGATGGATGAGAGTGGGTGTGGAATTTGGCAGCACTTCGTGGTCCTTGATGATATGATGATGTGACAAGTCAAGGTGGGTGGCCTATTTATAGGTGTTTCCCACTGACTTAACCATCCACACTGTGGTCAAGGCTTGATTGCCGTCGATCGAGACCCCTCCTCAGTCGAGGTCACCACAGTGGTTGGTCGAGTCAGCACCTTGGCCGAGGCATGGAACCACCTCGGTCACGATCCCACCTCAGTCGAGGCATGGCACCACCTCAGTCGTGACACTACCTCAGTCGAGGTTGATTGGGGGTGAGATGAACGGATTGTAGGCTATGACTAAAAAGGGCGCGACGCACCGCGGTCGTGAAGCATCAGTGTGACCTTGGGGACATCGACCGCGGTGAGAGGGTCCCTAGTGGTCGATGAGCCATGGTCGAGGTGCTAACTGTGGACGTGGCTCGATGTGACCCTACAAGGATGAAAATGGTTTGCAAATGAGATTATTGGCATAAAGTGCTAAAATAAGTGGGAAAAGTCTATAAAAGATATGTTAGGAGAGGCATAAAATATATGCAAAAAGTGTATAAAATTAGATGTTATTAGTAATACATTGCTATAACCCACACATAACTTAATGAGATGATGCACATGTGCATTTATAAAATGGTGATACCTAGTGTTGATGATACGATGATTTATTTATGTCTAACTAATGTTTTTTAAACCTAAATCAGTTCCAAGAAGGTAGAAATGCTGTTTGGTGATGATAACCATGATGTATAACCCTAATCAGCTATATGTGAAAAGCATTGACCCTGACTCTAAGGGCAATTCATATTGTTGAATGTGTATAAATAGAAAGCATGATATTGTACTATCTCTCTCTCTTAAAGTACATGACTTTAACCTTGTGAGTTAATTGGGTGTTATAATTAGTGAATACTATGAAGATGGTTAAATAATATCAATCTTTGGCTATAAGCCTCAATAAGGGGACATGGAAAGTATGAATATGTGAATGTGCATACTTGTTTATATTGTCTAAATATAATCCAACTCATGGGAGGTAATGGAAGTCAGAGATTTTAGATAGAATTATATTTGAGAACCCTATGTGGAATAAGCATGAAGTGTAATCCTAAATTAGAGAACTTATGATGCATTGCGTTCTTTATATAAAGGTGTTTAATGTGTTTTAACATATTCTATCTCTAGATGTAACATGCTAATGATTTCTATGGCAAGTATATGTGATGTGGCATAAGTGATGATTGAAATAAGTAATGCTTATATGCCCAATGAAGCATGATGAGATAACAATGAATCACAGGTATGATGTGATCGGTCTTAAGACCTGGAAAGGGCTTAGTTCCTAGTTGAGATGATATCATCTGGTATTAGAATGAGGGATTGATATCCCATAATGATGTGACATTGGTGATAGCCTTGAGAGGATGTGTAATAGTGGTGATGGTATCATGAATAGAAATGATACATACATTATGTGTGATAGTGTGACAAGCTCACAACCTTTATGTTTACATCTGTTGAAAGCGTGCTATGCCCTTATTTTATAGAGTTTGCTATGGTTTCATATGTTGTAACTTGATTGATGCTACAAAGACACTTTAATTGGTCTTATTAATCAAGTGGAATCTAATCATGTAGTTTGACATGTGCCATAGATCCATTCAGTGTCAACATTTGTTGGTTTGTGAAACGAGTTTAACTCGGAGCACATATTTTTTAATATGCAGGGTTCAAGTCGAGTATCCCCTGGCATCCTTAATTATAGGTTGGGCAAGATGACCATGCATGAGTCGATCTCGATGTTATATGGATGGCCATGCATGAGCCAATCCTTCTTGTTAGAATGACCATCTGTGAGCGTGTTCGCCTTGCATAGTTGGGATATATGTTATATGGGTATCCATGCATGAGTCAACCCCTTTGATGTGATTGTATGTCACTTTTGCAGTTGATTGATATGTATTTGTGGTGTTCTAGTGTATTGACCATGAGGTGTGGTTAGGTTATGGATTCTGACTCTTCCATTGATCTTGTATGACACTAATTTTGACTTCACAGTGGTCAGTTGGATTTGGGTGGTATGACTCAAATCCTCAGGACATAATAAATTATGTAATCAATAGTGTAGTATGCATGTATAGGATTAAATACGAAAACATTGGATGAGGCCTTTCTTTGCTTTCATACTGTTTAGTTTATAAGAGTTATACATGTTCTTCGTATTCCTATTTAAATTATTAATTATTCTACTACTTAGTGGCAAGTGCATATTACTACTCTGTTTACTTTATTGATGAGGTATATGCCAATTAGTTGAACATGCTCAGTATGTTAGTCTATCAACTTAGTTATCTGTGATAATAATAGAGTTGGCAGAGAGTTATATCTCTCGATGGGACTTCTACTCAACCCATTGGTTATATATCTTTTAGGTGGACGTGCATGCCAAACTAAAGATCAGATAGTTGAGGACATTATACGAGAGAAACTACACCTGGTGAATCATGGTATATGGATAGTTTCTAGTAGTAGAGTCCTATGTGTCGTCCCTGTACACTCAGGTCCTTGGGGGTTTTCTCGATGTGTTTTGATGGCATGATAATTGATATGTGGGTTTTGTGTTGTGTGCCTTTGGCGACATGTACATACATGTGGAACTATTATCTCATGTAACAAGTTGATGGTGAAAAATATTGTAGCAATTTGAATATATGTTATGAAATGCATGTATTGACTCTTGTGTAATTAAATCTCAGCTCATGTGCTTACTGCAAATCGGTTTTGATTTCATGTGTTTTTCAGTAATATGTTGTTAATGGTTAATTGTGGTTTAAGTTTTAAGTAATCTCGCTTTGTGTGGCAAAGGGTGTCATAGAGATAGCCTTGTTTCCCTTTCATATGTGCTTCTATGCATATAGATGTAACCTTTTTATTTTATGTACCACCTTCAGGGTGAGAAGCATATGTGTATGAAACCTTTTGTAACTTTGTAAATGGTTATGATTTCCATTTCTTAAAAACTTCATGGATATTTTTGTATCATTGAGTGGGCCAACTATCGGGTCCCACTCTTTACATGTGCAAACATGTTTTATACTAAAATGTGTAGAAAGGATCCATGCTGAATTGTACAAGAGGGACTTGCACTAGAATTATAATGATTTACCAGGTCAAAATCTTGACTTAAAATGGGTTTTTGATACTACCATATTTACTAGGTTGAATCTCATATGAGTTACCATATAATATGGATTTTTACATACATTTAAATCAAAGCATATCAGACACATGTCCAGTTTGGTGTAAGCATGAACAACTCCCAAATGTGCATACAAGTTTTGCACTAAAATGTGCAGAAAGGATCCACACTGAATTGTGAAAAAGGAACTTGTACTCAAATGATAGTGATTTACCAAGTCAAAATCTTTACATAATTTGGGTTTTTTATAATACCATCACTGGTACATTTCTGACCTCTAATGTCACTTCTCCTGCCATCGGCTCCAATGAAAAATGACACTACAAATCAAACAATGTCGGTTAAATAGCATAAACGAAACCATTGATCAAGTCCTACCGATTTAGGAAAAGCACAAGTACCTCTTTTTCTTTAATGTAATTAAATTCTTACAACACTGACGTACAACATAACCTGTGACATATATTTTTTAAATGAAAAATATTTTCCTCCAAAATTTTTAAGATACACATTGGTTGGCCGTGAACCGACGATAGAAACTTTTACACAAAATAAATTTTTGCTCCAAAATACTTTTGGCGTCGGTTGTTTATTCGCAAAATCTACATTGGTTCATTGGAAAAACCACGCAAAATTACAGAAAATGTGTCAGTTTTATGTCAAGAAACTGACATCCGATGGTTCATGCCACGTCCCCATAGAAAAAATGTTCCCTCAAATTACACTCTAGTGTCAGTTCTGGTAGAGAAAACTGACGAATCAGGCCCTACACCGGCCTATTTTTTGGGTTCAAATAATGGCCTTATGCATAATTTTTTTAGAGTATGCCCACATCTATTTTACTAGCTTATGTGTTGGTTTTCTGTGACCAACTGACGACTCAGGCCCTACTCAGGTCAATTTTTTCATTCAGATAATGGCCTTATGTATCTGTTTTTTAGAGTAAATTGAAGTGTATGCCATTATCTTAGGTGTTGGTTTACTGTGGCCAGTCGACGATTTGGGACATACTCATGTCAATTTGTATTCTTCCAGATAATGGCCTTATGCATCAACTTTTTAGAGATAATCAATGTCTATATAACTAACTTAGGTGTCAATTTTGTATTTTCAACTGACAAATATGATCTTAGGTGCTGGTTTTCACAAACAACTGACGACTATAGACAATTTAATACTACCCACACAAAATAGATTTTCACAAATCTCTATTTCATTGTGATTTTATCCCCCACTCTGTTGATTCCCTCACCCTACTACTGTCACCACTCCAGTTGTTCAACAACACCATTGTCATTACTTCTGTTGTGCTCGACATTGTTGTGCTCACCACTGTCACCTCTTTCCTCCCCGTCATCACCGCTGGATCACCACCGGAGTTGTTGTGCTAGCCACCATTGCCACATCGCCATTGTGCTCATCACCGTCATCGTCGTTGCCACTTACTAGAGCTTTCTGAAGGTTCTACTCCAACCTCTAGTTCGTCAGATCTGCTACTCCAACCCCTAGCTCACTAGAGCTTGTTCTCCTATAAAAACACCAACCGGTCGAGAGGTACATAGAGCCCTACTTTGGCCATCTCTTGTTCTTTTTTTCTCATTTTTTATGGAACTATATACAAGTAACAAAATCAAATATAGAAATCAGATTCAATAGATTAGAATTTTAGTAGTGCTAGCTATGTTATTGTTTTAGCCACATTTTTGTGTAATTTTATTAAATTTAACTAGGGTTTTTGATAAAACTATTTTGTAATTTGATGAAACATAACTAGAGTTTTAGTACCTAGATTGATATCAATTGGCAAAAATATACTTGTATAGTTTCTTTTATAATTGATATTCATGTAGAAGTGTTTGTATATACAACTATATGAAAGTCTTAAATTGATATATGAATGGCCTAAATTAACTTGATTTAGACTTCAATTGTTATGTATTTACCTAAACTTCTATTGACCAAGAAACCCGTCTGATATTTACTCATTAGGAGTAAATCTTGGATAGTCCCTAGTTTGGGATTGTTCTTAAACACTTAGTCTCACTTAGGATGTAAGTGTATAATGTGTATTCCGTTTTGAAGATATTTTTTCAGTACTTCCCTGTTTGTTCTCTAAGTACATATGTAGGTGGATATTTGCCCATCTATATTAGTGTACTTGGAGAACTGTGGGGGAAATGTTGTCAAAATTTTCTTGAAAACCAATCACACATTATACACTTAATAATGAGATTAGGTGTTCAAGAATGGGATATGTGGTATGTGCATTCATTATTGAACTCTAAAAACTAATTTTTAAACCATAAACCATAATTCCTAGTCTCTAAACACTAAACCCTAATTTGTATACCTTTATCTCTAAAACCTAAGTGACAAACCCTCATCTATTAACCCTTATCTCTAAACCCTAATCATGTAAACCCTAAACCCTAATCATGTAAACCCTAAATCCTAATACTTATTTTTTTATCATAGAATGGATAGATCATGGGTGTCCATTCCAAATATCTGCACCCCGAAGTTTATTACTGGTCTTAATAGTTTATACGATTTGTGGAGGAACATAGGAAATGACCTGGAGATAGGTTCTATTGTCCATGTAGGAATTGCAGTAACAACTTGAAAGTCAACATTGTTGACTATATTGAATGATAGTAGCATGGAGATATTTCTACTATGAGATCAATAAATGTCAATAGTAGTACTTGTATTGAAGAAGAAATTGTCGTCGATGTTTTAGATCTGAATGATCTGATTCTGATAGACATGGTTTATGTAATGCTAGATAGTTGTGGGATAGAGCACACCGATCCATCTTCCTTATTTAGAAACATGGAGCATGATGTTGAAAGACTTTTATACTTAGGTCGTACTATGTTTACAAAGTTGAATGTTGTGGTGAGATTGTATACTATGAAGGCTAACAATAGATGGAGCTGCAAAAGCTTCACATCATTGTTGTCTTTGTTGAAAGAAATTCTTCCTTAAGGGAATGAGCTTCCAATTTCAACATATGAATTAAAGAAAATGTTATTCCCAATAGGAATGGAGGCTAAGAAGATACAAGCATGCTGAATTCACTGTGTCTTTTTTTAAAAGGACTACACTAATTTGAAAGATTGTCCAAAATGTGGAGCGCCAAGGTATAAAATGACAACTTCGGGGAAGTCCAAAACTGGCTCTCCTACCAAGGTATTTCCCATGGAAATTTGATATATATTTCTGAGTATTTAAGGTTTGCAATCACTAGGATTTGTTTCTTCTTCAACACTCTATGAAGCAATGTTATTTATCCTAAGAATCTTGATAAGTATCAAAGACAAGTGGTTGTTACCCTATGCCATCTTGAGATGTATTTTCCTCCTTCATTCTTTGATATCATGGTACATATTGTTTTCTGTTTGATTAGGGAAGTAAAATTTTGGGACCAATTTTATTCTGTTGGATGTATCCTTTTGAACAATATGTGAGTGCTTTTAAAGGTGATGTTCCAAACCGTTATCTGCCTAAAGGGAGTATTATTGAGGGTTATGTGGCCAGGGAGGTTATGGACATTTGCAATGACTATATGAGTTGTAATGAAGCTCCTGTAAATGACAAGAATATTGAGGACTATTCTGAGAAAGGGACTTTAGGAGCACAAGTGAAAGTAATCAATTGTGATCTGTGGGAACAAGCACACTTGTATATTTTACACAACATCAACAACGTGAGTATTTATATCAGTGAACATACCAATTTCATCAAGACAAAATATCCTTGAGCCAATTCAATTTGGCTTGAAAGAGAGCATAGCAAGGCATTTATTAGGTGGTTTGAAGATAAAGTCTTACATCAACTATCACAAACACCAAACAATGTTGCTGAAAATATCAAATGCCTCACCTTTAAACCAAAAATGAATTATGTCTTATGAAGCTTTGACGTAATTGGATTTTCATATTACACAAAGCATTCAATATGATAAGAGAGTTGTCAAACAACAGTGGGGTCACCCTTCAAACGTCTCCATTATATTTTTCTAGTGCAAAAGATTAGAGTCCATGTGAAGCTAAAATGTCATATATAGTGTCATTGAAGACATATGGGAGTTTGACTACATAGATTTTAGAGTTCCGGTCTTCAGGTGTAACTGGTTTGATAACATCAGAGGAGTTGTAGTGGATGAATTGAGTTTCACATTAGTGAATTTTGAAAAGATTTACAAGAGGGATGAGCCATTCATAATGGCATCACATGAGAAGCACATATTTTATATCAATGATCCTGCAAATGAATAATGGTTAGTTGTTATGTAAGGACCTTGACCTGGGTTTTGGGAAAACCATATTTGTTTTACCTAATTAAGTTGTTTATAACTTTAATCTAATCCTTTGAGGTGTTTTGTAATCATGTGACACACTTATGTTTCAAGTTTGGTTCTATTTGGATAATGTTTGAGCAATGTTTGCTTGTTTTGGATGAGTGCAATTTACTCAGGGTGATGGGTTATCTTGCAAAATGTCTCATGTTGAGCATGCCTTTAGCGCTTTAGCATAATAAGGGATAGAATGATGATATGGGGCACCTTGTGAAGAGCTTAAGTTTCAAGTTGAGCCTATGTGGATGATGCTTGTGCTTTATCTGCTAGTTTTGGTGTAAATTGTAATTTACCCAATTTAAAGGGGTTAGCATGTAATTTACCATATATAGAGTGTTCCTTCTCTTGTTTGACATCATCTAGAAGATATAGGAAGAGGTGGGTTCCTAGTTTGGATCTTGAGCAATAGATGATAACCTTAGTAGTGATAATGATCTATGGACAATGTGTCTTTTGACATTGGAAGGTAGTGTATTGGTTTGTTGTGGTGTAGTGTATCAATTTGGAGATGTGGCACCCTTGGTGGTATGTACATACATGTGGAACTGTTATCTCATATAAAAAGTTGATGGTAAACAATGATGTATCATTTTGTATATATGTTATGAAATACAAATATAGACTCATGTGTAATTAAATCTCAATTCATGGTTCTTGTTGCAAATTGGTTTTAATTTCCTATGATTTTTGGTAATCTACTGATTAGTGATTGATCATGATTAAGTTTTGAGTAATCTTTCTTTGTTTGGAAAAGTGTGTCACATTTGATGGTGTTAAAGCTCTAGGGTTGCTGAGTCTATAGGGACACTAGGACTAGGATCATGAGGGTGTCTAAGATAAGAACATGATATAAAATACGGTGCATACTGCCTAATCTCAGTATTTGTGTGTCCTGGCTAGGTATTCAAATATTGAAGAAAAGGTAAGTATGGAACTCTTAGATTGATTTCTATTTGATTACTCTGATCAAGTAGTCAGGTTGGAACAATCTAAAGAGCATAACAATCAGGTTTCAAGAAGCTAATACCTCCATCATATTATAAAAAGAGATAAGAACTTCACCATAACTTACTAAAACTTGAATGTTAGGTTATTAAAAGATAAAGATACAGTCTATATAACTAAAATCTAAGTGTGAATATTATAAGAGACGTTCTTGAAGTTGTAAATTTCTTAGTATGAAGAAAAAGATAGATGAATATGTGCTAATAAAGTTAGTCAAGGTGTAAAAATCACCTAAGATGAAGATAATTTTTGAAACAAGAATGAAGTGAAAAGGCAAATGAGAATGAATAATGAATAAATAAGATAGAACCTGCGTTAATAACAGACCAACCTATGAGTATAAGAAAGTAGAAAGTGTAATTATCATGATTTGTGGAAGGGAACAAGGAAGATGATCCCCACTCAATAAAGAATATGTAAAGAGTAATGATCCTTTCATGATGTATAGATGAAAAATGTTGTAAAATGAGGAAATGTTTAGGAACATGAAGAGCAATAATGAAAGAAAGAGTAATGACATGTAATCATCTATAGTTCCTATGTTGATGCTAAGGAAACCAGGGTGAAAATAAGTTAAAATGACACATAAACAATTAAAAAATCATTTAATAATCAAGGAATTTGGTAATTCCTTCCTCTTAATAAGAAATCCCTAGATGATGTTGTGGTAATAAGAGAAGTATGTTCCCTTGTGTTCTTTCTTTCAAGGATGTGGAAGTCAAGTGAATCTTATGTCCCCCGATGTGCATGGTTTAGAAGTGATCTTATGATGGATATTTCGATAAGTATCAGTTGGTCTTGGACTTTAATTCCAAGATGGTGACATCTGAGAATGGTGATGTTTTATGAACCTTATAAGATGCTGGAAAGACCCTTCAGATATGTTTGGGTTTGGTAGTAGCGGCAGAGGGTGGATGTGATGATGGATACCAAGGAACGAAATCCTAATATCCAAGAAGTTCCAGTTATGTGTGGACCTGAGGATATGCCTCCTAATAAAATGATTAAGTGTTTGACTACCTAGAAAGATTGACTTTGGGATCAATCTGGTTACAAATGCTCAACCTATGGTATGGATATCACATGTTAGGGGTTTATGCACTACATAAGATGACATCAACAAGGATGGATAGGTTGAAGAGACAGTTGCAAGATCTTCTTGGGTAAAGTTCATCAGGTTGAGTACAATCCCTTAGAGTACACCTATCAGGTTTGCAAGTAAGAAGGGTTCCAAGAGGGTTGTATATTGATGAGTAGGATTTCCAATCCTTTTCTAGATCAGTTGAGAAAAATGTAGAGCTAGGAGTGTACATAATAATAGGCTGGTTTGACTTCTCAAGGGCACATACTAACCAACTAAAGGTGTCTAGATGCAACCCTAAGGGAAAACACACAAATCTCTCAAAAGTTTTGTATGGACCTAGTCCAACACACAGGATCAACTAATCACACAGGGTCATGTTGTAGTATAGACTAATAGTAAGATTAGGGTCGATCCTCACGGATAGCGGGGGAACTAGAGGTAGGTCTGTGTTAGCTATGTTCCTAAAGTGAAGATTAGGGTTTGAGGGTTTAAAGTTGATTTTGGTTTGATTATACTACAATTGCAAGCAATAAAGAGCAAGAAGGAAACTAAGTCAACAAGAGATCTAGATTACTCTAAGCAAGTTAAGGCTAAGGAGCTAAGCAAGGCAAGCCATTAGGCTAGAGCAAGGAGTTACACTATACTAGCAAGGCAATTTATCAACTAAGAAGCAAGCTGAGCAATGAGACAAGCTAGAGCCTAAGTTATTAGTAGTTAGCTAAATCAACACAAGCAAGCTCAAAGGAACCTTAACTACTTGAGAAAGAACTAACTATCTAGATCTAGGCAGTTATCTAAGAATTAAAAAAGGCAATTGACTACACTATCATTAACAAGCTCAGACGACATAGGTGGATTTTCAGCAATATGATGGGTAGGTGGGCCGTTTGGGAATGCAATTTGATATTAGTTGGGGGAAGGTCAACATAGCATGCACTTCTCACATTTCAATCTAGATTACCAAACCAAACAACAAGGCAAGTGCTATTAGAATATACCTTATACTATTAGTTGGAGAACTAGGTCTAGGTGTAATTCTACTAGGACTTGGCAAGTCTAGGTTTCTAGGGTAAGTGTTATTAGGGAAATTGAGAGCCAAGGGTAGGAATGGGAGTAGAGATGAGGGTGCTTCGCCTCATATTACTTGCCATCTAACCTTTAGGAAACTCTAGGAAATTGCACTAATGACACTTACACTAGCTACTTAGATCTCAAACTTACTTGTAGAATAAGGGAGATGTATGTAGGAACAAAGGGGGCTAGCTAGGGATCCACTAATTGGACCTAGGAGCCATTCCTAAGATTGCCACATACATTCCAATTTCCCCTAGAAGCTAAGTGTCATCAAGCATCACAATACAAGAAATTTATGTTTAAAAAGCACAAACCACATGCAAGATAATGGGAAATGAGATAGAATCAAGAAGCAATCATCATAGAATGAAATTATGTTCAATACAAGTTATTTTCCCCCAACACAGTATCAAAGTCACATTTTAACCCCAAACAACCCACCACTAGGGGATTATCTAGACATGCTCAAAGAAAAGATAAAAGAAATGAGAAGAAGGGGATAGGACTCCTTGGAGCTTGAAGTAGCTTCTTCTTCTTCACCTCCTAGATGTTGTAGAATGACCTCCCTCCTCCAAGGTGGATGAATGGCATGGAAATGAAGAGGATTATGGTAGAAAACCTAGAAAACTAGGTTTCTATGGTGGAAATGAGATGGAAATGGTGGATGGATGGCTTGAATGCAAGTAAGGAGGCAATGAATTCTCTAGAGTAGGTGGAGGGGAGTAATGGTAGGTAACCTAGTGTTGTGGCTGACAACCATGTATATATAGGTGGTGGTGGAACCACTAGGGTAAGTATGGGTATTGTTGGAAAATCAATGAAGAAAATGCTAGGGTTTATGTGGTAGCACAACCATGTTGGGAAGCATGATCGTGGTGGGTAAGGGTAGGAATGGTCATGGTGGTGTGGAATGGTCATTCTAGAAAGTGGAAAATGTCAAAGGAATTTTGGTGAATGAAGGATGGTAGCACGGTTGTGCTAGGCAGCACGACTGTGGTGAGGGCTAGGAAGAATGACTATGTTGGGTAGCATGTCCGTGGTGGGCGATGTGAAATGGAGGTTGTTCTGGGTAGCTTTCCCGTTCTCTTCTTTGGAAGCACGACCAAGCTGGGTGGCATGAGTGTTTTGGAGTCTTCACAATACAACCATGTTGGGCAGGACGACCATTTTGGTCAAGTTGTTGTAGCTTGCAATTTTGATGTTTGACTCTATGATTTTGGCATTGTCCAACATGACCATTCCTTGGCACCACAACAATGTTGGGGTCTTCAGTGGCATATTTTCTTTGAAACTTCATGATCAATGGACTTCTTTGCTTCATGTCGACCATTGGCCATTAGGGGTAGGTTGATGGAGCTTTGGGGTCTTCATTGGACCCCTCCAAGGGTGGAGGAACCATAGAACTCATTCCATCTCTCTCATCCATCCAAAGCATGGTCCAAGTACCTGTAAAGTATGCAAAGAACGTCCATAATTGAATTTGACAATAATATGCATTGTGTGGAATTTAACTATCATTATACTATGTTTAGATGTGATTGAGATACAAAAGACACAAAATGAAGCCCTAAAATAGGGTTGCATCAAAGGCCAGTTGGTACAAGTCATCAGTGAGATTTTTATTGAGTCAACATATTAGAGTAGCATAGTGAAAGCATGGTAAGTCTTATACTCCCAAGTAAGTGACAGAATGCATCTCTAGTCTATCTTTGTAAGAGACATGTTGAGGTTTGAGAAGGGTATGGTAAACTTCTAGGTTTGAGAATCTTATCATATGATGTTGTAAGTTGAGAAGGTGATACATAAGATAGAGTTGACACTTGAGTTGGATAAGTACGTATAGTTCTTCTATGGCTAAGAAAGTATAACCTGGTATAGGTTTGAGTCTACAGTCGATAGTGGCAAGGATAAGTTGAGTATGTGTCATGTGTAATAGATCATGTGTTGACCTTAGATGGAAGAATAGTATGTTGGTCAAGTCTTGTGACATCATCCCAACATCAAGGAGTCATGTGAAAGTTTGAAGGTGTTATTCATGAGTAATATCCATCTCTTTTGCCTGGGATTTTAGGGGCAAAATCCTAGTTAGGGGTTTATGACTTGAAAGGACCCTGACCTGGGTTTTGGGCTAACCCTATTTTTTTTGCCTAAGTAAGTTTTTTATAACTTTAATCTAATCCTTTGAGGTGTTTTCTAATCATGTGACACACTTATGTTTCAAGTTTGGTTATGTTTGGATAATGTTTGAGCAATGTTTGCTTGTTTTGGACTAGAGTGCAATTTACTCAAGATGAGGGGTTATCTCACAAAATGTCACATGTTGAGCATGCCCATAGTGGTTTAGCATCATAATGGAAATAATTATTCTATGGGGCACCTTGTTAAGATCTTAAGTTTCAAGTTGAGCCTATGAGGATGATGCTTGTGCTTTACGTGCTAGTTTTGGTGTAAATTGCAATTTACCCAAAGGAAAGGGGTTAGCATGAAATTTACCATATCTACAGTGTTCATTCTCTTGTTTGACATCATATTTAAGACATAGGAAGAGGTGGGTTCCTAGTTTGGATCTCGGGCAAGAGATGATATCCTTAGTAGTGATAATGATCTATGGACAATGTGTGCTTTGACCTTGGAAGGTAGTGTAACTGTTTGTTGTGTTGTAGTGTAATGGTATGGAGATGTGGTGCTCTTGGTAGGAAGCCAGGAGGCTGATACTCTACCTAGAGTATATCACCATAATATTTCATGTCAAGCTAAGTGGTTAAATGTGACCTTTGCACGTGGACAAGTGTCACCTAGACTCTTAAAGTGATGACACCTCTCTTTTGATCTCCTTTTCTCCCCTCAAGTATATAACCCCCTTCCTCTTAAGACAAGTGAACCCTTTCATCCATTCTTATTCTTCTCTTCTTGATGGACAAGCTTGGGAGCTTAAGGAGCTAGAGGAAGTCTCCATGGAGCTTGGGAGGTCGAGTTCCTTGCTCACGATGATTCTTATTTTAGCTTCCATCTTGGTGAGTTGTGTTTCTTGGTGATGATTCCTTTGAGCTCTCTTCTTCATCCCCTTCTTCCCCTTTCAGACATGGATCATACCTTGAATAAAAAATGAATGGGTTTTGGTTCTCTCTTACCTTCCTTCTTCCTTGAGCTATCATAACGATGGCATGTTCTTCATTCTTGGAGATAAGGTTGAGGTTGAGTTTGGGACTCCGGATGGATCATCTTTAAGTTGAGGAACGTGTCTTTTAGAGATTTTGATCATGGAGCTTGAACCCTTGAAGAAGATCTTCTTGAGATGGGTTATATAACTCTCAGCCTTATTTGTTATTTTCACTCTTTCATGTGCCTATATTGTTTCTCATATCTAAATCATTCATCTCATACATGTTAGAAGTTACTAATGGTCTTGAGAACTATTTTGGTGAAGGAATCTCATTTATTTTACTAACAATATTATGTATTTTTCTTCCATGATAATAGATGAAGTATTGTCCGATATCCTAAGGTAGACGATGACAAGTTGACACACATGAGAGTACCTAGCCGATATGCTTTGATGGGGCTAACCCATCATGCCCTATAGGGGCTAAACCGATATGCCTTGCTATTCTGACATGCCTTGAGGGTGCTTATACCGACATGCCTAAGTGGTGCTTAAACTGACACACCTTGATAAGGTGAACAATTACACCTTGCTAATGCCCTAATCCTAACAACCCGACAGATCAAGTAATAGAGAGGTCGATACCCTAGAGTATTCTTAAATCAACACACCAAGTTTGTGCTTAACCCATCACACTTGATGTAGATATGGTAGATACATCAAACCATGATGTGGCCGATACACCAAGATAGGTGAAAGTGATACACTATGTTATGCTTATGACTGATATAATCTTGATGTGTCAAGGATGACACAAGGGTAGTGTGTAGGCCAATACACCTTGATAAGGTTGAGCTGACACACCATGTAGGTGTTAGACTGAGGTACCCTCCCATAGGAGAGTGACCGACACACTTTATGAAGTAAGTGGTTGACACATCAGGGTGAAGCTAAACCGAGATGCCCTTGGTTGAGTAAGAGGCTGACATGAAGATGAGCTCACCCGACACCTTGTGGTATAACCTGACATCCTTAGATGAACACCTTGGTGTGGTCAGGCCGACACATGAAGGTGATGAAACTGGTACCCCTCTAGCCATATGAAACTGATATATCAAGGGCTAACCCAAGATGTTACAAATCGATACACACCTTGATGAGGTAAACCGATATCACATAATGAGTGTGAAATCGATACCTAGGGTTGATGATAAACTGATACCCTAAGTTGAAGGTGGAACCCACATCTAGGGTTAGGGGATAGACTGAGGTGCTATGTAATTGATTAGTTGATGCATGTGTAATGAAGGGTTGTTACACCTATGCTCTTGTGTATGGATGTAGTCAATACATAGTGTGGTGATCTATCCTAGATTTTGTGACTATGAATGATCAATCATTAATTATGATGCTTAGCCCTAAAACTCTCCAAGAAGGTGGGAGGTTATAGAAGTAGGGTTTAGTGGTAAAGTGACCATATGTTAATCTTAATCATAAGATGGTAAGACTTATGTGCTCACCTTAATCACATATTCTAATCCATGAAAAGTGTCTTCTATATTGTTTTCTACATGATCATAACTTGTGAGATAGGTTGATGAGACAACTACATGAGTACACGATAGTGGATATGAGCCTTCTTGGAATCAAGGGGTGTTATATTTTGTGTAGAAATCATATGAACAAGTTTAGTGATCTAATAGGTGCCTTGCATATAGTTTGAAGTAAAACCCTCTAGTTATATAATCTAAGGTTTGACATTCCTTAGAATGGGAATGTGGATGACAACTTGTGAAGGGTAATAACATATGGGTCACATAAAGATGAAACATCATGGTGGTACAATGGTCAATGTGTTTGCATAATGGATTGCTAGATGTAACCTACACATAACTTAATGAGATGATACACATATGAATTTTTGAAATGGTGATACCTAGTGCTGATGACACTATGTGCTAGTCATACCTAACTAGTGTTGATCAAACTAAAATCGGTTCTAAGAAAGTGGAAATGGTGTGTTTAGGGTTTGGTGATAATAACCATGATGTAAGACCCTAATCGGCTATATGCGAACAGGATTGACTCTAATTCTAAGGGAAAGTCATATTATTCATTATGTATGAAAATAAATCATGATATTGTACTCTCTCTCTCACTTAAATTACATGAATTTAACCTTGTGAGTTAGTTGGGTGTTATAATTAGTGAATACTATGGAGATGGCTAAATAATATCAAGCATTGGCTATAAGTCTCGATAAGGGAACATGGAAAGTATGAAGAGGTAAATGTGCATACTTGGTTATATTGTATAATTCTTAACCTCATACCCTCCAACTCATGAGAGGTAGTGAAAGTCAGAGATTTGAGATAAAATGATGCTTAAGAACCTTATATGGAATAAGTATGAAGCCTAATACTAAATTAGAGAACTTATGATGCATTGCTTGCTTTATTTAAAGGTTTTTAATGTGTTTTAAGATATTCTCTCTCTAAATGTAATAGCTAATGATTGCTATGGCTAGTACATGTGATGTGGCATAAGTGATGATTGGCATAAGTAATGCTTATATGCATAATGAAGCATGATGAGATAAACATGAAACACAAGGGTGATGTGATGGGTCTTAGGACCTAGAAAGGGCTTAGCTCCTAGTTGAGATGATATCCTCTGGTATTGGAATGAGGATTTGACATCCCATAGTGATGTGACATTGGTGATAGCCTTGAGAGGTTGTGTAACAGTGGTGATGGGATTGTGAATGACAATGATACAAACATTATGTGGTGATAGTGTGACAAGCTCACACCTTATATATTTACATCTGTTGAAAGTGTGGTATGCCCTTATTTTATAAAGTTTACTGTGTCTTTATATGTTATAACTTGATTGATTATAAAAGACATTTTAATTGGTATAATTAATTAAGTGGAATCTAATCTCGTAGCTTGCCATGCTCCATAGATCTAATCAGTGTCATCATTTTTTGTATGGTGAAATGAGTTTAACTCATAGTGCTTAGTTTTGAATATGCAGGGTGTAAGTCGAGTATCCCCTTGCATCCTTGATTTTAGGTTGTGTGAGATAACAATGTGTGAGCCGGTCTCATTGTGATTTGTGATATGGGTGGACATGAGTGATCCAATCCTTACTAGAACGACCATGCATGAGCCTGTTCTTTTAGCATCGTTACCTGTACCAAGGTGGGCTAGATGTTATATGGCTGGCCATGCGTGAGCCAACCCCTTTGATGTGACTGTATGCCACTGTTGTAGTTGACTGATATGTCTCAGCAGTGTTCTCGTGTGCTGACCACGAGGTGTGGAGAGGTCATGAACTCTGGGTCTTCCATTGACATTGTATGTCACTGATTTCAACTTCATAGTAGTCAATTGGATTTGAATGGTACAACTCAAATCCTCAGGGCATAATAAAATATGTAATCATTCATGTAATATACATGTATAAGATCAAATACAAGAATATTGGATGGAGCCTTGATTTGCTTTTATACTGTATATTTTGTGACAGTTATACATGTTCTTCGTATTCCTTTTAAAGCATAAATATAATCTACTATGTAGTGTAGATGCCTAAACTAGTAATAGTTGCCCTGCTTGAGAGAATTTTCTGAATCTACTCATCTTATAATAATATTCCTTTCTTCTTAGTTATATGTGATAATAATAGAGTTTGTGGAAACTTATATCTATCGCTGTGACTTCTGTCTCACCCTGTTGGTTAAATATCTTTTAGGTTGACGTGCATGCCAAACTAAAGATCAGATAGTTGAGGACATAATATGAAGAGGAATTACACCTGGTGGATCATGGTATATGGATAGTGTCTAGTAATAGAGTCCTATGCATCGTCCCTATACACTTAGGTTCTTGGGGGTGTTCTCGATGTGTTTTGATGACATGATGATCGATATGTGATTTTTGGCTTGTGCACCTTTGGTGGTATGTAAATACATGTGAAACTGTTATTTCATGTAACAAGTTGATGGTAAACAATGATGCATCATTTTGAATAAATGTTATGAAATGCAAATATTGACTCGTGTGTAATTAAATTTCAGTTCCTGGTGCTTGTTGCAAATTGATTTGAGTTTCCTATGATTTTTAGTAATCCACTGATTAGTGATTGATTGTGATTAAGTTTTTAGTAATATTGCTTTGTGTGGCAAAGGGTGTCACATTGGTGGTATCATATCTCTAGGTTCGCTAAGTCTAGAGGGATACTAGGACTAGGATTAGGAGGGTATCTAAGATAAGAACATGATATAAAATATGGTGCATACTGCCTAATCTCCGTACTTGAGTGCCCTGGCCAGATATTCAAATGTTGACAAAAAGGTAAGTATAGAACTCTTAGATTTATTTCTCTTTGATTACTCAGATCAAGTTGTCATTTTGGAACAGTCTAAAGAGAATAACAATCATGAATCTTGAAGCTAATACCTCCATCATATTATAAAAAGATAAGAATTGCACCATAACTTACTAAAACTTGAATGTTTGGTTATTAAAAGAGTAAGATACAACCCATAAAACCAAAATCTAAGTGTCAATATGATAAGAGATGTTCTTGAAGCTATAATTTTGAGAAATGTATGAAAAAAAAGATAGATGAATATGTGCTAATAAAGTAATTCAAAGTGTAAAAACCACCTAAGATGAAGAGAATTTCTAAAACAAGAATGAAGTGAAAAGAGAAATGAGAATGAATAGTGAATAAATAAGATGGAACCTGAGTTAATCTTAGACTGGCCTATGAGTATAAGGAAGTATAAAGTGTAATTCACATGATATGTTGAAGGGAACAAGGAAGATGATCATCACTCAATAAAGAATATGTAAAGAATAATGATCCTTTCATGATGTATAGATGAAATTTTGTTGGCAAAATGAGGAAATATTCATGAACATGAAGAGACATAATCAAAGAAAGAGTAATGACATGTAATCATATTTACAATTCCTATGCTGATGACAAGGAAACTAGGGTGGAAAAGTTAAAATGGCACACGATCACTTAAAAACCCGTGTAATAATCAAGGAATTTGGTAACTCCTTCCTCTTAATAAGAAATCCCTATATGATGTTGTGGTAATAAGAGAAGTATGTTCCCTTGTGTTCTTTCTTTCAAGGATGTGGCAGTCAAGTGAGCCTTATGTCACCCGATTTGCATGGTTTAGAAGTGATATTATGATGGATATTCCGATAAGTATTAGTTGGTTTTGAAATTTAAATCCAAGATGGTGACATTTGAGAATGGTAATGTTTTATGAAACTTATAAGATGCTAGAAAGACCCTTCTGATATGTTTGGGTTTGGAAGTAGCTGCAGAGGGTGGATGTGATGATGGATACCAATGAAAGGAATCCTAGTGTCCGAGAAGTGCCAGTTATGTATGGACCTGAGGATATGCCTCCTGATAATATGATTACGTCTTTGACTACCTAGAAAGATTGACTTTGGGATCAATCTGGTTACAGATCCTCAACCTATGGTATGAATATTGCATGTTAGGGGTTTATGCACTATATAAGATGACGTTGGCAAGGATGCATAGGTTGAAGAGACAGTATCAAGATTTTCTTGCGTAAAGTTCATCAGGTTGAGTACAATCCCTTAGAGTACACCTATCAAGTTTGCAAGTAAGAAGGGTTCCAAGAGGGTTGTACATTGATGAGAAGGATTTCTATTCCCTATTTAGATCAGTTGAGGAAAATGTACAACTGGGAGTGTACATAATAGAATGCCAATTGGTACAATTCATAAGTGAGCTTTGTGTTGAGTCAACAAATCAGAGTAGTGTAGTTGAAGCATGGTAAGTCATGTAGTCCCAAGTAAGTGACAAAATGCATCTCTAGTCTATCTTTGGAAGAGAAATGCTAAAGTTTGAGAAGGGTATGGTTAACTTCTAAGTTTGAGAATCTTATCATACAATGTTGTAAGTTGAGAAAGTGATACATAAGATAGAGTTGACATCTAAGTTGTATAAGTATGTATGGTGATTCTATGGCTAAGAAAGTATCACATGGTATAGGGTTGACTCTACAGCTGATAGTGGAAAGGATAAGTTGAGTATGTGTCATGTGGTAACCTTCAATGGAAGAATAGTATGTTGGTTAAGTCTTGTGACATCATCCTGACATCAAGGAGTCGTGTGAAAGTTTGAAGGTGTAATGCATGAGTAATATCCATCTCCTTTCGCCTAGGATTTTAGGGGCAAAATCCTTGTTAGGAGTTTATGACTTGTAAGGACCCTGACGTGGGTTTTGGGATAACCTTATTTGTTTTGTCTAAGTAAGTTGTTTAGAACTATAATATAATCCTTTGAGGTGTTTTGTAATCATGTGAGACGTTTATGTTTCAAGTTTGGTTTTGTTTGGATAATGTTTGAACAATGTTTTCTTATTTTGGACCAGAGTGCAATTTACTCAAGATGAGGGGTTATCTCAAAAAATGTCACATGTTGAGCATGCCCATAGTGCTTTAGCATCATAAGGTAGATAGTGATGCTATGGGTGCCTTGTGAAGAGCTTAAGCTTCAAGTTGAGCCTATGTGGATGATGCTTGTGCTCTATGTGCTAGTTTTAGTGTAAATTTCAATTTACCCAAAGTAAAGGGGTTAACATGCAGGAGTGTTCCTTCTCTTGTTTGACATCATCTATAAGATAGATGTATATGAGGGTTCCTAGTTTTGATCTCATGCAAGTGATGATATCCTTAGTAGTGATAATGATCTATGGAGAATTTATGTTTTGACCTTGGAAGGTAGTGTATCAGTTTGTTGTGGTATAGTGTATCAGTTTGGAGATGTGGCACCCTTGGTGGCAATCCAATAGGTTGATACTCTACCTAGAGCATATCACCATAATCTTTGATGTCAGGCTAAGTGGCTGTATTTGGCCTTTGGACATTGACAAGTGTCACCTAGACTCTTAAAGTGATGACACCTCTCTTTTGATCTCTCTTTCTTCCCTCAAGTATATAACCCCCTTCCTCTTCACACAAGTGAAGCCTTTTGTCCATTATTGTTCTTCTCTTCTTGGTGGACGATCTTGGGAGATTAAGGAGCTAGAGTAAGTCTCCATGGAGCTTGGGAGGTCGAGGTCCTTGCTCATGGTGATTCTTGATATAACTTCCATCTTGGTGAGTTATGTTTCTTGGTGACGATTCCTTTGAGTTCTCTTCTTCATCCTCTTCTTCCCCTCTTGGACATGGATCATACCTTGAATAAAGGATGTATGGCTTGTGGTTCTCTCTTTACGTCCTTCCTCCTTGAGCTATCATAACCGTGGCATCTTTTTCTTTCTTGGAGATAAGGTTGAGGTCGACTTTGTGACTCTTGATGGATCATATTCAAGTTGAGGAATGTGTGCTTTGGAGTTTTCATCATGGATCTTGAACCCTTGAAGAAGACCTTCTTGAGGTGGTTATATAACTCATAGCCTTCTTTGTTATTTTCACTCTTTCACATGACAATATTATTTCTCATCTCTAAATCCTTCATCTCATACATGTTAGAAGTTACTCATGGTCTTAAGAATTGTTTGGTGGAGGAATATCATTTAGTTTGCTGATATCCTAAGGTAGATGATGACAAGTCAACACACATGGGAGTACCTAGCTGATATGCTTTGATGGGGCTAACCCGTCATTCCCTAGAGGGGCTAAACTAATATACCTTGCTAGCCCAACATGCCTTTCTAGCCCGACATGCCTTGAGGGTGCTTAGATCGACACGCCTAAGTGGTGCTTAAACTGACAAACCTTGATAAGGTGAACCATTACACCTTGTTGATGCCCTAACCCTAACAACCGGACACACCAAGTAATAGAGAGGTTGATACTCTAAAGTATGCTTAAACCGAGGTACCCTCCCATAGGAGAGATTCTGAAACACTTTGTGGAGTATGTGGTTGACACATCAGGGTGAAGCTAAACCGAGATGCCCTTGGTTGAGTAAGAGGCTAACATGAAGATGAGCTAACCCAACACCTTGTGGTATAACCCGACATCCTTAGATGAGCTTTCCCGATACACCTTGGTGTGGTCAGGTCGACACATGAAGGTGATGAAATCGATACTCCACTAGACATATAAAAGTGATATATCAAGGGTTGACCCAAGATGTTACAAATCGAGACACCCCTTGATGAGGTAAACCGATATCACTAATGAGTGTGAAACTAATAACTGGGGTTGATGATAAACTGATACCCTAAGTTGAAGGTGGATTCAACATCTAGGGTTAGAGGATTTACTGAGATGCTATGTAATTGATTAGTTGATGCATGTGTAATGAAGGGTCATTACACCTATTCTCTTGTCTATGGATGTAGTCAATACATAGTGTGGTGATCTATCCTAGATGTCGTGACTATGAATGATCAATCCTTAATTATGATGCTTAGCCCTAAAACTCTCCAATAAGGTGGGAGGTTATAGAAGTAGTGTTTAGTGGTAAAGTGACCATATGTTAATCTTAATCATAAGATGGTAAGACTTACGTGCTCACCCAAGTGAAATATTCTAATCCAAGACAAGTGTCTTCTATATTGTTTTCTACATGATCATAACTTGTGAGAGAGGTTGATGGGACAACTATGTGAGTACATGATAGTGGAGATGAGACTTGTTGGAATCAAGGGGTGTTAGATTTTGTGAAGAAATCATATGAACAAGTTTAGTGATCTAATAGGTGCTTTGTGTATAGTATGAAGTAAAACCCTCTAGTTATATAATATAATGTTTAACATTCCTTAGTATGTGAATGTGTATGACAACTTTTGAAGGGTAATAACATATGGGTCACATAAATATGAAACATCATGGTGGTATAAAGGTCAATGTGTTTGCATAATGCATTGTTGTAACCTACACATAACTTAATGAGATGATACACATATGTATTTATGAAATGGTGATACCAAGTGTTCATGACACAATGATCTAGGCATACCTAACTAATTTTGATCAAACTTAAATCGTTTCCATGAAAGTGGAAATGGTGTGTTTAGGGTTTGATAATAATAACCATGATGTAAAATCATAATCGGCTATATGTGAAGAGCATTGACCTTGATTATATGGGCAAGTCATATTATTGAATGTGTATGAATAGAAAGCATGATATTGTACTCTCCATAATTAGCTATATGCAAAGTGCATTGACCCAGATTCTAAGGGCAAGTCATATTATTGAATGTGCATGAATATAAAGCTTGATATTGTACTCTCTCTCTCATAAATTACATGACTTTAACCTTGTGAGTTAGTTGGGTGTTATAATTAGTGAATACTATGGAGCTGGTTAAATAATATCAAGCATTGTCTATAAGTATCGATAAGGGAACATGGAATGTATGAATAGGTAAATGTGCATACTTGGTTATATTGTATAATTCTTAACCTCATACCCTCCAACTCATGAGAGGTAGTGAAAGTTGGAGATTTTAGATTGAATGATGCTTAAGAACCCTATGTGGAATAAGCGTGAAGCCTAATCCTAAATTGGATAACTTATGTTTCATTTCTTACTTTATTTAAAGGTGTTTAATGTGTTTTAACATATGCCCTATCTAAATGTGATAGCTAATGATTGCTATTGCAAGTACATGTGATGTGGCATAAGTGATTTTTGGCATAAGTAATGCTTATATGCCCAACGAAGCATGATGAGATAACCACGAAACACAAGTGTGTTGTGATGGGTATTAGGACCTAGCAATGGCTTAGTGCCTAGTTGAGATGATATCCTTCGACATTGGAATGAGGATTTGATATCCCATAATGATGTGACATTGGTGATAGCCTTGAGAGGCTATGTAATAGTGGTGAAGGGATTGTGAATGACAATGATACATACATTATGTCGTGATAGTGTGACAAGCTCACACCCTATATGTTTGTGTTTACATCTATTAAAAGTGTATTATGCCCTTATTTTATAGAGTTTTCTATGGATTTATACGTTGTAACTTGATGGGTGCTAAAAGACACTTTAATTGGCCTCATAAATAAAGTGGAATCTAATCATGTAGTTTTACCTGCACCATAGATCCATTCAATGTCAACATTTGTTGGATGGTGAAAGGAGTTTAACTCAAAGAACATATTTTGAATATGAGGGGTGCAAGTCGAGTATTCCTTTGCATCTTTAATTTCAGGTTGTGTGAGATGGCCATGCGTGAGACAATCTCGTTGTGATATGGATGTTCATGTCTGAGCCACTCCTTGTTGTTAGAACATCCATGCGTGATCCTATTCTTCTATCGACGTTACATGTACCAAGGTGGGATAGATGTTATACGGGTGGCCATGCGTGAGCCAACCCCTTTGATGTGACTGTATGTCGCTTATGTAGTTGACTAATACGTCTCTGTAGTGGAGAGGTCACCGACTTTGGCTCTTCCATTGACCTTGTATGGCACTGATTTTGACTTCATAGTGGTCAGTTGGATTTGAGTGGTACGACTCAAATTCTCAGGGCATAATAAAATACATAATCAGTCATGTAGTATACATGTATAGTATTAAATACAAGAACATTGGATGAGGCATCACTTTTCTTTTATACTGTTTTGTTTGTGACAGTTATACATGTTCTTCGTATTCCTTTTCAAGCATAAAGATAATCTACTATGTAGTGTAGATGTCTAACCTGCTTAAACTAGTGAAAGTTGCCCTGCTTGAGAGAATTTGCCGAATCTACTCATCTTATAATAGAATTCCTTTCTTCCTAGTTATCTGTGATAATTATTGAATTGGTAGAGAGCTATATTTCTCGTTGGGACTTCTATCTCACCCATTGATTAAATATCTTTTACGTGGATGTGCATGCCAAACTAAAGATCATACAGCTGAGGACATAATATGAAGAGGAACTACACCTAGTGGATCATGGTATATGGATAGTGTCTAGTAATAGAGTCCTATGAGTCGTTCCTATACACTCAGGTCCTTGGGGTGTTCTCGATGTGTTTTGATGACATGATGATCGATATGTGGTTTTTGTCTTGTGCGCCTTTGGAAATATGTACATACATGTAGAACTGTTATCTCATGTAACAAGTTGATGGTAAACAATGATGTAGCATTTTGAATATATGTCATGAAATGCAAATACTGACTCTTGTGTAATTAAATCTCAGTTCCTGGTGCTTGTTGCAAATTGGTTTTAATTTCCAGTGATTTTTTATAATCTGATGATTAGTGATTGATCATGATTATGTTTTGAGTAATCTTGCTTTTTGTGGCAAAGGGTGTCACATGTTCCTCATGGTAAAAGGCAGTTCATGACAAATCCTAAAGATGAAGAAGAGTACTATGACAAGTATGATGACTCCAGTCCATTCTCAGTTGGCTTGCCAATACCAAATATGGAAGCTCACATTGACTTATATATGCATGGATATCACACCGTGGAGATGTTAATTGATACAAGATCCAAATATTAGAGTCATGTTTTTATTTTTTAAAAAGTTAGATAGCATTTTACATTTTCTATCACTTATATTTCATTATTTGACTATTTTTGATATGAAATTTTTTCATATGGCATCTGACCATGAGTTAGGTGATCACTATGATGATTACTGTGAGGATGAGCACCATGAGCATGACACTGGTGTAAGTTGTATTGTTTTATTACCCAAATGTGCATTTTACAATGTTTAACTTATTGTATTGTTATATGTTTTAATGACTTATATGTGCTTTTTGTCAATTTTAGCATGAGCATGTGCACCCTGAGGATCTTTTTGAAGTTGATGCACAACATCGTCAATGTGCAAAAATAAGAGGAATCACCATGATGAGAAAGTTACTAGAGCAAAGGGGTAATGGACCGAAGCTGGTCATTTAGTTATATTCTCAAGGAAATCATGTTGGGAAGAACCATAATTATTTTGTGTCATATATAGGGGTTCTTACTCCTAGAAAATAGATGTAAATGTAGAATCCTAGCATAAAATTGATCAAACCAAGATAGACTTAATATGGAAGGAACAATGTGTTAGATATTTTCATTTACAATTATGTTTTGAAACTATTTATAGTTATGTTTTTAAGAATTTTCCATTAAGTATATGATCTTTTGTAGAGCATATTTGACCTAGATGAAAAAACATTATAAAATGGTCATGCAACAATGTGGGAGGGTACTAAGAAATTATACAACAAATATGACAAGAGAATACATACACAACATTGAAAAGAAGAAGAAGTCAGCCACTATGCAATGAACTATCTTTACCTAAAGGTGTGAGAGGCGTTTGTTGCTAAGAGACAAACTAACAAATTCAAGGTATTAAGCCTCACACCTCATTTTGAATACATTCAAATGAGTTTGTTATATTGCATATTTAACATATGTTTTGGACTAACCAGGCTATAAGCAAAGCTTAAAGTGAAAGGCGTGCAAAGAATGTACACAACCACACGATGGGTCCATGTGGCTCTGGAAATCTTCTCTAAAAGCTACTGATCCTCTTCTTCTCAGCAACCTACTCTTGGTACTACTGAGTCCTCTACAACTCTTGAACCTCTACCTCACCATGATCTACAGATAGATGGGAAGCAAACCAAATTTGGAGAAATTCCCAACCCCACAACTACTGAGGTGGCTACAAAAATGGTCAAATTCAACTCTCAGACCAATTACTATTAATTATTTTTATGTTTTACCTTGAACTTGATTGTTATGCTTTACTTACCAATTACTATTGATGATGATTAATTGGAGCTCCATGAGAAAAGGAAACAAGGAAAGTTCATCCCTGAGGGAACAAAGGATGAGTTGATAGTTTCTCTAGGTAACCTAGAGAATCTCAGGCGTGTTAGGGTTGTTGGAGCTGGTGTCAATATAAGAGCCTCCTTTGGGCAATCGGGGCATAAGTGCAAATCAATCCAGAAAGGAGGATTCTCAGAAGAGAGGGTATAAGAGATTATTTTAAAGGGAATGAAGGAAGTATGTGACAATATTATGCTTCTCATTCATCTCCTCAGATAGTATCTGTGGCTCCCCACTCTTCATATGAGGTGGAACCCCTTGCGACAGAGGTGGTTGGGAGTAATCCCATTGATCCACCACCTAGCACGCCTGTTTTAAGTTTTTTTATGACATAGTAGTCTTTCATAATGATTTGTATAATATGTTTGAGTTTAGGTACATATATAACGCTCTATGCAAATCTTTAGGGGTTAAGGCTATGTCATCTTTTATTACAAGGATATGTCATTACACTGGGCATTGCTTACCCACACCTTGAAGTTTGCATGACTCATGGTGCTTCGTTGCCCATCGATGTGGTTCACGTGACACTGAGTCTTGTCTACGACACTTGGATGCATACTGCACTGCCATATGACTACTCTGAGCACGAGATGATATATGAAGAAAAAGGTGGTGTGATAGCATAGCCCAAAGAAGGAGTTGTCTATGTCGATCCATGCTAAATTTACACTGTGTTTGTATCTGTATATACATGACAAATGATATGAGAATATATATATATATATATATATATATATATATATATATATATATATATATATATATATATATATATATATATATATATATATATATATATATATATATATATATATATATATATATATATATATATATATATATATATATATATATATATATATATATATATATATATATATATATATATATATGCAAGACACAATGCCTAAGAAACCCCCTACAACTCATCCTGCACCTCCACCTCCTCCTCAATCACCTGGTTGGATTGCAAAGAACCTATTGAACTCGCTAGGTCCTAATTGTAAGGGGGTGGAAATATGGATAGGAAACTTTGAAGAATGGTTTCCTATGATGATCCATATTAAGGAAGATGTTATAAGTCAACGTCATGATACTAGTATAATTTTACAAGATGTTCTTGAGATGTTTACTTATGCTTGGTTCAATACATATGTAATAAAACTTTGGATATTGTGAGATCTTATATAGCAAAATTCCTCATTTTATATATGTTGATCTATTTTCTTATATATTAATGCATACATGATATACATTTTGCATCTACTTGCATAGATTGTGTACATAGTTCACATTGCCCCATGTGGAATTTCTAGTTCCATCATTGATTAATCGTGCAGTTAAAGATCTTACATTTGTTACCGAATACTAATTTACCGCATTTAAATATTCTAGTAAGGAAAAAAAGAGTGTGATTATAGATCTGTTCAATGTTGAGTAAGTTTAGTTACTTGGCTTATAATTTTGACTTAGAATTACATTTTTTTTGTGGATTTTGATTTTGGTTTTGTATGCCTTCTTTTCACTTAGGGCCAAACATTGGATGTTTTTGGTTATTTTCCCCACAATGCTAACTATGAGAACCCATCACACTAAACAAGATTACTAAAACCATAAAACACAATCAATCACCTATTAATCACATACCCAAAAATATGGGTAAATTAAAACTGATTTTAACATCAACATCTACTCAGAAACGTTTGCATAAGATCCCAACATCTTTCTTATATCCATACTATGACAAGAATTTGACACAAATTGTTCTATCGCATTAGCTACAAGATATAATACTAGTGAAAGTTTTGTGGCATTACCTTGGCATAGAGGAAGCCACATGGGAACTAGAGACTGTGACACCTTGTCACGCTAAATGAGATTACTCAAAACACAAAACATGATCAACAACTACTTAATCACATTGTCAAAAATGTAGAATAATTAAAACCAATTCCAACAATGTAAATAAACTTTAGAACATTTACATAAAGGTCCATTATTCCACTCTCATATATTGTAATAAGTATTCACATATGGGTCCAAAGACCTCACTCACATCCTTCATACAAACGATATTTCACATGTACATGCCATATATTTACAAACATTGGCATACTACCAAAATCTCATGTCGATACAACTTGCCACCCCCACATACTCAATAGTATGCGCTCTGAGTTTCCCTTGGGAATACTCATTTCACCATCCAACAAGTTCTGACACTGAAGATGGCTCTACAACACATTGCTCTACATGATTAAGGATACACTTGATTAATTACTGCCAATTGAATGCATTAAGGCTTTATCATACAAGTGGACATTCAAACCCTAATTATTTTCTAACAAGAGTATATGTATAAAAGCTTCAAAAGATATAAAATGTTTGAGATATAAATCTTAATCACATTACCACATGTTGTCATCCATTGCAATTTAATGGACCACACTTATCATCATACTATTATGAGATACCAATATCTTATCACAAGTTCCAGGGTTTTAACCCTTATTAGAACATGAAGAGGATTTAACCTCAATCATGGCTTCAAACTTGCTTAAAAGTCATTAAGACCATCACATTATTCATAATAAGGATATAATCATCATTCCATGCCTTAAACAAGGCTCAAAAGATCATTAGCACATATGTGTCCATAGATATTATCATGGCAAGGCACTATGATCTTCAAATAGTACTACATTGTGGTTTCAACACAAGAAGAGTGTAATACATTGTCACATTAATTATTCAAGTGGTCTGATTATAACCAATCAACATGATATAATTACATTAAGGTTAGGTACAACAAGCTAGATCACATGGGAGTTACACATCCACTTATTATAGTGATGGCAAAGGTAATACTACAAATGAATGGTATTGAACCGTTGAATTATCATCACTAGGACCCACATATAATACCATGTGATTCATTCTAATCCATTGGATGTTGAAGCACCCAATATTATTCATTGGATCAGGTTCATTGTTTAAGGTTATCAACTGAAGTATAGGTCTAACCATTAGATCAATTGAACCAAGGAACCATTGGTTTAAGGTTTCGTCAAATCTACAATTACATTCTTAACAAATCATACATGGTGATGACCTGATCCACCATTAATTGTGATCATTAGGTCACCATTGGTTGTTAGATCAGTAATACATTCATTTAACACCATCAAATATTAAGCTAATGTCATCATGGATTGATAACATCATTAGAATACTTAGTGGATGGTAATTAAACTTCTAATTGAGCCAAAACCTGACCTAAGTGGGTGACCATAGGTTGTCATCATAAAATTTGACACCCTTGATCACGAACATCAGTTGCCAAGATAGAAACACCATTGGTTGTTGAATGGTATGACCATCAGTTGTGTGATAAGGAAGGAAATAACTTGAAAACCCTAATTTGAACCATCGATTGTTTTGTACTTAGAACCACAGGTTGTTGCTATCAACCTGTCCCAGATCGTATTATACCTTAGAAAGGTCTTACACATGTTTACAAGTTCATATAGAACTAGAACAGAATAGGGAACACCATAAAAAATTCATAACCCTAAACAAGCATGGTTTCTTTATGCTTAGATCATCACATTAAAGCATAAACATGAACTAACAAGCTTCTAGCAAGCAATATAAGTGAAGAATGTTATATAAATCGCCTCTATAGAGTAGGTAAGATCCCAAACAGCAAGAATCTCGAGAAAATAAGGCAAGAAAACCCTAGATTCAGATCTGAATTTGGCAAAGTAGGCACTTCTCGTCACAAAGAAGCAAAACCCTAGAAGAAGAAACAAGAATGATAGATTTTTGAGTTCTAGAGTCACTTTCACCATTGAACAACTAGGTTCTGACCTGGAGAAATATTGAAGGAAGAAGAGAAAAGAAATAAATAGAGGAAATAAGGTAATACTTACACTTTTAAGTCAAGATCACTAGGAAGGAGCTTTAGGAACCCCTAAAGGAAGTCAATTGCAACCCTAGATCCTTTTTCCAAGAAGATCCCCACTTTCTTCTTCCTTGGATAGTAAATTCATAGAATCATAGAGGGAGAATGAGGTTTATAGAAGGAGGGAAGTGGTGGAGAGAAAATTGTTCGTTTGGGTGCTTTGGGATAAGTATATGAAATTTAAGATAAAGAAAAAGAAAAAGTTGAAGTTCTAGTATCTTTCCAATTGTCCATGACCTTAAACTATTAAGAATATACAATCACACACACAAAAAGCTCCCCCACCATCCATATAGACCTTCTTATCTATCCTTTCTTGAATTTACAAGACAATCAAATAATTTATTAGTTGATAGCTCTGAAAGGTAGCTCGTCCACGAAGGGGTAAACCCTAAAATACCCTTGAGGAAAACACATTCAAACCATGGCTCAACTAGGATCCCCATGGATAAAAATACTCAAGAATGATAAAATAACATCTAATTAACATAATGTATGTGACAAATTGCAAAGAAAACCCCTCAATTGGGTAAATTGTAGAAAAGTCTCAAAATGTACATAAAATTGCATAACTTGCTTAAATAGTGTCCTAATTGGACCAAATTTGAAACTTAAGCTTGTATTATGATTTAAAAGTATATCACAAGGTTATATTAGGGTTATAAGCATTAAATTATGGTAATTAAGCTTATTCAACTCATTAAGCAAGTCCAGGGGCCTTACACTAACTGTGTATTATCTAGATCGTAAGGGTGACGACGTAGATAGTGGGGGATATAAAATAAAAAAACCACTATTCACGCGAGTAAATTTTTATATTTATATCCTTTAAAATATATTATTATGTTACTATTTACTAATGCAATTCAGTGTGTTACAACATATAAGGCTATAAAAGATTTTAAAAAGGCTGGAGGAAAGGTGGACAAGAAAAATAAAGCGATAATTTGGTAGAATGTTGATGTAGTTTTCTAACTCCAATGCATATTTATGCCAACTATGCTTACTTTTATTTATTTACATTTTGTATGTTGAACCTTATAGTTCCTTGTACAAGACAATGGCTGGGTATGCAGATACTACATGATACGATATATGGACATGATTTCAGATATGGGGCATTAAACATCATCTGCATACAAAATGTAATATATATATATATATATATATATATATATATATATATATATATATATATTATTCATCATCATAAGTAAATAGTCGCGTTTGATAATATAAAAAATATCAAATTTTTAATTATATATGCCATTCTCTTTGCAGGTGTTTGATACGAAAAATCCCTATATGACAGAACAACTAGTTGAGATACGAGAACAATGGGCACAAGCCTTTGTTAAGGATGTGAGCTTTGAATTTTATTGTGATAAAGATTGAGTTTTCTAAACTTTGATGTCATTATTTCTATATACATTTGGTGATGAAAAAATTTGATGTGAGTTAAATTATTAGTGCATGTGTGAATAATGAATAAATACATGTGTGTGAATGTGAGGATGAATGAATATAATGAGAATTGTGTTTTTACATGTCATGAGAATAGAATTGGTGCATATGACAAGAATAGAATTGGTGGATGTGAATGAAGTATCATGTGTATGAATTAATGTGAAGATGAATGAATAGAATTATGTTTTTACATGTGATGAGAATGGAATTGGAGAATGGATCTTGTATGTGGGTGGATTGCATTTTCTATTGCAGAATCTATAGGTTTGTTGGCATGTTGTTAAGCTGAACACATGATGGAACCTGTAGTTCAGAATTGCAATTTTGAAATGTAGGTTCTGCAACATATTGAATAGCTGGAAAGAAGGTCTACAGAAATTCTATTCAAAAAAACTTAGTCATCTATTAAGACAAAAAATCCATCATTGTTGGTCTTCATCATCGATTTCAGGCCCAAAACCAACATTGTAGGACTAAACTAAAACAACTATGCTAGGAAGCATGACCGTGCTGGACAACACGGTCATAGTCATCTTTTCTTCTAAGAAATCAATGTTATATCTCTTAATCATTGGTGGTATGTGACGTAACCGATGTCTTAGATGATATATCAATGTCGATTTGATTTGTAAACCAATGACTTAGGAACCTTTCCGGTTACAAATGTGACATGGCATGGTTTTATGATGTCGGGTTTGGTTCCTAAACCGACGATCTAGACTCATACATGTGTCGATTTTGTTTATCATAAAAACTGAGACTGGATCTCTATCATCGGCTGGCACATCTCCAAATAACCAATGTCTTAGACTTGTGACTGTAGTGTCTCCCACTTAGGTGTCAGTTAGAAACTGACATTATAGTGTCATTTTAATCGATGCTACAAGTAGTCTCTATATTAGGGCATGTTTACTAGGTTGACACTCATGTGAGCTTCAATGTAATATGGGTTTTTGTAGATGAATCTTAATCAGAGCGGATAAGACACATGTCCAATATGGTGTTAGCCTGATCTGTGCCCAAATGTGCAAATAGGTTTTGCACTAAAAGGTGTAGAAACGATCCACGCTAAACTGTGCAAAAGGGACTTGTACTCAAATTATAATGATTTACCATGCTAAAATCTTGACTTAATCTTGGTTTCTTATAATACCATATTTACTAGGTTGAAATTCATGTGAGCTTTAATGTAATATGAGTTTGCATATGTGTTTGAATTAGGGTACATTTGACATGTGTCCAATCTGGTACAGGCCTGATCTGCTTCCAAATTGGCATATAGGTTTTGCACTAAAATGTGTAGAAAGGTTTTGCACTGAATTGTAATGGTTTACCAAGTCAAAATTTTGACTTAATTTGGGTTTTGAAAGGAAATGGGTGTATTTAGATCAATTCTTGGGTAAACTTCCAATGTAATACTAGATTTACTAGATGGAAAATCATGTAGAGCTTAGATGAAATATACATTCATAAATGTGTATCAATTAAAGAAGATCTGACACACATCTAGTTTGGTGTAGGTCTGATGTATGCTGAAATGTGTGAAATAGATATGCACTAAAGTGTGCAAAAGGGATCTACAGTAAAATGTGTCACAAGGATCTATACAAAAAAATTATAGTGGTTTACCAGGTCAAAAACTTGACTTAATCTGGATTTTTTTAATACCATATTTACTAGGTTGAAACTCATGTAGGGGTTTGATGCAATATGGGTTTGTATGATAAATGTCTGGATCAGAGTAGATCTAACATGTTTCCTATCTATTGCAATCCTGATTGGCCCCCAAATGTGTAGAAAGGCGCTGGATTGAATTGTGCAATAGGGATTTGCACTAAATTATGCAGAAGGGATATGTGCTCAATCTAGTTTTTTTTTAAACTAGGGGATTATTACTCAGAACCTTATTTGATTACAAGAATCATATCTCAAACAAACATGTAAGATGGCAGGGTAAATACCCTCTGTTAGCCCAATTTTCAATTTTTTTTTTATCCTCACCTAGGAAGGTACCTACATACATGGAATAAGTGATCATTAACTTCTATAGTGGTATCTATGATATCTCTGCTCTCAAGGTAATATTAGTGTCTTCTAGTTTTGGTACTACTCCAAATATGCCTCGTGGTTACGAAAACCACAACAAGTCCTTAGTACTAGAGAGAGGAAGTGTTCTGGGCCTTTGCACGTTCCTATAAATGTGATGGCAGTACCCATACAAGTTGTCCCTAAGATCTTTTGTGAGTGTTAGCATGAAAGCTAACACTCTGAGTGCAAAAGGGTTTGACACATGCTTTTTTGAAGAAAAAATAGATGTGATAAGACATGAATTTTATTCACATCTAAGATCTTCACAATTGTATGACAACAAGGTCTATAATCGTTCTTTTATTTCATACTTCAAATTTTGATTGTTAAAAGGTTTGAAACCAGAACACATTATTTACATATAACTTAGAACATTTTGGTTAAGTTTGGGTAGTTTATTTACATACAAGTTGGAAAAGGGTCAAAAACTGGTACCACAATTTACCTGTTAAGATAATATTGTGAGGGTTTGCATAAAAAGAAAATGTATGTGAATCTTGAGAAAGAATATGATCTGATGTGCTCTCACCTAGCTTTGTATATCATGTGAGAAGAGGTTTGACACTTATGAGTGCATAGAAGATTTAGGATTTAGGAAATATCCAGCAATAGTGCCAGGTCAAGAGTAGACACAGATCTAATCTAGCACTGACCTCCTTCACACTTCTGGGCACTAATCACTTTATCACTTCTCAGCATGAAAGAGTTTTACACTCTTGAGTGCAAACAAGTTTCACACTCTTGAATGTGAATGGGTTTCACACTCTTAAGTGTGAACAAATTGTGTGATCATTTATTTCTCTTGCTCTCTCTAGTCTGTCATTCTCCTCTCAGTAGTCTCATGTTTGAGTGGTTTCCCTTCTTTCTCCAAACTGACACACACTCACTTCTTGATCCATCATGGGATGCCATATGGCCCTCTCTCACTCTTCCCAAGACCAACGTGGTCTTGGTGGGTGTAGATTCCGTTTCCACTTACTGGCACAACATGAGATTCTTTCTCATGTATGCAGTCTAGTTTGACACATGTGGCCTGGGAAAGGGGACCCGAAATGTATGCAGTCTAGTTTGACACATGTGGGTGCAAAACCCTTTGGCATCAACATGAGATTCTTTCTCAAGAGAATTCGAAAAAGATAAGGTTGAAATTTTATTAGATCTGGGTGCAAAAGGGTTTTGGGCCCATTACTAGTATGATCAAGTTGAGATTTTTGGTAAGTCTCACCTTAAGATAAATATGTGTAAATTTAGTTCATTACCGTTCATGACCCATTGGGACCAAATTTAAGGTTTTACTAAGTCAGATGTGGGTCCACATCTTGTCCAAACTTTGTGCAAATTGATTTTTCACTCTAGACTGAAAAATATGTATTTAGTAGACCCATGTTTGATTCTTTATTAGAAAATGGGGTTGTCACTCATTGTAGTCTGATGTGACTCAAATTATAAAAATAACTCAAATAGAAAGGATTTGATGAGGTTTTGAAAATGAGGTGTCAACACTTATGTTAGACAAAAACAATGCAATTTTACCGAGGGCATTCATTATAGCTGCTGCAACGAGAATGATGAAACTATTATCCATTCCCTCAACAATTGTAGTCAGGTAAGAGACATGTGGAAAGAACTCCTAGATAGAAATGAGTGAATGAAGTTTTTCACCATGAATGATTTCACAACTTGGTTTCATGCCTACATGCATGAGGATTACGAAAAGGTGGCCCTTTTTACCATGGGTTGTTGGTATATTGGCAATGTAGGAATAAAAATATATTTGATAATGATGTTAGAACTATAAGACACCAATTAATATTTATCAAGAAAATTATTCAATAGAATGTTGCCATTTTTGCAAGCATCAGTTGGAAGGAGAAATACATGAGATGTGATGCTTGGGATTCCTCCCTACTAAGTAGATTAATAGTCAACACTATTGTGGTGACTGACAAGGGTGGCATTTCAACAGTAATCGTGGTGCATGATGACAAAGGACAATGGATTGGAGGATCGGGCACCAGAATCCAACATGATAATGCCATTGAAGATGAGCTATTCAGAATCCTTTTAGCTCTAAAATATGAAGATGATTGATTTCATTGAAATTTGATTGCCAAACAATAACTAGGATGATACATGGTGACTGTAAAGAGGTGAGATCACCCACTTACTAAAAAAAATTGAAGAATTAACATCCATTCCAAACATACTCAAAGGTATGTTGGAATTGGTATAAATGTGCCAAATTTATTATAATGGTATGCAAAAGACCAAATTGTAGCATTGGAATAAAAATAATGGACTATATTCAACTTTCATAAAAGATTACAAAAGTACATCAAAATCTCCCATATGGGTTTACATGTATGATAAAACATAAGGATCTAAATAGAGGGAAGTCTAAACTACTTCAAATATTATCTCTAGAGAAAAATCTCCAAGTGCTAGGTCTGTGCCCAAAGCTATCTTCACCTGGTTCAACTCAATAGCTTGTCCTAACATGGGTGGTTGGGAGAGCACCCAGCAAAAGGGAAAGGAAAAAAAATCATGTGTCAACATTATGAACAAGTATAAGAGATAAGTAAATAACATGAAACATAAAGATATTGAATCATCATAATATGATAAGGCCAAGAGAATGAGGCATAATCAAATAGATGCTTGCCATAATAAAAGAATTGCATGCATGATTAATATTTACTACTTTAACTAAGCAGGTTTGAGGCACCTGCCGGACCTTCAACCTATAGGTGAGGGGATAATTAATACATTCCCAGTCACCTATACAAATTTTATAGGGGAGAAATAACACATTCTCCAGAGGGAGAATAAGACATTCCCCAGGGTCAATTAACATGCCCTAACTATGGGTGGTTGTACATAAGTACCACTACTATAGCTAAATAGTCTAATAAAATCATCATTCTTGAATCCATGGCAAGTAATATCATCACATAATTAGAACACAGTTGTGGGGTACCAAGACCCAAGAAAGAATATCTCAAATATGATTTTGAGGCTATTTGAAGAAGAGAAGTGTTAATAAAGGAAATAGGGTTCTTTTCAAGCCTCATTAGGGAAAATAGGGTTGGTTCACAATTATCCCAACTTAGGGTGTAAGGAATGCACATACCTCTCATTAGATTTCAACTACCAACTTTCATCACTTTATTGAGTCCAAGATCAACTTTTCCTATTTCCATTGTATAACCATGTATTAGTGTAGGCTATATGCATTAATGTAAAGAAAACCCTTATTTTTGACTTTTTGATAAAAGCCTCAATTTAGACTCTAAAAATATCACCATTGATCTTATTATGTTTTCATGATGAAGAAACCATATAATTTTGTATATTTTGAAGTTATGATGTTTAGAGTGTATTTTTGGTGATTTTTAAGTGATTAAATCATTTTCTAGAAAACCACCTTCGAGAAAACTAAAAAAAATACTTGAAAATATTTTTATTAAAAAGAAAATGTTTTTCTGTTTTCATAACATATTTTACTTTAATGTTTAGACAAACGAATCAAAAGTTATGAACTATTGAAATTCGGCCAATCAGAAATTGACACATCATCAAACTGAATGAGACAAGGGAAGAGAGAGAGGGAGAAAACACCATTTGATACAAAATTAGGGATTGGAGTTGCATAGGTAACCAAACTAGATCTGCTAGAGAAGGTAAAACAGAAAGAAACCAAAACCCTAGAAGAACATGGTGAATAGATATGGATGTCATCGATTTTAAAGATTGAAGCATGAGTTTTGAGCATGTCGTAAGAAATATATGAGAAGAAGGTTATGAAACTCACCTCTAGGGAAAGTGGAGAGGTACAAGAAGCAAGGTTCCCGAGCTTATAGAGGATGGTTCCTCCAACGAAGCTCCTATCTCAAGCAAGAAGGACCTTCTCCACTTTAGGGGTGAAAAACCTTGACAAAAGAACATGGAGATGTGGTGTTTTAGGGTTGTAGGTGGATTTACCATGGAAGGTCATGGTTCCGACCTGGAATAAGGTGGAAGGAAGACTAACAACATAATAATAGGGAAGTAAAGGAGGAAACTTACTATTTTTGGCCAAAATCACCAAGAAGGAGCTTTGGAAATCCTAAATAGAGAAATTTGGAACCCTAGGAGCCTTCTTCACCAAGGTAAGCACTCTCTTTTACCTTAGGATAGCACATTCATTGCCAAACAGAGTAGGAATGATTCTCTTATATGGGGGAAAGAGAATGAGATCAAGAGTATTTGAATTGGGAGTTGGGGAAGGGGTAGATATGTCTATATAAAGAAAGAGGTTAAGCATGAGGTGTCTATCAGACTTTCCATGTGTCTTTAGCCTAGGGCTTCATGGCCATGCAAGAGGACAACTCATAGAGGCTTCTTGTATATCAAAGGTCGGTCCTAAAATCCCATGGAGACTTCTAGGCCATCACCACCGTCCTCCAATCAAACAAATAACCTCATTGGTGGATAGCTTTTAAAGATAAGCTCATTTATAAAGAGGGTAATCCCTAAAATGCCCTTAGTGAGAAACACCTTCAAACCAAGGTGCAACCAGGTGCCCCATGGATCAAAAGATCTAGAATGGTAATGTAGTATCTAAGGATTATAATTCACGTAATAATTTACAAATAAAACCTACCAATTGGGTAAATTGCATAAAAGTCCAGAATGTACCAAAAATTTCATAACTTGCACAAACAACATCCAAATTGAACCAAATTTGAAACTTAGGCTCATGTTATGATTTTAAAACACATAAAAAGTTATATTAAGGTTTTAAGCACTTAATTATGGTAATTAATCTTGTTTAATACATTAAGCAAGGTTTGGGACCTTACACAAATGTATTTACCATTGTTCCACTGAAGTGATGATTTTGCATTTTAGATCCTTAAAAAAGCTTTCACTGAGGTATTTGGGAATAAACCCTTCTATTGGTATAAATAGTGAATAAATGTTCACCAAGACACTATACATTCCACTAATTAAACATCAAAGCCAAAAAAGGATAGAAAGGAAAGGAAAAGTTTGGAAAAGGGCCAAAAAGAGAATATTTCAAAGTTTCAGTATGTTACTACACTCCAACCCATAAAGAGGATTTCATCCTAGAAATCTAAAGCAAAGTGAGAAAGGTGATTATGCAACATATCACCACTAAAATCCTAGGTTGTTTCCATTAAACTTCCACCAAAACTTTTACTAACTTAAACTCCTTGTTTTTCAACTACTTAACTTGGGAGTTTAGGACCTTCTCAAGCAACTCCACATAGGTCAGGTTCTCATGATTAAGGGTTCCACTATTAATATTTATTTTTATTAGATATAACATAGTTAACAATTTAGGCCTATTAATATTATATTCATTATGATATTATATCATCCTTATTATTCTTTTAATTGTGTCATGTTATATTTACTATGTTGCCAAAAGAGTTATATTTTATTATTATACACAAAGTCCTATATTTTTTTATTTATCTCATTAAGAGTTTTAGCGCAATTAGGGTTTACTCAATTTATCTCAATATCCTTGATTATTATCCTTAATAATTTGGATTTAGTCTTTGTTATTAATATATTGTATTGTAACAGATTGTTTAGCATGACTAAGACATTTTATCCAATTTGTTACAATTAATCCAAATAATGTCACATCAATTACTTATATCTATATTAAACATTGTCACATTACCTTTTTTACATTGATGTGTAATGTCATAATTAATCATTTTCTCATATTTATTCAGTTCTTGTTATTGATTATGCACATTTATGTGAATCCAATTACTCTTATCCATATTGAAGTCATTATATGTATTTTAGTGATCAAGGTGGGAAATATTACATATTAATGATTTGATTCACATAACAAGTCATTAGGTGATTAATTAGGTGTGTATTAGAGAATGAGGTGATATGCATTTCATATTGATGACTTGATTAATCTATGATTTATGTGTATTAAAGTATGTTATCTGATTATGACACCTATTGACACTAATGTATCATAAATGTCATTAAGGATGTATAGGTTAAGGTTAGATGATTACAACTTAGGGTTTAGGTTACATGATCATTATTCTTCACCTATACCTTCTTAGGATGCATTAAGTTCAAGGTTAGATTACAATTATCTTGCCCATCATATCATTAGGGTTTATTGGTTTATGACATGGTCAACATCATGCTTATCCACTATTAGTATAAAAATGTGATTTACACTTATTATGTGCATTAGATATTCATTAGGGTTCAAACATATGAAATATTCATTAGATGATTGTTATATGTTCTTTTGGATACCAAGAAACATGTGGTTACAACTATAACTTGTTTGGTCAAAACTAAGGATCTAAGAAAACAATCTCCTAATCTTGGAGTTAGGGTTTCTAGTGTTAGTGTAGTTAGATTTTGATATGTTTCAGGACTTCATATCCTTAAAAAGGATTTCATCCTTGAAATCTAACTACCCAAACATCATCAAACCAACTACTCTCCACCCCTTAAAAGTTTTGAACTACCAAGCCAAACTAATCTAGAGGTAAAATGGTGAGTCTAACTAAACCATGTACAAGATCCATAATGCTTCCATTGCGCACTCTGATTGCTTACTAAACACCATACTTCAAAGTTTGGGTTCTTAGGGATATACTATCCAAACATGTGGTTCTATGGGTCATAAGGTAACTATATTGGGTATCCATCCTCAAACAGGTCATTACACCTGAGAGACTAGTTCAACATATTAGGGTCCCTAAAGATAAATCATATAGATGTCTAAGGCTACTATTTCCTAAAAGCATGCTATTTTAGACAATTCATATCAGCTCAGGCCAGGCCGATATCATATGGATTCGGGAGTCCTCGTAAACCAAGCTAGTGGTGCAGAGGAAAATCTTGCCAGCCCCCAAACCCTGATCCTTTCTAGACACCTTTTCTTTCAACTTCATGTCCTAGTAGCTACCTAAAGGCCAATCTAAATAGCCTCAAGTTATTATGGTTACTTATGCATCTTTTAGTTGTAAGTATTTTAGTGATCTATTCATCATTATTCTAATGTAAAACTATATGATCCTAAATCAACCCTTCATCATCTATTAATCAACTCTAGGGAAAACATGTCACTTAAAGGTAAGGAAAGTATTCTAACTAGGGAGACAAAATTGAAATAGTCAGATTCCAACTACCATGGGCTCTAATACCATGTTGTAAGGAGGTAGGATCACCCCCTTACTATTTTTTTTTGAAGAATTAACATCCATTCCAAACACACTCAAAGGTATGTTGGAATAGCTATAAAATTTCAAAATTTATTATAATGGTATGAAAAAGACCAAAGTGTAGAAGCAAAATAAAAATAACTGACTATATTCAACTTTCATAAAATATTACAAAAGTACATCAAAATCTCCCATATGGGTTTACGTGTATGATACAACATAAGGATCTAAATAGAGGGAAGTCTAAACAATATCAAATCTTGTCTGTAGAGCAACATCTCCAAGTGCTAGGTTCGTGCCCAAAGCTATGTTCACCTGGTTCAACGCAACAACTTGTCCTAACCTGGGTGGTTGGGAGAGCACCCAACAAAAGGGAAAGGAAAACAAAGTATGTGTCAACATTATGAACAAGTACAAGAGATAAGTAAATAACATGAAACATAAATATATTGAATCATCATAAGATGATAAGGCCAAGAGAATGAGGCATAATCAAATAGATGCTTACCACAACAAAAATATAACAAAAGAATTCCATGCATGATTAATATTGACTACTTTAATTAAGTAGGGTTGAGGCACCTATGAGATATTCAACCTATAGGTGAGGGGAGAATTAATACATTCCCAGTCACCTATACAATTTTATAGGGGAGAAATAACACATTCCCTAGGGGGGTAATAAGACGTTCCCCAGGGCGAATTAACATGCCATAACTATGGGTGGTTGTATACAAGTACCACTACTATAGCTAAATAGTCTAATAAAATCATCATGCTAGAAAAGAATCCATGACAAGTAATAACATCACATAAGTAGAACATAGTAGTGGGGAACCAAGACCCAAGAAAGAATATCTCAAATCTGGTTTTGCGGCTATTTGAATAAGAGAAGTATTAATAAAGGAAATAGGGTTCTTTTATTGCCTCATTCAGGAAAATAGGCACTAGTACAGAAATGGTGTATAGCGTCGGTTTTTTTAAGCCTATAGCGTCACTTTTCATCCGACGCCTAAGTGGTCGTCGCTACAGTAATTGCTCTGTAGCGTCGGTTTTTTTAACCCCAAAAAACCGACCTTGTATAGTAAACAACCGACCGTATAGGCTCTCAAAAACTAAACCCAAATGAGAAATGAAACTGTACCTGAACCCTATAACGTCGGTTTTTTTAATAAATAACCGACTCTACAGAGGATCTATAGCGTCAGTTTTCTTAAAAAACTGATGCTATAGGTGTTTTGGCCGTTCAGCATAGAACGGCCGTGCTGCATAAAACGGCCGTGTTGGGAAGAGGTAGAACGGTCGTGCACACTAGCACAGCCATTCTACCTCCTCCCAACACGGCCGTTTTATGCAACACGGCCGTTCTATGTTGAACGGCCAAAACACCTATAGCTTCGGTTTTTTAAGGAAACCGATGCTATAGGGTCGGATTTTTTTTTTAATTTCTGCAGAAACTGAACAGAACAAAATAGAAGAACAAGAATATAAGATATGGGAGAGGGGAGCATTGATGCTCAACCGTCACCATTCCAAACCACACATTCATAACAAAAATGATTCATATATATTGAGTTGAGTATACATAGTCACATCATAATTTACAAAATGATAGATTGCAAGTCTGAGATGATATATATTAAAAATGTCAGATACAAAAGTAATATGAAAGAGTACTAAAACCACATACATAAATGGAATGTAACTGACATGTTTATTCCAATGCTATATTGACTTCATTTAGAAAAGCATCTGACCACTCTTCTCAGAATTCATTTAAGTCCTCACATGTGTAAGGCTGAGTTGTAAAGATCTGTAAACAGAAAATGCACATGCTAATATTTAATAAAATGACTACAACTCATTTGTAAATTTATGATGTTATTCTTTATTACCTGATCTATAGTCTGAATGTCATTTGATGCTTGTTTGACAATAGCTTGCATATATTTCATTACATAGTAACCACAAGCCCAATCATTATTTTGTATAGGACACTACAAATAATGAATTATACTTAATGTTAGTAACTACTATAAACAGAAGACTATAAGAGTTGACATATAAGAGTTGAAAATTAATACATATAAGACTAAGCAGTTGTCAAAGTAGCTACCTTGACATTTTTCAAAGTCAATGTCTTTAATTTTGTGGGTATTTGTCCTCCACTTTCACAAAAAGCTTTTATACCCATATCAAATTAAATGATAGTTGGTAAAATAGAAATTCTAAACAGAAATATCATGTTTAAGCATTGACTATATTTATGCTTACGCCATAGCTGGCAATTTTAGTTTGTGACCCCTTGTTGTTTTTCCCATTGGGTCAAGATAATAAAGAGTCATCAATTTTGGGAAAATCACCACTAATTCCCAATGTCTACATCTGAGTAAGAATAAAACAAACATTAAATAAAATACACTTATTCATTATTAAAATTATATTGAATAATAATACTTACTCAACGTTAAAAGGAATTAGGATAATTTCCTTTCCCACAGTAGAAAAATATTTGAATGCATCAGAGAAGTAATCACTCACTTCATCAATATGTGTCTCCACCTGACTAGTGACCGAAGGAACTAAGAATCCAACATTCTTTATATCAAAGTTTGTGGTCTCGGTATATCAATGGCTGTTAAACATTTGTAATTATTTTCATATGTAGAAATAAGCTAAAAATGTGTATTGGAATTTTCTATATTGATAGATCCTTACCTTATCCATACTTCTAATATAGAAGTATTCAGCCAATCATAATAGAATAACTCTATAATATCATCAAGAAAAATATAATTGTCAAAGTCCCTCCCAGTTGCATCTTCTGTTAAATTGATCAACATTTGTAGTCCAGAGCTTTGGTTGGCTAAGTATCGACACAAACATTTACATTTACTTCCCAACTCGTCGAATGTGGATTCTGGAATAATAGATGGCTTGGGCATAGGAGGACGCCTAGTAGATTTTTTACTTTTTGGTTTGCAAACCTGTTAATTAAATTACATACTTCTATTAGACGAGTTCATATATGCAATCAAATATGAAAAACATGGTAGAATTCAAGTATACCTTGTCATTGATAACCAAGTGTCTAGGCCAACCCACCATAGCACCCTCTTCTTCTTCTTCAACTGTACTATATTCAGGATTAGGTATGGGTAGTGGTTTGTCCCCCATTCCGTCATACACAAGATGGATGGACACACGACAAATGTCATCAGTAATTTGTTGGCAATGCAATGTTCCACCAAAGTTGTACACCTTGCCCGCTGCCACAACATTATATTCTGGAACCTCCACTGCAAGTTTACAATTCATACCAACCTAGATTGAAATAATATAGGTTATATAAGAAGAAGTAGAATAGATACCTGTTGCAACTATATATATTATCATATATCATACTAATAACACAACATATAGAACAAAAACTTACTACAGAATACTTCAACCTCCTCTTGTGTAAGACCTCCTGCACGACCTCTTTTAGATTGCGAAGGGCCAAAATAAGACTTGAATCCTATGCTAGCTCCTAATCCCCTAACACGGCCAGGATGCTCATTCGTACCAAGCTCAACTGATAGTTCATCCATGTGGCCAGTTGGGATGAACTTTCCTTCCTTCCTTTGCTAGTGGAGATCAATCTATTCATAGTTAATAAAAATATTAAAACACAATATCAATTAGATATAAATAAATCTAAGTTTGTGGGAGTTACTCTTTACTTAGTTGGGATAAACCTACCATCTTTTGTGCCACCTCCTTAGTTGCAGGGTTGACAATTTCACCTGTTCGATTCTTTCTAGCATCAATCCATGTCAAGTGTCGGGGTGGACGCTCAACTTGAGTAGTACTAGATTCTTCTCCAGAAGAGGATTGCTTCTCATGTAGTTGGCGGCAAAAGGCATAACCACCGGGCCCCAAGCGATGGTCATGCAAATTTTTGGCCCGTCTTTCCTTTTGAGCCTGGTGGATAGCCTGATCATTTAAAATGAAGTATTGCAATTTAGACTTGGCAAACATGTATAAAAAGATTCACCTCCTTAATTGTATAAAATTAAAGATTCATAAAATACATCACAATCTTTATTACCTGAAACTCTTCCGATCTCCTAGCTGCAACAAATCTTTCCCACACCCCAGGATCTATAAAAATGTATACATCTGTTGCTTTCTTCTTTTGTTTAGGATTATCTATAAATTCCCTTGCGAGATATGTCTTAAAACCCCTCCATCATACACCACAACGTTGTAGCACTCTTTTCTTGCGATCTTTTTCATTTAGATGAAAAACACCCTATACATACAAAAGAAGCAATTAATAATGTTTTTTTGAAAAGTAATTAATTCCAAGCAAACTAAATTAGAATCAATAGATAAAAAAACATATTAAAATAATATCACTTCCACTCATAGATATATCTTTCCATATGAGGTCTTTTTTGGCATTAGGAACATCATGCCAATTTTCTATATCTATTGGCACCTTACTGCGTGCGGTCGCCCCTATGTAATGCTTGAAAGTACTAGCATGTTCCCCAACAGGTGCTGCTATGATATCAAACTGGAGTGGCAATTTCTCCCCTTTAGCCCTGAGCTCCTGCAGCCTACGCATTAGTGTGGGACCTCTACTTTTCTTAGCATCACCACTACCATCCCCATGGTGCTCATGCTCATCCTCAGAATGTTCATCTTCACTCGCCATTATTTTAGAACCTGCAAGTATACATGATAAAAAAATAAGTGATAATAAAAGCACATGTGATAAGGTATACTAGCTTGAATGATAATAAAATAAATAATTCAATGAATACATGCCTCTAGTATTGGTTGAGTTGTTAGTCAAGGAAAATTCCTTCAACATGGTCTTGATGTTTATAATATTCATCGGTGTTATCTTCAACATTTACACTTGGCAAACCAACTGAGAATGGGCTGGAATCATGATACTTTTCATAGTATTCTTCTTCATTTATAGGATATACAGTAAACTGTCTTTTTCCAAACCGGGGACTATCCAATATTTACTCCTATGAGTAAATTTTGAACGGGTTTCTAAGTTGATACATGCATAAATGTATTATTGTATTATTTATATATTAAGTTAAACATCATGCATTTAATGATCTCATATATAAACCCTAAAGTGTCAATCTGAGACTACACAATTCGCTTATAATGTAAGGCATTAGGGTCAATATATATCAATATTATAGGAATAGAAAGATTTTAACAAATGCAGTTCAGCAACTCAGCCAACATGGCCGTGCTACCCAGCACGGCCATGCTACCTAATTTACTCAGCCACAACCACCATGGCCGTGCTACCTAACAAAAACATACACTCAGCCACAACCAGCACGGTCGTGCTACCTAACAAATACATCCACTCCAAACCTTTTCTCAATCGCGGCATTACAATAAGAAGAAAAACGGTCGTGGTTCTGGCACGATCGTGCTACTACCACTAGCACCCATCACTACCCACCGCCGACCCCGGCCCCGATGTAAGACATAAACGGAGGAGTGAGGCGACAGAGACAATACCTTGAGAAGAACCGGTCGGTGAGGGAGCTTGTGCGGGAAAAGAACCGAAGAGATGTGCACAACCCTTGCAACACCTAAGGCTTCATCGTCGTCGACTTGCACGGAGGAGTGCACAACCCTTGCACGATGGAGGAGTGCATGGCCTTTGCACGACGGCGACACACGGCACAACAGCGGCACACGGCTAGACTCTTTGGACAGGGCGGCGGCGTCGGAAGCGGAGATGAGCTCCTTGGACACAGAGATGGACGCCGGCGTCGGAAGGAGGGGTCCGTAGCACCATGCTTTCGAGCAAAATGAAATGAAACAGTAGTCGATAGGTCCTAGGTCGCGCGTGTATTTGCTAGCAGCCCGACCTGTAGCGTCGATTAACTGAGAAAACCGTCTCTACAGTCTAAGTGGTGCCCAAATTTTCATAAACCATCTATAAGGTCGGTTAATTTAAAAAACCGACCCTACAGGTCAGTGTCTATAAGGTCGGTTATCCTTAAAAACCGACGCTAGAGGTCCAAAGCGGTGCCCGTGTTTTTGTTTGACGCTATAGCATCAGTTATTTGGCAAACCCGACGCTATAGATCGACGTGTGAAGCCAAAATCATGTGAATTTTTTCCGCGGGAAACCTGTAAGGTCAGTTTTTATGATAAAACCGATGCAATAGTCTATTAGGTCGGTTATTCTAATAAAAATGACGCTATGGGAAGCGACGTTACTGGCCAAAAATGTAGTAGTGAGGGTTGGTTCAAAATTATCCCAACTTAGGGTGAAAGGAATGCACATACGTCTCATAAGATTTCAATTACCAACTTTCATCACTTTATTAAGTCCAAGATCAACTTTTCCTATTTCCAATGTATAACCATGTATTAGTGTAGGTCATATGCATTAATGTAAAGAAAACATTTATTTTTGACTTTTTGAGAAAAGCCTTGATTTAGACTCCAAAAATATCACCATTTATCTTATTATGTTCTCCTGATTAAGAAAATATAAAATTTAGTATATTTTGAAGTTATGGTGTTTATAGTGTATTTTTGGTGATTTTAAGTGATTAAATCATTTTCTAGAAAGACACCTTCAAAGAAACTCAAAAACTATACTTGAAAATATTTTTATTAAAAAGAACATGTTTTTTTGAGTTCATAACATCTTTTACTTTAATTTTTGGACAAACAAATCAAAAGCTACGAATTATTGAAATTCGGCCAATCAGAAATCGACACATCATCAAACCGAATGAGAAAAGTGAAGGGAGAGAGGGAGAAAACGCCATTCGACCCAAGATCAAGGATTGGAGTTGCATTGGTGACCAAAATAGATCTTCTAGAGATGGTAAAATAGAAAGAAACCAAAACCCTAGAAGAACATGGTGAATAGAGATGGATATCATCGATTTTAAACATAGAAGCATGGGTTTTAAGCATGTAGTAAGCAATATATGAGAAGAAGGTTATGAAACTCACCTCTAGGGAAAGTGGACAGGTCCAAGTAGCAAGGTTACTGATCTTATAGAGGCTGGTTCCTCCAATGCAGCTCCTATCTCAAGCAAGAAGAACCTTCTCCACTTTAGGGGTGAAAAACCCTGACAAAAGAACATGTAGATGTGGTGTTTTAGGGATCTAGGTGGAGTTTTACCATGGAAGGTCATGGTTTCGACCTAGAATAAGGTGGGAGGAAGACTAAAAGAATGAAAACAGTGAAGGAAAGGAGGAAACTTACTATATTTGGTCAAAATCACCAAGAAGGAGCTTTAGAAATCCTAAATAGAGAAATTTGGAACCCTAGGAGCCTTCTTCACCAAGGTAAGCACTCTCTTTTACCTTGGGATAGCACGTTCATGGCCAAATAGAGTAAGAACGTGATCTAAGGTGGGGGAAAGATAAGCAGAGCAAGAGTGTTCGAATTGGGAGTTGGGGAAGGGGTCGATATGGCTATATAAAGAAAGAGGCCAACCATGAGGTGTCTATGGGATTTTCCATGTGTCTTTAGCCTAGGGCTTCATGGACATGCAAGAGGAAAACTCATAGAGGCTTCTTGTATATCAAAGGTCAGTCCTAAAATCCCATGGAGGCTTCTAGGCCATTCCCACCATCCTCCAATCAAAGAAATAACCTCATTGGTTGATAACTTTTAAAGAGAAGCTCATTTATAAAGAGGGTAATCCCTGAAATGCCCTTGGTGAGAAGCACCTTCAAACCAAGGTGCAACCAGGTGCCCCATGGTTCAAAATATCGATAATTGTAAGGTTGTATCTAAGGATTATAATGAATGTGATAATTTTCAAAGAAAACCTACCAAGTGGGTAAAACACATAAAAGTCTAGAATGTTCCTAAAATTTCATAACTTGCACAAGCAACATCCAAATTGAACCAAATTTGAAACTTAGGCTCATTTTATGATTTCAAAACACATAACATAATTATATTAAGGATTAGAGAACTTAATTATGGTAATTAAGCTTGTTTGTTGCATTAAGCAAGGTTTTGGGCCTTGCACAAATTTATTTACCATTGTTCCACTAAAGTGATGATTTTGCATCTTAGATCTCTAAAAAAGCTTTCACTGAGGTATTTGTGCATAAACCCTTCTATTTGTATAAATAGTGGGTAAATGTTCACCAAACCACTATAAATTCCACTAATTAAACATCAAAGCCAAAAAAGGATAGAAAGGAAAGGAAAACCTTGGAAAAGGGCCAAAAAGAGAATATGTCAAAGTTTCAGTATGTTATAGTGACTACTTCACTATAAGGATATATGGCTACATAATAGGCAGTGAAAACAAAAAATTATGTGCCATATTCCCCTTATAACAATATATCACATCAATAACTATATAATGGAAAGGATGTTTTCGAGGATATACCTAGTCCTGGAGCAAGTCCAATGGCAATCTCCTTGTTGTCTTATGTGCCTTTCTTGAAATTACACTCAAACAACATCTGCAATAGCTCCTAGTTTATCACCATAGACAACAACCTGACATTTCCCTCCTAACAGGAAAAGCTCCATGCCACTAGAGTAGTCCACATGTACCACCTAAAACTCCTATCCTTCTAGAAAAATAGACAAGAAGGAGTTGTCCCTCCATGTTGGTGTACTAGAACCAACTTGCTCTTATACAATTGTTCTCCCTTACTATCCTTCCCTTTATTGGGTAGGACTTTCTCATATTCTATCAGTTACCACAACCAGAGAATACAAAATTTGTCAAAAGTGATTCAGTACTGTCTCTACAAAGCCCCCAATATCCCTCTATTTATAGGAGGGTTTGGGTCAGGGTTCCCAGTCTATGTGGGAGTGGAAGGGACCAAAATTTCATGAAGTTTATCAACATGTGAGCAGAAAAATGATCAGTTCACAGGTGAACCAATCTTCTGGTATGCGGGCTAATCGGTTCAACCCTTGAATCGGTCGTTTCATCATGTTTCCTAATCATAGTTGTATTGGCAATTCTGATAGAATTAATGCACACCATGATGTCAAAAGTAATCCTTGATGCAATCAAACTAATCCGCAAACTAGGCATCTCATCCCATGAGTTTGTCGACTAGCTATCATGAGCCATCCAATTCACTAAGTGAACTGGTCAACTCATGCCCTAGTTCATCTAAATTCAGCCAATGTAATTTTTACTCAACCTGACACTTCAACTCGATGGGTTCAACACTTGAACCAATCGATTCAGAGATCAGTTAGTTATTTGTTGTTTAACTAAAAACCCAAACACAATCAGAAATCAAATTAAACATCATTCATGAACAAACTCCTAATCTAAGTGTATCCTAAGTGTGTGACCCTATAGGTTCCTATTTATGTTGGCAGTGAATGTCCATAACCAATTTATGACATCACAAGAATATAGTGGTATCTAGAAACACATCCTTTCTACCCAAGAAAATGGAAAGTTGGAGAACAAGTTCAACTTACAATCTGAAATCGGGGTTACAGTGTTGGTATAGTTCCTTTGTCACTGATATCCAGATTGACCTCAAGGCATAGAATAGTCATCCTCTTCAATATTCAATCTATGTTCCTTGAACGAGAGAAAACTATCTGAGATATAAGTAAGCTCAATATCACATATTGACTCACATGTGCATGGCCATTCATTTCTCAGTCTCGCTAATCAAGTGGCCATGATATCGTACTCATTTAGGAGGTACAAATCCAATCTACATCACTCACAGTCATCCTCATGTGTCACAACGCATCTGATCATCACCTTTATGGCAACCCTCATTCAAGGTTACAATGGATGATGTTTGTAAGGCCCCTAAACTTGCTTAATGAGTTGAATAAGCATAATTATCATACTTGAATTCTGATAACCCTAATATAACCTGCTTTGAAATAATAACACAAGCTTAAGTTTCAAATTTGGTCCAATGTGGACACTGTTTGAGCAAGTTATGCAATTTTATGCACATTTTGGACTTTTTTGCAATTTACCCAATTGAGAGGTTTTTTTTGCAATTTATCACTTGAATTATGTTCCTTGTATATTATCTCATCATGCTTGAGCTTTTTGATCCATGGGGCGCCTATTTAAACCTTGGTTTGAAGGTGTTTTCCTCAAGGGTATTATAGGGTTTACCCCTTCGTGGATGAGCTACCTTTAGTAGCTATCAACTAGTGAGTTATTTTTTTTCTTAGAAATTCAAGAAACAAGGGATAAGAATGTCTCTATGGAAGGTGGGGATCTTCTTATGTGTGTGCTTATATATTCTTAGTTTATATATGGTTTGAAGGTGTTTTCTTTTTCTTTATCTTAAAGTTTCATATACTTATCCTGTTACAACCCCAATTTTTGGTGAGAAATGTAATTTCTCATATTAAATATATTGGAACAAATAATACAATTTGTTTTGAATAAATGGATTTCGTTTACAATAGCCTTGATGTTTGTGTTGTGGGCTTTATTGGCTATTGGGCCCATTAACAAAGAAATTCAATTAATAAATGAATAATTGAGTTTTGAGGAAAGAAAGGTGTGGAAACCTATAGAAGGAAAAAGAACTTAATCCAAAGGTGGATTTCGTGCCACATGGGTTCCTTGGATTCCAAAGAGTCCAAAGTTGCAAGGAAAATGCAATAAGAAAAGAAAAGATCAATTAAGTATTTCTTTATTAAGAAAGAAATTGAAAATAATGGTAAAATATGGAAAACAAGTGAAAAGAGGTATAATTGAGTTATCCTTGGTGAAATTTCCTATCCCAAGGATTCCTAATTATAAAAGGAATACTAATAAGGAAAATAAAAGAGAAATAATGAGAAATTATCAAAAAAAGAGATATTTTAATAAAGAAAAAGTAAGATAATAACAAAAGGGATGAAAGATAAGGAAAGAGGCTAAGGAAATATTCCCAAGAGGGGATTTCAAGCCATTAAGGTTCCTGGAGGTTCAAAGAACTCAAAATAATAATTTAATAGCAAAGGAAAGAGAAAATAGGTGATATATATAATTAAGATATATCTTGCACTTAAAGAAAAATAACGTTTTATTTGAGATAATGAGCCCAATTTTGGTAGAGAGGTATATTAAGTCATTATGGACTTTCACTCCAAATTTGGGAGTAATTTGATCTTTGGTTTGGGAGTTATGGCTTTTACAAGATTCCCTAAAGTGTTGGGATTATAGTAAATGTCACGATTTCTTTAAACCATTTCCTTTTGTATCGCGAGCAATATGCACCGTTGATCCCCAATCTGATGATGGATGCTTGTCATCTAGTTTGAGAAGGACTGAGATCAGGGGGAGTCCTGCTCGATCTAGATTCTCCTTCGATACAATTGATGTGCGAGGATGGAAAGGGTTCCAATGTATTTGGGATAGAATTTCGCATCATATAATCCTTAATTTGATGGCCTTTGGATATGAAACTAGAAATCCCCGAAACTCCAGACACCCACCGGCCACCTATCTTGGCCACAGACTATTTAAGGGGGTACAGACCTCCCTTTAGCAATGTGACCTCGCCCTTGGGACTCTGGCGGAGTCCGCAACGCAATCCCTGATTCAGTTTGTGCGCCAAGTCGTGTGTTCCCCTCTCCCAACCATGGCAGCCTGGCCGAGGAACCTCCTGGCCGTTCCATTGACTCTAGCTAGATCTAGCATAGCTGAGACCACCGAGGAGTTCGGTTGCTCATGGCGAAGGAGGAGGAAGTGTCGCCGATTGCGAAGGGAGCCAGGATCGCAAGGTCAACCTAGAGGTTGACCGCCGGGCAGCACTGGCTCGCGAAACACGGAAGAGTGGAGGAAGAAGATGACCGCGGGTGAAAATACCTGAGTGCCCCTGGCATGCGTGCAGGATGGGAAGGGCAAGGAAGTCTTTCCCCCCCTTTATAGGGCCGGTCCACTTGGATGACGTGTCGAGCCGCCATTGGCCAAAAGGTACCTTTATTTGCAAAATTTCTAGAAATTAATTGGTAGCCCTGATGAAAATAAGTTATACATGAAAATTGATCAGAAAAACATAAGGAAGCTAATAAAATATAATTGGATCCTTATATCATTTACAATTGAAAAAGTACCCCAAGTTATCACCTTTGATGTAGTAAATTATGATGAAACCCTAATTTGATATGGAACTCGTTTTTAATGACTATTTTAGGTTAATACTAACCTATTAAGAATAAAAGGGAGAGTTAAACCGGAAAAAGAAGCTTCATGCTTGTTTTAGGGTTAGAAACCCTAATTGGAGAAAATATGGGTTTTAATGGGTTAAATCCGAAAAGATAACTATAGAACTGAGTTTTCATAATAAAATACCCTTAAGTTGGTGATTAGGGTTTTCTAATGGATAAAGGGAGAATTGATACTAAATGGAATAAACTTATGAATTAAATCATGATGAAGTATGAATTATCAATTTGAAGAAACTAAAGGTGGTAATTGAGTCTAATGATCTTGAAGTAACTTAAAAGAGATAAAGATGATAGTTTTAGTATAGAAGAGAAATAATGGACTTTAAATGTGCCTATGATGTTGAAATTAGGGTTTGTGAAATAAGAGGGCATTAAATGTGATAAAAGTATTATGGAGGCTAAAACCCTAATAAAACCCTAAGGTGGCCTAAAAAGCTTTAGGTGGAATCCAAGTTTAGCTTTAGAATGTTTTGGATAAACTATAACACTTGGATGTCATGCATTAAATTTCAAGATATTATTGATTGCTTGTTGCTTGTTCTATATCATTATTACTTGGACAACAAGTTACTCTGGATCAGGTATATGGTTAATTATGAATAACTGCCTTAGTTTCCCGAGGATTTTCCGGACGGTTAACCGCATTGAATGCAAATTATCAGTTTGGATGTTCGTACTTGCAAACTATAAAGTCACTATGATTATCACATTAATAATAGAAGTATGTATTCTCACACCTACATGCCTCCCTGATGGATGATGCCAAAGGTCAAGCCCAGATGGGTAGACCAATGGACACCTTGAGTGGTGACCCCAGGCACCAAGCTCAGGAATGATAAGGTGGCCTATGATATTGCATGGCTAGAGGGCACCATGAGTGGTGACCCTAGGCACCAAGCTCGGGATTGAGAAGGTGGCCTTAAGTCATTAGCAAAGGAAACCCTAAGGTGGGTATGCTAGGGTTAGGGCAAAAGCGGTGGAGAATGTCATACTGGAAAATGTAAATTGGATGATTAATTAACTTGATTGTGATAATTAGATTGTTATCCATATGTGAAAACTTTTGGTTGTCCCGACATACCAGTATATTTCGATATACTAACTGATGTTTTGTTTGTCGGTGTTTTAGGTACAACCCTGAAATGAACAAATGGTAAAGTGACACATTGTGAAAATAAAACATAAAGTGCAAGGAGGATTAGATAGAGTAGATTCAAGCTCTGGATAGATAGATTTCCAAAGTTTTTCAAAGGTAAGTAAAGTTTTAATTTTATACCAAATTCCAATTAGTTAGTAGAATTTCATAATTATTATTGATTATTTGTCGAACCTTTGATCATGTTAATTGAATAACGGCTCTGACCTTTGGGTCTCCCTTAATTGGGGGTTACCGGGAGGCGGGGTCATTACAATTGGTATCAGAGCATAGGTTCCTCATCTAATCATTAATAATAATTAAATTTTACAAAATTCCATAGAACCAAGGGAGTTATTATAGGAGTGTCCAAAAGATTGAGGTGTCTAGAAAAGGATCACTTCCGGGGGTTGGCAATATTTTCCTCCGCACCGCTAGTCGCAATACGAGGACTCCCGAATTGTGTGACTTCCTGGCCGATGTCTTAGGATATGACTCAAAATAATATACCTTTAGGACTCTCTCATCTTGTTCATCCCTTCTCAACTCAAATTCTATTAAGGATCTTAAGGATTAGGGTTTTCTCTCTTCTCCTCACCCTCTTGAGGTATGGGAAAGGTTAATGAGGTCTAAGGAATCCTCCACCAAATTAATGAAAAGCATGTAACTAAGATGTCATGGACATAAGCTTAATAGAGTAAGCATAAATTAAAGAATAGATTCATGCTTAGGTCGTATGACACGATTTGTCATTGCCCTCAGGAGAGACTTGAGGATAGACCTCCTTGGCAGGAGGATGAGTAGAAAGAGTTGGTCTTGGAGGTAGAGACCTCCATTAAAAGTAGAGACCTAACACATCCTTGGAAATGATGTTAACCCTAACCCTAAGTGAAGGTACGAGAGAGAGAGATGACATGATGAGTTAGATGTCATGGTTGACCGAGTGTTTGGATGGGTACACCTTGGGATGCCATACGAGCCATGAGGGGTTAGATGACCTAGTACCTTTGACGACCCAACCCTGGGAAGGGTCGTGCATTTTAGAGTGAAGGATAGCTCCTTCATTGATGAGGTTAGTGAAGAAACTATACAAACCTGATGGGTTGTTGCAAGTAGGATATATCTTACACCCAGAATACATTAGTAGTACGAGCAGTAAGATAAAACCCTGGCCAAGGGAGCATGTTAGATGGATTATGAGATAAGCATAAAGACATACGGATAAACATGAACAAACATAAGCGTGAAAATAGGCTTCACCAGGTAGGGATATGCTTGTGATCTTGATCTAACTTCATTGAGAGAGGACCTCTAGTTGTAGGGCTGTATGTGGAGTTAGCTCTGGAGAGAGAAAGTAGGACCTGAACAAAAAGGTTGGAAAATTAGATTCCAAGACATGAGGAACAATGGGGAGCTGACGATGATCTGACTTAAGTGGATGGTAGTGGTTGCCTTATGCTTGACCTCTGGAGGCTAATGATATCTTGGTGGCCTTTAGAAGAACCAAACCCTAGAGAGAGGATGAGACATCTGGTACGTATGTGCCTATAGTATAGATGTTTACCTTCTGAGATAGGAAGAAGGGTTCTTTAGACCTAGAAAGGTTTAGTAACAGGTTGTGAGGCCTTATACCTAGTTGGTTGTCTGTGAAGAGGAATCAACTCTGAGGTGTTTCTCATATAAAAGGATCATGGGAGTACATGACATACCTTAGACATGCTTGATTTTTGGTTAAGAGATTGAGCATGCAATTGGATACCCAAAGGAGAATCTAGGGTTCCTAGGCCTAAGAGGGGAAGCAGTGTACCCAATGCTCATGATGAGATTTGAGTCTCAAGCATGGTACTCCTCATGTGTAAAAGTAAAAGAAACCCCTTAAGTTAAGGGTATGTTTGATGAACCCCTCACAACTAAGTTGATCTAATGTTGAGGAAAGAGAACGAGTGTGACCTAGCATGGGTTAATAGGTGGTCTGCTTGTACCTTAGTAGCTGCTGGGTTAGGCATGCTCATGTGGATGTAGATCCTAAACATAAGGACGGTTGTGACCTTATTGTTAAGAGTTGTAGTTTCCTCCCATCCTGGGAGAGGGACCCTTTGGTAGGGTGTATACCAGTTTTGTTTTGAGGTGACCTAAAGAGGTTTCACAGGATCTTGAGAAGCTAAGTGAAAAATACATGGTACGAGAATGAACCTGAAGACCCATAGATTACCATCTCTGAGTGCATGTGGATGTGTTACCATGGAGGTAACCGGTATGGGGCCTGACCAATGTAGGCAGGTTTCCATGACCCCTATGAAGCGATGAAAGTCAGGCAGGAATGCAGAGAGAAATGATTGGGTAAGGTTCTAAGTTGAACATGTGCTATGTTAGAATCCTAAGTCTATCCAAGGGTCAGTTAGGGATAAGACTAATGGAAGTAGGAGTTGCCTAATTCCCTAGTTGCACATGACCATAGGGTCGGGAGGTAACAACTATCATTGTCTGAGGGCCATGGGTTAGGAGATTGATCACCTTCATGAACTCATGGGACCCAAAGGGCGGATGAGTAGGGCACTCTCTGGATGCATGAGGGAAGAGGGATGACCCTAAAAGTGTCGGCACCCTAAAGACCTAGAGGAGAAGACCAAGGATTGTGCTTGGACCAAGTAAGTTCAAGACCAGTTTCCTATGGAAGTAATTTTGATATCATGATATTTGACATAAGTTGCACGTTCTAACATAGATTTGAAGGTATACTGGCAAGCTGGGATGTACCATCTCTATTCTTGGAATTAGAAGAACTCTGTATTTGGACTGCAGCCAAATGCTTATTTCCTCTTGTTATGGGAGTGAGAGATAGGACAGTATGCATGCCATACACCAAGGATAAAGATGATGTAAGTTGTAACGTTGCTACAAGGTATAAGGATAGAGATGATAACATACCCTTGTGGAGCGAATGATACATGGATGGTTTACAAACACTAAGAGTATTAAGGAGATCATCTTGTGAGGATGTTTTATCATGAGCTATGTGGAATTTGCAAGTTATGCAAAGTTGAGTTTGATCACCATGAGGATGAGCTCAGAGTTTCTTGTTGAAGACAAACTTAGAGTTTGAGATGAGATGATAAGTAGAATACATGGGGGTGTATGTCCTAAACATTACCTAATACCTAAGGATGTGAAGTGGTAATGGATGCTCTGGTTGAGACATAGCTCCCTAGTTTAGCAGGAAGATAGAAGAAGTCGAGGTTGTTAGGCTAACCTTAAGATGAGGAAAAGAGATAAGTTTGGCTATGATCCAGATATATCAATAGAGGTTAATCAAGTAAATGATTGTTTGGTTAGCCAGCCTAGTCTGTGATATAATGAAAGGATGGTTGTAGAACCTCAGATGTACTTCTTTGGAAGGGAAAGTGATGAAACCCTGATGAGAGTGGTTTAGGGTTTCTGAGGTATCAAGCTTCAGGAATCATGACATACAAGAGATCATGGTTTTAATATCACCGAACACCGTGATACTATAAAGATATTAAGTGATAGTAGTACTTGGGATGCTTAATATGGAGTTGCATGTGACAGGTGACCATGCAAGCCAGGGGTGAAGGACAAATACCAGTAACCCAGTGCTTTGACATAGAGGATAAAGAGTCCTCGAGAGGGAATGGGAGTTCACCACTATGGATGTTGTGGTAAGTCTTCCCTTGAACAAGAAAGATAAAGATGCAATATGGGTTATGGTAAATCGCCTTACCTAGATAACATGTTAAAGAAAGAGTACTTTCAAGGGACAGATCCGATTGAACTACTTATAAGAGTGAGATGGTTCAACTACACCATGATGCAAGTTCAAAAGTTCTTGAGTAGGACCTAAAGGTTCACTTCCATGAGGTAGAAGTGGATACATGAAGAACTCAATGATAGTACAGTTTATCACCCCATACTAATGGTTAGTATGATCCCGACTAGAGGGTATGATGAGAGCATGTGTGCTCATTCAGGGTTATACATGGAGACAGTTGTTAAGATGTGATATTAACCACCATAGCCTTTATCGAGATGCAAGAAGTTTTAGTGAGAGGTTGTGTCGGTCACCGCTTCATTAAGATGATGTTGGTTAAGGAGGCCTCACGAAGGTCAGAAAAGAACCACAGTGTGTGTAGATGAAGTTGCTTTAATCGTGCAAGGGCTGAGAGAGAGAGCCCAGAGACGACATGAGTCATGAGCTGATGCAAAGCAGACTGACATGCAGTTCACTGTAGGAAAATATGTGATGTGGAAATCCGACCCCTCTAGGCTACAACTGAGGAAGCTGAGTCCCCGATATATGGGTCCATTGGAGATGGATTGGTGGAGATGGTTGTGTTTAGCCTTGCCCCTCAGGATAACATGATGTGAAATGTGTTCCATGAGTCCGATATAGAGCACTATGTGAGGTACCCAAGCCGTGTGTTGAGCCTTGAACCTATTCAGTTTTTGAGAGGCTGAAATGTCCTGAGTCACCTATGAGGGTATAATATACCAAGGTAAGAAAGAACTCAGATGAAAGAATATGAGATGATGAATGTTCTTGGGAAGCACCGTGGAAAGGGTGAATCCACATGGGAGCCTTGATGGACATAAGAAAGGCTTATCCTGTTTGTTTGCTTGATGGAATTTTGAGGACAAAATTCTTATAAGAGGGGAAGGATGTTACAACCCCAATTTTTGGTGAGAAATGTAATTTCTCATATTAAAGATATTGGAAAAAATAATACAATTTGTTGTGAATAAATGGATTTCATTTACAATAGCCTTGATGTTTGTGTTGTGGGCTTTATTGGCTATTGGGCCCATTAACAAAGAAATTCAATTAATAAATGAATAATTGAGTTTTGAGGAAAGAAAGGTGTGGAAACCTCTAGAAGGAAAAAGAAATTAATCCAAAGGTGGATTTCGTTCCACATGGGTTCCTTGGATTCCAAAGAGTCCAAAGTTGTAAGGAAAATGCAATAAGAAAAGAAAAGATCAATTATGTATTTCTTTATTAACAAAGAAATTGAAAATAATGGTAAAATGTGGAAAACAAGTGAAAAAAGGTATAATTGAGTTATCCTTGGTGAAATTTCGTATCCAAAGGATTCCTAATTATAAAAGGAATACTAATATGGAAAATAAAAGAGAAATAAAGAGAAATTCTCAAAAAAAGAGATATTTTAATAAAGAAAAAGTAAGATAATAAGAAAAGGGATGAAAGATAAGGAAAGAGGATAAGGAAATATTCCCAAGAGGGGATTTCGAGCCATTAAGGTTCCTGGAAGTTCAAGGAACTCAAAATAATAATTTAATAGCAAAGGAAAGAGAAAATAGATGATATATATAATTAAGAGATATCTTGCACTTAAAGAAAAGTAACGTTGTATTTGAGATAATGAGCCCAATTTTGGTAGAGTGGTAGATTAAGTCATTATTGACTTTCCCTCCAAATTTAGGAGCAATTGGATCTTTTGTTTGGGAGTTATGGCTTTTACAAGATTCCCTAAAGTGTTGGGATTATAGTAAATGTCACGATTTCTTTAAACCATTTCCTTTTGTATCGCGAGAAATATGCACCGTTGATCCCCAATCTGATGATGGCTGCTTATCGTCTAGTTTGAGAAGGACTGAGATCAGGGGGAGTCCTGCTCGATCTAGATTCTCCCTCGATACAATTGATGTGCGAGGATGGAAAGGGTTCCAATGTATTTGGGATAGAATTCTGCATCATATAATCCTTAATTTGATGGCCTTTGGACATGAAACTGGAAATCCCCGAAACTCCAGACACCCACCGGCCACCTATCTTGGCCACAGGCTATTTAAGGGGGTAAAGACCTCCCTTTAGCAATGTAACCTCGCCCTTGGGACTCTGGTAGAGTCCTCAACGCAATCCCTGATTCAGTTTGTGCGCCAAGTCGTGCGTTCCCCTCTCCCAGCCATGGCAGCCAGGCCGAGGAACCTCCTGGCCGTTCCATTGACTCTAGCTAGCTCTAGCATAGCTGAGACCACCGAGGAGTTTGGTGGCTCATGGCGAAGGAGGAGGAAGTGTCTTCGGTTGCGGAGGGAACCAGGATCGCAAGGTCAACCTAGAGGTTGACCGCCGGGCAGTGCTGGCTAACGAAACACGGAAGAGTGGAGGAAGAAGACGACCACGAGTGAAAATACCTGAGTGCCCCTGGTGCGCGTGCAAGATGGGAAGGGCAGGGAAGTCTTTCCCCCCCTTTATAGGGCCGGTCCACTTGGATGACGTGTCGAGCCGCCATTAGCCAAAAGGTACCTTTATTTGCAAAATTTCTAGAAATTAATTGGTAGCCCTGATGAAAATAAGTTATACATGAAAATTGATTAGAAAAACATAAGGAAGCCAATAAAAATATAATTGGAACCTGATATTGTTTGCAATTGAAAAAGTACCCCAAGTTGTCACCTTTGATGTAGTAAATTATGATGAAACCCTAATTTGATATGGAACTCATTTTTAATGACTATTTTAGGTTAATACTAACCTATTAAGAATAAAAGGGAGAGTTAAACTTGAAAAAGAAGCTTCATGCTTGTTTTAGGGTTAGAAACCCTAATTGGAGAAAATATGGGTTTTAATGGGTTAAATCTGAAAAGATATTTATAGAACTGAGTTTTCATAATAAAATACCCTTAAGTTGGTGATTAGGGTTTTCTAATGGATAAAGGGGGAATTGATACTAAATGGAATACACTTATGAATTAAATCACGATGAAGTATGAATTATCAATTTGAAGAAACTAAAGGTGGTAATTGAGTCTAATGATCTTGAAGTAACTTAAAAGAGATAGAGATGGTAGTTTTAGTATAGAAGAGAAATAATGGACTTTAACTGTGCCTATGATGTTGAAATTAGGGTTTGTGAAATAAAAGGGCATTAAATGTGATAAAAGTATTATGGAGGCTAAAACTCTAATAAAACCCTAAGGTGGCCTAAAAAGCTTTAGGTGGAATCCAAGTTTAGCTTTAGAATGTTTTGGATAAACTATAACACTTGGATGTCATGCATTAAATTTCAGGATATGGTTGATTGCTTGTTGCGTGTTCTATATCATTATTACTTGGACAACAAGTTACTCTGGATCAGGTATGTGGTTAATTATGAATAACCGCCTTAGTTTCCCGAGGATTTTATGGATGGCTAACCGCATTGAATGCAAATTATCAGTTTGGATGTTCATACTTGCAAACTATAAAGTCACTATGATTATCTTTTTTTTTTGGATTTGCAGGGGCCGAAGCCCCCCCCTCTCCAAACAGGTGCCAGAGCCCGGATGACCCAAGAGGTTGGTAAATACACTGTGAAATGGTAGGTTTCGAACCCGGGACCCCCGGGGGGGCCAAGCCGTGCCTAACCAACCGAGCCACAGCGGCCGGGTAAGTCACTATGATTATCAAATTAATAATAGAAGTATGTATTCTCCCACCTACATGCCACCCTGATGGATGATGCCAAAGGTCAGGCCCAGATGGGTAGACCAATGGACACCTTGAGTGGTGACCCCAGGCACCAAGCTCGGGAATGAGAAGGTGGCCTATGATATTGCATGGCTAGAGGGCACCATGAGTGGTGACCCTAGGCACCAAGCTCAGGATTGAGAAGGTGGCCTTAAGTCATTAGCAAAGGAAACCCTAAGGTGGGTATGCCAGGGTTAGGGCAAAAGCGGTGGAGAATGTCATACTGGAAAATGTAAATTGGATGATTAATTAACTTGATTGTGATAATTAGATTGTTATCCATATGTGCAAACTTTTGGTTGTCCCCACATACCAGTATATTTCGATATACTGACCGACGTTTTGTTTGTCGGTGTTTTAGGTACAACCCTGAAATGAACAAACGGTAAAGTGACACATTGTGAAAATAAAACATAAAGTGCAAGGAGGATTAGATAGAGTAGATTCAAGGTCTGGATAGATAGATTTCCAAAGTTTTTCAAAGGTAAGTAAAGTTTAAATTTTATACCAAATTCCAGTTAGTTAGTAGAATTTCATAATTATTATTGATTATTTGTCGAACCTTTGATCCTGTTAATTGAATAACGGCTCTGACCTTCGGGTTTCCATTAATTGGGGGTTACTGGGAGGCGGGGTCATTGCATATCCCTAAGCACCAAAACGAGCCATTTGATCTCCACCACTTCCCTCCTTCTACAAACCTCGTCCTCGCTCTATGATGATGTGAATTTCCTATCCAAGGAAGAAGAAAGATGGGAGCTTCTTGGAAAAAGAATCTAGGGTTGCAATTGACTTCCTTTTTGGGTTTAAAAAGCTTCCTTCTAGTGATCTTGACCTAAAAGAGTAAGAACCCTTCTTTCATCCATTTATTTCTTTGTTATCCTTCCTCCTACCTTTCTACGGGTCGGAACCTTGCTGTTCCATGTTAGAAATTTTCTAAATCTCTAAAACCCTACCTTTCTTGCTCCTTATGCTTAGGGTTTGCTCATTTGATGAAGAGAGGTGCTAGATGGATGAGTTCACAACTTATGATTGGATTTTCTACACTACCTGCTCCTATTTTCTTATGTGTGGGAGTTTATCTTCTCAGTAGAGGCAAGTTTTATAACTTTCTCCACGTTTATTGCTTACCATAAGCTTGCTAGCTCATGTTCTTGAATGAAAATGATGATTCATGCACTAAAAAGCTATGCTTGACCTGGATTTCAATGTTTATAATGTTCCTTGTTCTGATTTTAGTTCTAGATGAACTTGTGATCATGTGTACGTTATTCCTAAGGTATAATATGACTTGGATCAGGTTGTTTTGACAACCTATGGTGCTAAGCACCTATCAACCAATGCTCAATTTTAGGGTTTAAAGTTTATTTCTTCTATAAACACATGACCCGATGATGGTATCATTGCAACAACCCTATGGTATTGTCTTCATGACAATTGATGGTGGTAACCAAGGATGTCAACTAAAGTTCACCCCTTAGGTCATGTTTTGGACTAATTATAAGACTGGTGATTAACAACTGAGTACCCTAATGATGCTATCAATCAATGGTGGTATTAGTTTGATATTTGATGCTGATTAATGAATATAGTGTTGATCTAACAATCTATGGTGACTTAATAGTCAATAATGATTGTGGATCAGGTCTCCAAAACCTATGGTGAGTTAATCATATAGTTTTAGCATGAATTAAGACTTAGACCAATGGTTTCTTGGGTCACTTGATGTAATGGTCGAACCTATACTGTAATTGATGGTTTTAACATATCAACTTGACCCAATGGTTAAGATCTAATGTTTATTCCTCCAATAAAGTGGAATGATGGCTAATGTAATATGTTGGTCATAATAATGTGATTTATATGGTTTCCTTTATATGATCAACTTAAGGAGCTTACTTGTTGACAATGGATGGCTTGTTTTAAATGAACAATCAATTGTGTGTTTTACCCTACTCTCCACATAACCCTTATTGTTGTTAACCAAAGGATGTCTAGGGTTAAATGGTGACTTTCATGGATCACAACTCAATAACAACATATATGATTCATTCAAGGTGTTTACTTATGTAGACAACCAATGGTCTTACCTTTTAAACGTTCAATGTTTCTGGGTGACATTAAGGTATGGTGATATGGGTTGAATGATGATGGAACAAATGTAGGGTTACCCTTAATAAGGTAGTCTTACCTATTCACTCATATGAATAGAAGGGATGATAACCATATTGTGTTCATATGTAACCCTAATGAGGTATATCTTGTTATACCTAGCTTTAGTATAACTAAATGATGGTAATTGGGTATGAATAGTCCTTGAATGACTAATACAATCATGGAGTACTCTATTACTGTGGTTGAAACCCTAGTATGCTATAATCTGATGGTTACACCTTGATTTATGTGCGGGTTCATACTTGAGAATGGTATGGAATGCGATGGTGATGCTTCGCCTTATGCATCTATGATCCAATGGGCATGTCGTGAGTTAGGGTTTGGGTATGAGTGTTGATTAGTAACATTAATATAATTTATCTTGTGAACCTAACTCTAATGCAAATAGATAAAAATGAGTATTCATGTTTAACATTCTTATATGATGGAATGATGGTAGAATAACCTCCTTAATATGATCATAACCTTGATATGTTAATTGGTTGTTATCATAGCCACATGGTTGATACTTTCATATGATAAACATGTGCATTATGAATATGATGAGGGTTAATCATATCTAGATTCCTTGCATGTTGATGTAATAAAGGAATGTTCTTAATGTTAATATAACCCTTCTATGATTGTTTATGAATATCTCCTAGCTCATTAATGCAATATTGTGTTGATCTACTGTATTATATGTAAGTGATGTTGTTGAGCCTTGTTATAAGGCATGCTAAGATAATGATGATCTTACAGGGAATAGTATGATGGTCTTAATGACCTTTGGACATGGTTGATCCCTAAATGAGGTGTAATCCTATTGTGTTGATAAGGGTTGATACCTTGTGATATTGTGAAAAGTATTTTATATCTTGTGATAGTATGATGGTCTTAATGACCTTTGGGCATGGTTGAGCCCTAAATAAGGTGTAATACTCTTGTGTTGATAAGGGTTGATACCATGTGATATTGTGAAAAGGATTTATATCTTTTGATATTATGATGACTAGTTTAGCCTCATGAATGGTAAGTGAATAGTACCATGTGATGATGAGATGAGAAATTATGTTTCACACATTTTACATCTTTTGAAGTTGTGATATTTATATGCTTTCTAGAAGTGAATTAGGGTTTGCATGTCCACTTGTTTGATGCAGCCTTAATTCACCCAATTGGCATAACTAATCATGTGAAACTCTAATCATGTAGTTCCCTATGCCATAGATCCATCTGAGTGTTAGAACTTGCCAGATGGTGAAACGAGTATTCCTAAGGGAAACTCAGAGCACATACTGATGAGTATGTGGGGTGCCTGTCATCCTAAATTCAAGTGTTTAGGGAGGATGATTGTGGTCATACGTAGCCCTTAGTTTGAGAACGGCTGTAGTCGTGTCTCGGTGATTATATATGTGATGATATTGGAGGACAAATGCGGTTGTACCTCGGATGGTAGAGTATGCATACCCACCCCCTTTCACTAGTGTCATGACCTGTACCAAGGACGGACTAGGCTGTTAGCAGCTTGACCTTATGTGTCACTGTGGCAGACTCATACTGACCGGGGGTAGAGAACATCTTAGGAGTCTGACTCTTCCTAGATCTTGTATGGTTTTGATTTTGACTTAGTAGTGGTCAGTTCGATTTTGAGTGGTATCCTCAATTTACTTGGGGCATAATAAAAGATGTAAGACAACCATGTAGCGTATCTATTTAGGGTTATACACAATGCTTCATATTAGATGAAAACCCTTGTTTGCTTTCTTTTCACTCATATCAAGCATAGTACAATAAGAGATAACAGATATGATTATGTTGTAGTTATGCTCATGTTGTAAACATACTTATGTTGTCAAATATACTGACACTGATGGTTAAGAAGTTGCTTCTAGCTATGTTTAATATTGCTAGCCATGCTTATGTAATTATAAATGCTTAAACTGCTAATCATGCCTATGTAGTTCATTATGTTATGATGTTAGTTCTACTTATGATATAGATCTGTTCCATTTATTTGAGATGCCAATATTGATAGCCATGTTATGTTACCAGACATATTCATTATGTCAGAGATGCTTATGCTACTAGATTGCTTATATTGTTAGCAAGGAATATGATGATAGTCAAATTAATGATAATGATTGTTATTAGATGCAATTTGATGATATTTGAGTAGATGTCTATCCAAAGAAATGGATTTATTTGTTACCTATATATGCATTAATGATCATACTTGTTACTAAGATGATTTTCTTAATCTATTTAGTATACTTGAATTGTTCAATCCGTTCAATTGATTATTAAATACTCCAACTTCTTAGTTATCTACTATTTAAAATGTTGTAATCAATAAGCATTGTTGGAGGTTATATCTCTTGCTGGGACATGGGTCTCACCCTTGTGGTTTGCCACATTGTTTTAGGTAATCTGAAGTGATGAAAACAAACCTGTGGCAGCAAAGAGGAGCTATAGTAATGAATCTTTGAGAAAGTTGATTAGATGTCTAGTGTGTCCTAGAGTTATCTCTGTAATCTCAGGTCTAGGCAGGAAAAGTTTGTATATGGTGTTTCAAATGAAACGAACTTTTGTTAGCATATTAATGCTTGTTTGTGTGGCATATACAAATATTGTTCTCCTATGCATATATGTTGTGGCTAAGGCGATAGAACAATTTGTACAGAATTCTTGGCATAGTATGGATAAAAGAAAGATGTTGGGCTCTTATGCAAATGTTTCTGAGCAGGTGCTGACGTTGAAATCAGTTTTAATTTACCCATATTTTTGGGTATGTGATTATTAGTGATCGATTGTGCTTTATGTTTTGAGTAATCTCGTTTAATGTAACGGGTTCTCACAATGTCAAAGTACACTAAACAACATGTGATGAGTGTAGTGACATCTTATCTAAGAACCAAAATCATGACCAACACTATAAGGGCTGATTTTGAATACCGATTATGGTTTCATTGGGTATATGGAGAACCTAGAGAGACTGAGATTTCCCTTAGGCCAAGAGTTGTCCACATATGTGATTCTGTAGTCATTGCTGGAATCATATAGCTAATTTGTCATGAAGTACAACATGAAATTTTTTGAGAAGCCATTGTCTGAATTGCTTGGCATGTTGAGAACTATGAAAGAGAAAACAAAGGAGGACAAACTCAAATCTAGGATGATGAACAAGGAAATGAAGGGGAAGTCCAAGGGCAAAGGAAAAATCTAAGAAGAGTTCTAACAGCTAGAAACCCAAGTCTTTTGCACTTAAAGCAAAGGGTGTTGTGAATAAGGAAGGAAATTGTCACCACTATCACCAAGTTGGAATTGGAAAAGGAATTGTCGTCTTTACCTGGATGAACTAAAGAAGAAGAAAAGGGGATATAGATCTTCACTTCAGGTATATACATTATTGATATATATATATATATATATATATATATATATATATATATATATATATATATATATCTGTGTGTGTGTGTGTGTGTATGTCTATATACATACACACACATATATATATATATATATATATATATATATATATATATATATATATATATATATATATATATATATATATATATATATATATATATATATATATATATATATATATATATACTTATTCATGTTGGGTACTGGATACCAGATGTGGATATCACATATGTTCTAATATGCAAAATCTAAAAAGAAGTAAACCTTTAAGAAAGGGTGAGGTTGAAATTTGCATTACAAATGGATCAAGAGTTGCTACCACTGTAGTTGAAACCTATCATTTATCTCTACCTAAGCTAGTAATAGAGTTAGAAAGCTACCATTATGTACCTACCATTAATAGAAACAAAAATTTTGTATCTTGTACGTCTAAGAATCGATTCGAATTTCATATTAAAAATGGTCAATGTTTTATTTCTAACGACGAGATCTTTTATGGTAGTGCTCCAATGTCTTATGGTCTTTGTTTATTTGATATAGAGACAAATGCTTATAACGTAAATACCAAAAGGTTAAAACTTGATAACTCAAACAAAACATACCTTTGGCATTATTGTATAGGGAAAATTAATGAGAAACACATTTCTAGACTCCATAAAGATGGTTATCTGGACTTTTTTGACTTCAAATCAGTGGAGACATGTGAATCTTGTTTATTGGGTAAGTTGAGAAAGAATTCCTTCTCTGGATAAAGTGAGTGTTCTATTAGGACTCATACATACTGATGTATGTGGACCATTTAGCACAAATTCTAGAGGTGGTTACAAATATTTCATTATCTTTACTGATGACCTCATTAGGTATGTCTATGTGTGCCTTAATGAAGAAAAAGTTAGAAACCACATAAAACTTCAAGATTTTCATAAATAAAGTATAGAACCAACTTGGTAAAAATATTAAAGCACTTCGATCTGATTGTGGTGGAGAATACTTAATCTGAGAGTTTGAGGACCTTCTGTAAGACCATGGTATCGTATCACAATGGACGCCACTTGGAACACCACAACATAATGGTCTATCAGAAAGAAGGAACCACACATTACTAGATATGGTGCGGTCGATGACGAGTTTTGTTAATCTTTCGACTTCCTTTTGGAAATATACTCTAGAAATTGCAAAATTTACACTTAACTGTGTACCATCTAAATCAGTTAAAAAGACATCATATGAGATATGCTATGGGAAGTGTCCCAATTTGTCTTTTATAAAGATTTGGGGATGTGAAGATTATGTGAGATAGAAGATTTGCAAAATGTTCAGACTAAAATCATATAAATGTTTATCCTAACGAAACTAAGGGACATTATTTCGATACTCCATCTGACAACAAAGTGTTTGTTGCCAGAGATGTTGTATTCCTGGAAAAGGCATCTATTTATAAAGGAATAAGTGGGAGGAAAGTATAATTATAAGAGGTTTGAGACCAACGAGAAAACATTAAACCTTTAGAGGTACAAAAGGAACATGGAGAATCACAAATTGTTGTTGAATCTCAAGTTCCTCATGTAATAGAGGAACCTCACAGATCTAGTAGGACAAGCTATGAGCCTAAAAGATCTTCTTATCTTATGATTCAAGAAGGTGGTAAGTTCATCATAGATGATGAGCCAACAAACTACCTAGAAGATGTTGAGGGCTTAGAATCTGAGAAGTGGCTTGAGGCCATAAAATATGAGATGTAAACCAATAAGGTAAGGACCTTGGTGGATCCACCTAAAGGGGTAAAACCCATAGGGTGCAAGTGGGTCTTCACACATAGAAGACCAAAATGGATGGCAATGTACAAACCTATAAAGGTCAATTGGTTGCAAAGGATTTTAGACAAGTTCAAGTTGTTGACTATTACAAAACCTTTTATCCAACTTGTATGTCTAATTCCATTAAGAGTATGCTTGCCATTACAGCTTATTATTACTATGAGATTGGGTAGATGGATGTTAAAATCTCTTTCCTTAATGGTAATCTAATTGAGGATGTGTACATGACTTAACGAAAGGGTTTTATAAATACAAAAGAAGCCAATAAAGTCTAGAAGCTACAAAGGTCAATCTATGGATTGAAGCAAACATCTCAGAGCTGGAATCTTCAATTTGTTGAAACTATCAAATAATTAGGTTTTAGTCATAATGAAGATGAACCATGTATTTACAAGAAGGTTAATGGAAGCATGATTATATTTCTCATATTATATGTAGATGACAGATACTATTGATGAGGAATGTCATCTCTACCTTATAAATGGTAAAAACCTAGTGGGTTAGTACATCTCTATGAAGAATCTCGACAAAGCATCCTATATCTTAGGAATCAAGATCTATAGAGATAGATCTAGAAGGCTTCTTGTCCAAAGCCATATTACATACATTGAAAAAATGTTGAAAATGTTCAACATGGAGAACTCAAAGAGAGGAAACTTACTGTAACACCCCTCCCTAGGGTTACATACATAACCAGTGAAAGCACAACCTAATCCCTAACAATATTCATAATGTGGGGTACTTGGCATATCATGGAGGGTTGTCAAATACATGATCTCATATCAAGAAATAAATAACACTTGGAATTCATTGCAAAATAGATTCATACGTAAAGTTCTTCTTGGAAAGAGAACTACATCATGATTCTAAAGCTACACATAATCTAGATAACATATGAAAGATATGATCTCCATAGATGGACGTCCCACCATGAAACAACTTATAAGGTCTTGGATCCTTGGAATCTTCTCAAGATGTCTCCTTCCCTTTAGCTCCAACGTCTGCAGACATCTCATCCCCAGCCATGCAAAGGAAAAACAAACATGGTAAGTAAGCGGCATTAGCATGTTATAAAGCATAAAAATAAACTATAAAGGTGACTTGACATAAACATAGACATGCATTAACATTAATTAATTCTTGGCATCTTTTACATGAAGAAATTTGACAAGTATATGTTGGGTTTTAGGGGAGGCAGAGAAGGCAGCGGAAACAAAAATTTTCTCCCCCAAACCCATACCGAGGAAACGCGTCAATGTCTATATAATAGGAAAGGATGGTTTGTGGAATCATACCTTGTCCTGAGGCTTGCTCGGCGACAATACCTCGCGCCTTGTGCGGTCTTCATCTCCGGTCTTGGACGGTGTCTGTGCAGCTCCTGGTCGCACTGGGACTGACTTCTCCTCCTCCTACCGGACTGTCGGATGACAGTTGTCCTCCTGAGCGGCAGAAACCTCCCGCCTCTGAAGTAGTCCACACGGACCACCTGGAACTCCACACTCCTTGTCCCACAAGGAAGTGGAAGGAGTCGCACCCTCCTGTTGACGTACTAGTCACCAACACACTCTCATGCCTCCAGTTGCAACTGCAGTTGTCCTTCCCTTGCTGCACCTCCCTTTTGCGGGAAGCACTTGCTCGGGCTCTCTCTCAGTTACCAAAACCAGAGAGAATGACAACTTTGCAGAACAACTGGTTGCACTGAGTTGTTCTTTGAGAAGCCCCCAATACCCTTATATATATAGGAGGGTCATGAGACAGGGTTCTCCATCCCGGGCAATGTGGGACTAAAAGCAGGAGTAGAAGGGTTCGAGATTTTCCACAAAAGGCAACCGGTTCACAACCTGAAATGATCGGTTCATAGCTGAACCGATCGGTTCGACCATTGAGTCGATCAGTTGGACCTGAGCCGACCATTTGGGGCACTCCAACCGATCAGTTGGTGCCCTGAACTGATCGGTTCATGGTCCTAATCCAGCTCAAAAATACTTTCCTTGTTTCTTTCCCAATTGGTATCAAATACCAATATTATTCCCAATCGATTTGGGAAATTTGAAACCAAAGGAAAATTCTTGCCGACATGACTTTCCCAACTGGTCGGTTGCACCAGTTGAGCCGATCGGTTCAACCCTTCAACCGGTCGTTTCAACCTGGTCATGAGCCGATCGGTTGGACACTCCAGCCGACCGGTTCAGCAACCTCAGCCGACTGGTTCAACACTTGAGACGATCGGTTGGGAGCACAGGTTGGGAAAAAAATCAGTCAATTGCGATTTCAATCAATCTGATACTCCAATCAATGCATCCAACACCTTGAACCATATGATATTGAGCCATTGACTGATTGAATGTTTAATTGAACTACTAAACTCCTTTAGTAATCAATCTAAACGTTGCTTGTGGACAAAACTCCTTTTCCAGGTTAAATCCTATGTGCGTGACCCTGCAGGTCCATTTCACGTTGGCAGTGAGAGTCCATTACATTTATGACTTCACAAGCAAAGAGCGGTGCCTAGTCACACATCATTGCTACCCAAGTGAAAGTAGAAAGTTGGAGAACAACTTTCATCCTACAATCTGTGAATGGTGTTACAGCGAATGTATAATTCCTTTGTCACTGATATCCCGAATGAACTCGAGGCATGGAACAGTCATCCTGTCAACGTTCATTGACTTTATTGATCTCAGAGTAGATTGAACGAGATATGTATGACATCAATATCACATACTGATTCACACATTCGTGCGCACGCCTATCTCAATCCTACTCATCAAGTGGCCTTGGATATCAAACTCCCTCAGGAGGTACAAATCCCATATCTATCACTCACCCCTCAAAAGCCCCATGTGTCAAAGCCACCCAATCATCACCTTTATAACAACCCATGTTTCAGGACTGCGTTTGATGATGTCAAAGTGTGCCCAACGACATGTGTTGAGTGTAGTGATTTCAGGTCAAAGAATCACACTCACCACCATCACTGTGAGTACTGACTGTGACTACCATCTCCTGGTTCCATGTGTCAAACTCACGGTGGGTCTGTCCAGTACACTTGTTCTCTAACAAGTACCTATGTGTTTGGTTTGATATCTCTATATCATGACTAATGAGATTCTGTCATCAACCAACACCACAATCTAGTCTTGTGTGTCATTGTTGTCTATCTACCTTCCACAATGACATCCGACTAGGGACATAACAAGAATGTACAAACTCTTAGGATCTGTATGATCTCATCGTTAAGGTCCTTAACCTGAAAGCATACGTCATTGAGTACTGTCATTCTCTAGACATTCAATTTGTTCTATCACTATCTCATATGACTGAACCAGAAAGAATTGGAAGCTTGCCTTTGATGTTTATCAAATCAATCTTAATGTATCCCACCAATCATCCCATTATTGGCTCTCAGGGCATACATACCAACAAACTCCCACATGCACTGCGAGCCAATCACCCTTGAATCATATTCATAGTGATCTTCAAAAACATGTCCCACAGGTTACTATGCTCTAGTGCCAACATAGTAAGTAATGGCAACACCTTGCCAAAGTCAGTATAAATTGCATGTCTCACATCTCTTCGCTATACGTCACACGTATGAGATGGATTTGTCATAATATGTGATCTAGTATTCCTTTGCTAACCTTTAGCCACATTGTATGATCAAGGATTCCAGACTTGTCATCAATGAGCGGAATATCTATAAGTTCATCTCATGAACTTCCAGATCCATATAGTATCTACTGATGTTCTCTAACACATAGATACTCGGCATTTCCTTTCAAATGGTTTTATTGGAACACTTCCAATTATTAACAAACTTTCACTTTTATACATGCTATGTATATTTTGTGATTAATTTTCTGTCCTTTTAGAAGTTTGCATCAATGTAACTATTTACATTGAACTCTTCCTTATCTCCATAGAACTAGTACTTCACAAGTACTTATCAAGTTCTCATGGTCTTCCAGTAACCCTTACTGGAAGTAGACATACATCCACTCATCATGTCTCACATACGAGTTATCAGGATGAGCACATCATATTTCCATGTCATACATACAAGATGATGAATGCATTTTATTCTTGCCATGTCTATACATGCAAGATAATGGGATGATTACATACATGATAGATCCATATCTATTCTTAGTGTTCCCATTCTTCATAAGAATTGGACACTTGGCCTTGGGATACTAACTCCATGCAGCATGGACAAGTTTTCTCCCACTGAATCTGTGCATACTGAACATTTCAGTACAGATTGCCAATGTATGCTTTCTCTTTTCAGGTCAAGAGGTTTTTTGAGAACTATCTCTATAGATCTCTATTCCTATCACATAGGAAACATCTCTATCTTCCTCAAAGATAATTTCCACTTTTGGATTTCCATTCTAGAACATATCCATTTCACATCAACATGTGGAATGTGAACACGCTCCCACTAAATCACAGATCCCTTCTTTATCTTTGACATATCAGTCAAACCCTTTGACTATATCATCAAAGTAAAGGTCCAATTCTGAGTTGCTTGTACTCAATCAATCACATTGATTAGTCCATTGTAACTTATAGACTTCATTTGCATTAGTGGATTCATAAACCTTATAGGTTGTGTCATGTACACATCCTTGATTTATTCCTCATAGGAATGCGGTTTTAGTATCCATATGCCAAATTTCTTAGTCATTAAGTTGCAATCAACAAGCATCATCCTTCTTAAAATGTTATCCATGTGTCTTAACATTTAAGACTTACTTGCACTTATGGATATGATCCAATGAGTGCTACCATCAAGGTCATACCTTATGGTTCACATGGAAGTCATTTAGGATGTAATGGTCTTATACCATAACTCAAAATTTTGGTTCCTCATATTCATCTAGATAGTTGACTCATCACATGAACAACTCATCACACAGATAACTGAGGTGCATCTGTCAAGGAAATAAGAACTCACAACTCCTTGTGATTCTTAATGTCCTTTATTAGTGTGGGGTATTCTTTTATTAAGAAGAATTCAGTTATTTGATAATCATTCTCTAACTCTTTAGAGTATGATTCCTTCTTGATTTAGACATCACCATGCCTTAATCATGAGTTCACTATGATACACTATCATAATCACTCGTAAGGATCTCAAACATTTGGTCCAAGTATTTCATTCATTGATCTTATCAAGAATTTACACTTTACCAAATTTGCACTTCATCTATGATAATCTTGAACACTTCAAGATATTCATATTGGTATTTCTCTAAACACCTTTTGAAGTATTAGCATTTGTTCCAATAGGTATGTAAATACATCACATGTATTATACCTAATAGGATAATCATTCTCTCACTACCATTAGTGAAGATTGATTAATCATGTCCAAGATATTCATGTCTCTTACTGGTTCTCTAATCAAAAGAGTCTAGATTTATCCATCACATGGAAACTAGAAATGAATTTCTCATGATTGATGCTAATTTGATTGTTTGAGTTATCTAATAACTTTTAGGTATCATTTTATCTTATGCACAAGATAAACAAGGCATTGCCACAAAGATCATATCTTTAAAAGATTGAAACATCAACTTTATTAATTGCCATCATTGTCATACAATGTGCAAAATGAAGTGTTTCTATCTATTGGAAAATATGAAATAGAAGTTCTCAACTCTATTTCGTGCCCTTTAGGCTGAAATAAACTGAAAGGTACTCCTATCTATGGAAGCAATACTTGCTCCAATGATGGGTACTCCTTTCTTGGTCCTTTCACAAAGGCCATCACTTCTTTGCGGATATTGCATATCATATATGACATATCCATATCTTGGTATCATATACCTCAGATAAAGAAGCGGTTCATTTCATGATACCTTTGGTGGATATCGCCATCCCCTCCTTCATCTTCTTTTGTTCTTCCAAATATAGAGAGCAATCCCTCATACACCCTTTCCCCATGTGCCTTGAGGCTGAAGACGGCTTGGATTGCTGGCTAACATCAAAACACTTCTTTGCTTTGGCCTTATCCTTGCCCTTAAGAATTACCTTTCTCTTTGATCACATCAAAGATTATGGTTTCTCTTTCTTCATATTTGCCTCTACTATCCTCAACATGTCCAACAACTCTGTCAACACTTGTCAAAGTTGTTCATGTTGTAGCTTATCATGAATTGTATGATTCTCGCAACATTTGCAGTATCATACCAATAGCCAACTCTTGGCTCAGAGCGAATCCTTTTTAGTCAGGTCTTTCCACATACCCAATCACATTGAGTGTGTGAATACCTTACTGGATCTCCTTCTATCATGATATACTGGGACAGTGTCTTGGAGACATCATATGTCTCATGTTGTCTCTGCAACTCATAGTTCAGAGAACACAACATCAAGCACTCCTCATCAATGTCTTCCTCGGTATGCTTCCATAAGCATACTTTCAGCCATTGATGTGGTGGGATCGAGTTCATCTTGTATAACTAGGACTTAGAGCTTTCTCTCTTTGATTGAGAACACTTCTCATCATCCTAACCAATCATGGAATTATTCCCATTTAATTTGTTGGTCTCAAAGACTGATCGCAAATAAAGTGATTTGTTGATTAACCATTTATTTTAACAAAAGGAAATATATGCAATTTTAGTCCAAAACTCTTTTTGACTTGTTTGATTGATTTGAAAAGTTGACGATAAAATTAGGCCTTTAATTAATTATCGCTCCCACTATTTTACTTCAAATTGATAGCCCTCACCATCAATTCGGAAGTTCGCAGCGTACAACCTTCTAGTGGGCAAGATCTTGAAATCCTCTAAGTCATGAGTCAGCTAGGGCTGATCGCCCACAACTTAGATCTCTCAGGTAGGCAACTCTTGCCAATTGCATCATATGCAACTCTTGATAAGATGTCATATACAACTCCTTGCAATGATCATCTCCATGCCTCAAGGTACTAGATCCCCTCTAGATCACCTTGTTAAGTCCGACCCAAAGCAAACACGATGAATATGCACCCTTCTAGGGTAGACCCACACATTCATCCTTCATACTTCCATGAGATAGATGGTGCACCATGCTAGGGCGTGCCGATCAAGCTTTTCATGTGTGTCGCATTTGGAAGGCATCTAAAACTTAATATTTTAATGAGGAATTTGGTTTTAATATACATATACATATCCAATCACCACAATACATAGTACGTATCATATACATGCTATATCCCACAGAAAACATGCACAAACGATAAAAAAGCGATGATTATGGCCATCCTAATGTGATTCCTCGAGCCAAGAGGAATCACAGTCATCTAGGTCAACATCACATGCAACCTGTACAAGATGAACATCTGTGCCTTGCCATCCGAGTTGATCAACTCATCATATGAATGATCTGCTCTCTCTGGCCGGTCGTCTGGTGCCACCAGCTGATCGGTTGACTCCTCCAACCGATCGGTTCGCCTGGTCGTCGTGCATCTCATCATGTCCACCACCCATTCATCTCGCTCCTCGAACCGATCATCAACCGATCGGTTCACTCCTTGAACCGACCGTTTGGAACGTCAACTGATTGGTTCACGCCTTGAACCGGTCGTTTCAGCTGTCGTCTTGATGTCCACCGGTCTTCGACATAACATGAAATAAAATCTATCCTATTATTACATTGCTTAAAAGAAGAAACCCCGAGTTACATTTGGGGGGAGAAAAGGTAGGAAAGAATCTCGAATTATTTTGAGTTACATCAGGAATAAGAGAGGGAAGATCGGTACGCAGACCAAGATGCAAGCAACCACAAACAACCACACACAGATAGGGGTTTATAGGCCATAATCACGCTATACATCCACCACAAAACTCGTTTAAGGACGACGCGTATCGAGTGCATTGATAATACATATCATATATGTAATTGGGATTTGTGGATTTAGGATTGGACATGCATAAAGCCAATATTATTCGCATCACATGCAATAAATAAAGGCGACAAACCAAAATTGATCATATCGATATTCCTAAAATATAGAGCAGATAACGTGGCTCTGTTACCACTGTTGGGTTTTAGGGGAGGCAGAGAAGGCAGCGGAAACAAAAATTTTCTCCCCCAAACCCATACCGAGGAAATGCGTCAACGTCTATATAATAGGAAAGGATGGTTTGTGGAATCATACCTTGTCCCGAGGCTTGCTCGACGACAATACCTCGTGCCTTGCACGGTCTTCATCTCCGGTCTTGGACGGTGTCAGTGCAGCTCCTGGTCGCACCGGGACTGACGACTCCTCCTCCTACTGGACTTTCGGATGACAGTTGTCCTCCTGAGTGGTAGAAACCTCCCGCCTCTGAAGTAGTCCACACGGACCACCTGGAACTCCACAATCCTTGTCCCACAAGGAAGTGGAAGGAGTCGCACCCTCCTGTTGACGTACTAGTCACCAACACACTCTCCTGCCTCCAGTTGCAACTACAGTTGTCCTTCCCTTGCTGCACCTCCCTTTTGCGGGAAGCACTTGCTCGGGCTCTCTCTTGGTTACCAAAACCAGAGAGAATGACAACTTTGCAGAGCAACTGGTTGCACTGAGTTGTTCTTTGAGAAGCCCCCAATACCCCTATATATAGGAGGGTCATGGGACAGGGTTCTCCATCCCGGGCAATGTGGGATTAAAAGCAAAAGTAGAAGGGTTCGAGATTTCCCACAAAAGGCAACCGGTTCGCAACCTGAAATGATCGATTCATAGCTGAACCGATCAGTTCGGCCATTGAGCTGATCGGTTGGACCTGAGCCGACCATTTGGGGCACTCCAACCGATCGGTTGGTGCCCTGAACCGATCGGTTCATGGTCCTAATCCGGATCAAAAAGACTTTCCTTGTTTCTTTCCCAATTGGTATCGAATACCAATATTATTCCCAATCGAATTGGGCAATTTGAAACCAAAGGAAAATTCTTGCCGACATGACTTTCCCAACTGGTCGGTTGCACCAGTTGAGCCGATCGGTTCAACCCTTGAACCGGTCGTTTTAACCTGGTCATGAGCCGATCGGTTGGACACTTCAGTCGACCGGTTCAGCAACCTCAGCCGACCGGTTCAACACTTGAGCTGATCGGTTGGGAGCACAGGTTGGGCAAAAAATCAGTCAATTGCGATTTCAATCAATCCAATACTCCAATCAATGTGTCCAACACCTTGAACCATATGATATTGAGCCATCGACTGATTGAATGTTTAATTGAACTACTAAACTCCTTTAGTAATCAATCTAAACGTTTCTTGTGGACAAAACTCCTCTTCCAGGTTAAATCCTATGTGTGTGACCCTGCAGGTCCATTTCATGTTGGCAGTGAGAGTCCATAACATTTATGACTTCACAAGCAAAGAGCGGTGCCTAGTCACACATCATTGCTACCCAAGTGAAAGTAGAAAGTTGGAGAACAACTTTCATCCAACAATTCGTGAATGGTGTTACAGCGAATGTATAATTCCTTTGTCACTGATATCCCGAATGAACTCGAGGCATGGAACAGTCATCCTATCAACGTTCATTCACTTTCTTGATCTCAGAGTAGATTGAACGAGATATGTATGACATCAATATCACATACTGATTCACACATGCGTGCGCACGCCTATCTCAATCCTACTCATCAAGTGGCCTTGGATATCAAACTCCCTCAGGAGGGACAAATCGCATATCTATCACTCACCCCTCAAAAGCCTCATGTGTCAAAGCCACCCAATCATCACATTTATAACAACCCATGTTTTAGGACTGCGTTTGATGATGTCAAAGTGTGCCCAACGACATGTGTTGAGTGTAGTGATTTCAGGTCAAAGAATCACACTCACCGCCATCACTATGAGTACTGACTGTGACTACCATCTCATGGTTCCATGTGTCAAACTCACGGTGGGTCTGTCCGGTACACTTGTTCTCTAACAAGTACCTATGTGTTTGGTTTGATATCTCTATATCATGACTAATGAGATTATGTCATCAACCAACACCACAATCTATTTTTGTGTGTCATTGTTGTCTATCTACCTTCCACAATGACATCCGACTAGGGACATAACAAGAATGTACAAACTCTTAGGATCAGTATGATCTCATCGTTCAGGTCCTTAACCTGAAAGCATACATCATTGAGTATTGTCATTCTCTAGACATTCAATCTGTTCTATCACTATCTCATATGACTGAACCAGAAAGAATTGGAAGCTTGCCTTTGATGTTTATCAAATAAATCTTAATGTATCCCACCAATCATCCCATGATTGGCTTTCAGGGCATACATACCAACAGTATATGCTCCTCTCTTAATGCCCCATAAGGAGCCCATAATGCTCAGAAAGCCCATAATAGCTCAGAAAGCCCATAATGCTCAAAAATCCCATAATAAGGTGCATATAAATCTAAATCCAATTCCCTTAACCATGATCTTTCTTAGACTGAATTATCTTCTTAATGACTTAGAGTTGATCTTAATGGGATTACTCCCTCTTGAACATAATTGGGATTTCTCCCCATGAACCATAATGGGAATTTCTTCCCTCTTAAGCATGAATGGGAATGTCTTCCCTCTTAAGCATGAATGAGAATTTCTTCCCTCTTAATCTTGGTTTCATGTACTTTAATCATAATTCATAACATTAATGTGATTTCTATATTTAGACTTAAATAATAGCAATCAGCATCCAATAACCATATACTTGAAGAAAACATGCATTAGTTATGACTTTGACATTAAGTGTTTAACATAAATCATAAACATTCAATAAACCAATTATTATCTATGCTAAGGGAATGGTCGTCTTACCATGAACAAAATCACCTAAGTCAAACCATGTTTGACTGATTGGATCCTCTTAATCACCTGAAATTAACATGATTATCCTTCGGTATTCAAATTAAACCCTAATATGTGCCATATTATTATTGAGATGTAAAAATAGAAAAATCAGTCGATAAAACCCACAAAATCGGATTCCTCATTGAAAATCCTTTCCAAAACCTATTTTTGCAGATTTTTCTGATAATCAGGCGATTTAATACAAATTTCCAAAGAATTGACCAATCATAAATTGAGAAAAAACCATGTTTGCTTTCAAAACCAGTGCGCCGGTCCTGAGTTGGACCAATCGGGCTTGGCCAACTCAGCAACGAGGTTTGCCACTGAGGACTCACGATCAAAGAAGGGAGGATAGGTGAAAACCCTAAAATACCCTCGATGGTGAAATACATCAAATAAAAAATGTGGGGACACAGGGGTCATTGAACACCCTGGATTCTTCCCCACCATGATCCATGGCCTGAGCAGTAAGGATGGAGGATCGGTCCTAGGTCTTATGAGCAGAAGGTTATCGTTCCTGGAGAACTGAGGCTCTCTGCGGCTTCCTTATGCCAAGCCGAAAGTGTTGAGCTAAAGCTCGGGTCCATGGGCGACCTTGAGCTTCAGGAGCTCCTCGGTCATGGCGGTATAGGAAGAGTAGGACCAGGAGCCAAGGAAGAGAGCCATGAAGACCATACGAAAATGATGGAGGATAGTCCGCAAAGATGAGCCCGATTCGGAGGACCAAACATCTGGGGATAGGGATTGTTGTGTCTCAAGCTTTCCAGAAAACACAGCAAAAATAGGGGTAGAGGTCGGGTACTAGAAACCACAACAACCATGGCAAAACCCATCTTCTCAGGGTCGGGAAACATCCATCGCGAACAAAAAAAGGTTGGGGCATGCTTCCCTTAGCCGAAGGGGCCCTGGAGATACCATGGAATCAACACGTTGGTGAGCACTCCTACTAGTTCTATAGGGCACGGCGTTCAGGGGGTTCCCGCGGAAAACTGAAAATGTGAGGGCGAAGAATAGACATTGAGGATACTCACACTAGTACATAACCGACATTTAGTGTCGGTTATTTAAGGCATTTAGTGTCGGTTTCTAAGCGACACCTATGTGGGTGACGCTAAAAGCCCAGCCGTTATGCGTCGGTTCAAAAACTAACGCCAAAACCCTTCGCGTGCCACCGAAAACGCGCCAGTAGGGGACTATAGGCGTCGGTTATTAGATCCACAACCGACGCCATATACCTTCGCGTCATAGAAAGGGCGCCATCTTGGGCACTATTAGCGTCGGTTATTAGATAAGAAACCGACATCATATCATTACCAACACGGCCGTGCTGGCCAATTTTTTCATCCATATTGATAGTTAATCTTAATCATGTGACTGATACGACTCAAATATCTAATATGCATGATGCTAAATATCATCCATAGGAGTCATAGCCAAGGTTTTTCTAACAAAGACATAATCATTTTTTTATTAATATACTGCTGCTTCAGTCGTGTACCAAACATGAAACATGCATAGAGTAAGCATGGTCTAGGCAGGGATATTTTAATCTGAATGATATAGGGGAAAGTACTTATAGTGATAAATATAAGAAGTATAACTAGAGCTTTCAAAAAAATCAAGCAATTCACTCATTTGAGCTAAATTTTCACCATTGTGATGTACCCATTATACATGTTCCTACTCCCAGTTCTTCAATTACTTATTCTACATGTTTTGATAAGTTACATTTGATAACACCAATTTTTGTGATGTTTTTGGCCTTTATTCTGTTATCAAAACTACCCTTTCTTGTTGTTTTCCTCACTTTTATATGCATTTCCGTAATAATTGGCAAAGCAATGCTCTCAGTCCAATATTTCCATCTTTTGCAGAGTTTCCTCCTATTATTGGCCCATTTAACACCAATAAGGCCGTTCCGGCCCGCAAATAAATCCAAGACTGTCTCGGCCCCCTGACGCCCGATACACGCACTGACCGACAAGGCTGCGCGATATGACGACGCGTGACGCAAGGATGCCGCGCGAGAAGGTACCGATGGACGACACGCCTCTTTACCCGACAGGGAGCCAAGCGCGCCGCAACTACTCCATGTGTTGCGCGATACCGACCACCCACCGGCAGGCGCCTCTCGCCTCGACGCCCGACAGCCGACCTCCTTGTGTCGGGCGATACCGGGCGATACCCGCGTCAACCGACCACCAATTGAACGGCGGAAAGGAGGATACGTGGCGCTTCGAGCACCATATCTTCTCCCAACCAGCTGCCTATAAATAGCAGCTACATGGAGCCGAAAAGACAGCTTAGTTAGTTTTAGACAGTTCGGACAAGCTTGGTCACTTCAGGTTTCGGATAGTCGGCGGATCTTCGGAGGAAGCTGTGAGAGCAGGCGTATCGTGCTCCAGTGTTCGTACGGGACGACACTAGGTGAGCTCTTCCTCATCCCGAGAGGGAGGGGATTAGTTCACCTAGGACTGTACCGGGAGATACTGGGAGCTGATATCGGCCGATGTAGATACGTGACATGAGTGCCCGACACCAGTGCCCGACAGTAGGATACGCAGCTCCATGCCCGGCACAATACCGGACCCGATACGCTCTGCCCGTCAGGCGTGTCGCCCGAGAGGGTGTGCCGCCCGATTTGAGCGTATCGACCAGGTCCTTGAGCGATGCAGTCACCCATCGTGGTGTGCCGCTTGAGAGGGCATGCCGCCCGACGCGGCTGTATCGGGCTAGGCCTCTGTCCGATATCGGGCGGGATGGTTATTGTAGCTTGTCGTCCTTCTACATCAAGAAGGCGACACATATCTTTAATTCTGTTATTTAATTCTTTACTAATGCATTGTAATTAAGACCTTTAATGCTTATAGAAATAGAAAAGCTTACTTACTTGCTGCTCTATGCTTGGTGCAATATGTTGGATGACTACTATGTTTGGTATCTGAACTCTAGCTTGCAAGTTTTGGATCGCGTTTTGCTTAGCTATCGAATCGTGTTTTCCCGTCGCAACAACTTCGAGAGTTGTGTTGTGGCTCTAGTGTTTGGTCCGATTCTGGAGTACGAGAGTGCCCAGAACGGAGTTGCTTTAGTAACCTTTCCACTCTAATTTGAGTCTGGTGACCCCTAGAGTGGAATCGATGCCTTGTTAGAGGTACCCGCTTCGAGAGGAGGGGTACATGATTGGTCCTACCGCCGCTTGCTTTACCGCAGTTTTATCCTTCGTACCTCGCCTTAGCTCCGAGTGTATCCTTCTGTTTCTGTTGCATGAAAACCCCTAAAAACTGCTAAATGCTCAAAACCTTAAATCTTTCTAGTAACTCCACTTGGAGATAGTTTTCTTGTTTTATCTGTGACATATTTATGCTTCCCTTCTGGGGAATTTATAATCTCTTTATACCTGCCGGAGTGTAGCGTGTCGATTCTAGGTTCTCAACACTACCCCCCTTGTCCCTGTGTTCGACCTCGTATATCTACTTCGACCCCGTAAACAAAGTTGTGGGGGCCTAGAAGGATTCAGGTTTATAAATGTAAAAGCTCGACTACCTCTAATCCGCCTCCAATTTTAGGACGCGCGATTTAGGCCGGTCAACTTTTTGGCGTCGTTGCCGGGGACAAGGCAAAAATGGTACTGTTATAGAATCTGAATCCACTAACTACACTCCCGTGCCTCAAGCTTAGTAATGAGTTTGACAACACCCTTTTTCTTTTCCTTTTTCCTTGATATTATTCTTTGCCTAAGCCAAATAATTCAATTTTCTGACTTGATTTTTCGTGCCATTCTTTTAGGAACCCTGAAGAACAGATCACTGTTCCACCGAGCTCCGACACCATTCACCCATTCGACAGAGCACAATCATCGACATTATGCCTCCCCACGTCAACCCGCAACACGTAGAAGGGGAACAACAAGGAGGGCCTAGGGATGAATCACCTCCGCCAAGCGACAATGATCGCTACGACGGAAATGATCAGTAGGAAGATCAGGAATCAGAGCACTCTGAGGAATGCCACCCCCATGTCAGGCGTCATCACCGTCATCTACACAGGCGACACCAGCACCAAGAACAACAGGGAGGCAGCAACAGCGACGACTCAGACGAAGAAGAGAAGACTCTGAGGGAGCTAGCCTCCACTAAGGCCAATAATTCCAGGAGCCCTGTCGTCGTTCTGCGATTCAACGCCGCAAACTTCAAACTCAAGCCGCCCGTCATCTCCATGATTCAGAACAAAAGCTTCAGAGGGAGTTCCAAGAATGACAACCCCTATCACCATTTGGATGCTTTTAAGAACATCTATGATACTATCAAGATGAGGGGAGTTCCCCAGGAGGTAATCTATTGCAAGGGCTTCATCTTTTCTCTGGAAGATAAAGCTCTATCATGGTACCTAGGGTTGCCCCACCAGGCCCTGAACGGATGGGGAGCATTGGCGGATGCATTCGTAAATAAGTTCTACCCAACTGAGAAGACAGTGAGAAACAGACAAAGGATAACGTCGTTCATGCAAAAGACTAATGAGAATCTCCATGACGCTTGGGAGTGATACCAAGAATATCAGAGGGACTGCCCTCACCACAACTACAAGAAAGGGTTCTTGATCACTACCTTCTATAACGGCCTGACTCCAGAGGAAAGGGTTTCGTTGAACGCAGCAGTAGGGAGTGACTTCCTAGGGAAAAAGCCAAGCAGGTCTGAAAAGATCATCAAGAACATGGCCGAGCTGCAAGCCGACACTGACTATGACAGATCTGACCGTGGCCAAGCTAAGAAGGTTAGTGAAGGATCTTCTTTTGAATCCATGGCGCTGGAGACAATCACTTCTCAGATCCAGAGGATAGCTACGGATGTAAAGTAGCTAAAAGAATCTGGCGAAAAGGGTAAGAAGCAAGTTGAAAAGGTAATGAATTGTGTAACGTGTGGAGAAGGCGGACACGGGATAGACAGTTGCATCTACACCCAACCAGATGCATCAAGCGATTCCAAATCTGAGGATGAGGAAACTGAGAAGGTGGCTTTTGTGAATTTCAAAAGGCCAGACCACCCTGGTTTCAGCTATGGAAACAAGGATGCAGCTGAAAATGTGCATCAGTTGCAAGGCACCTCCAAGCGACCTCAAGCTTTTGAGCAAAGGGGAGGACCAAGCCAATACCCCAAAAACACTCATTTCCCATCAAACAAAGGGGACTTCCAAGCACAGGGGAAGTATCAAGGGCCTAACCAAGAACAAAGCAAGGGCACGGGCCAGGCAGACATGGTTGGCCAGTTTTTTGATTTTGTTAAAAAGCAAGATACGATCAACAATCAACTGGCGCAAAGTGCGTTATCAAATTTCGGCGTCTTGAACTCATTGCAGGTACAACTGGCAGATATGCAGATGCACCAACGCCAGATCGACCAGCAGCTAGCTCAATTGGCCGAAATTGTGAAGAACCCATCGGGAAAGATTCCTTCAAATACCGAACCGGAAAAAAGAACAGGGCAATGATCGCATAAGCAGGGATGAAGGTGCAGGAAGAAGAAGCTTTGAGCGTCCAGCTGAAGACGTGAAACACAGCACTTCTCGGGAGGCAACCCGAGTTGTCTTTTTGATTCCTAGAATAGGACGTTTTTACTTTCCTGCAAGAAAACATTACAAACATTTTGGGATGTAATAAGGCCCGAGTCAGTTCATGCGCCACATGCGCTGACTCTGTTTTGTGGGTCACCAAAGTATTCTATAGGACGGGATGGGTAATGCTAGCTGTGGCCGGGACCTTAGTTTCGGGCCAGTGATGTTTTACCCCTCAACCGCTTTTTTTATCCCTTTTCGCTTTCAAGTTTCCCTTTAGCCTCTGCTCCGAGGGTCGTAATGGAAATCAACTCTTCCGGCAGGATGCGCAACATCATGCAAATAGTGTTTTCGGGCATCGCTAAAGCCATGACAAAAGACACTCCTAGACGGCATGAGCCTGTGACGATCGTGCCAAAGGACTAATCACCCTTAGGCCGACGGATGGACTGCCCGTCTCGAGAATGAATTACCCTATCGGCCGATGCATGCCCGGGATTGCTTGTCGTGTTTTCACTGCCGAGTTTGAGTTTGCTATATATATGAGAACAAGTTTTACCGTGTCAGGCTACCTGAATTACTGAGATTCGTACTCCCGTATCGTGCAAAGGACTTTGTGCTTTTTGCTCCCGTATCGCGCGACACCCCCTTGCCTTCTTAACGTGCGGAAGTCCCGAACTCTGTGAGGTACAGCTCGACAGACCTATCGCCCGGTAGATTTATCGCGCGGTAGTCTATGCTGCCCGACGCGTTCCCTGTTAACATGAATAGATTATCGGCCTTATTAGCTTAGCAGTTTCGTATCGTTCGACATGCATATCGCGCAACGTATCTCTTAGTAACTATTGCCCGATATGCCATGTCAGACGATAGTCGTGTCGTCCATTTTGTATCGTCCTAAAGGTTTTGTGCCGGGCGACACACCTTTTTCCCTTTTATATATGAGCTGTATCGGGCATCTTTTATCGCCCGACACGGCCGCACGTTTGTCGCCCTATCACCTTGTCGTATCGGGCGATACCCATCCCTAGTATCGGCCACATGACTTCACCTCAGGACCTTGTGTGTCGCCCGATACTGGGGGGGGGGGGCAGGGACCAGGAAATCTTTGTACAGAAAAAAACCGGGCCACACATTTATTCGTTATTATATACTTCTTTCAAAAACCAATATATTTAATCAAAGTATTTCTTTTGTTGTCCTACAGAGATGGCCCGCACCAAGATTACTACTGTCCCTGTTGACTCTCAGGGTAGGAGGATCTACCCCGAGACTGCGGCTGAACCCTCCAACGCCGGGCGGAAGCGCCCGAACCCAAGACCAGTCGAGGCCTCTACAACAGTAAAGAGGGCCAGGGTTGGGGAAGCGGCAACTCCAACTCCGATTTTAACGCCCCCAGCAGCAAAAGCAATCCCGGAAGCCTTGGCGGTGAGTTTCGAGCCAAGGAACGAAGAGCATACTCGTCGGTACGCTGAGCTGGTGCCCAAAATCTACCGCCCCAGCAGGTTCTGCCATGAAGCCTCATTTGCTGATCTGGGAATCGAGAAGAGGCTGAAAGCCGTCCTCGCCGCGGCGGGTCTGAAGAAAATCTGCTTCAACAGGTCTTCCTCGTACACTAGGCTGACAATGGAGTTCATGTCTTCCCTCCACCGGCTGAGAAATTCACCAGCGGAGAGAAAAGAATTCGGAGGGCCAGACAGACTACAAGCCCGACTCTACAACTCGGAGTGCACAATCTCCGAAAAGTTTCTGAACCAGATCTTCTCTTCAAGCGAGGAGGAGAGGAACCTGATGGACAACAGTGAGAGAATAACCGAAGGAGACGGGTTCGATCCCGTGAAGCTCTGGAACACGTTAACCGGTGAATCTTCGTTCAAGCCGGGAATGAAGGTAGCGGCTATGCACTCATGCTTCTGGAGGATAATACACAAACTAGTGGCATGCCTCTTGTTCAGCAAGTACGAATCCAACAACATATACACAGAGGAACTCCATGTCATGTGGCACATAATGGAGGGCCGAGTGATCAACCTCGGATGATTTTTGATGAACAGACTGCATCTGATGAAGGAAGCCACCAAGGACTACTGCATGGGCGGAATAGTCAACCTTATTGCAGAGGGGCTCGGGTACCCGAAAGAGCCGCGCAGCCTCTCGAGGACACAGGGCGATGAGTTAATCGACACCAAGTACCTGATCAGAGCCAGTATCATCAGGAAGGAGGGAAGGGACTTTTTCTATAAGTTCAGAAGGATGAGTATACTCCTCCCACTCCCTCGCTGCGCCGACTACGACACAGAGAAACTAGTGTTCACTACAGTCGAGATTGAAGCTGTAGCAAAAGGTGCAGCCCCCACCACAACCACCAAAGCCCGAGAAGGGGTAGTTCCAGAGCTACCCGGTACAACTGCCAGTAGGGTTGTAGTCGCTCCAGCTATATCAGCCGCCGCCTCAACAAGAAGGGTGGTAGCCGACAAAGAACCGGTGATCGTTGGGGTCACCGAGACAGAAACTTTGGGAGCTGCCGCAGAAGAGACGGCCGCAGCCCCTGTCATCCTTGAAATGCCTGTAGAGGCAGAAGAAGAACCTAAGCCGAGCACCAGCAATGCGGTGTTCGACGAGACCCTGAGGATGGAGCTCGAGGGAGCTCAGATAACACCTACGCCGCAACCTGTGTCGCCTTTTATAGCAGGAGAGGAGGTCAGCGACAGTGCGGAGGTGCACCAAAGTTCACCCGCACCACAGTCGTCCCCTCACCGACGAAAAGGCAAGGCGGTAGCTGCTGAAGTAGCGCCATTGCCCCGCCTGGCGGCATCGGTGACGCAAACTATTTACGTAAACTCTACCACGCCTGGTAAGCCATCGCATGAGAAAGAGATCGTGAGGACGGGAGGAAGATCTACCGGAGCTTCCCCATCGCTCAGAATGACACTCAGGCAGGAGCTCGACAGGTTGCGGGAGGTAACAAATACCAACTCTGAAATTTGTATTTCCCTAACCCACAAATATGCATCTGTTCAAGACAGGTTGAGCAACCAAGAGCGAGAGCTGCTGAGCGGACTAGAGGCCGTAAATTCAATAATGCAGCAAGTTCTCCAACACCTCGACAAAATTGAGGAGAGGCTGGATAGAGGGGACGACCATCCGCGCCGATGGCAGCTGAGACGGTCGCCGTCACCTCCGAGCCGTGGCTCTCCATCATCTTCGTCAGTGTCTCCCTCGACATCAGCATCACCCTCCTCCTCCCACGGGCGATCCTCAATGCCCGAGGAGGGGACGCAACCAAAGTCCACCGACAGAGCTCCAGCAGGACGGGCGAGCTCCGTAGGTCCTGAGGAAGAAAATCTCGCAATTCCCCTGGATGATATTGAAGATGATAACGGAGATGTCAGCATCGGGACAGACTCTTCAGACGAGTCGGAGGGAGAGAAGGGGGACGTGTACGTAGCCAATGAAAGACACTTCCCCTGAGGTAGACGATCGATGGCAGACAGGTTTCGTGAGCCATCAGAGATACCGTCCTTCGAAATGGCCGACTTCGACAGAAGGGCCATCGGCTACATGTCAATCAGAGACCAGAAACTGCTAGACAGGGTCCTAAGATCGCAGGAAGATGAAGAAGACATCGTCTGGAGCGACGGCTACTTCTCCGTACGACGGGGAACGCTCCGCAACATGTTCCTCTCGACGGCCGTCATCGGAAAAAGGCTATTCAGGGTCCTCGAGAATGCTATAATAGAAAATATCGATAGTAGGACAGGTCGGAAGAAAATATATTGCGCCACCTCGACCTTGGCGAAAAGGCTGATGTGCAGAGAACTAGACTCCTCTGCGGTGTCCAACATGATGCAGCATATTGACGAGCATGACCCTAACCTCGTGTTGGCACCATACAAGCACCGAGACATATGGTTCCTCTGCGTAGCAGACCTAAGGAACCACGAAGTATGGCTTCTGAATTGTAGCCACAACGAGGTGCCGCACTCAGGGATCACCTTCAGCCGCCCAGAAGACAAAAACATGAGGCTTCTACTGGTGCATCTTCAAAGAGTTATCAAGCGAGGAGCCAAACGCCACGGCGGCATTTGGAACTTCTTTTCTATTTGCAACTTCCCCGTTCAGGCTGAAGAGGGAAGCGGAAACAGCGCCTTAGTTGTCTTAAGTGCCATTGAGGTGCTCAGTACATTTGGCAACTTGAGGGCCCTTAGGGGCCATTGTTTCTATCAACGCAGGGGCACCTACGCCATGTTGCTGATCAAGGATAAGCGATATTTCCGAGATGTCAGGGTACCGGAGCAGCTGCTAGACAGTGACCTAGATGAAGACTCTTATCAGTCCAACAGCCCCTCAGAAAAAGAAGAAGAAGTGGTGACCGTCAAACATGGGGCAGGCAACGAGCTGATGGTCCTTAAAAAAGTGCACGGGATGGAAGAAACTGCTTCGCCTAAAGCCACAGAAGGGATGATCAAAAACTTCGACCGTTTCTCGTGCGCTACGCTCACGCAAGAGTAGGTAGATGTAATCCTTCTGAAGTTAGCAGATGCTACCCCGAGGGATGTCATTTACAAGGCAGGCAATGTCGTAGTCCCAATTGATGAGCTAAGGGACATGGTTAAAGAAGGAGGATGTTTGTCAGTATCGATATTAACCGCTTGCATCCAAATTTTACAACCAAAGTTCGATCACGCATATATAGCCCATCGTATGTTGTTTAACGACGTTTTCCTACCCGACGAATCAGGAGCACAGAAGCTTTTCATGTAAGAGTTAGAAAGCAAAATCCCTAGCCAAATCTTCCTGCCAATTCTTCATTATAACCACTGGATGCTCCTGACGGTGTACACCCGACAACGAGCAGGAATCTTTTACAACAGCTCGGACAACAACAAGAACCATCCAGTGTCGTGTACATCAGAACTGCTGTCATCCGTCGAACGCTTAACTCGGAAATACTACGACGGGGTGACAAAGATGATACAACCATTCCTGGACACACAAGAAAACAAATGGCACGAACTTCAGTTCTGCCACTACAGCCCACAACAGATCCCATTATCCAATGACTGCGGCATCCACGTCTTGGAATGGATAGCAAATAAAGAGACGTCTGACCAGCTCCACCACATCGATTACCACAGCAAAAGAGGGGAATATGTGTGGGAGCTTCTATCTGACGAAGGCGCGCTCGTCGACTAACCCTCACTGGATTAGCATTACCTTGCCTAATCTACTTCACAACTCTAGGACAGAGTGTGGAATAAGTTTGGGGGGGTACCATGTACCAATGAGGGAGGTACAAAATTCTGTCAAATTTTCTAACTTAATCTTTTGATTCTTTTGTTTATCATGTATACATATACTTGTTCATGTAAAACTCTTGGATACATATACATGTTCATATAAATTTTTGAAAATTTTGAAAATTTTACTTATTTTGTTCTCATACATATGTACAAAGTTGTTATTTTAGTAAAAACCCTGATGCAACTGCTTGCAAAGTTTGTTTTCTGTATGCTTAATGTGATGCAAGTTATGTTATATCTTTTTGATAATGCTGCTTCAAACAAACAGAAGATTACATTTTTCCTCGTCAAAATTTTCAAATATACAATAATCTCGCAAACAGCTAAGAGACGAGTATGGAGAAGGAAAAAGCTGCCCAAATAGCAATAATCTCTTTGTTTCCCTTACCCGACAAACATCCTAAAAAGAGAGAGAATCCTTATGAGCGTGAATAAAAGCATGAGAGTTGTGCCCAATAAAAGAAGAAAAAAATTACACACACTTGTTTCCCAAAAGTACCCATCTTTAGGCATGGTAGATCTGGGGCTGTGGTACGTAGGATGTGAAATCACTGCTCTAAAGCCAACTGGCTTGGACTGCAGGGACCACTTGCCCGTTAACGGACCCTTACCTGGATGGACCGATGGGAAACGAGAAGAAAACCCAAAAAGCCTTAGCCTACCCTATACACAACTTTCTGCCCCGAAAATAAAGCTGTTTGGTGTGGAAGCTAACTTCGGAATCATACAACAACATCTCGCCGAAGCTGTAGAGAATAATCTTACTTAAACAATAAGGTAAGAAAGACGAAGTCTTTTGTTCGTAATGAGGCAACATTATCTCTAAAGGCATTACGATACTTGTTTTACATCTTAACCTGAGTAGCATACTATGCAAGAAGAAGCATCGCCAAATAAAGTTTATATATTGATTGAGGACAATCAAAATGCTAAGTTTGGGGGAGTTGATAACACCAATTTTTGTGATGTTTTTGGCCTTTATTATGTTATCAAAACTGCCCTTTTCTGTTGTTTTCCTCACTTTTATATGCATTTCCGTAATAATTGGCAAAGCAATGCTCTCAGTCCAATATTTCCATCTTTTGCAGAGTTTCCTCCTATTATTGGCCCATTTAACACCAATAAGGCCATTCCGGCCCACAAATAAGTCCAAGACTGTCTCAGCCCCCTGACGCCCGATACACGCACTGACCGGCAAGACTGCGCGATACGACGACGCGCGACGCAAGGATGCCGCGCGAGAAGGTACCGATGGACGACACGCCTCTTTACCCGACAGGGAGCCAAGCGCGCCGCAACTACTCCATGTGCTGCGCGATACCGGCCACCCACCGACAGGCGCCTCTCGCCTCGACGCCCGACAGCCGACCTCCTTGTGTCGGGCGATACCGGGCGATACTTGCGTCAGCCGACCACCAATTGAATGGCGGAAAGGAGGATATGTGGTGCTTCGAGCACTATATCTTCTCCCAACCAGCTGCCTATAAATAGTAGCTACAGGGAGCCGAAAAGACAGCTTAGTTAGTTTTAGACAGTTTGGACAAGCTTGGTCACTTCAGGTTTCAGATAGTCGGCGGATTTTCGGAGGAAGCTGCGAGAGCAGGCGTATCATGCTCCAATTTTCGTAGCGGACGACACTAGGTGAGCTCTTCCTCATCCCAAGAGGGAGGGGATTAGTTCACCTAGGACTGTACTGGGCGACATTGGGAGCCGATATCGGCCGATATAGATACGCGACACGAGTGCCCGACACCAGTGCCCAGCAGTAGGATACACCGCTCCATGCCCGACACGATACCGGACCCGATACGCTCCGCCCGTCAGGCGTGTCGCCCGAGAGGGTGTGCCGCCCGATTTGAGTGTATCGGCCAGGTCCTTGAGCGATGCAGTCACCCATTGCGGTGTGCCGCTTGAGAGGGCGTGCCGCCCGACGCAGCTATATCGGGCTAGGCCCCTGTCCAATATTGGGCGGGATGGTTATTGTAGCTTGTCGTCCTTCTACATCAAGAAGGTGACACATATCTTTAATCTTGTTATTTAATTCTTTACTAATGCATTGTAATTAAGACCTTTAATGCTTATAGAAATAGAAAAGCTTACTTACTTGCTGCTCTATGCTTGGTGCAATATGTTGGATGACTGCTATGTTTGGTATCTGAACTCTAGCTTGCATGTTTTGGATCGCGTTTTGCTTAGCTATCGAATCATGTTTTCCCGTCGCAACAACTTGGAGAGTTGTGTTGTGGCTCTAGTGTTTGGTTCGATTCTGGAGTACGAAAGTGCCCGGAACAGAGTTGCTTTAGTAACCTTTCCACTCTAATTTGAGTCCGGTGACCCCTAGAGTGGAACCGATGCCTTGTTAGAGGTACCCGCTTCGAGAGGAGGGGTATAGGATTGGTCCTACCACCACTTGCTTTACCGCAGTTTTATCCTTCGTACCTCGCCTTAGCTCCGAGTGTATCCTTCTGTTTCTGCTGCATGAAAACCCCTAAAAACTGCTAAATGCTCAAAACCTTAAATCTTTCTAGTAACTCCACTAGGAGATAGTTTTCTTATTTTGTCTGTGACATCTTTATGCTTCCCTTCTGTGGAATTTATAATCTCTTTATACCTGCCGGAGTGTAGCGTGTCGATTCTGGGTTCTCAACACTACCCCCCTTGTCCCTGTGTTCGACCCCGTATATCTACTTCGACCCCGTAAACAAAGTTGCGGGGGCCTAGAAGGATTCGGGTTTATAAATGTAAAATCTCGACTACCTCTAATCCGCCTCCAATTTTAGGACGCGCGATTTAGGCCAGTCAACATTGCAGACAAATGTTACTTCTCCTAGTTGACCACAGTGAGTGGCAATGCCACCATGATGAATAGGATGAAGAACCAAAAGTCAGATGGATGATCAGATATCACTGTCAAGAAACTGGCTTCCTAACTTACTTCAACATCAATGGATATGAGTTACTTATCAAGTTACCAAGAAGTAAATAACTTAAAAAAAACACCCAGCAGCAGCAGGCGTGCCTTGGCACCGCCCAAGCAGCCGCCTAGGCGGAGGAAGGAAGGAGGAAGAAGGCAGTACCTTGACCAGCACGGAGGTCCAATGAGCACGGAGCGCCGGTGACCAGAGACCAGAGAGGGAGAGGGCCTGTGAGTAGAGAGCACCGGCGAGCATAGAGGGCCGACGAGAAGAGAGGGAGAGCGGCGGTGTCGGTACAACGGAGAAGCGGCACGAGCACAGAGTGCAGGGAACGGCGTGCCGGCGGAGCACAGAGCAGCGGAGGCGTGAGCACAGAGCAGCGGTGGGCGGCAGACGGGCGGCAAAGCGAGCAAATCACCAGACCTATTTTTGCGGGGATGAAATAGATAAAGTGGAACGTAACAGTCGGCATCGTGCGGGGCTATTAAATGTACCATAGGCGTCGGTTATTCAAAACCACCGACACCTAAAACTAACAGTGTCAGTTATGCACAAACACCGACACCAATACTTAATTATAGTCGTCAGTTTTAACTACAAAACAACCGACGTCTATATACATATGCCGATTAAAAAAATTGTTTTCGATTAATGACCATAGTCGTCGATTTATGCTTACAACCGACGCTTAAAGGGAGTGAAAAAATCCCCGCGGATAGCACAGGAAAACTCATACGCGTCGGTAATTGTAGTAAAACCGACGACCAAAATGTGCCCAATTTCTGTCTCGCGAATAACCTTTCGTCGTCGGTTTATTATTTATCAACCGACGCCATATGTCAAATTTTGGAGGTAATTTTTTTCGCTAGAAATTTTGGATTTGGCGGTTAATTTTAGGCGTCGGTTTTTTATTACGTAACCGACACTGAATAAAAGCGGTACCCGTGTCTGGTTGCCCTTCATAGATTGGATGTCGGTTTATGTAATCAGTCGACGCTGTATAGTTTAGGTGTCGGTATATTTATACAACCGACGCCTATAAAAGTGATGTTATAAGCCATTTCTGTAGTAGTTTCACCACGCTCATGATCGAGCCAAGGTGGACTGAGGAGGCTAGGCAAAGTCGAGGATGCCGGAGATGGCACCTTGAGTAGTTCGGGAAACCTCGAGGCTTTGGAGATGAAATTGAAGGGTGAGCAGCAACCTGTGGAGGCCGACGGAATAATTGGAATCGTAAGGTGAGTTTGAGATGCACCGAGATGGCGGATGTGAAAAATAGCGGAGAGGGGAAGCGGCGCCCTAATGGGCGTTTTATCTGTAGGGCACGAGAGTACACGAGCAAGGGCTCGTTGGGTGCGGATTGACCTTGTGGTTTCTCAGGAGGAGAAATCTCGCAAAATGGATGCGAGGAGAGGGAGAATGAGGTCGATGAAGGGAAGCTATGAAATAGACATCTGATCTACGAGATACACAGAGGTAGGAGACAAAGGATCAGCCGTTGGATCATCTTTCGATTAAGTACCAGCTGTCAGATGGCGCGTATAAGGTGGAAAGCAAATAAATGTAATGCGTGATTGCGGGACATACCAAGACTTTAGGTTAAATACCTCACATTAATAGAATAATGTTCAATCTTTGGTCAAACTATATTCAAACCTCTCATAAATCAATTGGAGGGTCAAACATGGTCATAATGGGTTCAAATTTGAACCATAGGTGTATTAGAGGGTCTAGAATATCCATATTTAATTAGTTTTACTACTTGTACATGTTTTAGGCCTAAAATAGAAAAAACCATTATGTGCACTTAAATGACCATGATGAATGTAAATAAAGCCATTAATTTATCAAATAAGAATTTCAAGATATGAAAATGTACACTTAACATTATTTCTTTTCAATTAATCAAGATGGAGGCCATTAAGTAAGCAATTAAACATGTAAATCACTTATTACCATATAAGAGAGAAAATTTGACATAAAAGTATTTATCCTCATTTTCTTAAACAAAAGAGAATATATATATGAAAACATTTTCTTTAAATGAAACAAGGATAAGAGAGCAATTGGACATAATAAAGTGAATTGCAAAACTAACATGGGAAATTTACATGAAGGTCCTCAACAATTATCTTATTAGAAGAAGAGTATGGAAGGAATCAAATAGTCTGAAAATTTGCATACAAAGAGTGGGATGTTACAATTCTACCCACCTTAAATAAATTTTGTCCTCGAAATTTCCTAGAGTTTCTACCCACCTTAAGGGTTTCACATAAACTTGCAAATTTTCCATACAAATTTTCATTATAGGAGGCATATAAAAACAAAGCATTATTATGATTCAACATAAATTACTTAACTACCCTTACCTTGATCATCTTCCTCTTCTCCATCCGACATTTGCATGGCGAAGAGCCTTGGTTTAACCTTGGGTGGAGGATTAGGGTTCTTAGCTTGGTGATGGTTGGGATCCTTCTTTGCAAGCTTAGGGCAAATAGGCTTGATATTCCCTTCCCCACCACAATAGTAGAAAACAGAAGTCCCAAACTTACAAGGACCACCATGAATTCTCTTACATGTGGGGCATGCGGTTCTCCCATTCTCAGTAGAAGGCTCAGGGGATTTTCTCTTGTGGTTGGATGGTGGAGGGGGTTGATGGTGATGATGGTTTTGGGGTACCTCCTTCTTATGGTTCCTCCCAAGGTGATCGTCCAATTCTAGGGATGCATCCAAGGATGATTACATGGTCTTATGACCTCTACCAGACAAGGAATAACTTCTTAGCTCTCTTTTGCTCAGTGTACTCGAGACCATACTTTTGGAGCTTATGAAACTTCATGGCATACTCAGTGACAGTCATGTCACCCACTTGCTTAAGGTTAACAAACTCATCCTCCTTCCTTTCTAACATGGCTTCAGCTACATAATGGTCGTTAAAGACTTGTACAAACTCACCCCAAGTGAAAGGAGGGTCATCTTCTTCCCTAGAGGCTAAGAGGTTTTCCCACCAAGTACGGGATGCACCCTTGTGCATATGGGTGGAAAATCTAACCCTACGATGTGGGGGACACTCTAAGTCTCTAAAGCAATGTTCCATGTTGCTAAGCCACTCCTCAGCCTTGGTTACCACATCGACCTCATCTTCACCATGGAAAGCATCAGGTCTAATCTTCAAGAAATCTATGAGGGAGATCTCATGTACTCTAGGTGGAGCTCTAGCTTGGAGAGCATTGGTCAAGGCTGCTACTAGGGCATCTAGGGTGACTTGTAGAGGGACTAGGTTCATGTCTTCAGTCTTATCACCACTAGAGGATCCTTGTGAGGGCCTCGACTCACCAACCTTCTCCTTCTTCTTAGGGGCCATCTGAAAGGGTAATCATAACATGATGTTAGAACATAATATGAGTCTCTAGTGTTGCCTTAATGGCCATCTATTCTGTGCTTTGATACCATTAATGTAACACCCCTCCCAAGTGTTACATACATAACCAGCGAAAGCACAACCTAATCCCCAACATTATCCATAATGCGGGGTACTTGTCATATCAGGGAGGGTTGTCACATACATGATCTCATATCAAGAAATAAATAACACTTGGCATTCATTAGAAAATAGATTCATACATAAATTTCTTCTTGGAAAGGGAACTACATCATGATTCTAAAGCTACACATAATCTAGATAACATATGAAAGATAGGTTCTCCATAGATGGACGTCCCACCAGGAAACAACTTATAAGGTCTTGGATCCTTAGAATCTTCTCAAGATGTCTCCTTCCCTTTAGCTCCAACATCTATGGAAATCTCGTCCCCAACCATGCAAAGGAAAAACAAACATGGTAAGTAAGCGACATTGGCATGTTATAAAGAATAAAAATAAACTATAAAGGTGACTTGAAATAAACATGGACATGCATTAACATTAATCAATTCTTGGCATCTTTTACATGAAGAAATTTGACAATAAGTATATGCTCCTCTCTTAATGCCTCATAAGGAGCCCATAATGCTCAGAAAGCCCATAATGCTCGAAAAGCTCATAACAAGGTGCATATAAATCTAAATCAAATTCCCTTAACCATGATCTTTCTTAGAATTAATTATATTCTTAATGACTTAGACTTGATCTTAATGGGATTACTCCCTCTTGAACATAATTGGGATTTCTCCCCATGAACCATAATGGGAATTTCTTCCCTCTTAAGCATGAATGGGAATTTCTTCCCTTTTAATCTTGGTTTCATGTACTTTAATCATAATTCATAACATTAATGTGATTTCTACATTTAGACTTAAATAATAGCAATCAACATCCAATAACCATATACTTGAAGAAAACATGCATTAGTCATGAATTTGACATTAAGTGCTTAACATAAATAATAAACATTCAATAAACCAATTAATATCTATGCCAAGGGCATGGCCCGCTTACCTTGAACAAAAGCACCTAAGTCAAACCTTGTTTGACTGATTGGATCCTCTTAATCACCTGAAATTAACATGATTATCCTTTGTTATTCAAATTAAACCCTAATATGTGCCATATAATTATTGATATGTGAAAACAACAAAATCAGTTGATAAAACCCACAAAATCAGATTCCTCATCGGAAATCCTTTCCAAAACCTATTTTTGCATATTTTTCTGATAATCAGGCGATTTAATACGAATTTTCAAAGAATCGACCAATCATAAATTGAGAAAAAGCCATGTTTGCTTTCAAAACCAATGGGTCGATCCTGATTTGGACCAATCGGGCTTGACCAACTCAGCAATGAGGTTTGCCACTGAGGAATTGCGATCAAAGAAGGGAGGATGGGCAAAAACCCTAAAATACCCTCGATGGTGAAATACATCAAATAAAAAATGTGGGGAGTCAGGGGTCATTGAACACTCTAGATTGTTCCCCACCGCGATCCATGGCTCGAGCAGTAAGGATGGAGGATCAGTCCCAGTTTTTTGTGAGTAGAAGGTCATCGTTTCTAGAGAACTGAGGTTCTCTGCGGATTCCTTATGCCAAGCCGAAAATGTTGAGCTAAAGCTCAGGTCCAAGGGTGACCTTGAGCTTCAGGATCTCCTCGGTCATGGAGGTACAGGAAGAGCTGGACCAGGAGCCAAGGAAGAGAGTTGTGAAGACCATATGAAAATGATGGAGGACAGTCCACAAAGATGAGCCCGATTCGGAGGACCAAACATCTGGGGCTAGGGACTGTTGTGTCCCAAGCTTGCTGGAAAACACAGCAAAAATAGGGGTAGAGGTCGAGTACTGGAAACCACAACAACCATGGCAAAAACCATCTGCTCAGGGTCAGGAAACATCCACCGCGATCAAACAAAGGTCGGGGCATGCTTCCCTTGGCCGAAGGGGCCCTATAGGTGCCATGGCGTCAACACATCGGTGAGCACTCCTATTGGTCCTACAGGACACAACGTTCAGGGGGTTCTCGTGGCAAACTGAAAATGTGAGGGAGAAGAATAGACGTTGAGGATACTCACCGCGCTCACGATCGAGCCGAGGTAGATTGAGGAGGCCGGGCAAAGTTGAGGACGTCGGAGATGGTACCTTGAGTAGGCCAGGGAACCTCAGGGCTTTGGAGATGAAATTGAAGGGTGAGCAGCAACCTACTGAGGCCGACGACATAATTGGAATCGTTAGGTGAGTTCGAGATGCACCGAGATGGCAGCTGTGAAATACAGCAGAGAGGGGAAGCGGTGCCCTAATAGGTGTTTTATCTGTAGGGCACGAGAGCATACAAGCAAGGGCTCGTTGGGTGCAGATTGACCTTGCGATTTCTCAGGAAGAGAAATCTCGCAAAACGGATGCGAGGAGAGGGAGAATGAGGTCGATGAAGGGAAGCTGTGAAATAGACATCTAACCCGTGAGATACACGGAGGTAGGAGACAAAGGATAAGGCGTTGGATCATTTTTCGATTAAGTACCAGCAGTCCGATGGTACGCATAAGGTGGAAAGCAAATAAATGTAACATGTGACTGTGGGATATACCGCGACTTTAGGTTAAATAGCTCACATTAATAGAATAATGTTCAATCTTTGGTCAAACTATATTCAAACCTCTCTTAAATCAATTGGAGGGTCAAACATGGTCTTAATGGGTTCAAATTTGAACCATAGGTGTATTAGAGGGTCTATAACATCCATATTTAATTAGTTTTACTACTTATATACGTTTTAGGCCTAAAATAGCAAAAACCATTATGTGCACTTAAATGATCATGATGAATGTAAATAAAGCCATTAATTTCTCAAATAAGAATTTCAAGATATGAAAATGTGCACTTAACATTATTTCTTTTCAATTAATCAAGATGGAGGCCATTAAGCAAACAATTAAACATGTAAATCACTAATTACCATATGAGAGAGAAAATTTGACATAAAAGCATTTATCCTCATTTTCTTAAACAAAAGAGCATATATATATATATATATATATATATATATATATATTTATATATATATATATATATATTTATATATATATGAAAACATTTTCTTTAAATGAAACAAGGATAAGAGAGCAATTGGACATAATAGAGTGAATTGCAAAACTAACATGGGAAATTTACATGAAGGTCCTCAACAATTATCTTATTACAAGAAGAGTATGCAAGGAATAAAATAGTTTGAAAATTTGCATAAAAAGAGTGGGATGTTACACTTACCCATATCTCATGGTGTTAGTATTTCTAGATCTCAATGTCCCAATTCTTGTGAAGAACATCAACGCATTTGTAAGATTCTATATGCATCTACAACTGGATCTATCATGTTTTTAATGTTATGCCTTCATCATGATGTGTCGTATGCCTTGAGCATAAAGAGAAAATATCATCCTATTCCGGGTGAAGGTCACTGCACTACCGTGAATAACATCCTTAAGTGCTTGAGAAGAACTAAGGATTAGTTTCTTATCTACGTTGGTAAGAATAGTTGGTAGTAAAGGGTTATACTCGATGCAAGCCTCCAAACTAATAAATATGACTACAGATCACAATCTAGATTAGTGTTTTGCTTCAATAAAAGAGCTATGAGCTGGAAGAGTTCCAAGCAAGAAACAATTGTTGATTCAACAATAAAGGTTGAGTACATTGCTGCCTCCAATTATAAGCGCCCTAAACTTGCTTAATGAGTTGAACAAGATTAATTATAATAATTGAATTATTATAACCCTTATAAAACCTTGTGATATTCTTTGAAATCATAATACCAGCTTAAGTTTCAAATTTGGTCCATTTGGACACTATTTGAGCAAGTTATCCAATTTTATGCACATTTTGGACTTTTCTGCAATTTACCCAATTGAGAGGTTTTCTTTGCAATTTATCACTTTCATTATGTTCCTTGGATATTCTTTCATCATTATTGAGCTTTTTGATCCATGGGGAACCTATTTAAACCTCGCTTTGAAGGTGTTTTCTCCAAGGGTATTTTAGGGTTTACCCCTTCACGAATGAGCTACCTTTATTAGCTATCAACTAATGAATTATTTGATTCGATGAGAAATTCAACAAAGGAAAGATAAATAGTTCTATAAACATTGTGGGGGAGCTTCTTATGTGTGTGCATGTATATTCTTAATAAATTAAGACCATGGACACTTGGATAGATACTAGAACTTCAACTTTTTCTTTTTCTTTATCTTAAAGTTTCATATACTTATCCCCAAGCACCAAAACGAGCCATTTTCTCTCCACCACTTCCCTCCTTCTCCCAAACTCTTTCTCCCTATGTACTTCTGTGAATTTTTCTGTCCAAGAAAGAAGAAAGTGGGGATCTTCTTGGAAAAAGGATCTAGGGTTGCAATTGACTTCATTTTAGGGTTGAAAAAGCTTCCTGCTAGTGATATTGACCTAAAAGAGTAAGAATTCCCTTCTTTCCTCCATTTATTTATTTTTTATCCTTACTCCTAGCTTTCTCCAGGTCAGAACCTTGTTGTTCCATGGTAGAAATTGCTCTAAATCTCTAAAACCCTCCCTTTCTTGCTCCTTATGCTTTGGGTTTGCTCATTTGACGAAGAAAGGTGCCAGATGGACGAATTCATAGCTTATTCTTGGATTTTCTACTCTACCTGCTCGAGATTTCTTCTTTGTGGGGTTTCATCTTCTCATTAGAGGCAAGTTTTATAACTTTCTCTGCGTTTATTGCTTACCATAAGCTTGTTAGCTCATGTTCTTGCTTGAAAATGATGATTCATGCACTAAAAAGCTATGCTTGACTTGGATTTTGATTTTTATAATGTTCCCTATTCTGATTTCAGTTATATATGAACCTGTGATCATGTGTATGTTATACCTAAGGTATAATATGACTTGTGTCAGGTTGGTTTGACAACCTATGGTGCTAAGAACCTATCAACCAATGCTCAATTTTAGGGTTTAAAGCTGCATTCTTCTATAAACATGTGACCCGATGATGGTACCATTGCATCAACCCTATGGTATTGTCTTCATGATAACTAATTGTCAAGATCAAATGTGTCATATGATGGTGACAACCTATGGTCACCCCTTTAGGTCAGGTTTTGGATCAATTAGAAGTTTAATGATCAACCATGAAGTACCCTAATAATGTTATCAATCAATGATGACATTAGCTTAATATTTGATGTCGATTAATGAATATAGTGCTAATATAACAAGCTCTAGTGACTTAATGCTAACTAATGATTTTGGATCAGGTATACACAACCTATGGTGAGTTAATCATATAGTTGTAGAATAAATTAAGCCTTAGACCAGTGGTTTCTTGGGTCACTTGCTGCAATGGTCAGACCTATACTAAAATTGATGGTTTTAACATATGAACTTGACCCAATGGTCAAGATCTAATGTTTATTCGTCCAATAAATTGGAATGATGGATAATGTAATATGTTGGTCCTAATAATGTGATTTATAGGGTTTCCTTTATATGGTCAACTTGCGGAGCTTACTTGTTGACAATGGATGGCTTGTTTTAAATGAATAATCGATTGTGGGTTTTACCCTACTCTCAATGAAACTTTTTGTGTTGTTAATCAAGGGATTTCTATGGTTAGTGGTGACTATTTCTAGAGAACCAATTAAGGACTTCATTGGTGTTTTATCCAAGGTGTTTACTTATGTAAACAACCAATGGTCTTACCTTTTAAACATCTAATGGTTCTGGGTGACATAGTAGTATGGAGATATGGGTTGAAAGATGATGGAATAAATGGAGGGTTACCCTTAATAAGGTAGTCTTACCTATTAACTCATATGAATAGAAGGAATGATAATCATATTGTGTTGATATGTAACCCTAATGAGGTATAGCTTGTTATACCTAGATTTAATATAACTAAATGATGGTAATTGGGTATGAATAGTCCTTGAATGACTAATACAATCATGGAGTAGTCTGTTAATGTTGTTGAAACCCTAGTATGCTATAACCCGATGGTTACATCATGATTTATGTGTGGCTTCATACTTGAGAATGGAAGGAATGTGATGGTGTTGCTTTACCTTATGCATCCATGATCCAATGGGGATTCCTTGAGTTAGGGTTTGGATATGATCCACTATTACAGAAATGGCTTATAACGTCACTTTTAAAGGTGTAGGTTGTAATAATACACTGACACCTAAACAATAAAGTGTCGGTTTATAAAATAAACCGACATCAATCTGTGAAGGGCGACCAGACACGGGTATTGCTTTTATTCGGTGTCGGTTACTTAATAACACACCGACGTCGAAAATTAACCGCCAAATCCAAAATTTCCAGCGAAAAAAATTACCTCCAAAATTTTAACATATGGTGTCGGTCATTACCTAAAAAACCGACGATGAAAGGTTATTCGCGAAACAAAAATTGGGCACATTTTGATTGTCGGTTTTACATCAATGACCAACACTTACGGGTTTTCCCGCGCTCTTCGCGGGAAATTTTTCACACCCTTTGATCGTCGGATTCGCAAAACAACCGACGACTATGGTCATTAATCGAGAACCAATTTTTTAATCGGCGTATGTAGATAGACGTCGGTTTTTTTCTAGTTAAAACAGATGATTATTATTGGGAACAGGTGTCGGTTTGTGTTGTTAACCGACACTGTTAGTTTTATGTGTCGGTTTTGTTGAATAACCGACACCGAATGTTAACTTAAATATCACGCGAGCAGCCCGACTCTTCCCCTTTCTCTCTGTGATTGCAATCGGCTATTAGGGTCTGGCGATTCCAGCGTTCTCCTTGCTCATCGACACCGATCTCCTTGCTTGCCGATGTCGTTCTACTGCTACTTCCATCGCCGCTGTTCGTGGAGTTTGCCACCTCTGTGGAGCTTGCTGCCACTGTGAAGCGCCACCGTGGAGCTTGTCGTTTGTGCAGCTCACCGCCTCCGTGGAGCTCGTCGTTCGTGGAGCCGCCACCGTCGTTGGTCCTCTCCTCCAGCCGGTCCTCCTCTCACTGGTGCTAGCAGTCCTACTGCCGGAGCCAAAGACAGTGCCAGTAGCTATCGTGCTAGCAGTCCTATTGTTGGAGCCAAAGCCAGTGCCAGTAGCCAGAGCCAACAGTAGCAGCCGGAACCAGAGCTTGCCATTATCGTCACCACTGCCACTGCTAGAGGTAAAGCCTCCAATTGACTAGGTTTGCATCCTCAATTCATCCTTAACATATGTTAACAAATAATCCCTATAAACATGTAATGTTTATTTAATAGAATTGATGATTGTCTTGGTTATTAATAATATATGGCAAAAATAAAATGCTTAATTTTAACATATATCCTGGATAAACCTTGTATATATGTGTCTTCCTTGGAAACCTTATATTGGATCCCACATATATATAATATTATTCACTACAGCAAAATCACCCAATAGTGGCATTTATTCTAGTGGCTTTTATAAAAAAAGCCACTATCTTTCTAATATACAGGCATTTTTTTATTAAAATGCCTCTAAACCACCTATTATAGAGTTTCTAAAAAGGACATAACATTAAAGGAATTTTTATTTTTAATTAGTGGCAATTTGAAATTGCCATACCAAATTATAAAACTAATTGGTAACACAATTTTTACTTCCCACTCCAAGTTTTCAACTTCACGCTCCAAAAATTCGTGATAGTCCGATCTAGCACGCTCTGCTCTTTTTCAATTGATACAACTCTCTGCTCGTCAGACCAGCGCGTGGAGCGTCGGCCTATTTTTTGATCCTTGGCTTAACCTATTTTTTAATGTGTGTTGTTAATGTGTGTTGACCTTGGCTTAACCTATTTTTTAAACAAGTAGATGTCAATGATAATTTAGTTAACCAATCCCTATGATTGATCCTAATTCAGTTCAGTATTGTTTTGCATTCATACACGATCGTGCTAAAATTTGTAGTGTGCATTTCCAGTTTTAGGTTTGACTTTTTTGATGTTACAACTTTGTTGTGTGGGGCATGACATTTTCAGTACATCCAACGCAATTAGTTCAGGGAAGACCACAATTTGTATGCCTACTTTAGGTTTAGCCAAACAATTTGTATAACCTCACATAACTCATTTAGAAAATTTACAATTTTTAGATGAATCCTTCTTGTCATAAAATTTGTGGTACTATCAAAATAATAAGATGATAAGATATCTTGTAGTAGTGTTTTGATAAACACAGAAGTACAAGACTATAGTAAAAATGTGCAAAGACACCACTAACCTCTTTAAATAGCTCTCACACCTTCTATAGTAGTGCATGGATACTCCAAATTAAATAGGTCTCACACCTATACAAAATAAGCCAGACACCATTAACCTCTTTGATATTCTAAAATATGAGTGTTGATTAAACAAATAGATAATAAGTGTCACCTCATTTTATGAAATACCAAGATACATCAAATTATAGAAAATACTAGTTACTTCCTTGAAATTCTCAAAGAAGGATTAGTGAACATTGGACCGATTGCAAAGATATAGGACATGATCTCCTCTATGAGATTTCTTTTCAAGATATCATGTCTGCCACAATAAAGTTGGTTATGACAAGCAATAAAAGGTTAACTGTTGTTATACAACTTTTTCTGAAAATATATAACATCGTTATATGTACTTACACTTTGTTAATACTAATATTATGCAGTCTCTGTCCACCCACAACAGTCACTATGAAATGGGCCTCTATGTCAATGTTAACATTCCCTATTGAAGAACAATTGGACATCATCCTAGATGATCGTTCCTTAAACTAATTGGCCATACCCAAACATTGACGTTTTCTAAAAGGAAAACACTACAGGCCTGGTGAAGTGACCCTAAATTTTGGCAATTATTCAAATGTTATCGAGGTTGAGTATGATTTGGCGGGAAATCTTGTATCAAAATCTGGTTGGCGTGATTGGATTAGAAAGATGCTAGTGGGCTGTAGCGACAGGCTTTTTCTCCGTCCAGTTGGCCATAATACCATCCACGTTTGGATAACCAACATCAACTGCGAGACCCCCGATCATCTACGGTGGTATGAGCGCACGACGGAGGATATCAGCTCGAGCTCGGACGAATCTGATTATGAGGCCCCTGTCAGTTCAAATTTGTCTAAATACAGTGAGGAGCTCCGTGACACAGCACAATCATCAAAAAGGCCACGATAGGTCCAATTAACAAATATAATTGTCAAGACAAAAAATTTGTGTTTACACTTTTTGTCTGAAACCAATCAATACTCATAGCTGCTTTCTTTTCTGAACTTCAGGAGAAGATCGCCACAATGATAAGTCCTCGAAGTTACTGATGTGGGACCATGTTGGTGTAGTATTTAGTTGTCTATCTATCTAGACTTGTCTGTATTAATAGTTATTTTAATTATGCGCATGTTTAGGGGTACAGCAACCCCTTTGTTTAGTTATTGTTTAGGGGTACACCCCTGTGTGTGGATGTAAAAAGAGATTAAATGAATGGAACTAAAAGTTGCTACATGAATGCTTCTAACTGAAGTGTGTGTTCCCATGAATGTTCCAAATTCACAAATCCATCCTATCTAACGATACATTCGAAACCAAACAACAAAAAGAAATATGCATATCCTATTATGTTACAAATTACTGATAAATTTCATTATAAATGTTCTTTTATCCTTATTATAACTATGTTCTTTTATCCTTATTATAAGTATTTCAAAAAAATCTTGGGTGCCCGCCTAGTCGGATAGGCTCACATGAAATTGCCTCTGATGACGTAGATGTGAATGAACCAGTTCCAGTAGACATCGTTGATGCGATGCTGGATAGTTGTGGGGTATAACACACCGATCCACCTCCCATGCACCGCCTGACAATGTAAGTTTTAAGAATATATCTCTGAGGTTTCTATCTATATGTTCATTTATAATTATATTATGTAAGTGTGTTTTTTATCAAATTTTTAGGATACTAGTTAATAGCAATTCTATTTAATTTGTAGGCGTTTGCCAAAGACTACAGGCTATGCAGGACGACCATGACATAGCTATGCAGGGCGCCATCGACATTGCTTTGTAAATCCAAAGCGCAACAGTCAGAGAGAAAGCAAGCATCCCACACTAAGGTTATATAGATATATAGTGGGACTAAGGTGACGATCCCACCTACTAAAATAGGTTACCGACAACTACATGTTATGACTGGGAGGTCATGATTCAGCAACTGTATGCATTAGCAGGAGGACAAACAGATTTCACCACGAGTTAACATTGAAGAAGGTCTACTAACCTACACTGAGCTAAACAAGTTTATTAGTATAACTGATAAACTTGTTTAGCTCAGTGTAGGTTAGTAGACCTTCTTCAATGTTAACTCATGGTGAAATCTGTTTGTCCTCCTGCTAATGCATACAGTTGCTGAATCACGACCTCCCAGTCATAACATGTAGTTGTCGGTAACCTATTTTAGCATGTGGGATCGTCACCTTAGTCCCACTATATATGTACTAAGCTATAGTGTTGTATGTAAATTCGGCGTTGTTGTTGTTATGCACTATATATGTGTTAGTCTGTCATGTTGTTATATGAATCTGAAACACTTGTGTGTGATGCACTTTATGTATTGTATCTGTATCATGCTTCCCTTCATTGTGGCTGTATCATGAATTTTTATGAATTGTGTGTGAAAATCATCAATACATGAATGTTTCTACATATGTCTGAATGTGAAAAAGATGAAATAAATGGAACTACAGGTTACTACTGGTTTCTACATGTGTGTGATGAAAAAAAATAATATGAATTAAATGTTCTTATACATGAGTGTGAATCATATATATATATAATATTGTCCATCATGTTAATTTTGCAGGTTTGTGATCTGTTGTTGGCTGATATCAATGGATGTCGTAAAACTTGCAGTTCATAACTGAACTATAGGTTTCTCATCCTACGACTAGCCACAGCAGGTCTGCAGACTGACCGAAAAAAAAACATAGGCGTCGGTTATTTGAACAAAACTGACGACATATGGTTACAATGTCGGTTTCCATACTAGTAACCGACGTCGCTTTCCCTAATGAGGCCAGACACCATGGCTGTGCTGGCCAGCACGGCCGTGGCAGTAGACCAGACATAAAACAAGCGTCGGATATTTGCATAAAACCGACGACATATGGTAACAATGTCGGTTGCCCTACTAGTAACTGACGTCGATTTCCCTAGAGGCCAGACACCACGGCCGTGCTGGTCAGCACGGCCATGGAAGCGGGTGAGATGGCGTCAGTTATCACTAATAAACCGACATCGATAAGGTATATGGCGTCGGTTTCTAAGCTAATAACTGACGCCTATACCCCCTGCTGGCGTGTTTTCGGTGCGTTTTCGATGGCGCACGAAGGGTTTAGGCGTCGGTTTGAGAACCGACGCGTAACGGTTAGGCTTTTAGCAGTGCCCACATAGGTGTCGCTTAGAAACCGACACTAAAGGCCTTAAATAACCGACACTAAAGGCCGGTTATGTACTAGTGTGAGTGTTGATTAGTAACATTAATATAAATTATCTTGTTGAGCCTAACTCTAATGCAAATAGATAAAGATGAGTATGCATGTTTAACCTTCTTATATGATGACATGATGGTGAAATAACCTCCTTAACATGATCATAACCTTAATGTGTTAATTGGTGGTTATCATAGCCACATGGTTGATACTTTCTTATGCTAAACATGTGCATTATGAATATGATGAGTGTTAATCATATCTAGATTCCTTGCATGTTGATGTAATAAAGGAATGTTCTTAATGTTAATAAAACCCTACAATGATTGTTTAGGAATATCTCCATGATCATTAATGCAATATTGTGTTGATGTGGTGTATTATATGTAAGTGACATTGTTGAGCCTTGTTATAAGGCATGGAAAGATAATGGTGATCTTACAACGAATAGTATGATGGTCATAATGACTTTTGGGCATGGTTGAGCCCTGAATGAGGTGTAATCCTCTTGTGTTGATAAGGGTTGATACCCTGTGATATTGTGAAAATAATTTATGTCTTGTGATAGTATAATGACTAGTGTAGCCTCATGAATAGCAAGTGAATAGTACCATGTGATGATGAGATGATAAATTTTGTTTCACACATTTTATATCTTTTGAAGTTGTGATATTTATATGCTTTCTAGAAGTGAATTAGGGTTTGTATGTCCACTTGTTTGATGCAGCCTTAATTCACCCAATTGGCATAACTAATCAAGTAAAACTCTAATCATGTAGTGCCTTGTGCCATAGATCCATTTGAGTGTTAGAACATGCCAGATGGTGAAATGAGTATTCCTAAGGGAAACTCGGAGTGCATTTTGATGAGTATGCGGGGTGCTTGTCATCCTGAATTAAGTGTTTAGGGAGGATGACTGCAGTCATACCTATCCCTTAGTTTGAGAACGGTTGCGGTCGTGTCTCGATGATTATATGTGTGACAAGATTGGAGGACAACTGTGGTTGTAGCTCAGATGGTAGGGTATGCGTACCTACCTCCTTTCACTAGTGTCAAGACTTGTACCAAGGATGGACTAGGATGTTAGCAGCATGACCTTATGTGTCACTGTGGTGGACCCGTACTGACCAGGGGCGGAGAAGATCTTAGGAGTCTGGCTCTTCCTAGATCTTGTATGGCACTAATTTTGACTTAGAAGTGGTCAGTTGGATTTTGAGTGGTATCCTCAAATTCCTCAGGGCATAATAAAAGATGTAATACAACCATATAGCATATCTGTTTAGGGTTATGCACGACACTTCGCATTGGATGATAACCCTTATTTGTTCTCTTTACATAAAGATGATGCTTAGTGCAATTAAGAGATAGTAGAAATACTTATGTTGTGGATATGCTTAAGATTGTAGATGCGTACATATAGTAGCCACGATTATGTTGATAACTATACTTCTACTACTGATTATATTCATGATGCTAGCTATCTCATGTTGTTAGTTATTTTTAGCATGCTAGCCATGCCTTTGTAACTAGAGATGCATATAATGCTAATGATGCTTATCCAGGTAATTGTGTTTGTGTTGTTAGCTCTTTTTATGATGTTGATATGTTCAACCTATTAGACATGCTAATGTCGTTACCTATGCTTATGTGGCTAGAATTATTCATAATGACAGAGATTCTATGTTACTAGACTTGCTCATGATGCTAGATATGCATATGCTACTGAATTGCTTATATTGTCAACAAGATAAAGGATGATAGTCTGACTAATGATGATAGTTATTATCTTCTCCTTTATGTTATTTGTTATATCTGATTAAACTGCTTAATTGTTTAATTACTTAGAAATGTTGTAATCAATCATTGTTGTTGGAGGTTATATCTCTTGCTGGGACATGGGTCTCACTCTTGTGGTTCGCCACATCTTTTTTAGGTAATCTGAAGTGATGAAAACAAACCTGTGGAAGCAAAGAGGAGTTGTAGTAATAAATCTATGAGAAAGTTGATTAGATGTCTAGTGTGTCCTAGAGTCATCCCAGTACTCTCAGGTCCGGGCGAGAAAAAGTTTGTATATGATGTTTCAAACGAATCAAACTTTTGTTAGCATATTAATGCTTGTTTATGTGGCATATATGAATATTTTTCTCCTGTGTATATATGTGGTGGCGAAGACGATAGAACAATTTGTATCAATTTCTTGGCATAATATGGATATAAGAAATATTTTGGGCTCTTATGCAAATGTTTTTGAGCGGGTGCTGATGTTGAAATCGATTTTAATTTACCCATATTTTTGGGTATGTGATTAATTAGTGATTGATTGTGTTTTATGTTTTGAGTAATCTCATTTAGTGTAATGGGTTCTCATAGGTTGGTATCAGAGCTTTAGGTTCACTGAGTCTACAGGGACACTAGGACTTAGGACTAGGATGATATCAAAATTAGGAATATGACATAAAAATATGGTGCATACTGCCTAATCTCAGTATTTGGGTGTGTTGGCTAGGTATTCAATTATTGAAGAAAAGGTAAGTATGGAACTCTTAGATTGTTATCTTTCTGATTACTTTGATCAAGTAGTCATTTTGAGATAATCTAAAGAGCATAATGAATAAGAAATCATGGTGTGAATATCTCAATCCTACCTTAAAGAAGATGAGAATTGCATCATTATCTAACAAACCTTGAATGTTTGGTAAATATAAGAGAGAGATACAACACCATGAAATCTAAATCTGAATACAAATAAGGAAAACAGGAGTTCTTGAATATGTGATTCAAGAAGATAATAAAGTAAAAGATAGATAAGTCTATGCTTAAAAAGTGAATGAAGGTATGAAATCCACATAAGATAGAGAGAACTCCTATAACAAGTACAAATGAGAAAATTAATGGGAACAATGGCAAAGAAATAAGGTGGAACCTAAGTTCATCTTAGACCAACCTATGTGTGTAAGAAAGTGTTAATGAAAAATCAGCATGGCATGTGAAAGAAATTAAGGGAGATGATCCCAATTTAATGAAGCAAATGTGGAATATGAGTATTTACCTATTGATAAGTGGTTGAAAAATATAATAAAATAAGAGAGCATACCCAAGTGTGATAAATAGTCATCATGGAAGGAGTAATGAGATATGTTAATCATGATGATTCCTATGCTAATGGCAAGGAACCAAAAATGAAAAAGGTAAAATGATACATAAGAAGTGGTAATATGCATAATGAAAATAGAATTGGCTATGTTTTTGCTAGTGACCCCTGAACAATGCTTTTATGATGTGGGAAGTATGTTTCCCTTTGTGTCTTTCCTTTCTAGGGCACAACACTCAAGTGGATCATTTCCACTTGGTATGTGTGGATTCATTGTAAACATGAGGGTGGATAGCTTATTATATCATAAGGTTTCTTGGACTATGGTTCCAAGATCATAAAGTCTGTGATGAGTTTTCTTTTGAGCCTTCCAATAATTAGGAAGACTCCTCTTATATGTCTTGAGATTTGTTATTTGGTAAAGGTAGATGAGATAAGGATGTGAGTTTCTTATAGCACATGAGGTGGATACCAAGGTAATGAATCCTAGTATCCAAGATGTATCAACAATATGGGAAGTATGTGAAGGTTGGAGATGTTTACTAAATGAACATATCAAGTATTCCTCTCCCTTAAAGAGAGGGATAGATAGAGTTGATGATGACCCTCTAAATGTTGTTCAGAAAAAAAAGTGATTCTATAATGTTGTGTATGGTTCAGTGATAGTTGGACAAGACCACTATCAAGGATAGATGGTTTTTTGGTCAATAGATATGTGATACTTTGTTCCTTTAAGATAAACCTATGGTCAAATATCAATGCATAAGAGTTAGATTGGATGACATAATTCACATGACCATGATGAGTTTATGGTTATGTCCTTTAGACTAACCAATGTACAAATAGAATTTATGAATAGGAGGAACAAAGTGTTCCAGTCATGTCATACAAGTTATATCAAACTTTGAATGATGACATGTCAAAGTATTTCAAATATGGTTCAAAAACCTTAGGGTTGCTGAAGCAACAATAGCTATGAGAACAAGTTGAACAAGGGTGAGATGGGGTAAATTAAATTTCTTTATGGGATCATGATGTTTCTTCTAAGTAGGTTGTGTAAATCCTAGTAACGTGAAGATAGTGTTGTTGTTTCACCCCTGACAAGGTTGACTAGGAATGATGTTTCCTTGTATGGAATGACAGCTTCCAGTGTCAGCATTTCTTTTGATGCTGAAAAAGAACTGACAAGTGTTCTAGTGTTAGTGTATAAAAAAAGGATGGATACATTGCCTTTTTTATGCTTCAAGGAATGGTGTGGGACACATGCCATGATTGGTAAAAAGCTAACAAGTATGACTTTTGAGTAATGTGTTGATACAATAGATATAATTTCAATATGATAGCTAGAATTTAAAGTTGAAAGTTACTATTAGATTTGTATAGGTGGCACAACAAGTTTCTATGTTCCATATTTGCAAATTTATTCTTATGTGGGGGGTTTTATGTTGACCCAAGAGGAGATATATATGAATGATGTGACATTACCATTATATGCAAGTAATAATGTGAATTTAATAGGATGAGGTGCAAAGGAAGTACCCATCTTTGTTTACCTTGGATTTCAGGGGCAAAATCATTGTTAGGGGTTTATAGTTGTAAGGCCCCTAAACTTGCTTAATGAGTTGAGCAATCTTAATTATAATAATTGAATTCTTATTACCCTAATAAAACCTTGTGATATGATTTGAAATCATAAGACAAGCTTAAGTTTCAAATTTGGTCCAATTTGGACACTGTTTGAGCAAGTTATGAAATTTTATGCACATTTTGGACTTTTCTACAATTTACCCAATTGAGAGGTTTTCTTTGCAATTTATCACTTTCATTATGTTCCTTGGATATTCTGCCATCATTATTGAGCTTTTTCAGCCATGGGGAGCCTATTTAAACCTTGGTTTGAAGGTGTTTTCTCCAAGGGTATTTTAGGGTTTACCCCTTCACAGATGAGCTACCTTTAGTAGCTATCAACTAATGAATTATTTGATTGGTTTAGAAATTCGAAAAAGGAAAGCTAAGAAGTTCTATAAACATGGTGGGGGAGTTTCTTATGTGTGTGCTTGTATATTCTTAATAAATTAAGGCCATGGACACTTGGATAGATACTAGAACTTCAACTTTTTCTTTTTCTTTATCTTAATGTTTCATATACTATCCCCAAGCACCAAAACGAGACATTTTCTCTCCACCACTTCCCTCCTTATCCCAACCTCGTTCTCCCTCTGTGCTTTTGTGAATTTTTCTGACCAAGGAAGAAGAAAGTGGGGATCTTCTTGGAAAAAGGATCTAGGGTTGCAATTGACTTCATTTATGGTTGAAAAAGCTTCCTTCTAGTGATCTTGACCTAAAAGAGTAATAATTCCCTTCTTTGTACATTATTATTAAGGTATAATATGACTTGTATCAGGTTGTTTTGACAACCTATGGTGCTAAGCACCTATCAACCAATGGTCAATTTTAGGGTTTAAAGCTGATTTCTTCCATAAACACGTGACCCGATGATGGTACCATTGCAACAACCCTATGGTGTTGTCTTCATGATAACTAATGGTCAAGATCAAAGGTGTCAGATGATGGTGAAAACCTATGGTCACCCCCTTAGTCAGGTTTTGGATCAATTAGAAGTTTAATGATCAACCATGAAGTACCCTAATAATGTTATCAATCAATGATGGCATTAGCTTAATATTTGATGTTGATTAATGAATATAGTGTTAATCTAACAAGCTATGGTGACTTAATGGTCACTAATGATTGTGGATCAGGTATCCACAACCTATGGTGAGTTAATGATATATTTGTAGCATCAATTAAGCCATAGACCAGTGGTTTCTTGGGTCACTTGATGCAATGGTCGGACCTATATTAAAATTAATGGTTTTAACATATGAACTTGACCCAATGATCAAGATCTAATGTTTATTCCTCTAATAAAGTGGAATTATGGATAATGTAATGTGTTGGTCCTAATAATGTTATTTATAGGGTTTCCTTTATATGGTCAACTTAAGGAGCTTACTTGTTGACAATGGATGGCTTGTTTTAAATGAACAGTCGGTTGTGGGTTTTACCCTACTCTCAATGGAACTTTTTGTGTTTTTAATCAAGGGATGTCTAGGGTTAGTGGTGACTATTTCTAGAGCACTAATTAAGGACTTCATTGGTGGTTTATCCAAGTTGTTTACTTATGTAAACAACCAATGGTCTTACCTTTTAAACATCCAATGGTTCCGGGTGACATACTGGTATGGAGATATGGGTTGAAAGATGATGGAATAAATGGAGGGTTACCCTTAATAAGGTAGTCTTACCTATTCACTCATATGAATAGAAGGAATGATAATCATATTGTGTTGATATGTAACCCTAATGAGGTATAGCTTGTTATACCTAGATTTAATATAATGAAATGATGGTAATTGGGTATGAATAGTCCTTGAATGACTAATACAATCATGGAGTATTGTGTTACTGTTGTTGAAACCCTAGTATGTTATAACCCGATGGTTACACCATGATTTATGTGTGGGTTCATACTTGAGAATGGTAAGGAATGTGATGGTGATGCTTCACCATACACATCCATTATCCAATGGGGATTCCTTGAGTTAGAATTTGGGTATGAGTGATAGTTAGTAACATTAATATAAATTATCTTATTGAGCCTAACTCTAATGTAAATAGATAAAGATGAGTATTCATGTTTAACCTTATTATATGATGACATGATGGTGAAATAACCTCCTTAACATTATCATAACCTTAATGTGTTAATTGGTGGTTATCATAGCCACATGGTTGATACTTGCTTATGCTAAACATGTGCATTATGAATATGATGAGTGTTAATCATATCTAGATTCATTGCATGTTGATGTAATAAAGGAATGTTCTTAATGTTAATATAACCCTACTACGATTGTTTAGGAATATCTCCTAGCTCATTAATGCAATATTGTGCTAATCTGGTGTATTATATGTAAGTGATGTTGTTGAGCCTTTTTATAAGGTATGGAAAGATAATGATGATCTTGCAAGGAATAGTATGATGATCTTAATGAATTTTGGGCATGGTTGAGCCCTGAATGAGGTGTAATCCTCTTGTGTTGATAAGGGTTGATACCCTGTGATATTGTGAAAATAATTTATGTCTTGTGATAGTATAATGACTAGTGTAGCCTCATGAATAGCAAGTGAATAGTACCATGTGATGATGAGATGAGAAATTATGTTTCACACATTTTATATCTTTTGAAGTTGTAATATTTATATGCTTGCTAGAATTGAATTAGGATTAGTATGTCCACTTGTTTGATGCACCCTTAATTCACCAAATTGGCATAACTAATCAAGTAAAACTTTAATCATGTAGTGCCCTGTGCCATAGATCCATCTGAGTGTCAGAACTTACCAGATGGTGAAACGAGTATTCCTAAGGGACTCTCAGAGCACGACCTGATGAGTATGTGGGCTTCTTGTCATCCAGAATTCAAGTGTTTAGGGAGGATGATTGTGATCATACCTAGCCCTTATTTGGACAATGACTGCAGTCGTGTCTCGGTGATTATATATGTGACGATATTGGAGAAAAACTATGGTTGTACCTCGGATGGTAGGGTATGCGTACCCACCTCCTTTCACTAGTGTCGTGACTTGTACTAAGGATGGACTAGGCTGTTAGCAGCTTGACCTTATGTGTCATTGTGGCAGACCCATATTGACCAGGGGCGGAGAAGATCTTAGGATTCCAGCTCTTCCTAGATCTTGTATGGCACTGATTTTGACGTAGCAGTGGTCAGTTGGATTTTGAGTGGTATCCTCATATTCCTCAAGGCATAATAAACGGTGTAATACAGCCATATATAATATATGTTTAGGGTTATACATGACGCTTCACATTGGATGATAACCCTTGTTTGTTCTCTTTACATAAAGATGATGCTTAGTGCAATTAAGAGATAGTAGATATACTTATGTTGTGGATATGCTTAAGATTGTAGATGCGTACATATAGTATCCATGATTATGTTGATAACTATACTTCTACTACTGATTATAATCATGATGCTAGCTATCTCATGTTGTTAGTTATGTTTAGCATGCTAGCCATTCCTTTGTAACTAGAGATGCGTATAATGCTAATCATGCGTATCCAGGTAATTGTGTTTATGTTGTTAGCTCTTTTTATAATGTTGATATGTTCAACCTATTAGACATGCTAATGTTTTTACATATGCTTATGTGGCTAGACTTATTCATAATGATAGAGATTTTATGTTACTAGACTTGCTCATGATGCTAGATATGCATATGCTACTGAGTTGCTTATATTGTCAACAAGATAAAGGATGATAGTCTGGCTAATGATGATAGTTATTATCTGCTCCTTTATGTATTTTGTTAATCATATGTGCTACTGAGCTTATTTGTTATATTTGATTAAACTACTTAATTTTTTAATTACTTAAAAATGTTGTAATCAATAATTGTTGTTGGAGGTTATATCTCTTGCTGGGACATGGGTCTCACCCTTGTGGTTTGCCACATCTTTTTAGATAATCTGAAGTGATGAAAACAAACATGTGGCAGCAAAGAGGAGATATAGTAATAAATCTATGAGAAATTTGATTAGATGTCTAGTGTGTCCTAGAGTCATCCTTGTACTCTCAGGTCTGGGCGAGAAAAAGTTTGTATATGATGTTTCAAACGAATCAGACTTTTGTTAACATATTAATGCTTGTTTGTGTGGCATATATGAATATTGTTCCCCTGTGTATATATTTGGTGGCTAAGACAATAGAACAATTTGTATCAAATTCTTGGCATAGTATGGATATAAGAAAGATTTTGGGCTCTTATGCAAATGTTTTTAAGTGGGTGCTGACGTTGAAATCGGTTTTAATTTACCCATATTTTTTTATTTGTGATTAATTACTAATTGATTGTGTTTTATGTTTTGAGTAATCTCGTTTAGTGTAACGGGTTCTCACACCAATGTAGTTAAGGAAGATGCCTGGATCAAAAAGTTCATCACTGAACTTGGGGTGGTTCTAAGCATCAGTGATGCAGTAGAGTTGTATTGTGATAACAATGGAGATATTACACAAGATAAGGGACCTAGATCACATCAGCGTTCAAAGCACACACTAAGGGGGTTCAATCTCATGCCAGAGATCATACAACAAGGAGATGTGAAGATTTGCCGAGTAGCAACTGAAAGAAATGTTGCTAACTACCTGACGAAAGCACTTTCATAGAAAAAGCATGAAGATCATGTTAGATCACTTGAGATTAAATTCATGGGTGATTGGATCTAAGTACAAGTGGGAGTCTGTTGGTATGTATGACCAGAGAGCCAATCATAAGATGATTGTAATGTGGCATCGTGTACTTGATTTAATTTATAATAAAGGAAATTTTTATCTATGTGTTTGTTTAATTATGAGATGTTGGAATAACATGATAGATGTCTAAAGAATGATATTACTTGATAACATATGTCTTCAGGTTGAGGACTTGAACAATGAGATTATATGTATGATAAGAGTATATATACATTCTTGTTATGTCCCTAATCGAATATTATTGTGGAAGCAATATAGAAAATAATAATACATAAGACTAGAATATGTGTTGGCCGATGACAAATTCATTAGTCACGATATATGATATCAAGCCAAACACATAGGTACTTGTTGGAGAACAGCATACCAGATAGACCCACCTTGATAATTATATATGAAAACCATTGAATGGTCGACAGAATAGCTCTCATAGTGATAGTGGGATTGTGGTTCTTAGACCAGAAGGCACTACACTCATCACATGTTGTTCGATGTACTTTGACAACCATCCAATGTGACCTTGAATAAAGTCTACCATAAAGGTGGTGGTCGGGTGCATTGTGACACATGAGGATTGATTGCGAGTAATGTAGATGGGATTTTTCCCTGTTGTCAAAGTTGATATCTTGGCCACTCGATAAATTAGGTTGAGAAACATATGGTCATACTCATGTAAGTTCATATATGATATGTGAACTCACATGCATCTCAGACATTTTTTTCTAGTTCTAGGAACATAGATTGAGTGTTAAGAGGATGACGATTCCATACCTTGCGTTCAATCTGGATATCAGTGACAAAGTAACTATATGATCATGATAACACTAATTACAAATGTAGGTTGAAGTTGTTCCCCTACTTTCTAAATACTTGGGTAGTAGTGATGTGTTTCTAGATACTGATCATTACTTGTGACATCATAATCTAGTTATGGACATTTACTACCAATGTAATTTTGGACCTATAGGGTCACACACATAGGATTCACTTTTAATATGAGTTTAGTCCTGGATAACATTTAACTTGGTTACTAAAGTGTTTAGGTAATCAACTCAAACAACACTGGTTGTCAGTTGGTTGACTGGAGTGTCTAGTCGACTGATTGGGAATGTCAGTCGACTGACTGGAGAGTCCATTTGACTGACAAAAAAGTCCATTAAATTGACTAGATGATCAGTAGGACTGTATCAATGAATTGATGATGACGTCATGATGTGCATCAATTATCATATTAAAATCCAGTACTTATACAAATAGAAAAATAGCCAATTGACAGATTGGAGTGTCTATTCGATCAACTAGCACTCCCTTCACCGATTGGGTGTCTAGTCAACTGACTGGTGATTCATATCAATTGTAAATTTATGAAATTCATCTCATCATGTCCCCAGGTTTGTGTAAACCCTGGCCCATCCCATATGGTGTTTGATAGTTATGACAATAACCATGAAATATGAGTTCAAAATGTGGGTTGTTCCATTCTTGTGAAAATGGCTAAATGTTTGTCATATGATTAAGTGTGAGAGACAAGAGATTCCACTTAGATTTTATGTTGTTGATGCCTTTGTTGCATACTATTCAAATCTTGATGCCAAATTGATCTGTATATGATCAAACAATAGTAATATGGATCAACATTAAGTTAAACCCCTTATTCATTTTATGTTTAGATTTCCTTATGAAATATAAAACTTCCCTAGACTTTTATTTGGGAAGGGAAATGTGACCGATGTAGCCAACTTGGGGTCATGAAAAGTTTTTGTAATCATAAATTGTTAAAGTCACATGAGAGTTTTCAAATCCTTGCATGACATGGTACCCCCACATTTAGTAAAATCCCTTGGGGTTGAGTGTGGGACCTCACTTAAAGCGGGAATTAAACATTTATGCTAGTTTACATGAGTCATTTATATGTAATATACGAGGCATGTAATGCTATAGAATATTCATCAAGTTGATGAAATTTGAGTGCTTTTAAGCTCAAAACTGATAACCCATATATATTTAAGTTCATGAGTAGCACAATATTCACCAAATTGATGTGCTTTGAGTGATTAGAATCCCAAAACTAATAACCCACATATATTTAGGTTCATGAGCACCCAAATTCAGATAGTATTTTGGTAGGTTCAATATGGATGAAACCCTAGATTAACACTCTCCCAAACTACGATGTGGTGTCAATGTCCCTAAGATATTACTATGGACCAATTGAATCTATTTCATTTCTATTAGCTTTGAGGGTGCAACCTAAGAAAATGATTGCAAAAATAAACAAGAATATAATTGTTCATCTGAATAGAATAGCTATGATTAATTAGATCTTTATATTTAGGTTTTCTGTATCTAGTCTTCTTATATAAACCACTTAAGTGTAATTATAAATGACTTTCTTGACATGATTTCATATTATGGTTGATCTACATCATCTAGAATTGTCTTTTAGCATACAACTATTGTAATCCTACCTAGCTATGAAATCATTTGCTGGGATCATAAGTCTCTTATTATTGCAATTGTTTTTATTTTGTTTTTAACAACCACCTTAGACCTAGATTGGGATGAGTCGCCACCTCAATAGAGCCAGAAATAGCAGTGGCGAGAACATGACTTAGAGGTGGGAGTTTTCTAGTTGTATGTTATGGACTCGTGCAGGTACTGTCAGATCTCTAGCAACGTGTTGTTCTTTTACTTGCTTTGGGCATATTTACGAATGACTCAGGTTTTGCAAGAAGACGTATATGATATAAATATAAACTATGAATGCTACTTTTCTTGTATGATACATGTTCATGGTCATGTGAACACATATCATGTACTGATGCTTGATAGGTTAAGCACGTTAAATAAGCTTGTTGCTCTGACATTTATTTTTGTTCATGTTGTTGCTAAAAAAGAAATAGATATTAGTGAATCTTATTTTATCTTGAATGACCAGACTGTGATGGTTACAATCGAGTATTGGTTTAATAGCTGGGTTTTCAGTGGCCTTGATTACGCGGACATGCTTATTCATGATTTTGATATTGGGTAACATATAAAACAAGACTAAATCCAGATTAGAATTTATAATCATGTTAAAAACATAACTGAGTTGGTGTAAATTATTAGATTACTGAATCCTGAATAAGCCTCGTTATTTTGGATTTTACCAAACAATACGGGACTGATCCTGACTGACTTAGTCGGAAATGACGCCAACATGACGCAAAAAGACAAACCTCAATCTGGACCGTCCCAAACAGCCCCCAAGAGTATTCTGGATTCTTTATCTTTATTTGTTTGTTATTAGGTCAGTGTTAGTCGATTTTATGGACACAGATTTTGAGTGGTGTGAGATGTAAATGTTGTTTCATCGAGTTTGTTTGAAGTAATGCCCCATAGTTTTCCCTTGGTGGCGGAAAGTTTTCTACTTCATCACGTGCCTCGATTTGATGGATCGTACATCTTCGGTATTATTTCAAATCACAAAGTTGACCTTTCGTTTTTCACCCATTCTGTTGCCCTTGAAAAAGCAAAACTTTTGAAATTTCAAACAAGAGAATACGATGAGTTCGGCGGAACAATAAGACGAGAAAAAGCAAACAATCACACAACCAGAGCACATATGATTTACGTGGTTCAGTCAGAATGACCTACTCTACGGTAGGGGGTAAGATTTTCATTATGTTAGAGAAGAATTATAAGGAGGAGCGCTCTCGAAAGAGACAGAGTACACTATGAATACGATGGCTGCCGTCTATGTAAATAGAATACAAGATGATACTAAAACCCTAACTATTGGAGATTTTCCAGCTGTATTTTAGAAATATATTTTACTTCTTTGGTCGGTCTACCTTCCATATTTGGTCTAGTCCTTGTAACTATATATATGGTCTCTTGTGAATAAGAATACACACGGAAGCATTTTTCCTTCGATTGTTTTTCTCTCAAATCTTATCATGGTATCAGACGTATTTCGATCCCTTCCGCATTAACCCTACCGCCTCCTCCTTTGCCCTAAACCTGCCGCCGACGTTCCAGTTTTTTTTTTTTCTTCTCGCTGTTGTCCTTGCTTGACCGGTTTTGGTCTGTTCATCTCCGAATCTGTGTCTTCGATCTCCTTCTATGGGTGATCAGCACAAGGACGCTGCGGTGAGTTTTTACTCGCCTTACTATCTCCACCCCTCTGATCATCCGGGGCTTTCTATATGTCCTGTGACGTTCAAAGGTGACAACTTTGATGAATGGGTGGTCGCTTTCCGCAATTCTCTTTGTGCAAAGAGGAAACTTGGCTTCATCAACGGGACTATTACTCGTCCTGCTGATTCTGCAACTACTCATCCTACGGTTGAGGATTGGTGTATGGTGAATTCGATGCTGGTGAGTTGGGTTCTTCAATCCATCGATGTCTCCATCCGCTCGTCTATCACGTGGTTTCCTACGGTCAAGGAGTTGTGGGACGATCTACAGCAGCGTTTTTGCATTGGGAACGGTGCTCGTAAGCTTCAATTACGGGAGCAAATCTATAGTTGTCGTCAATCTGGACAAACGGTTGCTGCGTATTATAATGTTCTTCACAAGTTATGGGAGGAACTCAATCATTATGCTCCAATCCGTACCTGCTCATGCGGTAAATGTTCCTGCAATCTCAACACCATCTTTATTACCGAACATACAGAAGAACGTGTTCACCAGTTTTTGATTGGCTTGGATGCTAATCTTTACGGTCCTCTTCGGTCTCAAATTATGGCGCAAGATCCATTGCCTTCATTGAACAAGGTTTATGCTCTAGCTATTCAGGAGGAAAGGATGAAGACGATAGTGGATTCTCAAACTCCGACCCCAACTGACTCTGTCGCCTTTGCTGTCCGTCATCAACAGCCGCCGTCATCGACACCGTCTTCGGTTTCGTCTAGTGGCTCGCAGCGGGGGAACAGGAAACGTCTTCATTGCTCGCATTGTAATCGTCCGGGGCATGATAAAGAGACCTGCTTTAAATTAATCGGGATGCCCGATTGGCTAAAGGATCGGTTAGCTGCTCGTGAGGCTGCCAAGTCGCAGTCCAAGCCGTCGGCTTCTGTTGTAGTCAATGCTGCAGTTCAGCAGCCTCCTACCGGCTTCTCTCCGATTAGCCAGGCGGATCAATCGACTCTTTCTCCTGCTCTGAATCAGAGTCAAATGGCTGCTGTGTTAAACATGTTCAATGCTTTACAATCTTCCAAAAATCAGTCTGGTATGTGGTATGATTGGATTTTAGATAGTGGAGCATCCTATCATATGACCGGCAATCTTTCCCGTCTTCGCAATATTGTCGATGTACAGGTTGTTCATATTAAATTGCCTGACGGTCGGCTCTCCTCAGCCTCTAAGGAGGGTCGTGTCCCGATGGGCAATGTTTGCTTGTCTCATGTTCTATTTGTTCCTAGCTTAAGCTGCAACTTGCTTTCGCTTGCACAGTTGACTAGAGAACTTAATTTGCTTGTTCTTTTAACACCTTCGGTTGTTGTACTTCAGGAAATCAGTTCGAGGATGGTGATTGGCGTGGGTAGAGAGCATGGTGGGGTTTATTGGCTGCAAAGTCTTCATGCTGCTGTGCGCGCATCCACTATTCAGTCTTCTGTTGATTCGGCAATCCTGTGGCATCGTCGACTTGGTCATCCATCGTCGTCTGTCTTGTCTTCTATTTCATCTTTAAAATTCAATAAAGACTCACTTGTGAGACTGTCTCCATGTACTTCTTGTTTTCAAGCTAAACAAACTAGATTGTCATTTCCGGAAAGTTCTAATAAAGCTGCTGAGTTATTTGAACTGATTCATTGTGATGTGTGGGGTCCTTACAGTACTCCTTCTCTTGGAGGTGCTCGGTTTTTTCTCACTATTATTGATGACCATTCTCGTGTTGTTTGGGTTTGCCTTATTCAGTCCAAGATGGAGGTTGCTACTCGGTTTCAACATTTTTGTGCGCTTATCACTACTCAATTCCGGACTCGAGTGCGGCGCGTTCGCGCTGACAATGGAACTGAATTCTTACCGCTTCGTTCCTTCTTTGCGGATCATGGTATTATGTTTGAGACATCCTGTGTTCACACACCTCAGCAGAATGGAAGAGCAGAGCGTAAGCATCGTCATCTGCTGAATGTTGCTCGTGCTCTTCGCTTTCAGGCACATCTCCCTTTGTCTTTTTGGGGGGGATGTATTACTGCAGCTGCATTTCTGATCAATCGGACTCCTACGCCTATTTTGGGCAATCGTTCTCCTTATGAGATTCTGTATAATCATCCACCGTCGTATGATATGCTTAAGGTGTTTGGCAGTCTGTGCTTTGCAGCTCAAAATCCCAAGGCCCGAGATAAGTTTGCCTCTCGTAGTCGCAAGTGCATGTTCGTGGGTTATCCGCAAGGCAAGCGGGGCTGGTCCCTATATGATTTGGAGACCAAGGAAGTGTTTGTCAGTCGTGACGTCATTTTCTTCGAGGAGATCTTTCCATTTTCCGAGGCTCCTCCTATTACAGATGCTTTGCCTGTATCGTTTCCATCCCCGACCGTTTATGAGGACGTGCCATCATCTATTGACGTTGGAGACGGATCTAACACGTCCTCCCCTCCAGCTGCATCATCCTCTTTGGATGTTTTGTCTCTGTCTTCCCCTTCTGACGACAGGGGGAGTACTGTTGTTCCTTCTCAGCCGTCTGGTAATGTAAGACAAAGCACTCGTACAAAGCAGCCATCTACTCGTCTTAAAGACTATGTCTGTCAGACTGTTCTCCGCGTCACAACCCCCGCTCTCTCACCCACTCTCGCGCCCCTATCACTGTCCTCAGGTACACCTCATCCTATTGCAGCATACGTTTCGTGTGCTAATTTTTCACCTTCGCATGTCCAGTTTATTGCTGATGTTACAGCTGGTCATGAGCCATCCTCATTTAAGGAGGCTGCTTCTATGAAACCCTGGCAGGATGCTATGTTGTCTGAACTTCGTGCCCTTGAGCGAAATGGCACATGGATCTTATCTCCTTTACCTGCTGACAAGAAACCAATTGGGTGCAAATGGGTGTATCGTATTAAATACAACTCGAACGGGTCTATTGAGAGATACAAGGCTCGTTTAGTTGTTCTTGGCTGTCGTCAGGTTGAAGGTGTTGATTATACAGAGACATTTGCTCCAGTTGCCAAGATATCATCCGTCCGTGTCTTCTTATCTGTTGCTGCTATAAGAGGCTGGGAGCTTCATCAGATGGATGTTCACAACGCATTCTTACACGGGGATCTGGACGCAGAAGTGTACATGATTCCTCCACCAGGCCTTATGCATGTGCCACCAGGGCATGTTTTTCGTCTGCGGAAGTCCCTCTACGGGCTCAAGCAGGCTCCCCGAAACTGGTTTGCCAAGCTATCATCTGCTCTGCGTGCATTCGGTTTTGTTCAGAGTTATGCTGATTATTCTTTATTCTCATATACTCTGCGAGCTATCACCTTACATGTCCTTGTCTATGTTGATGATCTTATCATTGCTGGAAATGATTCTAGTGTCATTGCTCATTTCAAGACCTATCTCAACAGCTGCTTTCATATGAAGGATCTTGGTCACCTGAAGTATTTTCTAGGTATTGAGATTGCTCGTAACGCCTCAGGTTTATTTCTCTCTCAGCGCAAGTACACTCTTGATATTTTGACTGAGGCTGGTCTTCTTGCTGCCAAGCCTTCTGATTTCCCCATGGAACAACATCATCAGCTAGCCAGGTCGACCAGTACCCTGTTTGCTGAGCCTGACCGCTATAGGCGCGTTGTTGGTCGTCTTATCTATCTCACTATCACTCGCCCTGATATTGCGTACTCTGTCCATGTCTTAGCACAATTTATGCAGGCTCCTACGATGGACCATTGGAATGCTGCTACTCGTGTTCTTCATTACTTGAAGGGTCACCCTGGACAAGGTCTTCTATTGTCAGCTTCGAGTTCCTTGCAGCTCACGGCTTTCTGTGATTCTGACTGGGCCACTTGTCCTGAGACCAGGCGATCTCTCACTGGCTATTTTGTTATGCTTGGTCGTTCCCCCATATCCTGGAAGACCAAGAAACAGGCGACGGTGTCGCGTTCTTCGGCGGAGGCCGAATATCGAGCTATGGCCTCAGTTTGTTGTGAGCTCATCTGGCTCAAGTCTCTTCTACGTTCCTTGGGTGTTCAACATGCTTCTCCTATGCGATTGTATTGTGACAATCAGGCAGCCTTACACATAGCTGCTAATCCAGTTTTCCATGAGCGGACGAAGCATATTGAGATCGACTGTCACTTGATTCGGGAGCAGATTCAGGCAGGCAATGTCTCTACTGCATACATTCCGACTACGGAGCAACCTGCTGATTTGTTTACCAAGGCGCTTGGTAAGGCGCAATTCCATCATTTGTTGGGCAAGTTGGGCATTTTGGATCCTCATGCTCCAACTTGAGGGGGAGTATTGGAGATTTTCCAGCTGTATTTTAGAAATATATTTTACTTCTTTGGTCGGTCTACCTTCCATATTTGGTCTAGTCCTTGTAACTATATATATGGTCTCTTGTGAATAAGAATACACACGGAAGCATTTTTCCTTCGATTGTTTTTCTCTCAAATCTTATCACTAACCAAGGCGTATATACTTATACATATAGAATTGTAATGAGATTCTTATTCCGATCTGAAAATTAGATACCATACCACAGAGGACTTTGCCCCTGCATCCCTTTGGCATTGGCGGACTAAGGCCCGCACAATGTCCATTAAATGAGTCGGTGAAGATCAATTTAATTTTTAAATCAGATCTTCAATCATATCAACATAATTCTTCAATACACAGAACAATTACTTAGTGGGAGCATAAGTGTTGTAAGGTTCCTAACCGCCAGTTTTACTAGTTGCCAATTTTTTATCTTTCCATTAGTGTTATGAAAAGCCCTTGCTATAGTAATTGCAACATCCACAAGCCAATATCGTCACAGAGAATTTTGCGGTACACAGCATAAGTATCCATGATGCAACAGCATTACCATGTCGGCCAAAGCTGATACGAAGCTTCACCACGATAAGTGGATGGAGATGTGCATCACAGCAGCTTATATATGCAAAATAAGATCCTACCCTGAAGGTGTCAGGTGGGGCCTCGCAGGTCTCTGCCCGTGCTATTGGTTTGCATTGCATATATATGTTCCTCATACAAGGGCAAACATCTTTACTTAATCCGGCAACTCAATTCAAAGAAATTTTGCATAGATCAATCAGATTAACGTAACCATGGAATCTGAACATATCGACTGTTTTCTCCCAGATACTCAACCTTGAATTCCGATATAAGTAGAATCCTTATCGGGAGCATCTTCAAGCAAGCACAGCAACACGTCCACCTCAACCTGGAAAGCAGAAGACTGGATTCCATTCCCCCATCGATCCCTAGTACGCGCGCATCCCGTCCGACGAGGGGCGTAGCCTTTTCTCTTCTTTTTTTCCTTTTAGTTACATCCTTCTTTCTCCTGCCTCCGATTCTGCAACCCTTTTTCCCTGCAACTTGTACGAATCCGGAAAACACTTCGTATCTATCTATCCAGTCGATCGGATTGGCATTCGCCCATATCTGGGATTCTCAGTTTCCATTTCGTTGGTCGATTCCGTGATCTTTGGTGCAATCGTAGGTTAGTTCGCCGCTAGTAGCTTTTTTTTTACAGCACGTGACATATATACGCTAGTAGCTATGCGTATATATATATACTAGTGAATACACACGTGTACATGCACGTGACATATAAAATTTGTTGGAAATGTGCAGGGAGAGGACTCGTCCGTGAAATGGTCCCTACGGTAAAAGATATTTGTGTTAGTTGTTTGAAATAAGAGAATCAATGAACCGTTTCTGTGGAATGGAGAGAGAAATACAAAATTAAAGATAATAAAATTTAATAGGAGAGTGTAAGAATAAATATTTGTAGGAGTAAAATTCCTTGAAAAAAAAGAGAGAAGAGAATGAATCCAGGAGAGTGCAACATCAAACTCGCTCTTTTTATAGTAGTATATATATATATATATATATATATATATATATATATATATATATATATATATATATAGTCAGGCTAGAATACACTCGAGTGTACAGATCACACGAATACACTCAAGTGTGTTTGCATATCAAGACTATTTTTGCAAAATGTAAACCATTGATCTTCACCGTCATACTATAACTAGGCTACATACAAATTTTGAGCCCATTTGGATGAGTGTAAGTCACTCATCCAAGGGCAACAAAATCGACGCTCGAAACTAATTTGAAATACATAATTTTGGCGGTCTTCATAACATGACCTATAAACATCCAAATGTGCTCAAATTTTTCGTATGAGCTATTCACAAGATGTTTAAGAAGATCAACAGATTAGATTTTTGAAAAAAACATTGCATCATGAAAAAATACTTGAGTGTATTCTGCTCCGAATACACTCGAGTGTATTCTAGCCTAACTATATATATATATATATAGTAGTGGGCCGGGTATCACATAACCTATTATGACTAACTGTAAGGTGCCTGTAATAAATATAGTTTTCAGAAAAGTGATTATCAGGTGGATCATGAAAGGCCGGTGCAATAATGATTGGTTCCTTTGAACCTAGTTCTCCCCTGCCTTTTCAGCGGGGCCAACTGAGTGATATCCTTGAACTCTCAACATAAATAGAGCTGACACTCAGGCGGGTCGGGTTGGGTTTGAGTCGGGTCTTTTCAGGTCGGGTCATTACAGGTCAGAGATAATTTGGGTTATTTTATTCTTTCAGGTCAGTCGGGTTTGGGTTGGGTTAGGATCGGATTGGGTCCCTTCGAGTCATTTTATAATTAGGGTCAACTCGGGTTCGGGTCGGGTCAATTTAGGTATAAACTTTTTCAGGTTACTTTATCGGGTAGGGTCGGGTTCAAGTCAAATCATTTTGAGTCGTCTTAATATCAGGTCAGGTCAATTTGAACTATTTCCTCGGTCTACTTGGGTTTTAGGTCGAGTCATTTTTAGGTTGGGTAGTAATCAGATCGGGTCTTCTTAGGTTGTCTTTTTTGTACGGGTCTAGTTATTTTGGGTTGGGTCTCAGTATGTTTAGGTTAGAGAGTTGGCAATCAGATGGGTCAGTTCAGGTTTGGCCATAGTCATTATGGGTCGAAGATAATTGAGGTTATTTTATCCTTTCATGTCGAGTCGGGTTAGTATCTGTTTGGTCCCTTCCGTTCATTTTGCTTTTTTGGGTCAACTCATGTCTGGATCGGGTCAATTTTGGTACAAGTTTGTTCAGATTCATTTATTGGGTTGGTTTGGGTTCACGTCAAATCACTTCAGGTCGTTTCAATTTACACTATTTCTTGGGGCTAACTCGAGTTTGAATCTAATCATTTTGAATTGGGTAGTTATCAAGTTGGTGTTGCATGGGTTGTATTTTTGTATAATCAAGTTGTTTTGAGTTGGACCTTATTCAGGTCATGTTGTGAGTTGTGATAATGAGTAATGACTAATATGTTGCATTAATTTAAAAAATAAAGAAAATATTTTTTACTTGTTATTTTTCTCTTTTACTATCCAATATCTCTTATATTCCCCCTTCTTTTTCCTTACAATCAAATTATCAAGCAAACTATTTCTTATAAATAATATATTGATAAAGCTATACAAAAATCTATTATAAAACTAAAACTTCACTTCTCGACTTCTCACTAGTTACTACTCGCTAGTACTCAGTCAGACTGACATTGGGTCGGGTCGGTGTTCTATTGGATTGATTTCAGATCAGGTTGACATTGTGTTGGTCGGTGTAGGGTCGGTTTGACGTCAAGTCTAGTTGATATAGAGTCGGGTTGGTGTTGGATTGGGTTGACATTGGGTTGTGTTGGTGTTAGGTGGGTTGACGTCAGGTCAGGTTGATATCGAGTCGGGTCAAGTCGGTTGTGATTTTTCCAGGTTGATTCGGGTCACGCGATATCATCGGGTCGGGTGTCAAGTCAAGTTTGGGTCTGTCAATTCTGGGTCATATTGAGTTTCGGGTAAACATCGAGTCGGGTCGGGTCGGGTTGAGTTTGGGTTTATATTTTCTTCGGGTTTAATCGGGTCGGGTTGTTGATAGGACAGGTCGGGTTTCTCAGGTCGGGTCAAATATCAAACTCCCACCAATAAATGTAGAATATTTTTTCTTATAATCAATAAGTATAAAGACATCCTCACCATATTGTTTCCAAAAAGTACAAAATCATGAACCCCCTCTGCCAAAAAGAAAAACTTTTTTCATGAACATTATCATATAGCTTATAAGACGTCAGAAATATCACATTGTTACAAGGATGTAGGGCAAGTGAATTCATGCGACCAGAAAATTAGCACATTAGTGAATTGGTAAAAACGTTACAAAGGAATTTGTGGCTTTGAATATATATTTCCAGGCAATTTCACATGCTTAGAAGCATCTTTTCAATTCACCATCAGTTATATTCTCAGCACTTTCTATCGAGCCAAAAGATAAGTTTTCTATAAAGTGAACCACAGTATAATTCCTAATGTTTATAAAACAAACACGGTCACTTGAATGTATTTATAAAAATATGCAAAAAAAAAATCTAAGAATTCCATATTTTTTTTGGTCGGAAAAAAACTCGTGTTACTATTGTGAAATACCAAAACTTTAGGTACAAAACAAAGCACCCCTAATCCTATAAGAATTCCATATTCATCCTTAATAACTAGTATTACAATCTCACAAAATATCTCAAGATTATCTATTCACACGTCAGATTAAAAAACAATATATCTTAAATCATTTTCCCTCTCAAAATATATCAAGATATGATAATTACTTTTTTAAGGCAGATATGATAATTCACAGAAACCATATAATTGCATGAAGTAATATGGCAAGCTCCTCTGCATTTCAAGCTTACATTTCAACTCTTCACACACACCCTAATCCCCATAAATAGATGAAACCAATTCCTTACCTATAAAGTCACAATTAATTAGTTCTATCCGCCTGCATATGTTTGATAATCTATTAGTATAATTGCAACCAATAGTCTGGGGGCATTGTTTAAGGCATAAAGGTATATTGTTGCACGGTATTGACATCAACGTCATGCACTTAACTGCTGATCAATGTGTTATATTAAGTTCATACGAGTTCAGTGGTTATCAGAAGGCTATTTACATGTCATAATTTTTATTTAGTTTTTTTTATTTGGTTCTAAAAACAACCGATCCCATCGTCTTCCAATGCCACTGTACCTTGATCAATGGTGTCTAGATTGTGGATACTACAAACTGGTTAATTGTTGCGCATCTAACTATGTTACTACAATACCTTAAAAAAAACTATGTTACTACAAAGTGGCGAATCGTTGTGTTTCCAATCATGCCTTCTATTGTATGTCATCACCCACACCTTCACATCTCAAGCTTTAATATAATTCCCTTTGGTTAGTCTTGGTAAAAGAAGATTCCAAATAATTCTTGTGTTGTTTTTAGCCTTTTTTAGATTTAATAGAAGAGCTTGAACTTATCATAGTTATGTTTAGTAAATAACTATTCTATAATGTCAATATAATGTAGTACTTTTCTTCTTTAAAGAATCCAACATTGTACACTTTCTCATCAGCTATAGATCATAATTTGGCTCCTGGTTTTCAATGAGAGAAACTATGACATGAAAATTTTATCTAGATAATCATGCGAGCACATGATCCACTACAAGAAACACGACAACAAAAGATGGTTAAACCCCTCACCTAAATAAAATGGATCCTAACTCCATCCATAACAACATTTCTACATGAAAATGTTATGATCATAAGCCTAACAATATACCTCACTTCAACCTACAATGCCAGACCAACCTAGTAGGGTCATAAACCCCATTCAAAACTCTAATCCAAGTAGTTTCGTAGACAACTACTCTACAATTAAAATTACCCCTACTGAAGATTCAGATGGACTATGAAAGGACCACTCTCACTGAGTTAAACTTTAGACTTTCCAAGGAACCACTAGAACCCCATCTTTGTAGTCTAACTCTTTGATGATAGAAAAAGATAGCTTGTGGGAGGGAGCTAGATAGTGTAAGAACCCTAACCTAGCTTGAACTTTATCATGTTCAATACTTATAATTTAATGCTTGATTAGTTTTCAACTTCAAGGATTAAGTGGTATATCTATTTTGACTCAATTTTTACACCTTTTATACACTAATTTTATGTTTTCTTGTAAGTTGTGGACATAAATGTAGATTTTCTATATTTGCAGACCTATTCACAGGTTGATTTCAAAATTATATGAGTACTTGTTTTTTTTCATATCCATTCTTGTTTTGGTAAACTTTAGATGCTTTTGAACTAAGTTTAGATGTGGTCCCTTGGTTTTAAACTTAATCTAGATGATCAAGTTGCCTTTGTTAAAATGATGGTAAATATCTAGATGGCATCCCATCCTTGACATCTTGGCTATATAAGGTCCCATCAGTGCCTAGATATTTATGCTCCCTCATCGGTTGCGCTTGATAGGTGGGTGCTTGGTTTATGGCCAATAGGGTGGCTTGTATGAACATATTGCTAGAATGTTTGGTACCTATTAGTAGCTTCACCTTTTGATCTTGATAGGTCAGGGTGTGAGACTCTATAGATCCACAAAACATGACTCTTGATAGGTGTAGTAGTTGTGAGGACCCTCAATAGGGTTAGACTTGATAGGTTGACCTTGGATCCTGAATACCCCTCCCATATTTACCCCTTGATGACATGTTATATGTCAGGCTAGTATAGGCTTTTGATCCATAATTTGTATAAATGACCCCTCTCAACTATTAGAATCCCTTGACAATCAAGGGTACTTACTGTAAGAAAGTAGGAGGATCTTAAGTTCCTCTCTACACCTATTTACAGGTTGATAGCTTCGGTCAAGTACTTGGATATCAAAGATTCAACCTTCATTGGTGGTTTCTAGCTTTCATATCTTTTTTTCGGCCATCTTACATGTAAGTTATACCCTCCATGCTATCTTTTCCTTTTCTTAACCTTTAGTCATCTACTTGGGGCCGAGTATAGGCTTTTGATCCATAATTTGTATAAATGACCCCTCTCAACCTTTAGAATCCCTTGACAATCAAGGGTACTTATTGTAAACAAGTAGGAGGATCTTAAGTTCCTCTCTACACATATTTGGAGGTTGATAGCTTCAGTCAAGTGCTTGCATATCAAAGATTTAAACTTCATTGGTGGTTTCTAGCTTCCATATCTTATTTTGGGCCATCTTACATGTATGTTATACCCTCCATGCTATCTTTTCCTTTCTTAAACTTTAGTCATCTACTTGGGGTCGAGATACTTAAGTTTCCATGGTGAAAACTCACTCATTTAGCTAAGACACCTTCTTTTCATCTCTTTATGTCCTAGTGTTCTTGACCTATATTTGAGGGGATTATCATGTAGCTTGAGTGGTTGTCTTGGATATGGAAAGGAAGCTTGTTGGAGTGTTTCTTTTTGGCTGATCATGTTTTATTTTTTAACCTAGGTGAGCCATACAACTTTTTGATGCATTTCTTGCCTCGGTTCATGAGTAAACCCTAATCTCATTAGAACTTATTCAACATGTCTAATAGTTATATTCTTGTAAGGAAGATATATTGTAATATGGAATTTAAATGAATTTGTATCTTCTTACTTACTCTCTAATAATGATGCATTTTGGCTCTAATATACTTTGTTGCGTGTGTGAGGATAAACTTTCAAATGTAGTGCAATTGTCCTTAAACATGCTCATTTTGAGGTATTTTGATTCCATGTTTATGGAAGACATGTGACATGGACATATGTTCCTAATGTTTGAGAGATGTTCCAATATGGTTCTAAGGATTTCACTAACTATTATATTATTGGATTCTCATTTGGATAAGACCCTTAATGTAAAAGTGGCTCATTTCTGCCCAAAAGTGACCTTTTATGCCTACCTTATGTATTTATCATAACTTCCACATACTTCAGTTTTGTATTTTGTATTTTTGATTTCGTTTGAGGATATGTTAAATATTTTAGGGTACACAAAATTTTTACAAGGTTTTATTCCTATTTTGGCCTCGATGGTGACTTATGCCTTATTCCGGCTTAAAGTGGTATTTTGGCCTTGTTATGGACAAGAACAATTACTAGTACCTTGCATGGTTACTTCAAATATAATGTTATGTGGCTTATCTATTTTGAACTTGTCATATACCTAATTAATTATATAATTACATCTCTAGATTTTCTTTGTAAATCGATTAACACATTGAAACGTGATAAATTGACTTAATGAATCAAGTGTAGCATGCATCATGTAGTTCCATTAGTCTATAAGTACTATTTCAATGTTCAATATTGAGTATGAAAATGAGTTTCCTTATATAGGCCTTGTATCATGAGAAGGAACACAAACTCGTGTACTCTTGAATATATGTGTGTCAGTGGAAGTTTGTTATCAACATCCAATACAATGATGTGAATGAGCATGGCCGATGCATTAAATCCAATCTTTGTGACAATTTGAACTGCAATTTGAATGTGATATATTAATGTCACACGGGTTTTATAGCCCAATATAGGTGCCAATATATTATTACCTAGGTGGACCTAATGTGTGTGGGTTTGCCTTCGAACACTCCACAACTAGTTTGACATTTGAGCACACTACACTTGTTAAACCCAAACTGACTAAGGAATGTCAGGGTCTTATGGAGTCTAGTAATCCTAAAGACCTCAAACCATGGCTAGGAATTTTCTTTATCACTAGTAAGTGGTTAGACTTGGTATTTCTCAAACCACCCAAGCTTAGTCTAGAAATATAAGTCATGCAATACATATATTTAGGGTTTAGCTAAGGAGTTCACTTTGTAATGATGCATTGCACTCTTACATTTGTATAGTATTTTTTATCATTTCTGATTCTACACTTAATTCCAGTTCATACCTTGTTAAGATTGTTAGTGCCTTTCACAAACTAGTCTTATTTGTTGTGTTATCTTTTTATCTTGTATGAAATAAATGGTATCAATTGTTATGTCATATCGCTGGGACATGGATCACAACTCATCGTTGTCCATGTCTTTTAGGTGACCAAAAATATAAAACCAGTTTCTATGGATACAAGACTTTTCTCATAGATCTATTATTACTCCAATCTTAATCTTACTACCCAATATATAGTGTTAAAGGGATTGAAGTACCCATCTCTAAGTGGCTATAATTCACACACACAACATACATGATAATTAAATTAAAATTTTCTTTTATTTACTAAATGATTCTTGACTTTTACAACATGGCCCAAAGGAAAACTTATGAAAGACAAGAAAAAACTTAAACTTACAACTATTCAACCCTTTTTACATTTTGAATATCCCTCATTAAGATGTGGTGTAACTTGTATACTGTATCATCATCAGAGTAGTATAATTAAGTTGTGGAAGAAAGATATTTCTAATCTAGATGTTATACCTCAAATCATAAAATTAGACACACAATCATTGCAAACACAATGGTACGCTAGTGATGAAACCAACATAGTTATTATATAAAATAAAGTATGCATGTAATTACATATAGAAAGGACATAAACACTTTATTGATACTCAAAAACATGCCATCAGAAACCGTAACATTTTACCATGAAATCTTCCACTATCAATTTTTAATCCACAATAATCAAGTTAAGTTCCTCAAAATATAGCCAATTCCAAAGCAGTGTGGGATAGTGTGTCAAGAAAAAATGACCACTTCTTCATGATGATCGATCCTAAATATTTCTATACAATGTGTGACAATAGTCACTTACAAAGGAAGTGTCATACTATGACAATGCCACTTACAAATGAAGCACCATACTCAAGGATAACAAAATATGGTTTGTTTCTTGCGTTCAAGATTAATCAAAATGTATACAAATATTTCATAACATTAATCAATTGGGAACAGAGTAGCTTAGACAAGTATATTAGATAAAACTTGCACACAAAAAAGATACATATTGAACATTATAGGAACACCATTAGTCAGGTGAAATAAGAGGAAAAAGACCTTTTAATTCAAGAGTAGAGATCTATTACAATTTTTTATTCACATAGATTGTGTAGACCTTGATTCAACAATATGAGGGTCAAATAAGGATTTTGAATGATATAGGTTACAAGGACCAATCAATTAGGATTCTTAGGTCCTTATATCAACATCAGGTGGTTTACTCATCCTTGATCCAAACCTATGAGATTTTGAGGTGTGACTATCCATTTTATATTTATTCAACATAACTTTTAAAGATGATATGCAAACTAGGTCATATAGGTTAAAACTCTAAATCATCACTGAAGGCCAAAGTTTGCATTATAAAAAGTCACACAGTCAACACTCATAAAAGTGTAATCAGGATTAACAATCCACAATATTAAGGTTAGAAACCACAATTGAGTTCCATATAAACATAATAATAAACTTAAAATTAAAATTGGATATAGATCCTTCATTAGACATCAAGATTAATCTTTAGCCTCAAGAGTAGTCGAAGTCATCTCATCATCATTTAGAGTCACAAGAGTATTATCAAATTCAACTTTAGTGTTTTAGAGTTATAATCACAATGGTAAAGTAATTACCATGTTAGATTTAGTCAAGTTCTCAAACATAAAGATGATATTTAAAGATATCTATGAATAAGAAACTAGGATTATCCTTTGATATGGAATCCTCACGTTTTTCTAATAAAAAATAAGTAGTGGTTCATAATTTCAAACTTTTGGACATTGGATTCAAAAGATATGAATGTTAGAAACTTAAGAAATTCATGTAATATTTGGTAGTTAGTGAGGATAATTAACTAAAATAGGAAAAGGATGGGCCGTTGATATGTGGTCAACCACTGACTAGTGGGGTGATTGCATGGTTGAGGGAGACCAACCCACTAGTCCACTAGACAAAGAGGAAGAGGCAATGCACAATGGTGTTTCTCATAGGAAGAGAGGAGATAAAGATGAGGAGAGGGATTTGGGGCAGGGAAATACACGGGGTGGATATATGAAGTAAGTTGGGTTTCTTTATAAGGTATTATGTCAACACATAGGGTGTTGATAAGTTAGTGTTGTGAGGGTTTAAGGTGGCAAGAAATCTTAGTACCCAAGACACACCAATTTGGTTTGATGAGAGGAAGAGAAGAAAGAGGAGTCAAGAGAAGTGACCTTTGTATCCCAGGCTAGGGTTAGCAAGCACAAATCCCCATCCACTCGTATCCTACCCAAGGTAGGAACTATTTGAGCTCTTTTACATCATGATCTTGTGGTCGTCGGGATGAAGTTGGGCCAGTGGTCGAGCCAAGGCTGAAATGCCCAATCCAGATCAAATGGAGGGGTAGATCCCTAATTCAAAGGGTGACACGACAAGGTCAGGGGGTCCTTGGGTAGTTTAGGTGAATGGGTCAGGACTAGTTGGATCAAAAGGAGATTCTTAGGTGATTTTTTGGAGAAAAGCTTCATAATATCTTATCTATTTTTAAGAAGGTTCAATTAATCTGAAATTGGGATCATATTCAAATATCAAAGGGTAGATCATATAGGAAAAGTTTAAAATCAAATGGTGCAAATGAGGTGATTAAAAAATTGATTCAAGTTTCTTTTTCAAATTAGGTTTCAATGATAATAGGTGCATATATTTTATTCAAGTCATGCACTTTCACCTTAGAGATTTTCATAAGGTTATCGATCATGGGAATTACCAGAAGTGAGAGGAAAATGGTAACTGAGAGGCAAAAGAGGAATTTGGTCAAAAGTGTGCCAAAGTATACTTTATCACATCCTTTCCTCCTTAAAAAGAATTTTGTTTCCAAACTTCCAATATTAGCAAAATGAGTACGAGTCTCATAAATCCAATCATAAGCACTCACATATAAATTAGTCACTGAGATGAAAATTTGAGTTTACAATTGAGGTGATAAATTACTTTTCTATATAATATATTAACTTTAAATTCAAGTAAATAATATAATCCAAGGTATGATAAATGGAGTGTGTCCAGCAAAGCAGGTCAATCATAGATTCAAATATATGATAGTTTAAAGATCAGATAAGGCAAAAGAGTTGCATATATATAGTCATTATTTCCTTTATTTGCATATTGTTTGTTAGTAGGCTTGGTATCGGTGGTCCATGGAGGTGGTGGATAGGGGAAATGACTCTTGTAGTGGCATTCTTACTTGCAGTAGTGGAAATTGGATTTGGATATCTACACCTTCCCTCATGGTTACTTCCCCAGTGGTAGCATTTGATCCTTTAGTTATGGCCATTTCCTTGGGTAGGTCCTTTGTTAAGGTTCCATTGACCCTAATTTCTATTCCCTATATTGTCATTTTGAGTTTTTTTCCATATATTAAGATTGACTATCACAACATGTATTCATCCTTGTTAAGCCAGGCTTAGGGTCTTACCCTATCTAATTCCCAATGTTCTATCCATTTTTAGGGTATGATCAAAGGCATACTGGAAAGTGAGAGGTTTGTAGAGACATGTGGAGTCCCTCAATGAAATGGTACTATTTCTCCTTGTTATTCAAGTTTTAATCATGGCACTCCAAAATGAAAAAAACTAAAGGCTATACTCAGAGACAGAGGGATCACCTTATGTAAGAATGATGAAAAGTTTCTTCTCCTTTAACTTAGTGGTAGGCATGAATCAAGAAGTAAAGATGGTCTTGAAATGTTCTTAAAGTGAAATGATATTCTATTAGAGGGTATAGTTCTCTTGCCACAGTTTGGTTCTTCAGCTAGTAGGTGGGACATCTCACTTTGTCATTATCAGGGAATCCCAAAACTCAAAAGGTATTCTAAATTGAAACTTTCATGTAGATATTCACTATCATTAGAGTTACCCTAAGTTTTCTATAACTTTTTAAAAGATTAACAATTTTCTAGACAATTAGGGGTTGCCACGTTAGTCCGGTATATAAACATATGCATGTCACAAATTTAAGTTTAAATTGAGGAAATGATGCATATGCCCATTACACTGTAACATTGATGTCATGCAGATTTGGGCATTATTGTCCAATCCCTCTTGGGATTGTTCCTCGCATGCCAAAAGGTTGTCGACAATGGGGTGAACCCATTGTTGACTTGGCCATTGTAGGCATGATAGTAGTGGAGGATGATCCAATGATCTCCACCAGACTCTATTGAACCCAACCAGCCAAAGAACAAAGGCTGAAGAGGTTAGAAGTAGGGTCAAAAGGTCTAAGAACAAAGGAAGAAGATGGAGAATGGAAGTCATAAATTACCTATGAACTCGTCAATCCAAGGTTGCAAGGAGGTTCATGAATGTCTATTGTGAAGTCCCCACCTCTCGTCATGTAGTACGGAAGCTAGAGACGCACTCATGATGAAGCTCTTCAGGCTTCAAGCGCTTCAATTAGGGAAAGGGTGATTGGGACCTCCTTGTTGCCTCTAGATGCGTCAGCCTCCTTTGGAAGGTCCTTGTGATGCTCCCAACCAAGGTAATTCACCTGAGTCACCCTGGAGTTCGAGGATGGTAGAGGCAAAGCACGCGGTGGTAGGTGAAACTTGATGGAGACAAAGGGAGTTTGTGATGATCAATTGACGGTAGGTCTGGATGCATGAGGAGTCAAGGGTGTTGTGTGTATCCTATTTGTAAGATGGGTGGAGATTCAAGGGAGTTTTCCAAAGACCTAGATTCTAGATTTATCCTTATATTTGATTTATCTAGCTTCCACAATGATAATGGGTGAGGTTTATCTCGTTGGATTTTGCATTATTTCAGTTCTAGTGTGAGATTTTTGAGCATAAACGGTGGAGAGGAGAGAAATAATGGGTGAGAGGTCGGAGTCCATTTTGTTAGGGACTCATTTTAGAGGTGGATGATGATCATCCTGCATTCCATTTTGATCCCTCTGTCAGGTCCAATGTGAGTCATGTGGACCTTGGTTAGATAAATCCTATTTACATTTTATTAATATCCAATTATCTTGGGATTATCCACTTTATCCAAATCTTTAGATAATCCTATAGGCTTCTAAAAAACTCCAATTTCTCCCAAATTTTGAGGGAAGCTTCTTACTGGTATTATATCAATTTTTGAAAAGTTGGTAATAAAATACAAAAGTTGAATATTCTTTCCTTGACTTCCAAGTAATTACTTAATTTAATTATCTAGGCCATATATTAATGCATTATCTATCCAAACTTGACCATTACCTTTATCTATATTTTTTCCCATGTTGAGTTAGGTTTGAGGCCCTACTAATCTCATTGGTTGCACTTATCTTGATAATCTAGACTCAGGGTCTTATCATGCATTAATCATTCATTTATTTATTATTTTAGAATCTTCTAAATTATTGGGATTTCTTGTGTCATTTTATTCACCACTCATTAATAAATCATTTAAAATGACACAACATCTGAAACCCTTTCCTTTTTTGAAGAAACTACACTTATAACCCAAAATAGAGAACAATGCATAGAAATTTAAGATTTTCTAACATAACCCTAACACTACATTATTTGCATCCAAAATCTATAAATGCATGGAAATTTGAGGTTGTAACAACTTCCTTCCCTATTGGTTAATCTTTGTACTTCACATATATGTGTGAAACTCAAACATAAGAAACAAGCCATTTTTTTAATCATTGAGCATCATGCTTCATTTGGAAGTTTTATGGTATCTCGCTTCATGTAGAAGTGGCTAGGATCGAGCTTCATAAAGAAGGGGACATTCTCATTTGACACACTACATCACAATTCTTTGGAAGTGGCTTTAGTTATAGAAACTTATCATACTATCGTTGACTAAAATCCATAATGGGATTTTGTGATAAAATTTTGTGGTTTTATATGACATGTTTTTTAGTATCAATAAAGTATTTATGTTTTTCTATAAGTTGCATGCTTTATTTTTTTCATATTAATTGTGTTGGTTTTGCCACTAGCATATCATTGCAATTTCAATAAATGCATGTCTAATTTTATGATTTAGGAATTACGTATTGATTACCAAGATCTTGGTTCTGCTCTCGATCATACTACTATAGTGATGATACGATGAACAAATTCCACCACATATTCATGAAGTGCCAAACATTTGTAAAATTAGGTTACCAATTGTATATTATCAAGTTTTCCTTTTGGAAATATCCTAAAAATTCATTCAATAAATAAAAGAGAAGTTTTATTTTATTATCATGTATGTTGGGTGTGTTATTTTTGGGTTGCTTAACAATGGCTTCTTCATTTTATTTAACACTATTTAATATGGCAAGTGAGATTGGTACTAGAGTAATAATGGATCCATGACATTTGGTATCAGATGTACACACACAACCTCAACATGATGATTATTTAAAAGTTTATATCTCTAACAAACCTAGGAAACCATAAAGTTCTCAATGGTGAAAATTTGGATGTCTAGCATTGAGCACAAGGGGTTATGGCTTGTAATAACCTCGTATATGTCTCACAACTATGGATGAAATTCCCATTATGCCTGACCCTGGCGGATCAAAAATTGGACCTAAAGCTTATCCTTTCCAACCCTCAGGAGTCTTCTAGCATCTCTTCTCTTCCTTAAGGTATACTCTAAACCACCCATTGACCCCTCATTTTTTCTCTCTTGGTAGGTTTCCTGACTTGATCTGTATTCTCTCCATTTTGGGTAGCATGCAAAACAACTAAAGTGTGAAACAAATTTGCAAAAAATGGAACAATAAAATAAATATTAAGATTGGATATACTCCTGAGTCAGCGTGTGTGATGAGAGGACTCATTGTATTAATTATCTTGCATATGCCTCCAAAAATCCACATTCAGGGAGCTTCTGGAAGCATGAAGATTCAGAAGGAGAAGTCTAAAAAGAACAAAGTAGTAGACAAGGAGAAAGACGTAAATAAGGAAAATGAAGTTGAGAAGGAAAAGGAAGTTGACAAGAAAAAGAGAATGGATAATAGAAAAGGGCCAAAAAGGGGTATGGGACCTAAAGGGCTTGATGATGAAGAACCACAAAAGGCTCTTAAAGGTGATGTTTGGTAGGAACATAATAAGATACCCGTGTCTAATATGATCAACATGGAAATCTGAATAATATCTTTATCTCATGGGGGAATTTGTATCAATAATCCAACACCAACTATTGTTACTAATTCCCTCATGTTGAAATATGAATCCTTCTTAGTTGAAGATCAAGAATATGATTTAGATAAGGAATATGTAATTCATGGAGAATAGGAAATAAATATAATATATTCATTAGCAAATGGAATTACAAAGTTCACATGTCATTTTCCCCCAACATGGTATCAAAGTAACATAATTTCTCCCAAACAGCCCACCCAAGGGGCCTAGCTACTCATAACAAAGCAAAATACAAAAAGAGAGGAGAAAGAATGAGTAGAGGAGTGAAAAGCCATGATGAGATCGGTGAAGACTCCTCCTTCTCCACCTCCTAGCAGCTATATCTCGAGCTCCCTCCTCCAAGGTAGGTGAATGGCATGGATGTATGGTGGGAATGGGTGAAAATAATGGAAAACTAGGGTTTTGGTGGTAGAAATGGTGAAATGGAGGTGGAATAAGGTGGGAATGGATGGAGGATGAAATAGGGAGGCTAGAGTGGCTGTAGGGTAGCTAGCCTCATGCCCCGTCCGCCACCTAGGTATATATAGGTGTAGGGGAAGCATTAGGTTAAGTGGGGGCAAAGTGGGTAGAACAGTGCTGAAAATCGGGTAAAATTGTGTGTAGCACGGTCGTGCTGGGATGCACGGCCGTGATGGGCAATGGGTAGCAAGGAAGTGGTGGATGGGAATAGTCGTGGTGAAAAAATGGAATGAATAGGGGAATTTTGGATTTTTGGGACTAGTAGCACGGTGGTGCTGGGAACTCCCAAAACGGCCATTCTTGATAGCACGGTCGTTCTGGCCAACTGGGTCAATTTTTGAAGATTATGTTGATTGGGGCATGTCCCAGAACGTCCATTCCATGGTAGCACGGCCGTTCTGGGGTCCTTCCCCTACATTTGAGTGTTGAACTTGGCCATCCATGAAGGTTATTGCTTCAATACATCCTTTGTCCACTTGGGGTAGGTTTGGAGTGGTTTTGGCCTCATTTTGGGCTCCTCTAAGCCTAGGGAAACCCTAGATTCAACCATCTTCTTTCCAATCCATCAAGTAGAGGCAAAAGTACCTATGAAACATGCAAAAATCATCCATAAGTGCATTTGACAATAAAACACATATTGATGGAAATAACATGTAATCTAACAGTTGTAGATGTGATTGAAATGCAAAATGGCACAAGATGAAACCCTAAAATAGGGCTGAATCACTTAATACATTGACACTTTCATCAAATTTATTCATGTATCTCACTTTGTTCCAATGATCTTCCTATCACTTGGTCTTGGCATTTCAGTCGACACTTTGTTCTTTTTAAATTACTCGAGCTCTTCTTGTATGTCTAGGATCAACTCATCATCCTCAAGAGCTTCTTTGACATTCTTTGACTCAAGTTATGAGATGAAAAAAATTTTGGCTTGTTCTTTGTTGAAAGTATCCCACGTCTTCATGATTTCAAAGGGGTTTCCTGTATGAACTCTTTTTGTTGATATTTTTCAAAGCGGGGAGTGAGATCCTTCTTTCCATCTTCTTTTGTACATTCAACTTTATCCACCTCTTTTAATTTGTAGCTGATGTCTTGTTCTTTTAATCTAGAAATCACCTCATCATGAACATCGTCATAAATATCATTCTTGGAAAGAGAGGAGTTAGTCTGATAAATTTAACATTGATAATAAAAATATTTTAGATGGTTCAATGTTAGCCACTCTATACGATCTACTATTAGTGCTATAGCTAAGACATAAAGCCTTGTTATATTTTGCATCGAACTTCTCAAGAGAATTTTTAGTGTTCAAAACAAAGCATAGACAACCAAAAATATGGAATTAGTTGATAAAAGGCTTTCTACCACGTCATAAGTCATACAGGTTTTTCTTAAGCAATATGTATGAAAACTTGGTCTTGCAGAAAACAAGTGGTGCCAATGACTTTGGCCCAAAACTTCTTGGGAGTGTCATATTCTAAGAGAATTGTCCTTGACATATCTTACAATGAACTATTTTTCCTCTCTACCACCCCATTTTTCTGAGGTGTATGGGGGGGAGTTCTGCATGTAATCAGAGTCTTCACAAAAACCATCAAACAAATTATTTTCAAATTCTCCCCCATAGTCACTATAGATAGAGATGATTAAACTTTGTTTTCAATCCTTTTGCAAAAAGTTGAGAAAACATTGTGTATCACTCTTTGCAACCAAAAGGAAAGTTCAACTGAAGTGAGAGAAATCATCTACAATCATTAGGAAATACTTGCTACCACAAATCGTTTGAGTTCTCAAAGGTCCAAATAGATCAATGTGAAGAAGCTAAAGATCTCTCTTGGTTCCAAAGACTCCTTGTGATAAAAAAAGGAATTGGTTTGATTTCCTTGTGTGCAAGGTTGGCATTCCTCATCCTTTTCAAAATCTAATTTAGGAAGTCCTTTGATCGATTCCTTTTTGCTCAACTTCTTCAATTGATGCATATTTACATGACCAATCCTATGGTGCAACAAAGATATATCCTTCTTATCAACAACTAGACATTAACCAAGAATACTCTTAAGAGAACCAAGAAAAATAGTATAAAAATTCCCAACTCTATTTGCCTTATATATGACACTGTAAGTGAGGGAATATAGAAGCAAACATTCTAGAGAGGTTAAAAGAATAAGATATCCATTATCACAAAGTTGACTAACACTAATTCAATTATGATGTAGGTCATCCACAAGAAGAACATTCTTTGTGCATAGTGAATCACCCACATTAGCCTCACTTATTACTTTACCTTTCTTATTGTCCATAAACGTCACCAAGAATCCTTTCCTTTTTGTTGAAGTGTTGAATTGGTCCTTATCACCGATCATATGCTTGGAGGATCCACTGTCAGCAATCCATTTTTTCCTACAAGGAAAGGAGAGGTTGGTGCTCAATTCAAACTTTGGATTTTGAGGTTATCTTGGGCACCTGTTTCATGTTTGGGTTCGTCCCCTTCTTCTTGTAAGGACAAAAAGTAGAATAATGATCATCACACTTACAATGAGCACAAACCTTAGGTGCCCTAGAGTTGGATGACTCTCTATCATGTATTAGAGGTTCCTTATTCTTTTTCTTACTGTTACTTTTTCCTTACCTTTTTATCCTCCCTCATACCCAAAAACACTACCAACCACTTATCGAGTAGAGTGTTGAAGGACTTTATTTAAGGATTTTTTCCCTTCAAGGAACCATTGTAAAGAATCTTTAAGAATGTGGTTATCATCACTAAGAGTAATAATGGTAGAAGAAAGACAAGCAAGATCATCTTCTACATGCAATAAGTCAACCTCTAACTAGAGATCTTTAGTTAGATAAGAATATTTTTCCAAATTTAAACATGGAAAAATATGTCTAGATTCTAGATCATTAAATATAGCAAGAAGTCTGGCATTTTCATTTCTAAACATGACAAATTCATCAAGATAAATTTAGTTTTTTTATTTAAAACCATTTCATATCTTGAGTTAAACACCATTTTCAATTTCAACACCATTATATTGGAGTTCAAGATCAAGGATATTGGTTTGTGGGTGGAATCACCTAGGAATTTAGGCAAATTGCTTATATGTGTGAATTTTGGGATTTTCCCCTAGGTCCAATTCTTTGATCCCTAGGTTTCCTCCCATCTTCCTACATCCCAATCAATCTCCCTAAACCTAAGTGAGAGATCTAAGTAGCTAGATTGGATAATTCTAGTGCAATTAGCATGGAGCCTTCTCAAGGCTAGAATGTGGGGAAATTGGGGTCTAAAACCCTAATTTCACCTCCCCATTACTACCCTCAGCCCTTAATTTCCCTAGGAATGCCTAATATATAAACCTAGACTTGATTAGACTCTAATTGAATTGAACCTAATCCCTAACTCAATTGATCCCCGTAAGGGTAGTAGGGGGTGTTAGGGACTAGTTCCCCTATACGCAACCTAGCATATCCATGGCCAGTTAGTAGCTTAGGTTAATTCATTAGACTCTAACTCATTGTTTGGTTTGGATAATCTAAATGGAATCATAATTTGCATATGTCACCCCCATCTTAAGTGATAAGTTCATACCCCTAAACAGCCCATACCCCTCTTTATTGCTTAAAACCCTATTTTTGTGCTTGCTTAGTTTAGTTAGCTTCTTGCTTTGCTCTTGCCTTGTTTATGTTAGTTTAATAGCTCTTTAATAGCTATTTTTCTTCTCTCTTGCTTGCCTTAGTGTAATTTGCCTTTTCATACCTAGATTAATCCTTTCTTGCCTGTTTGGCCTTACTCTAGCGTAGGGTTAACTTAGATTTCACTCTTGCCTTTAATTGCTTGTCTGTCCATAATAGTTTAACAATCAAAACCCCTTTAAACCCTTAACCATAGTCTCCACAGTAGGAACCTAGCCAAACTAAACCTAGCTCTAGTACCCCCTCTTCTCCTTGTGGATTGACCCTATACTTGCCGCCTTCCTATACTACGACGCGATCCTGTGCGCTTGCGGGTGTAGTGTTTTAGTAGACGTAGGTACCCAGTTTAGGTTTTATAAATTTTGAAAGTGAATCCACCCATGTGCTTCCGTCCGCGGGATTGCATCTATTCAAAACTCCAATTGAGTAGCGTGTAACACCATTAGCGGGAGTTCACCAAGCTTTCTGGCGTCATTGTCGGGGATTAGAGGTGCTTGGCCTAGCTAGTTAGTTTTGCTTTGACTTTTTCTACTGCCCTCATCATTGATATTCTTTATTCATCATTATTTGCATTCTTTTTGTATACTAGTTTACTAACTTGTTCTCTTTTGTTTGGTTGTGCTTTGTGCATGTGACAAGCCATTCAAGGAAGACAAGATGGAAGGCCAAGATGCACGAACCCATCCATTTCCTCCACCACCCTACCTCTAAGGCTATCCTAAGCCTTACACACCCCCACCACCTCCATCGCCACAACCTTCCCACCATTTCACCTTCCAATCTCGATTTGCTCCTCCACCTCAATTCCAAAGGCCATTAACAACAATGCCATCACCACAACTATCACATGCTCCCCCTACTTCCTATGAGAAAATGGATATGGTTTCAATCACGGGGTGTGACAAGGTTGTTGTGAATCTTATCAAGGGAGGGAAGAAATTTGACAAAGATCTTAATTAAGACCAATTTCAAGAAAGTCCATGTTTGCAAGTATCCCATATGATTGAGACCCCTCTCTTAGATGCCTATGAAGACCCATTCCTCAAGAGAGAGCAAGACAATGGCATGCAATTTCTAAAGGTCATGAGGCTGATTAAGATCTATGATGATGATCCCTAAGGAGAGAAAATTGTTGAAAAACACTTGAAAAGCTTGCATGACCCTTGGGAGGAAGATCAATCAAGGAAAGCATTTGAGAGGATTGCCTATGATGGGGATGCAAACATTTTGTTTTTAGACAATGGTTGATGGTGAAAGAACAAAAAGCCTAGATGAAGGCATGAAACCTAGCGCTTGTGGGAGGCAACCCACCTAGGTTTGGGAATTTTTCACCCAAACTTTAATTTTTGATACTTTTGCTTTGTTCTTACACTTTCTAAGAAAACACACACACACTAGACTTGATGGTTTTGTTATTTGTGAATCATTTTAGAACAGGTACAATGGAGGAGAGATGATTCATGGAAGAGAAAACCAAGGAGAAGATCATAATTGAAGAGAAGATTGCAAATCAATAGAAAAGCTATAGGAAGAAGATCAGCACGGTCGTGCCACACAACACGGTCGTGGTGGAGGCAATACAAAATGGTTGTGGTGGCCACCAAGGCCATGGTGGATCCCCTGTTCACTGGACACCTTGATATCACTTTCCCCTCTTGGTGTTTGTCTACCACGACTCCATGCCCGCTACCCTATCATCCTAGACTTCTATTTCATGCTGAGGACATCATGGTTTAAAAGTTTGGGGTGGTAGGGTGGTAAACCCTTTCTCTACCCCACTTTCCTCTATGTTACTTGTTCTAAATTTTTGCTCATCAAACATTATAATCATCTCTCATACTTGTGCATCCATGCTTTGTGTGCTTGATTTACATACATGCATATCATATAGGTCAATTTCATACATTTTTTACATAATTTCAAAAATAATTACTCTTTTTTCCATGCATGGCATATCATGTAGATTTTTGGTAATTTTTGCATGTTTTAGTTAGGATTTTCTTGATTAATATGTTTTGTTCAATAATTAGGGCTTAGATGTGATTGAAGGAAATTTGGCACCATTTTGGCCAATTTTGCCCAAATTTGAGATTTCTTATCTAAAAGTGTGTTTCAACCCAATCTATACTTTTTGGATTAAAAATGATGACCTTTGACAAATCAAGTGACTTATCATCGTTTATTTTCTTTACTTTTTACATGTGCATCACCTCTCTTGTGTTTGTGAATGATTTGGTTGATTTGTGACTTGAGCAAGCTATGAGCGCTTAGTGTCTATGAAATCACTTGATTGAAGTATCAATTTCAAGTTGTTCATTCATGTGGTGTGACATTGTTGGATTAATTTTCATGCAGGAAACTTATGTTAAGAATAATGCGAACGACCCCTCTTTGACCTAACTATTCACTCACCATCTTCTTACCCCTCTTTCTCATGAAAGGATGCCAAAGTGCACATATTAGCTGTGGCCACCTCCAAAAGGTTGGGGTGGCCACATCTACATCTCACCACTTCACTCTCATCACCAAATTCCCTATCTACTCCAAGGGCAAAGAAAAAGAAAAAAATGCAAAAAGAAAATAAAAGGACGCTCCTGTTTAAGAGCATTCAAATAAAGAAAAGATGAGTGCTCTATGTAATAGCACTCCAAAATCTTACCACAACCCTTTCTTCCATCTTTATACCCATTGAGCTAGGAAACATCAAACCTAGCTCATTTTGCCCTTTTCCGCAGCCACATGGGTCATTTGGTGTGATTTGAAACATAAGTTTGAAAGGATGAAGGTGAAACAACACTCCTGGTCATCCTTGATCAACACCATCATGAAACGGTTTACCCAGAACTACATGAAAGAAATATGGTTATCTTGTGTGTTTTATGCACTATATTTGAAGTTCATATGCTTTGTGCTCTTTTCATTATTGGTTTGTGAAAGTAGGAGAGGAGAGAGGTGGAATGCATGTACATAGTCACTATTGATCCTATTTAGCTATAATCATTCTTTACATTGCATTTTTCATTTCAGGCTTGTGAAAATATTGCAGAGAGATTGAGTTGGAGCATACTTGACGACAAGTATGTTTCAAGTTTGGGGAGGTGATTCAGCCCTATTTTAGGGCTTCATCTTGTGTCATTTTGCAATTCAATGACATCTACAACTGTTAGATTACATGTTATTTTGCTCAATATGTGTTTTATTGTCAAATGCACTTATGGATGGTTTTTGCATGTTTTATAGGTACTTTTTCCACTACTTGATGGATTGGAAAGAAGATGGCTGAATCTAGGGTTTCCCTTGGCTTGGAGGAGCCCAAAATGAGGCCAAAACCACTCCAAACCTACCCCAAGTGGTCAAAGGATGTATTGAAGCAATGACCTTCATGGATGGCCAAGTTCAACACTCAAATGCAGAGGAAGGACCCCAGAACGGCCGTGCTACCATGGAATGGCTGTTCTGGGACATGCCCCAATCAGTAGAATGTTCAAAAATTGACCCAGTTGGCCAGAACGACCGTGCTATCAAGAATGGCCATTTTGGGAGTTCCCACCACGGTCGTGCTACCAATCCCAGAAATCCAAAATTCCCCTGTTCATTCCATTTTTTCACCATGTCCGTTCCCATCAACCACTTTCATGCTACCCATTGCCCACCACGGCCGTGCAGCCCAGCACAGTCGTGCTACACACAATTTTATCCGATTTTCTGCACTGTTGTACCCACTTTGCCCCCAGTTAACCTTATGCTTCCCCCACACCTATATATACCTAGGTGGTGGCTTGGGCATGAGGCTAGCTACCCTACAACCACTCTAGCCTCCCCATTTCAACCTCCATCCATTCCCACCTCATTCCATCTCCATTTCACCATTTCCACTACCAAAACCCTAGTTTTCCATTATTTTCACTCATTCCCACCATACATCCAGGCCATTCACCTACCTTGGAGGAGGGATCTCGAGCTACAACTGCTAGGAGGTGGAGAAGGAGTCTTCACCGAGCTCATCATGTCTTTTCACTCCTCTACTCATTCTTTCTCCTCTCTTTTTGTATTTTTCTTTGTTATAAGTAGCTAGGGCCCTTGGGTGGGCTGTTTGGGGGAAATTATGTTACTTTGATACCATGTTGGGGGAAAATGACATGTAAACTTTGTAATTCCATTTGCTAATTAATATATTCTATTTCTTTCTCATTCTCCATAAATTGCTTGTTGGTTTGTAGGTGGAATCACCTAGGAATTTAGGAAAATTGCTTATAAGTGTGAATTTTGGGATTTGCCCCTAGGTCCAATTCTTGGATACCTAGATTGCCTCCAATCTTCCTACATCTTAATCAATCTCCCTAAACCTAAGTGAGAGATCTAAGTAGCTAGATTGGATAATTCTAGTGCAATTAGCATGGAGCCTTCTCAAGGGAAATTGGGGTCTAAAACCCTAATTTCACCTCCCCATTGCTACCCTCGGCCCCTAATTTCCCTAGGAATGCCTAATCTAGAAACATAGAGTTGATTAGACTCTAATTGAATTGAACCGAATCCCTAACCCAATTGATCCGTGTAAGGGTAGTAGGGGGTGTTAGGGACTAGTTCCCATATACTCAACCTAGCATATCCATGGCTAGTTAGTAGCTTAATTAGGTTAATTCATTAGACTCTAACTTGTTGTTTGATTTGGATAATCTAAATGGAATCATAATGTTCATATGTCACCCCCCAGCTTAAGTGATAAGTTCATACCCCTAAATAGCCCATACCCCTCTTTATTGCTTAAAACCCTAGTTTTGTGCTTGCTTAGCTTAGTTAGGTTCTTGCTTTGCTCTTGTCTTGTTTATGTTAGTTTAGCTCTTTAATAGCTCTTTTTCTTCTCTCTTGCTTGCCTTAGTGTAATTTTCCTTTTCATACCTAGCTTAATCCTTTCTTGCCTGTTTAGCCTTACTCTAGACTAGGATTAACTTAGATTTCACTCTTTCCTTTAATTGCTTGTTTGTCCATAATAGTTTAACAATCAAAACCCCTTTAAACCTTTAACCCTAGTCTCCGCAGTAGGAACCTAACCAAACTAAACCTAGCTCTAGTACCCCCTCTTCTCCCTGTGGATCGACCCTATACTTGTCACCTTCCTATACTACGACACGTCCCCGTGAACTTGCGCGTGTAGTGTTTTAGTAGACGTAGGTAGCCAGTTTATGTTTTATAAATTTTAAAAGTGAATCCACCTGTGTGCTTCCGTCTGCGGGGTTGCATCTATTCAAAACTCCAATTGAGTAGCGTGTAACACCATTGGAAGGAGCACACCATTAAGAAATGAGGCAAGTAGCTCACGTTTACAATCAACATTAAGGTATTGATTTTGATGAAACTTATGCTCCTTTTTCTAGACTTGAATCCAATATAATGCTACTTGCCTTTGCTACTCATTAAATTTTCTTGCTTCTTCAAATAGTTGTTAAAAGTGTGTTTTTGAATGGAGATATAGATGGGGAAGTTTATGTGGCTTAACCTCCTGCTTTGAACATGAAAAGCATCCTAATCATGTTTATCTATTACAAAAGGGTCTTTGGGGACTCAAAAAAATTGTAAAGCTTGGTATGAATGACTAAGAAACTTTTTAATTAATATTTGTGGAAAAAGTTGACCCTACTCTTTTTTTGAAACATAATTATAACAATTTCCTAATCATTCAAATTGATGTTGATGATATCATTTTTGGCACGACTAATCTTGATATATATACAGAGTTTGCACTAGTACAAATACCATCTTTAGTGTCAGTTAAAATAGTCTTATAATGTCAGTTTTGTACCGACACCTAAGAGAGAAACACTACAAGTAAGGACCTTCTATATCGGTCTATGGGAACGGTCAAGTTGATGCCATAGCGCGAGTATATGTTGCTATGAAAATAGATATTCAATGACTCAACCAACAACTCAGAGTGATAGAGTGTTGTGAAATTGCTCAGTGTCTCCGATTCCATTCTAGAAACCAACACCACAGTCGGCCTGTGAAGTCAATTTCTAAAACAAAACTAGTGTCATATGTTAATAGTTTCATCTTGCATGAAAAAACTGATGCAAAATAGAAGCATGGTTGTACTTTAGGAATGATTGTGCCAGGAAGCACACCCGTATTGGTGGAATGGCCATTTTTTGGGTTGAGTAGCATTGTTGTCAGTTATGGTTAAAAAGTGACACCACATGTTATCTGTTGTGTTGGTTTAGTCACCAAAATTGAAGTTGTACTTCCTTGTCAGGTAAAATTTTAACTGATGAGGGTAGATGTGTTGTTATTTTTGTTTAAAAAACCAATATCATAGATCTACAATTCCAGTTTGTTCATTACAACCGAAGCCACGTGTAATGTTTTAAAATAGTAGGTTTTCCAGCCTATTGTCTGGATGTTTAATGGGATGTAAATGTTGTATTTCATTAGAAATGCATGTTCCATCCTATGTTCATCTTAATAACATGCCAGCACGCCTACAAAACCTACAATAACAAATACATACACATAACTCATTCACCCACATACATTTCCATTCTTCAATACCATTCTCTCCAACACTTAATTCCATTCTCATGGAGACATACACAATTCAAAAAATAGACATACAAGATCATTCTTTCTCCAGTGGAAATTTTGATGACATGTACAAATGCAATTCTCATTATATTCATTCATCTTCACATTCATTCAGAAACATACATATATACACACATCATGCACATATGAACCAACATTCATTCACTTCAAGGCTTGTAACTATTTCTTCCTCTGGGATCTGTTCTTCATGCATTTTTGCTGCTATTTCTTCATTCTTCACTATTTCATGTTGTTTCTCAGCTTCATCTTCTCCTCCCTTATTCTCATCAGATTTACCTTCTTTGATGTCTTCGCTTTCATCTTTTTTATCCTCTTTTAGAGGTTGCAGCTGCCCCCTTGCCATCATTCGCTGAAAAACATCAGCCCTTAGTGCCGGTATGTCTTTGCAGGTGAAGTCCATAGTTTTTCCATTGACTAGGCAGTCTAGGTACTTCATGACAAAGATCCCACAGTCAAGTGAGTCTTCTTCCTACTGTGGGCAGATCGAGTACTCCCGTTCCCACTACGACAACTAGCTCCCCTTTTCCGGTGCACCCCTAAAGATTTTATGTGTGCCCATTCTTTTCATATCTCATCTATCTCTTCTTTTGCAGGGTGTTGTCATTCAAATAACTACAAAGAGAATGACATAATTCAAAAGTGTGATTTTATTTTTTAAATATTATCAAATGAGACTATTTACATATGATGATCTAGACTATATATAGTTTACAATTTGTATACAATGGATTTCTAGAGTCACCTATCTAATAATTAGGTTCATATACCATATCATGTGGTATCTACATGCCCCATCATTGTGTTATACAGGGCACTATAAATTTGCATTCATGTAAAATGTTAATAAATAAAGGTAAGCATAGTTGACATATACATGCATTGGAGTCAAAAAATTTCCTCGAAAGTCTGCCAACTTAGCAATTTTTTTCTATTTCTACATTTGCCCCAATCTTTTTGAATTATTTTATGGCCCTATAAGTTAAAGTAACATATTTGATTGCATTAGTAAATAGTCATGTAACTAATGATGCAAAAATTAATATATAATGACAGATATAATAATTTACTCATGTAAATAAAGCCCATTTTGTTGTGTGTCACCCATTGTCTACTTTCTCACCCGAAGGATCTAGATAATTTGCAGTTAGCATCTCAAGAATAATTACTAACAACACCCCATGATAATTACTGAGTGAAAAGAAAGCAAATAAAAGAAAACTCAAAATTCACAATGAACTGTAATTCATAAGTCAAAATTATAACAATTGTCTGAAACTTATACAATATGGAAAGAAGATATAATCACACTCTCATCCACATTATAAAAATATTTAAATGTGGTAAAGTAATAATCACTAACAATTTTGGGTCTCTATCTACACGACTAATCAATGATGGAACTAGATATGCCACATTGGTTAGTGTGAACTCTTCAAACACCCTGTATAAGTGGCTGCAAAACTTATATGCGTGCATTAATATATAAGAAAACAAATCAAAATATACACATATATAGAATGAGGCATTTAGCCTTAAAATCTCACCATATTCAAAGTTCTATTGCAAATGTAATCAACCAAACATAAGAAAACAACTCCACAACATCTTGACCAAATACCCTAGTATCATGATCTTGACCTGTAGTGTCCTCCTTAACATGGACTATCATAGTTGACCATCCTTCAAAGTTTCTTAGCCATAGTATCAACCCCATGCACCGAGGACCTAGAGAGTCAAATAGGCCATTTGCAATGCCTAAGTAGGTAATTGAATATCTGTATGAGGAAGTGGTGGACAAACTATAGGGGCTTCTTAGGTGTTGTGATCTGCATATATACATTCTCATATTAATTACCAATTATATACACAAGTATAAAAGAATAAAAAATACCAACACAATGAAAATGCAACATACATTAGTGTAGACAACTCATGCTTTAGGCCACACAACCATGCCTCCTTTTGTGTCATCTATCATGTCGTGTTCGGGGTGGGAAATTGGTAGTGGCGTATATTTCCAAGTGGTGTAGGAAAGCTTGATAGACTCATGAACCAAATCATCGGACATTGGATGACAATGAGTCATGTAATTAAGAAGGGGTGGGTAAACCTTCCCTGGTGCAATGACATATTCTTGTAGTAAAAGTTTACATAGCTCAACCCTACCAAATTTGTTTATAGTGTTATATACACCTAAATAAAAACATATTATAAATTCACTGAAAAGACTATTATATCACAAAAAGACCTACATCATGTGTGCTAGCAGGTGGGTCCATGGGATTAATCACAACCACACTATCGTAGGAGGGTCCACCTCATATGAAGAGTCGGACAACATATGTACTGTCTGAGAAGGTATATAATGAGAAGCATCATATTGTCTCATTGCATCCTCAATTGCCTTTGCAATCATGTCTTGCACCTTCTCTTGTGACAAAACTCCTTCCTTGATTGGATTTGCACTTCTCTAATGACCCAAAAAAGGATCTTATGCAGATACTGGCCCCAATGGCCCTAACATGGCTATGATGCTATAGAGTACCTAGAGAAACCGTCAATTCATCCCTTTGTCCCTTAGGGATAAAATTTCCTTCTTTTCTTTTCTCGTAGAGCTTCCACTAACCATCATCAACAATAATTGTTTTGTAAAACATAACAATCAAGGTAAAAAATGAACGCATAGCGTGCATAGTTGAATTTTACCATACTCACACCCACCTCAACTGTTGTGGGGTTGGGTATTTCTCCATTTCGGCTTGTCCTTATGGCTATCCTATTATGACCTCACTTTTCAGCATCCCCAATTAAGGAAATACTCAAAACGTTGAGAGACATTACTTACTCAAAAAGTTGATAGCCATTACTTGAAATTCCCAAGGATTCCTATTTAGCCAAATAACAAATAATAGCAAATAATTTCTATTAATTCAAATATTGTTTATAAGATGATCCTTTAAGGAATTATGAATTTCTATCATCAAAATTGTAGATATGGGTATAAATGTCTAACTAATCCTCCTTTATTTAATTTTAATACCTTCAAGTAGTTTCAGCTCATTGTCATATCTTGTTATCCTCTTATTTGGCATGTACCTAAAATGATATGAAACAAAAGCATAGATTAGCATATCCAAATATACTATGTACATAGAGGAAATAAAATATTTTCATGTAGGTGTAACAACATATCAACCATAGGAACAATTAAGATTACAAATTTGAGCAAGCATTTATTTTTTTTAACCTTGCCACCCTTGTCCACTTTTTCTCTATGGTCTTCCCTCTCTTTAGGGGAGACTCTTTATGGGGAACACTCTATTTGGGGTTTGGTCTCTACGGTGGACATTCATAACCTTCCCTCACCCAGGCTTGGTTTCATAGGCCTTCCTTTATGGGCTTGTCCTGAGAGGATCTTCCTTTTCGGGCTTGATCACCTATCCTTCTCGTCATTACTTTATTTCACCCCATGCTCTTTAACTCACTAGAGATGAGTCAGGGTTTGAGCATTTTATATTTGTATAAGGTTATCTATAGTGACTTTATAGATTGTAGGAAATAAATAAATAGTCAAGAAGTTAGTTGCAATCCAATCGAGAAACTTCAAAAACCATGAAAGTCGATTAAGGCGAGTAGTCGTAAGAGTAAGCATTTACCTTTCATAGAACCATATAGATCATGAAATTATACTTGAAGTACCTTTAAGAAATCCAATCAACAGATCCCAAAACCCAATAATTAATATGCATGTATGTAAATCCTAAAGTGTCAACATCATGTTATTCACACTAAATCCTACTTGTAATCTAATCTAAGGTTAAGGGATGCATTAGGTTTCGGATAAGGAATAGGTGTAACAAACCCTAATTACATAGGTGAAACCCTAATTATCAACTTAAGCCTTTTAAGTTGTTTTGAGCAGTTATGTTAGATTATGTAACTTAAAATTATCATGATAAGGCATATTAGGTTTTAGACCCAAATTACTATGTTTATGAGATTATTTAATCATGATCATTACTATTGAAAACATGTCAAGTATTAAGATTATCATCAACTTAAACATATTAGGCTATTCTAAACATCTAAATCAGATCATTTCCATTTAAGCTTATCATACTTTATATTCTTGATTTATTAATCTTAATTACACATATGCATGATCATAATCCTAGAAATACAAATTTTCCATTATCAGTATCATTCTTTCTTAGAGTTTTGTTATATTCCAAAATATCATATTATGACATTAATAAAAGAATTTATTGTATTCGACACTTTAACTATAATTTCTAGGGTTTCTATTAATAAAACACCACTTAATTAGGTATTAGCCCTACTTTTGAAACATGAATCGAAATCAGGACTCAATATTATTTTGTTCACACTCCTCACATTTTTCTAATCAATTTGGTATATTAATTCATTATGATCCAAAATAGGGCTTAATTACTACCTTTAATTCATGTTATTAATATTTTGTCGAATCAGATGTTGACACATCAGCAAAAGCCTTGTTTTTATATAATCCTTCCTCCACCTGGGATTTGAGGGGGGATGACTCCCGTTCCCTCACACTTCAGGTATATAATTGTGGGCATTTGGGTCATTGGACACTATAACTCCCCCTACCTCTCAGGGGAAGTTGTCTCCTGTCGCAAGCAGCTATGTGAGACAATGGTTGCACCTCCACTTCACAACTAGGCTCGGTTACTTGGGGAGGATCCCTCACCCACTTTCAGACCTAGACCAGGTCTTGGTTTTGGTTAAAAGTGGTCAGAGATGGGGAACAAAGGTGGCTTCCTATCTACCATTTTGAAAGATGATTAATAGTCAATGAAGGGAGATAGAAGGCTATACCTAGTTACCTCTAGTGTGGTGGTTGTAGGAGCCTCTATAGATCTTCATCGTGTCTAAGGGTTGACCCATAAGTTTGCCATAGATCCCTTGTCCAGGAGGTGGGTGCATGGAAGCTGGGTCTTCTAGTGTTAGTTCCTCATTTTAATGTCATGTTGTTTGGTTCCTCGCTCTACGATGGACAAAGGGCTTTCTATTCTTTATATAGGATAATAGAAGTCGAGGTTGCATTCATATGCATTGTCATAGGAGAAGAAGGAGATTAGGGGTTTTATGGTGTAAAGAATCTTGTGGTTACATGAAAACGGAAACTCTTCTCTCAAAAGTTGCTTTCTCTTTAGATAAAACCCAAATAAAAAATGTGACTAATACTCTCTCTTGGTAACTCCTTTCCCTGTAAAATTTTAGGAAAAATTCCCTTTTAATCATCTACCTATTTAGGCGAGATATTGAAACTAGGCTACTTATTCATTAGTCCAAAATTTCCTTTTTAACAATTTTCTAGATAATTTCATAATTAATCGCATGGGTCAAAGGGTGTAACATATTGGATTTTTGGTACTAAATTGAATTTTGAGCTATTATTCATGGTCCTCTCAAATTTAAAACATCTTTGCTAATTTTTCTCTTATATGTACACTTCATTTGAATCATCTTGAAAGATGAGTACCAAAATGCAAACTATCCTCATGTTGATCAAATTTTCCACTTTAGACCCACATCTGATAAATAGAACTCTATAATTGATTCTTCTGTTTGGAATCACATTAGAAGATGTTATGGATATATAGGTATTCATATTAGAATTAATGATGAAAATAAATATTTTAAAAATCTTGGGCACATAAATTAAGATAATTAGTATTTTTAGTAATTAGATTAAAAACCATTAAAGGTGTGTTAAAAATCTCAAGGAAAATGGCTATATAGGATAGAAGATAAATAATTTTGAAGATAATGGGAGTTCTTTAGCAAAAAGAGAAATAAATAACTTTTTGTCCTCGGTCAAGTAAAGTTTGACCCAACCCCCATGTGAGCCAGATCTTCTTCCTGGTGCTCAGCGGTGATTACAAAGGAAATGACCGACAGTCCCCTTCCTCTTTTTTGTTCTTGATCTCATTGGTAGGTAATAACCCTTCGTTTCTCCTGCTACGACCATGATAATTGTTTTTCAAAACCCTAGAAAGGGCACCACCAAGGACCTATTCTTCCTACTTTTAGAAATAACAACCACAACTGTTACAAGTGCTGGTTGTTGCCTCACCATCAAATCAGCCTTCTGTTACCATTACTTCCGCCCCTCCTCTTCTTCTGTCCCCTCCAAGAACCCTAGAAATATAAGCCCAACAAACTTGAAACCCACGATCACACCAACACAACCATCACCACCTAACTTCAGACGATGCAACATGCCTTCCTCCAACCTGCAATCTACCTGCAATAGCAGGTGGCCAATCGACTAAAATTCTCATACTCATCCTTCACCCAGTCGTTGATCATGCTCCATCATAACAAACTTCTCCAGTAGTTTAAACGACAACAAAGCCATGATCCCTGATTGTGAAGGCACCAACCTAAAACAACAATGACCCCACCCTCATCGACAACTCTCAGGAGGACCGTGAATCGAAAGATAGACCTACCCCATCCTATCTTCAGACCTAGATCACCTATGTAGAAGATCTTGGTGACAACCTACAATCCTCCTCTGACCTCAGACCTACCTCATTCTGTTTTGCATAAAATCTGGAGGCCATCGGAGAGCTTCAGGCTATGCTAGGGTAAGTGTTGTGTGGTTTCCACATCAAATTTTCACACGATTTCACACACAAATTTAGTTCATTTTGTTTCATTTAGCCTCTATTCATATCACTCTTGCCACCTTTTTGTTATTTTGCTTATCACATGATGTGTATTGCAGATTTGCTTCAAAAGGATCAAATTGGAAATATCCCAACTCAAATTCATCATTATCGGGACTTCTCAATGCCTTGCAGACATTTAGAACTTTAATTTTGCTGAAACAGTATTGTACACGACGTGTCTTATTTAAGACACGACGTGCTCATTTCCAAATGGCCTAATACTTCATACGCTGAAGAAAAGTACACGGCGTGTCCACGAAAGACACTACGTGTACCTGGGAATTCAGAACCAAGCCTTGCCTTTCTGGTAATGTACATGGTGTGTATTAATTCAAACACATCGTGTGCCTTACACTCAGAAACAACTGCCGGAGACAGGACACGCCATGTGCCGGTCAGTTTCAGCAATTTTCAAATATGTCTCCTTTCATTTTAAAAGATCAAACCACTCTATGGAGCAGTTATCTTTGGTCATAATTCAAAACTCTTTCGTCCAAGAGAAAGGCCAGAGCAAGGAGGGTGATTTTGGGGGTGGAAGAAGGTGGTTTCTTGCTAAAGGACCCCATTCTTCTTCTTTTCTTCTCCAATCTTCTTCTCCAAGGTGCAGTACAGTTTCTCCACTCCACAAAGCTTCTTGGGAGAGAGGTTTTTCCAGTTTGGAGCAGCTGTAGAAGTGAAATTTCATCCTCAAGCTGGAATTCTACTCCTCATGGGTTACACCTTGGGTTTTCTTAGCTTTTCCTTCTCTAAATCACGTTGAACTCTAAAATTTCTATGCATTTTCTTCTATAAACCATTATGGAGGAGTTGTTTCCTTTTCTTGGACATGGGAGAGTAGCTCCCATGTCATAGAATGTATGGAACATGATAATTTTGTACTAAATGCTATGTTGCTTGTTTTTCCACCTTGTGAGTTCCGGTTTCTTCTTTTCTACATGTATGGTTGGCCACCTTATGTGTATGTTTTATGCTCTTTTTCTTGATCTGAGAAGATAGGTAGGAGAGTAAGTAGGTACACTCTTGGCAACTCCTTCTTTACTACAAGAGTGGAAATTATGGAGTTGAGGAGTAGGTTTGTGATCCAAAACAAAATTCATACATGGGAATGTTGAATTGAGTTAGGATCATTGTACTTACACCGAGAGGTGAAGTGCAACATATAACTCTCCTTTAAAACAAGTGCTTAGTATGTTTAAATTTTGTGCTCCTATTCTATACTATGATATGTGGGTGAAATCCTAAGTCCAAGATACTTCCATATCTGAATTTCAATCTCTTTTAGTAAGCCATTTACTATTTGCTTAGTAATGATTTTTTTTAGATTAATCAACCAAATCACCCTTAAAACGGTCTAGATTGTCGAACCTTAGCACTGTTGCATTTAGTTGATTGCTTAAGCAACTTGTGTTTGATCTCAACTAAAACTACTTCTGTATACTTGTGGAAATTGGTTAGTTGAGTAAAAGATCTTTCTTAAGATTGAAATGCGTTAGTGTAATAAACCAAAAAGTTTTTGGTGTCGCTTCCAGGGATTGAAACTGGGTCACCCACGTGACGTGGTAAAGCAATAATCACTAACAATTTTGGGTCTCTATCTACACGGCTAATCAAAGATGGAACTAGATATGCCACATTGGTTAGTGTGAACTCTTCAAACACCCTGTATAAGTGGCTGCAAAACTTATATGCGTGCATTAATATATAAGAAAACAAATCAACATATACACATATATAAAATGAGGTATTTAGCCTTAAGATCTCACCATATCCAAAGTTCTATTGCAAATGTATTCAACCAAGCATAAGAAAATAACTCCACAACATCTTGTCCGAATACACTTGTATCATGAGCTTGACATGTAGTATCCTCCTTAACATGGACTATCATAGTTGACCATCCTTCAAAGTTTCTTAGCCATAGTATCAACCCCATGCACCCAGGACCTAGAGTGTCAAATAGGCCCTTTGCAATGCCCAAGTAGGTAATTGAATATCTGGATGAGGAAGTGGTGGACAACTATAGGGGGCTTCTTAGGTGTTGTGATCTACATATATACATTCTCATATTAATTACCTATTATATACACAAGTATAAAAGAATAACAAATACTAAGACAATGAAAATGCAGCATACATTAGTGTAGACAACTCATGCTTTAGGCTACACAACCATGCCTCCTTTTGCATCACCTATCATGTTGTGTTTGGGGTGGATAATTGGCAGTGGCGTCCATTTCCAAGCGGAGTAGGCAAGCCTGATAGACTCATGAACCAAATCATCGGACATTGGATGACAATGAGTCATGTAATTAAGAAGGGGTGGGTAAACCTCCCCTGGTGCAATGACATATTCTTGTAGTAAAAGTTTACATAGCTCAACCCCTAAAAATTTGTTTATAGTGTTATATACACCTAAATAAAAACATCTTATAAATTCACCTAAAAGACTATTATATCACAAAAAGACTTGCATCATGTGTGCTAGTTGGTGGGTCCATGGGATTAATCCCAACCACACTGTCGTAGGAGGGTCCACCTCATATAAAGAGTCGGACAACATATGTACTACTGTATGAGAAGGTAGAGAATGAGAAGCATCATATTGTCTCATTGCATCCTCATTTGTTTTTGCAATCATGTCTTGCACCTTCTCTTGTGACAAACTCCTTTCTTGACTGGATTTGTACTTCTCTAATGACCCAAAAAAGGATCTTATGCCGACACTAGCCCCAATGGTCCTAACATTGTCAGGATGCTCTAGAGTACCTAGAGCAGCCATCAATTCATCCCTTTGGCCCTTAGGGATAAATTGTCCTTCTTTTCTTTTCTCATAGAGCTTCCACTAATCATCATCAACAATATATGTTTTGTAAAACATAACAATCAAGGTAAAAAATGAACATATAGCGTGCATAGTTGAATTTTACCATACTTACACCCACCTCAACTATTGCAGGGTTGGGTATTTCTCCATATCAGCTTGTCCTTACGGCTATCCTATTATGACCTCACTTTTCAGCATCCCCAATTAAGGAAATACTCAAAAAGTTGAGAGAAATTACTCACTCAAAAAGTAGAGAGCCATTACTTGAAATTCCCAAGGATTCAGATTTAACCAAATAACAAATAATAGCAAATAATTTCCATTAATTCAAATATTCTTTACAAGATGCTCCTCTAAGGAGTTATGAATTTCTATCATCAAAATTGTAGATATGGGTATAAATGTCTAACTAATCCTCCTTTACTTAATTTTAATACCTTCAAGTAGTTTCAGCTCATTGTCATATCTTGTTATCCTCTTATTTAGCATGTACCTAAAATGACATGAAACAGAAGAATTGATTAGCATATCCAAATATACTATGTACACAGAGGAAATAAAATATTTTCATGCAGGTGTAACAACATATCAACCATAGGAACAATTAAGCTTACAAATTTGAACAAGCATTTACTTTTTTAACCTTGCAACCCTTGTCCACTTTTTCTCTATGGTCTTCCCTCCCTTTAGGGTAGCCTCTTTATGGGGAACACTCTGTTTGGGGTTTGGTCTCTATGGTTGACATTCATAACCTTCCCTCACCAGGGCTTGGTTTCATAGGCCTTCCTTTATGGGCTTGGTCTGAGCTGATCTTCCTTTTCGAGCTTGATCACCTGTCCTTCTCGTAATTGCTTTATTTCACTAGAGATGAGTCATGGTTTGAGCATTTTATATTTGTATAAGATTATATCAATAGTGACTTTATAGATTGTAGGAAGTAAATAAATACTCAAGAAGTTTAGTTGCAATGCAATCGAGAAACTTCAAATACCATGAAAGTCAATTAAGGTGAGTAGTCATAAGAGTAAGCATGTACCTTTCATATAACCATACAGATCATGAAATTATACTTAAAGTACCTTCGTGAAATCCAATCAACAGATCCCAAAACCCAACAGTTAATATGCATGTATGTAAATCCTAAAGTGTCAACATCATGTTATTCACACTAAATCCTACTCGTGCTCTAATATAGGGTTAAGGGATGTATCGATTTTTGGATAAGGAATAGGGGTAACAAACCCTAATTACATAGGGGAAACCCAAATTATCAACTTAAGCCTTTTAAGCCGTTTTGAGAAGTTATGTTAGATTATGTAACTTAAAATTATCATGATAAGGCATATTAGATTTTAGACCCAAATTACTATGTTTATGACTTAGATTATTGAATCATGATCATTATTATTGAAAACATGTCAAGTATTAAGATTCTCATCAACTTAAACATATTAGGCTATTCTGAACATCTAAATCAGATCATTTCCATTTAAGCTTATCATAATTTATATTCTTGATTTATTAATCTTAAATACACATATGCATGATCATAATCCTAGAAATACAAATTTTCCATTATCAGTATCATTCTTTCTTAGAGTTTTGTTATATTCCAAAATATCCTATTATGACATTAATAAAAGAATTTATTGTATTCGACACTTTAACTATAATTTCTAGGGTTTCTATTAATAAAACATCACTTAATTAGGTATTAGCACTAATTTTGAAATATGAATCAGAATTAGGACTCAATATTATTTTGTTCACACTCCTCACATTTTTCTAATCAATTTGGTATATATATTCACTATGATCCGATCTAGGGCCTAAGTACAACATTTAATTCATGTTATTCATATTTTGTCAAATCAGATGTTGACACGTCAGCAAAAGCCTTGTTTTTATATAATCCTTCTTCCGCCTAGGATTTGAGGGGGAATGACTCTCGTTCCCTCACACATCAGGTATATAATTGTGGGCATTTGGGTTATTGGACACTGTATCTCCCCTACCTCTCAGGGGAAGTTGTCTCCTACCGCATGCAGCTATGTGAGACAATGGTTGCACCTCCCCTTTCCTCCTAGGCTCGGTTACTTGGGGAGGATCCCTCACCCACTTTTATACCTAGACCAGGTCTTGGTTTTGGTCAGAAGTGGTCAGAGATGGGGATCAAAGGTGGATTCCTATCTACCAGTTTGAAAGATGATTAATAGTCAATGAAGGGAGATAGAAGTCTATACCTAGTTACCTCTAGTACGGTGGTTGTAGGAGCCTCTGTAGATCTTCATCATGCCTAAGGGTTGACCCATAAGTGTTACAACTCTTTCCTAGCTTTGCTGGTAATCCTCGAGTTTTAAGATAATCTTAATGCTTATCATGTTTTGTTAGTAATATTCTATGTTGTGTTTTTTCTTAACTTTGGTACCTTAAATACTTGTTTGGGAAACTCATAATCATCACTTAAGCATACTATAAAGATCTGAGTTGGGGTTAAGATAACATTAACACATACATGTGTGCAAAAAGAGAGTTATTGACATTAGAGGAAATAATTAATAAATGATTTTTTTAGAATATAGTTAAAATAATATCGTATTATTGTATATAATTCAATTACGAATCTAAAAAAAAAGAATGAACTAAATTGGAGTTAAAATGAGAGAGTTATGCCCTTTTTAGTAAGCATGTACTGAGGACCGCGACTGACGTTGCGTCGACACCGCGATCCGCGGTCTACACCGTGATCGCCACACTGCGTCAACACTGCGACCGCGACGCTATATCGACACCATGACCGTCAACATCATGACCCGTGGTCTACACCACGACCATGATGCTACGTCGACACCGCGACCACGACGCTGCGTCGACACCGCAACCGTGATCGATGCTTCCCAGGACAGCAAATCGTAGAACGATCTTATCTCGAGCTATTCTTATCTGTTTTCAATGAAACAAAGTGCATTGGAACTGTGATTCAATCATCTATCATCCTAGATATCTTTCTCTGTGAGGGAGTGACGTGGAGGGTGATTTATAGGGTGATTTTTAGGGAAGAACGTGAAGAACAACAAAAATCAAAAGGGGTTGCTATAAATTCGACTTGGTAAGTAGTTTTAACTGTGGATTCCATCTTCTCTTCACTTCACCTTGATCGAAAACCTTGATCCAGCAATTTGGAGGTTTGTTTTAACCTCTAATCTCATCTTCTACCTACAGCAGACCCCGTTTAGGGTTGAAAGGAAGAAGAAATCATGGATTTTTCTAGGATCTTGATATGGATTCGAGATCTTCAAAGATGGGCTATTTTTTTAGGGTGTTTTCACACCTAAGGGTGAGTGGACACTTCCTTTAAATAGTAGATGGCACAAAAATAAGTTAAATCATTAATAATTTTCAATTGATTAGTATGCAAGTACAACCTTGAATGGTCGATTTGATCTAGCTTTTGCAAGATGATTTGATATGGATTATTCCTCTATTGTGATGAATTTTAGATTATGAAATTACATTAGAAATGCCTGCAATCCATTTAAATGAGAAATTTTAATGTATTTGTAGAGGTTACATGAATATACTAAAATCTAAGATTTTCAGCTATGACAAAAATTGTTGTATAATTCAATAAAGAAATTGACTAGTTGAATCTCCTTGGTTATGAATGATTGTTTTATTTGTATGCGACTTACATATATGTCAGCTAAGATCTTGCACTTCATTTGGCATGGAAACCCTAGTTCAGTTTATTACAGAGTTTCATATATATATTCAATTATATGTGAACTGTTGAGAGAAATTCTTATTGAATGATGTTATGATGAATTCAATCCTTATGCAAGTTATGTGATAAGTGAATGAGGTAAATGAAACCCAAATGATAGGGTGTTCAGTGAAACAAGTATTGCGATATCAATGTTTCTTAGTTTGATATGTGGTGATGCTTAACCGTTTAGTAGTTGTAAATGTTATCAGATGGTTTATGAAATGAATGATTTACAAAGATGAACAAAGGTATGTTGATGTGATGATTGAATTGTGAATTTAAAGAGTGAATTAGACATGTAGATGCCCTGAACACTATAGAATTCTCATAGGATGAGGCATGTGCTTTGAGGAGGAAATAGCTTCCCAACTGGAGGTAGTCCAGATCGAGCTAAGCTGGAGCGTACCAATAGGGTACATGGGTCTTCACTAGTAGGGAAGAGTCCTTACATTTGTGTGGTACCCAACACCAACCGGGGATGTCGGTGGCACCTATGTTACATGTTAAGTGATCAGTGGTCAGTAGGTCCACTGATGCACAATAAGCCTGAGGGCTTTGACTCACTGCCTGAGTACCCAGGTTGAGAGGTGGAGTCTGAGATATCTGACCGCTCCCATGAGCCGTCGAGAGGCAGACGTGCTGAGGCCCACTGCAGATGAGGTCTTACTTAAGATATAGGCTTAGAAACTCGGGCATGCTTCTAAGCCTTGTACAATTAGATCATATCTTGTTGTGATTCTTTCACATGTTGTGGTACACCTCATGTAGGTTCAGGGCATAATAAGATGAATGAGAGGTTAAACAAGTGTGCACAGTTATTTAATTATTCTTTGTTGTTTTTGAGTGATTAGCTCTCTTTGAGATTAATCAAGCATGTTCATATATTGATTCAGTCTTATAGATATCTAGAGTATCTTGTCATATTTACGATTGCCAATGATTAGACTCTTTAAAGCTTGTTGGTTTTATAATTGATATCAGTTGCTTGGCAATATATCTATAATCATATAAGTGCTTTAAACTATTTCTTTGAAGTACTCATTCACTGAGCGAGTAGGTTCACCCCTCTACTCACAATTTTTAGGGAAACCACATGGACTTGAAGAAGGTCAAAGCATCAGAGTAGATCTACCATATGAGTTAAATATGAGATTATTCAAGTTCAGTCGGTCCCTGTCACTCTATGTCCTTGTATAGATGTCAGAGATTTGTAAATGATGTCTTGTATCTTTGTTTCTTTGATAAGAGAGAATGTATTTGTTTGTCATGTCATATGTACACAGAAGTGTGAGAAAGAGTATGAATGTATGGATGTGTATCATTAATGTTGAGATCATATTAGAGAAATAAAAGTTTAATTCTCTTGTAAAGTTTGTTTATGTGATTACATGCGAGAAAAACAAAGAGTTTGAAATGAAATAAAGAAAAAGAAGAAAAAAAAGTAAGGGAGTGAACTTTGTATTAAGTATAATCCTCATAGTCATGCCCTAATCTCATTATTGGTGGTAATCGTGGGATGCGGGTGTGACAATCTTTTGGTATTAGAGCTTAGGCTGAGTCGTCAGGGACCATTAGGATAGAAAGTTAGGGTTATAAGTGTGGCAGATAATAGGTGATGTGTATATAGCTCTGGGAGGTCTGAGTATTTAGATACCCTGGCTCGGTATCTGAATACTTAGGTTGACCAGTGCAAGATACTCTATCTATTCTTCTCTGGATGCCCTGGCCAGGTATGTAGAGGAAGGATGGGCTAGAGACAAACCCTATAAATATTAGGGTTAGGAGACTAGAAAGTAATGAAGTAGTAAGAGATTAAACATAGAATGAGATACAACTCTTGCTTTATATTTCTTCTTTGATTGGAGATCAATTAAAATTCTCTTGTATGTATGAATTTAGATTATCAGTTTGTAAAAAATATATGTTTCTTTTATATTTTTGTGTATCATGAAGTTGATCTAGTTATTCTTTGTATCAAGTAGACTAGAAGTTATATTTAAATGAGTTTTCCCTTAGTGGATATTCTTTCCACATGTTTGAGATGAATAGGAGTTCATTAATCTTGAGTAGCTCTTGGCTTCAGGACTACAGGTTTGGCCTGGTCCAACTGGTAGGGTGCGTTACTGGGATCTAATGACTCCTATTGAAAATATAATAAGAGTAGACTCTGGATAAATTAGACCCACATCAGAGTGATAGTGTACATACACTAAGATGTTGAAACCGATGGGAAAGATTAGAATAGCTAAGAATCAGTTGGAACTGATATCTGAGATCCAACTTTGGGGACTCATATGAGAAACCCTTAAGGTTCAGATTAAGTTTAATTATTAGTATTATATGAACTCTAAATTTGAAATATGGAAAATATATGAGAACGGTATGTAAGGGCCAAGATAGTAAGAATCAATCATGAGGAATGGATCATATAATCGAGTCAATGCTTTTATGTACTCCAAAGCAAAGGGAAAATAGAAGAAAAGAGTTAAGTATACAAAATTACATAGAATTGAAGTCTTCACAAGAGTTAAAGTAAAGAGAAATAGATGAACATGTAAATCATAAGACCAGGACAAGAAACTTAATTGAATCAAAGAGAAATGTTATAAATTATGAGCTTGATTAAGGAATAAGGATTACATGACATAATTGAGAGCATAGAATGTATACCTTAATTATGAAGTTTAATACATTCATCCTTACTACCTTTGGATTCTAAGTCACTATAGACTAACAAAATAGTTTCTAAAATAAGAACAAAAGTGTAGCTTAGAAAATGAATAAGTCATACAAAGGTAGACTATATTAAGGAAGGAAAAAAAAACATGATTGAAAGAGAAACTAAGTTTGACCCATGCATGAGCCATTTGATTTAAAATGAAGGATATGTAATGTTTTAAACATGAGGTGAAACTAGTAGAGAGATTATTGATTTAGAGTTTCAACTTCACATTAGTATAAGGATAAAAAGAAATATGTGAAGCATGGTATACATGATCATACACATGAATAAGCAACGTGATCATAAGAGAAAATTAGAAGTTAAAGATGATAGGTGGAAGAGTAGTATAGGGTAAGAGGATTATGGAAAGGAAGGGTTTGAAACATGATGGATTATATATATTATAAAAGAAAGAGGTTAGGAGATTCAAGCAAGTGCTTATTAGTCAAGTATCCTTGTTGATAACCAATTAAATCTACATACAAGAAAGGTATTAAGGGAATGTTTGAAGATAAGAATTCTAAGTCTTAGAATCATGTTCTCTTTCATATATTACTTAATGAGAGCAAGGTGGGAATGAAGTGATAAGAAAATGAATCATATCCGATGCATAACCACCATGGTAGAGACATCTAGTGAATTTAATAATGACACACAATATAATGATGAAACCCTAGAAGGGTAAATTGAGAATGTAATCTATCTGAATGGCCAAGTAAAAGAAAGGAAATTCAATTGATAAGATAAGGAAGACATTAGTAAAACTTGTGAGATCCAAAGCTTGAATTTCAAAATTAAGGGAGCAAAATCACATCACAATAACATTATGCTACTGATAAGTACAAAACCCTAGAATGTTTAGAGTTGTAGTAGTTCAAGGGATGTCACTAGTGACTTGACCTTGAATACTAGCATCTCTATAAAACAAGATCATGATATTTGCACTATGAGAAGTAAACTAGCACTGATAGTAATCCAGGGTTTAAAGGTAGCTAATCAAAAAGGTTGATAAACAATATGAAAATGATTCAGAGAAAAGGGTAAGAAATAAATTTGAAATGTAACAAGTGTGTTTTGAACAAAAGGAGAAGTGCAAGATGAGCATAGTGTAATCTAAAACAAATTCTTGCAGTGATATCAAGAGTGATGAATAATCTATTCTTACCTTATATGTTTCAATTTTAGGGATGTTTATTCTATATGATCAAAACAAGAAGAATAAGTAACAAGAAGTAAGTAGTAATGAATGAGGAGATAAGAGAAAACAATGGCTTTCAGTAATATGTGATTTTTTTTAGAAGTGTAATTTGTTGAAGGTATAATGAGGGATGTAAATTAGTTCTATGTATGATTTCAGTGTACATGTGCAACCAATATGTTAATTAAAGGTGTCTGATAGTTGTAGTCATTCATACCATTAATCCATCTTAGTATTGTACAATTGTGGTATGGTGATATGGGTCAAATGGTGATAAAACAAATGGAGAGTTACCCTGAATAAGGTAGTCTTACCTATTCACTCATATGAATAGAAGGGATGATAACCATATTGTATTGATATGTAACCCTAATGAGGTATAGCTTGTTAGACCTAGATTTAATATAACTAAGTGATGGTAATTGGGTATGAATAGTCCTTGAATGACTAATACAATCATGGAGTACTCAGTTACTGTTGTTGAAACCCTAGTATGCTATAACGCGATGGTTACACCTTGATTTATTTGTGGGTTCATACTTGAGAATAGTATGGAATGTGATGGTGATGGTGATGCTTCACCTTATGCTTCCATGATCCAATGGGGATGTCGTGAGTAAAGGTTTGGGTGTAAGTGATGATTAGTAACATTAACATAATTTATCTTGTTGAACCTAAGTCTAATACAAATAGATAAAGATGAGTATCCATGTTTAACCTTCTTATATGATGGCATGATGGGGAAATAACCTCCTTAATATGATCATAACTGTAATGTGTTAATTGGTGGTTATCATAGTCACATGGTGGATACTTTCTTATGCTAAACATGTGCATTATGAATATGATGAGTGTTAATCATATCTAGGTTCCTTACATGTTGATGTAATAAGGGAATGTTCTTAATGTTAATATACCCATGTTGTGATTATTTATGAATATTTCCAAGCTCATTAATGCAATATTGTGTTGATCTGGTGTATTATATGTAAGTAATGTTGTTGAGCCTTGTTATAAGGCATGCAAAGATAATGATAATCTTATAGGGAATAGTATGATGGTCTTAATGACCTTTGGGCATGGTTGAGTACTAGATGAGGTGTAATCCTCTTGTGTTTATAAGGGTTGATACCCTGTGATATTGTGAAAATGATTTATATCTTGTGATAGTGTGATGACTAGTGTGGTCTCATGAATGACAAGTGAATAGTACCATGTGATGATGAGATGAGAAATTATATTTCACACATTTTATATCTTTTAAAATATGTGATTTGAAGAAGAACAAATGACTCAATGTTGTAAATAAAACTCTAGATTGTAGTATTCAAAAGCTTAAAAAGAGAGAGATACCATTAGTAAAGATTCTTTGGAGGAATCAGGGTGTAGAATAAGTTACTTGGAAGGTAGAATTGGATATGTTTAACAAGTATATTTTCCTCTTTTAGAAATTTCGAGATGAAATTTTTATTAGAGGGGGAGAATTGTTACAACCCGTTCCTAGCTTTGTTGGTAATCCTCAAGTTTTAAGATAATCTTAATGCTTATCATGTTTTGTTAGTAATATTCTATGTTATGATTTGTCTTAACTTTTGTACCTTAAATACTTGTTTGGGAAACTCATAATCATCACTTAAGCATACTATAAAGATCCAAGTTGGGGTTAAGATAACATTAACCCATACATGTGTGCAAGAAGAGAGTTAATGACATTGGAGGAAATAATTAATAAATGATTTTTTATTTAAAAATATTATTAAAATAATATTGTAGGCATTAGAGAATTCAATTACAAATCTAAAAAAAAGAATGAACCAAATCGGAGTTAAAATGAGAGAGTTATGCCCTTTTTAGTAAGCATCAACTGAGGACCGTGACCGACGCTGCGTCGATACCACAACCCACAGTCTACACCGCGACTGTGATGCTACATCGACACCGCGACCCATGGTCTACACCATGACCACAATGTTGTGTCGACTCCATGACCGTGACGCTGCGTCGACACCACGACTGCGACGCTACGTCGACACCGGGACCGCGATCAACACCGCCCAGGACAACAAATCGTAGAACAATTTTATCTTGAGTTATGCTTATTTGTTTTCAACGAAACAAAGTGCGTTGGAACCATGATTCAATCCTATATCATCCTAGACATCTTTCTCTTTTAGGGGGTGACCTGGAGGGTGATTTTTGGGCAATTTTTGGGGAAGAACAATAGAAATCAAAAGGGGTTTCTATAAATTCGACTTGGTAAGTAGTTTTAACCGTGGATTCCTTCTTCTCTTCACTTCCCCTTGATCGAAACCCTTGATCGAGTGATTTGGAGGTTGGGTTTAACCTCTAATCTTGTCTTCTACCTACAACTGACCCCTTTTAGGGTTGAAAGGAAGAAGAAATTGCGGATTTTTCTAGGATCTTGATATGGATTTTTGATCTTCAAAGATGGGCTACATTTTTAGGTTGTTTTCACACCTTAGGGTGAGTGGGTACTTCCTTTAAACAGTAGATTGCATGAAAATTTGTTAAATCATTAATAATTTTCAATTGATTAGTATGCAAGTACAACCCTGAATGGTTGATTTGATCTAGCTTTTGCAAGATGATTTGATATGGATTATTCCTCTGTTGTGATAAATTTCAGATTATGAAATTACATTAGAAATGCCTACAATCCATTTAGATGAGAAATTTTAATGTATTTGTAGAGGTTACATGAATATACTAAAATCTAAGATTTTCAGCTATGACTGAAATTGTTGTATAATTGAATAAAGAAATTGACTAGTTGAATCTCCTTGGTAATGAATGATTGGTTTATTTGTATGTGAATTACATATATGTCAGATAAGATCTTGCACTTCATTTGGCATGGAAACCCTAGTTCAGTTTATTATAGGGTTTCATATATATATTCAATTATATGTGAACTGTTGAGAGAAATTCTTATTGAATGATGTTATGATGAATTCAATCCTTATGCAAGTTATGTGATAAGTGAATGAGGTAAATGAAACCCTAATGATAGGGTGTTCAGTGAAACAAGTATTGTGATATCAATGTTTCTCAGTTTGAGATGTGGTGATGATTAATTGTTCAGTAGTGGTAAATGTTATCAGATGGTTTATGAAATGAACAGTTTACAAAGATGAACAAAGGTATGTGGATGTGATGATTGAATTGTGAATTTAAAGAGTGAATTAGACATGTAGATGCCCTGAACACTATAGAATTCTCACAGGATCAGGCCTGCGCTTTGAGGAGGAAACATCTACCCGAATGGAGGTAGTCCAGATCGAGGTAAGATGGAGCACACCAGTAGGGTACAGGGGTCTTCACCAGTAGGGTAGACTCCTTACAGTTGTGTGGTACCCAACACCAACCGGGGATGTCGGTGGTACCTGTGTTACATGTTGAGTGATCAGTGGTCAGTAGGTCCACTGATGCATAATAAGCATGAGGGCTTTGACTCACTGCCTGAGTACCCAGGTTGAGAGGTGGAGTCTGAGATATCCGGCCGCTCCCCTGTGCCGTTGAGAGGCAGACGTGCTGATGCCTGCTGCAGACGGGGTCTTACTAAAGATATAGGCTTAGGAACTCGGGCATGCTTCTAAGCCTTGTACAGTTAGATCATAGTTTGCTGTGATTCTTTCACATGTTGTGGTACACCTGATGTGGGTTCAGGGCATAATAAAATGAATGAGAGGTTAAACAAGTGTGCACAATTATTTAATTATTCTTTGTTATTTCTGAGTTATTAGCTCTCTTTGAGATTAATCAAGCGTGTTCATATATTGATTCACTCTTGTAGATATCTAGAGTATCATGTCATATTTATGATTGCCAATGATTAGACTCTTTAAATCTTGTTGTTGTTATAATTGATATCAGCTGCTTGGCAATATATTTGTAATTATATAAGTGCTTTAAACTATTTCTTTGAAGTACTCATTCACTGAGCGAGTAGGCTCACCCCTCTACTCACAATTTTTAGGGAAACCACATGTACTTGAAGAAGGTCAAAGCATCAGAGTAGATCTACCATACGAGTTAAGAATGAAATTATTCAAATTCAATCGATCCCTGTCACTCTAGGTCCTTGTATAGATGTGACATAGTTGTAAATGATATCTTGTATCTTTGTTTCTTTGATAAGAGAGAATGTATTTGTTTGTCATGTCGTATGTACATGAAAGTGTGGGAAACAGAATGAATATATGGATGTGTATCATTAATGTTGAGATCATATTAGAGAAATAAAAGTTTAATTCTCTTGTAAAGTTTGTTTATGTGATTGCATGTGAGAAAAACAAAGCGTTTGAAATGAAATAAAGAAAAAGAAGAAAAAAAGTAAGGGAGTGAACTTTGTATTAAGTATAATCCAAATAGTCATGCCCTAATCTCATGATTGGTGGTAATCGTGGGATGCGGGCATGACAATAAGTTTTCCATAGATCCCTTGTCCAAGAGGTGGGTGAATGGAAGTCGGGTCTTCTGGTGTTAGTTCCTCATGTTGGTGGCATGTTGTTCGATTCCTCACTCTACGATGGCCAAAGGGATTTCGATTCTTTATACAGGATTATAGAAGTTGAGGTTGCATTCTTATGCATTGTCATAGGCTAAGAAAGAGATTAGGGGTTTTGTGTTGTAAAGAATCTTGTGGTTACATGAAAAGGGAAACTCTCCTCTCAAAATTTGCTTTCTCTTTAGATAAAACCCAAATACAAAATGTAACTAATACTCTCTCTTGGTAACTCCTTTCCTTATAAAATTTTAGGAAAACCTCCCTTTTAATCATCTACCTATTTAGGCGGGATATTAAAACTAGACTACTTATTCATTAGTCCAAAATTTCCTTTTTAGAATTTTTCTAGATAATTTCATGATTAATCACATGGGTCAAAGGGTGTAACATACTGGATTTTTGGTACTAAATTGAATTTTGAGCTATTATTAATGGTCCTCTCAAATTGAAAACATCTTTGCTAAATTTTATCTTATATGTACACTTCATTTGAATTATCTTGAAAGATAACCAAAATGCAAACTATCCTCATGTTGATCAAATTTTCCACTTTAGACCCACATCTAATAAATAGAACTCTATAATTGATTCTTGTGTTTGGAATTACATTAGAAGATGTTATGGATATATAGGTATTCATATTAGAATTAATGATGAAAGTAAATATTTTAAAAATCTTGGGCACATAAATTAAGATAATTAGTATTTTTAATAATTAGATTAAAAACCATTAAAGGTGTGTTAAAAATCTCAAGGAAAATGGCTATATAGGATAGAAGATAAATAATTTTGAAGATATTGGGAGTTCTTTAGCAAAAAGGGAAATAAATAGCTTTTTGTCCTCAGTTAAATAGAGTTTGACCCAACCCCCACGTGAGCCAGATCTTCTTCCTCGCGGTTAGCGGTGATTGTAAAGGAAATGGCCGACAGTCCCCTTCCTCACTTTCATTCGTGATTTCATTGGTAGGTAATAACCCTTCGTTACTCCTTCTATGACCATGATAATTGTTTTCCAAAACCCTAGAAAGGGTGCCACCATGGACCTGTTCTTCCTACCTGCAGAAACGACAACCACAACTGTTACATGTGTTGGTTGTTGCCTCACCATCAAATCAGCCTTCTGTTATGATTACTCCCGCCCCTCCTCTTCTTCTTTCCCCTCAACGAACCCTAGAAATATAAGCCCAACAAACTTGAACCCAACGATCACACCAACACAACCATCACCACCTAACTTCAGACGATGCAACATGCCTTCCTCCAACCTGCAATCAACCTACAATAGTAGGTGGTCGATCGACTAAAACTCTCAGACTCATCCTTCACCCAATCGTTGATCATGCTCCATCATAACAGACTTCTCCAGTAGTTGAAATGGCAACAAAGCCATGATCCCTGATTGTGAAGGCACCAACCTAAAACAACGTCGATCCCACCCTCATTAACAACTCTCAAGAGGACCGTGAATCGAAAGACAGACCTACCCCAACCTATCTTCGGACCTAGATCACCTATGTAGAAGATCTTGGTGGCAGCCTGCAATCCTCCTCTGACCTCATACCTACCCCGTTCTCTTCTGCACAAAATCTTGAGGTCATCTGCGAGCTTCAGGCTATGCTAGGGTAATTGTTGTGTGGTTTCCACATCAACTTTTCCCATGATTTCAAACACAAATTTAGTTCATTTTGTTCTCATTTAGCCTCTATTCATATCACTCTTGCCACCTTTTTGTTATTTTGCTTATCACATGATGTGTATTGCAGATTTGCTTCAAAAGGATCAAATTGGAGATATCCCAACTCAAATTCATCATTATCGAGACTTCTCCATGCCTTGCAGACATTCAGAACTTTAATTCTGCTGAAATAGCAATGCACACGACATGTCTTATTTAAGAGACGGCGTGCGCATTTCCAGACAACCTAATACTTCATACGCTGAAGAAAAGTACACGATGTGTCCACGAAAGACACGATGTGTACCTAGGAATTTAGAACCAAGACTTTCCTTTCTGGTAACCTACACAACGTGTATTAATTCAAACACACCATATGCCTTACACTCAGAAACAACTGCCGAATACTGGACACGCCGTGTCCAAAGAAAGACACGTCGTGTGCCTGTCAATTTCAACAATTTTCAAATATGACTCCTTTCATTTTAAAAGGCGAAACCACTCAATGGAGAAGTTATCTTTAGTCATAATTCGAAACTATTTTGTCCATGAGCAAGGCTAGAGCAAGGATGGCTATTTTGGGGGTGGAAGAAGGTGGTTTCTTGCTAAAGGACCCCATTCTTCATTTTTCTTCTCCAATCTTCTTCTCCAAGGTGCAGCAGAGCTTCTCCACTCCACAAAGCTTCTTGAGAGAGAGGTTTGTCCGGTTTGGAGCAATTGTAGAAGTGGAATTTTGTCCTCAAGCCGGAATTCTACTCCTCTTGGGTTACACCTTGGGTTTTCTTAGCTTTTCCTTCTCTAAATCATGTTGAACTCTGAAATTTCTGTGCATTTTCTACTGTACACCATTATAGATGAGTAGTTTCCTTTTCTTGGACATAGGAGAGTAGCTCCCATGTCATAGCATGCATGGAACATGATAATTTCGTACTAAATGCTATGTTGCTTGTTTTTCCACCTTGTGAGTACTGGTTTCTTCTTTTCTGCATGTATGGTTGGCCACCTTATGTGTACGTTGTATGCTCTTTTGCTTGATCTGAGAAGATAGGTAGGAGAGTAAGGAGGTACTCTTTTGGCAACTCCTTCTTTACCATGAGAGTAGAAATTATGGAGTTGAGGAGTACGTTTGTGATCCAAAACGAAATTCATACATGGGAATGTTGAATTGAGTTAGAATCATTGTACTTACACTGAGAGGTGAAGTGCAACATACAACTCTCCTTTAAAAAAAGTTCTTAGTATGTTTAAACTTCTTGCTCCTATTCTATGCTATGATATTTGGGTGAAATCCTAAGTCCAAGATACTTCCATATCTGAATTTTAATCTCTTTTAGTAAGCCATTTACTATTTGCTTAGTTCTAAATTTTTTTAGATTAATCGACCAAATCACCCTGAAAACAATCTAGATTGTTGAACCTTAGCATTGTTGCATTTAGTTGATTGCTTAAGCTCCTTGTGTTCGATCTTGACTACAACTACTTCCGTATACTTGTAGAAATTGGTTAGTTGAGTAAAAGATCTTTCTTAAGATTGAAACTCATTAGTGTAATAAACCAACAAGTTTTTGGTGATGTTGTCAGGGAGCTACAGTTAATCTAATTAGAGTAACAAGTGCTAACTAGTATTCGAGACTAGACCATCATTTCCATTTTCAAATTTCCATATACCTTTTAGTTGTGTTCTCAAATTCTCTTGCTGTTTTTCAGGTTGTATGCATCGCTCGCAAAGGGGTCTTCAAACATCAGCGTTGTTAGACCTTGAGATCGAGCGTACTCTTTCAAGCTTAAGAAGAGCAAGAAGAGTAGGGCAACCACTACTAAGAGGTGTTCTACATCATCACCATCACTATCTTCTTCATCTTTTGAAGAAGCTACACCAGGAGATCCAACCATGGAGGATGACAGTCCTTTGAAGGATTTTACCATGCCGGTTGCCACAAACATCTTTGGAGCCATCGATCTGCCCGTAATGGAAGCGAACAATTTTTCTATTGCTCCCTCCATGATGTAGATGATCCAGCAGAACCGCTTCAGTGGTACAATCAATGAAGATCTGAATCTTCATGTGGCTGAGTTTTTGGAGTACATGAATACTTTCAAAATCAATGGGGTATCCGCCGATGGAGTGAGGCTACTGCTATTCCATTTCACCCTAATAAATAGAGCCAAGGCGTGGCTTTTGTCTCTTCCAAAGAAGTCAATCAAAAGCTGGGATCAGTTTCTAAATGCTTTCCTTGCAAAGTATTTCCCACTGAGCAAGACAACCTAGCTAAGGATCCAACTCACCAACTTCTCTCAATCTGATGGAGAAACTCTGTATGATACATGGGAGCGGTTTAAGGATCTGCAACGCCTTTGCCCTCACCATGGTTTGACCAACTGGTTGCTACTCCAGACGTTCTATAATGGACTTTTCTATAATACCCGCATGAAACTAGATACGGCAACAAATGGAGCATTGATGAATAAGTCTTATAGAGAGGCTTATGACATCATTGAATACATAGTGCTAAACCATTGCCAATGGGGGTCTATTATGAGAGCTCAATCATCCTCTACAGCTAGTTCTTCAACCAGGAAGCAAGGAGGGAAGCATACTGTTGATGTCGTTAACTTAATTGTTGCTAAACTTGATGTTCTTACATAGAAGTTTGAGAAGATCACTACATTGCAAATCCAATTAGCTGAAGTGATATGTGAAGCTTGTGGGAATTTTGGACATACTTCTTCTTCATGCTTTGCTCCTAATCCAAATGAAGGGAGACTAGAACAAGTCAATGTCGTTGGGATGCAGGGGAACAAGTAGTACAATCCCTATTCCAACACATACAATCTGTGATGGAGAGATCATCCTAATTTCTCCTACTGGAACACAAGCAATGCTCAGAACTTCCAACATGAACATCAACAACCGCAACAACAATAGAACTTCAACCGGAAAAATAATGGGAATCTGTTGGGCTTCAACAACAATAGGGGTTACCAACAGCAACAAAAACCCCAAAGTTCTTCCTTAGAGGCCATGATGGAGAAATCTATCTCCACACAGATGCAACAGAATGAAGAGTTAAGGGGCAACAACAAGCTCTTGAAGGATGCAATTGCCCAACTCTCTGCAAAAGTGGATGGCATTTCCACTCACATGATAATGTTGGAAAACCAAATTGCCCAACAAGCCTTGACATAGCAAAAGAACATCCAATCCGGTTCTCTTCCAAGCCAACCGGATGTGAATCCAAGACAACAAGCAAATGCCATCACCTTGACAAGTGGAGCTGAAATCCACAGACCTTCTCCACCCAAGGAGAAGAGTGCAAAGATCGCCAATGAAGAGAACTCCCCTATGGGTGACAAAGGTAAAGGTACAATTGAGGTACTATATTCTATTAAAGCAAATGCACCATTTCCGCAAAGGCTTGCAAACATGAAGGAGGACTCAAAGTTTAGGAAGTTTATGGAAATTCTAAATAAACTTCATGTCAACCTTCCGCTAGATGAAGTTATTGCAAAAATGCCATCATATGCTAAGTTCCTTAAAGACATCCTCACCAAGAGGAGTAAGGTGGACCAAGTGGATACTGTGATGCTTTCTGAAAGAATCAGTTCTATCATTCAAAATAGACTTCCTGAGAAGTTAGATGACTTGGGAGCTTTTACACTACCATGAAAGATCAGTAATACCATGTTTGACAAAGGTCTTATAGACTTTGGAGCTAGTATTAGTCACATCCCGTCTACCTTGTGGCAAGAGCTAGATCTTGGAGATCTGAAGCCTACAAAGATGGCCATTGAGCTGGATGATCATTCCATCAAATACCCAAAAGGTATCGTGGAAGATGTGCTAGTGCAGATTGCTAAACTCTATATTCCATGTGATTTTTTTTTACTAGATATGGTAGAAGTTCCTTCCAATCCCATTCTTTTTGGGAGGCCCTTTCTGAGAACTGTTGGATGCCTAGTTGACGTTCGAGAAGGAAAACTCACACTCCAAGTTGGCGATGAAGCCATGGAATTTTTTGTATATGATGCCATGAAAGCACCCTCACGTGTAGAAGAAATTTGTTTTATGGACTCTATTGATTCTGATGTAGAAAAAGATCATGAGATTGCCAATTTGATACTGAAATACTATGATGATGATGAAGGTGTTAATAATGGATCTGAAAATTATGGCGTATTTTCTATTTCCCAATCAGATGCTACTGAAGAAGACACTCCACTTGTTGATGACAAAGCCAAAAAAATGCAGTCGGAAGAAAGGTATAACTTAAAGCCCTTCCACCAGGGCTGAGGTATGCATTCCTTGATTCTGAATCTACTTCTCCTATCATAATTAATAATGAGTTAACCAATGACGGAGAGAATAAATTGCTTGACGAATTGCATTTGTATAAATACGTTATTGGTTACTCTATTGATGATTTGAAAGGAATTCATCCCTCCATTTGTATGCATAGAATAAACATGCAGGATGATGCTAAACCCACCATTGAACCACCTAGATGTTTAAATCAAAATATGCTTGAGGTGGATTAAAAGGAAATCTTTAAGTTGGTTGATGCTGATATCATTTATGCTATAAGTGACAGCCCTTGGGTTAGTGCCATCCACGTGGTACCTAAGAAAGGGGGTGCAACTATCATCAAGGCAGACAATGATGATTTGATTCAAACACATATAGTCACGAGTTGGCATATGTGTATTGATTATCGACATTTGAACAAAGAGATCCAAAAGGACCATTTTCTGTTGTCGTTTATCGACTTGATGCTTGAACGCCTAGCAAAACACTCTTATTTTTGTTACTTGGACGGGTATTCTGGGTTTTTCCAGATTCCTATCTACCCTCCTGACAAAGAGAAAACCACCTTTACTTGCACGTATGGAACTTATACCATTTTCACATGCACTTTGGTCTATGCAATGCCCCTATGACGTTCCAGCGATGCATGATGGCTATTTTTTCTGATTTCATTGAAAACATAATGGAAATTTGTATGGATGATTTTAGCATCTATGGAGATTAATTTGATCAATGTTTATGCAACCTATCATTAGTCTTAGCCCACTATAAAGAGGTTAACCTAGTACTAAACTGGGAGAAGTGACATTTCATGGTACAATTCGGTGTAGTATTAGGCCATGTTGTATCTAACAAGGGTATTGAGGTTGATAGGTCCAAGGTGGAAGCTATTGAGAAGATGTCTACTCCTTCTTCAGTCACAGACATCCGTAGTTTCCTTGGTCATGCAGGTTTCTATAGAATATTTATTAAAGACTTCTCCAAAATTGCAAAGGCATTATGTTCTTTACTTGCAAAAGATGTTGAATTCATATTTAATGATGACTGCCACATTGCCTTCACCAAGCTCAAGGAAGCTCTTATTTCTACACCAATCATTCAACCACCAGACTGGAATGCCCCATTTGAATTGATGTGTGATGCAAGTGACTATGCAGTGGGAGCAGTTCTGGGACAAAGGAAAGATAAGAATCTTCATGCCATATACTATGCAAGAAAGACCCTAGATGAAGCACAAATCAATTACACAACCACTGAGAAGGAGATGCTTGCTATAGTATACGCCTTTGACAAGTTCTGACAGTACTTGGTTGAATCTAAGTGTATATCGATCATGCTTCCATTAAGTATTTTCTAAATAAGAAGGATGCAAAACCTTGTCTCATTCGATGGATACTGCTTCTACAAGAGTTTGATTTTGAAATTCGGGATAAGAAGGGGATAGAGAATAATGTTGTTGATCAGCTTTCTCGATTGACTATAGATGCTGGAGATTATTTGCCTATTGTGGATCATTTTCCTATTGAGAAGCTATAGGTGTTATCATCCACACAAGTGGCATGGTTGCGGACATCATGAACTTTCTTGCTACATGATAGCTTCCACCAGATTTGACATACCAGAAATAGAAGAAGTTCTTCCATGACATAAAATTTTACTATTGGGATGACCCCTTATTGTTCAAACATGGGAGTGATGGACTTATTCGAAGGTGTGTCGCTGAAGAAGAGGTTGCCACTATTATTTCTAAGTGTCATGCCTCTCCTTATGGAGGTCAGTTTGGAGAGAAGACTGCAGCAAAGATCCTATAGGTTGGTTTCTATTGGCCAACATTGCTAAAGATGTCAGTTTGTTTGTCAAAGCTTGTGATAAATGCCAAAGGACCGGAGGAATTTCTAAACGTGATGGCATGCCTCTTAACTCTATCTTGGAGATTGAGGTATTTGATGTATGGGGAGTTGATTACATGGGACCATTCCCATCTTCTTATGGCTACCAATATATCCTAGTTGCATGTGAGTACATATCTAAATGGTTTGAGGCTATCCCAACTCAAGCACCAGATGCAAAATCTATAGTAAAGCCATTTTAGAAAACCATCTTCCCTCGGTTTGGGGTTCCTAGAGATGTAATGTCTAATGGAGGCACACACTTTGTTGATAAACAATTCAACAACCTTCTTTCTAAGTATGGAGTCACTCATAAAGTCTCTACATCGTACCATCCACAAACTTCAGGGAAAGTAGAGGTCTCCAACTGGAAGCTTAAAAGCATTCTAGAGAAGACAATGTCTAGCTCAAGGAAAGATTGGACATTGAAGATAGACGATGCCTTATGGGCATACCGGACAGCTTATAAAACCATCATAGGAACAAATCCTTTCAAACTGATAAATAGTAAATCTTGTCATCTTCCACTAGAGCTAGAACACTGTGCACTATGGGCTATAAAGTTCTTAAATTTCAACATGAAGAAGGCCGGTGAAAAGCATCTATTGCAGCTGTAAGAATTTGAAGAGATCCGACTAGATGCATATGAAAATGCAAAGCTCTACAAAAAAAGAGCCAATGTTTAGCATTACAAAAGGATCTGAAGGAAGGACTTCCAAGAAGGATACAAGGTGTTGTTGTTCAACTCAAGACTTAAGCTATTCCCTGGAAAACTAAAGTCAAAGTGGTTTGTCCCTTTTCTTGTATTGAAGATTTTCCTTATGGAGTTTTTGAATTACAAGGCAAGGATGGAGCATTCAAAGTAAATGGGCAATGTTGCAAGATGTATACCTCGAGCGATGAAGTTCACAAGGGAGCATCTTTCTCCCTTCAAGATGCATGAATGACAATTGAAGAGTCTCACTCTGGACTCTAAATGGAGGACCTTGTGGGAGTTGAACCTACATTAGGATATATTTCTTTTCAAGTCATTTGAGTCAAAAACACTCTTTAGTTTTGTAAATAAGCTTTTCATGGATGAATGTAATAATTTAGACAATTATATTGCATAGCTGTTATTAATTCTGTGCTGACAACAAGCTATTTCTACATAAACTACACAACACACAGTGTGTCTAAATTTACACATGGTGTGTCCCCATTCTCAAAAATACAACAGACGAGTTATAACTTTAGGTACACTATGTGTCTTTTTTTAGACATGTCGTGTCACAATCTAGCAGCTACAAGTATTCTCAATTGGGAAAAAGAACACATCATGTCCAATTTTATACACGATGTTTACCCAAGCAGAAAAGGGTGGAGTAAGAAATCTGGAATACAAACATGATGTGTCCTAAATTAGACACGTTGTGTATCACATCAGAAGGAGAAAGAATGAGCTATTTGGAAAAGGAACACGACGTGTCTTTATTTGAACACACTATGTACTTATCAGTGAAAATGGGCATTTTGAATTTCAAGAAAGTCACACAACGTGTAATTTTTTCCACACGACGTCTTTTATTACAGAAAAGGAGTTCTGATAAGACCAACAATGAGTCTTTATTTGCACACGCCATGTCTTTTGTCAAAAATGCAAGTTCTTAACCTAGCGCACAGCCTCCCCTCTCACTCACACTCTTATTCGAGCTATGTGAGACTCCAGAGCTACCGTGCACCCTAGCCTTTGCTTCCTTGCTGTCGTGTGCCCTAGCACACCCGAGCGCCATTGTTATTCCATGTTCGTCGACTGTGTCTTCTTCGAGATACATCTGCCGCCGTGTCTTCTTCTCTTACTCACGGTGTGCCTCTTTCTTCAAGATCACACCGTCCTCACCTCCAAGCGCCTCAAGAAGATCTATCACCTCCGTCATGTGCCCTAGCACAAGGAGGTTCTACCCACTATCAAGCTCGAGATGCCAACATCTTCTTCTACTTCAAGATAGCTGCTCATGCCGCCATCATCTTCTACGACGAGAATGTGAGAAAGAGCTCACCGTCCTCCTCTCAAAGTGCCATTTTCAAAGCCAAGAAGATTGCTAAGGATCTCCTTCATCTCACACAGTCCAACACCAGCAAAGCATCCAAGAACCACAGTCATCCTCCTTCAATTCTTCCCCAAAATTGCCATCATCACAATCTACAGACTGTCCCAGATCTCCAGGCACACATCATGTACTTCTCTGCACACGGCGTGTGCATTGCAGTTTCAGCCAAACTTCTACCTCAGACACACGATGTGTGTTAGTCTATCAACAACACAAATGGCTCCATTCAAGCAAACTAGCAACCGCAAGCATGGCACCATTTCCTCCCAAGCATCGGGATACATCTCAACTACTCAGTTTCGGGTCACCCCTGAAGAAGACTCGACATACCAGTTCCTGATTGTAAGGAGAGTTCTTCCTTCTTGGTTTGCTTTCCAACAAACAATGATGACTCTGGGCTTCAAGGATGAAGTCCTCATGTGCCTACAAGACTTGGGGTTGAGCTACATCTGCCTTACGGTATCCAATACTTACCCCCACCTGGTCTACAAGTTTTTGACAACACTCACCACTAAAAAAGACCCACAGAAGAAGTTGGAGCCCTATGCTATCATTCATTTCAGGCTTTTGGGTTGTGCTTTTAAGCTCACATTTAGACGTTTTTGTGAGTTGCTGGAGTGTCCCTATGACGGGGCGATTAGTTACCCACCGGTTTTTAATAGCGATGAGTTTTGGTTTGATATTTCTAATCAGGAACACCATAAGGCAAATCAAGCCAGAGCATCTGCTATCCACAAACCTATCTTTTGGTATATTCATCGTCTTCTTAGTACTGGAGTTTTTGCAAAGAAGGAAACCCAAGGGGTTTTTGGGAAGCAAGATCTTTTCTTCTTATGGGGAATGATGTATGAGCATACAATTAATGCTGCTTTCTATATTCTCACACATTTCCTGGAGATTAAGAAGGTGAAGAAGAGGGATGCAGGCGACATCATGTGTGGTGGTTTGATTACTTTGCTAGCACAGAAGTTAGAGATTGATTTGACAGGGCTTGAGGCTACACGAGGTAGAAACCTGGTAGATATTCAATATCTTCTCTATGGCAGGATTGATCACAAAGATTCCCAACTGCGACAACAAGTTCCGGCAATTCTTCGATGATGATCAGTACATCAACATTCCAGATCCTGAGCACATCACCTTGGAGAACAATAACAATTGGAAAGTCATGCTGAACATTGATGAAGAGATAGAGGCAGCTAGAGCTGCTGATGATACTGGGGCACCTCCTTCTGCTCCTTCTTCTACTTCTTCTCCACCACCTCCCTCCACCAGCACTCAGATGGAGTACTCCTAGGTGATGCCTGATGTCAAGAATCTGTACGACTATGTGCAATAGCAGTTTGATCACATCGACAACTGCCTAGATCAGATGGGCACAAAGTACACTGTGATGCATGACATGGTCCACCGCATGGATTCATGGCCCATCTCACAGGGCCACTACAACATCCCACAGCCGTATCAGCTGCCACCGCAACACCAACAGCACAAGTCCGTCCCACAGCCCACTCCGATGGATGTTCCAGAAGATGATCTTGTTAGTCCTCTCTTTCCGACTGACCATGGGAGCATTGGCCCCTCTTATTTATTTTCACCCATGACAGGTATTCGATTGTTACCTCCATGAGTTTGATTGATGCAGTGAGGACACTGCCAATTTCAAGCTTAGGGGGGTGCAATCGGCCCGTACTATAGTTTCTGTTTCATTTGCTTTTGTCATTTTCTTTGGTCATTTGCTTTTGTTGATCATGTTAGTCTTTTATTTCAATCTTTATTTCATCTTGTTTCATGTTCTATATTTCCCTTCATGGCAAGTTTAATATGAAATGAGGCTATTGCAATGGAATGAACTTTTGTACCTTGTATGCTTGAACCATCTTGTACTTTGTTTTTCTTTTGTCCATATGATAAAATTAGTAAATAGCATGCATGAATAAAATGGAAAATGAAATTCCCCATGTACATGATCTTCATTTGTAATTGTAGCCTGAACTCTCAATTTTCACATCTTTGATTGCTAAATACATATAACAGTCAAACATTTAGCAGATAAATCAACTCTACAACACTATTTAGAATACAGGATACTCTTGCCAAACCTGTAGTGCATATACAATCGATTTTTCAGTGAAAAATTTGCAAAACAATGAATGGAATCTTGTTAACTTAACTTTCTCATTGACTCTCCTGTGTTGTGCAAAAATATCTTTTATCTTTTCCTCACTTTACCCAATAAAAGATGGCAAACAGTCCACATATCATGCTATCCTAGTGTGAGTTTGATCTGGCAATGATGGTTAGGTGGTATGAAAATCAAAAGAGGATAAAAATAACACCCCAACCGGCACCCACGTGCGCGTAAGCCTAAATTAGCAGCCGAGTGCCAGAATCCCAAAAATCAATTGTCATATCTTTTTGAGAAGAGAGCTCAACTGAGATTGTTAAAGTTAGCTAAGATTACACCATTTACATCCATAATAGCTGAAAATTTTGTGTTGTACATCCACTAGTTGTTTGGCTTGATTATCCAAATCCTATTTAGTATTGTTTAGTTGATTTTTTCGCTTAATTTGTGACCACCATTGCTGAACTAAAACTTCTCTATCTTGGATGTTTAAATTGAGATGATGGCTATGGATATAAACCTAATGAGCATGATTGATTGAGTTTGTTGCATATCTTCATTTCATTTAATCCATGCATGAGCTTGAATATTCCTTCATTTGTGTGGCTATGCTCTTTTTGCTTGAGGACAAGCAATGGTTCAAGCTTAGGGGGATTTGTTGTGTGGTTTCCACATCAACTTTTCACATGATTTCACACACAAATTCAGTTCATTTTGTTCTCATTTAGCCTCTATTCATATCACTCTTACCACCTTTTTGTTATTTTTCTTATCACATGATATGTATTGTAGATTTTCTTTAAAAGGATCAAATTGGAGATATCCCGACTCAAATTCATCATTATTGGGACTTCTCCATGCCTTGTAGACATTCAGAACTTTAATTCTACTGAAACATCAATGCACATGATGTGCCTTATTTAAGACATGGTGTGCGCATTTCCAGATGGCCTAATACTTCATACTCTAAAGAAAAGTACACGGCGTGTCCAAGAAAGACATGATGTGTACCTAGGAATTCAAAACCAAGCCTTGCCTTTCTGGTAACGTACATGGCGTGTATTAATTCAATCACGCAGTGTGCCTTACACTCAAAAACAACTGTCAGACATAGGATACACCGTGTCTAAAGAAAGACACACCGTGTGCCTGTCAGTTTCAGTAATTTTCAAATATGACTTCTTTCATTTTAAAAGATGAAACCACTCTATGGAGCAGTTATCTTTGGTCATAATTTGAAACTCTTTAATCCAAGAGAAAGGCTAGAGAAAGGAGGGTGATTTTGGGGGTGGAAGAAGGTGGTTTCTTGCTAAAGGACCCCATTCTTCTTCTTTTCATCTCCAATCTTCTTCTCCAAGGTGCAACAAAGCTTCTCCACTCCACAAAGCTTCTTGGGAGAGAGGTTTGTCTGGTTTGGAGTAGCTGTGGAAGAGGAATTTCGTCCTCAAGATAGAATTCTACTCCTCTTGGGTTACACCTTGGGTTCTCTTAGCTTTTCCTTCTCTAAATCACATTGAACTCTGAAATTTCTATGCATTTTCTGTTGTACACCATTATGGACGAGTATTTTCCTTTTCTTGGACATGGGACAGTAGCTCCCATGTCATAGCATGTATGGAACATGATAGTTTTATACTAAATGCTATGTTGCATGTTTGTCCACCTTATGAGTACATGTTTCTTCTTTTCTGCATGTATGGCTGGCCACCTTATGTGTATGTTTTATGCTCTTTTGCTTGATCTGAGAAGATAGGTAGGAGAGTGAGGAGAGGTACAATTTTGGCAACTCCTTCTTTACCATGAGAGTGGAAATTATGGAGTTGAGGAGTAGGTTTGTGATCCAAAATGAAATTCATACATGGGAATGTTGAATTGAGTTAGGATCGAGGTGAAGTGCAACATACAACTCTCCTTTAAAACAAGTGCTTAGTATGTTTAAATTTCATGCTCATGTTCTATGCTATGAAATGTGGGTGAAATCCTAAGTCCAAGATACTTCCATATCTGAATTTTCGTCTCTTTTAGTAAGCCATTTACTATTTTCTTAGTTCTAAAATTTTTTAGATTAATCAACCAAATCACCCTTAAAATGGTCTAGATTGTTGAACCTTAGCACTGTTGTGTTTAGTTGATTTCTTAAGCTCCTTTTGTTCGATCTCGACTACAACTACTTCTGTATACTTGCGGAAATTGGTTAGTTGAGTAAAAGATCTTTCTTAAGATTGAAACTCATTAGTGTAATAAACCAATAGTAAGATTTCTTTGAAACACCATCAACATCATCTTCCTCCCCCTATGTCAAGCCATAACTTGCAAATCCACCACCACAGATCTCAACCATCAACAACCTTCTTCCTCTACTCTACTATCTACCCTTCAACAAATCACCTCATCAGTTATAGCCTATAAAAACTTATCCTCCTTAGATCCTTACTATCATCCAATTACAGATCCACCATCAGTTTGCCTTGATCACCACAAGCCAGATTACCTCGCCCAACCATCGGCCAAGATGGTGTTCTTTTTCCCAACTCAGTGACACACATGATCCTTAGAGGTTTGAAACTTGCCTTCCAACTAGACTAGAGGTACACCTCTCCTCAGAATCTCACTGTGAATGAGACAACCTCAACCCTATATTGGCAATACCATGATCATAGAGGAGTCCCCAACAACCTTGCCGACATGCAACCAAGTAACCCGCTCCATAGCCATCATGCCCTCCACGTGAGCTTTTAATCCACACTACAATGTGGAACTACCTTGAGGCCGGTCATCTCCAGCAAATGTCCAAGGGTCAGATTATCCGCCATCCATACTTATGGAAGCTAGGAGGAACTCCATAGGCTAAGGTTAGTTCTATTTTAGTATTCTATCAATTAGGACTCTTGTCTTTAAATTAGCTTATAATCCATTATTTTCCTATACAATGAGCTAATTAATTCTAATATCAGTATATGTATTACAGTCTTACACCATGTCATGTCCAGACCAGGAAGCTGGTTAGCCTATAAAATACATGGACGTGTAAATAATATTAAATTACATCAGTTAGTTACTAAATTTATTGATCCTATAACCTAACATCATCATATAAAAGTAAGTGTATTAGTGTATAGACAATCAAAATACAGTTGGTTCTCATTTCCATACTATATTAAGTCTTGTTAATAACAAAAACGAGATAATACATAAAGGATTATGAATTAACAGTCTAAATATAATAGTCATATAATAATTGACCTTAACCTAGTGTAGGTATACTAATATTAGTATTTCGTAAGCACGCTTGTAGTTTCTTGAACCTAAGGATAAATTGATACATTGAACACTAATCAAGTGGATGATGAATGCCTCAGACCAAATAATAATAACAATTCAGCTTATTAGAACCATACAACCCAAAATGTCAACATTAATATATAATGGTACATGGAATCTTAAATATATGCAATTGTTCTACTTATGTATTAGTAATCAAATAGATGGATAACATTTTATAAAAAATCATATTCTATATCTTAGTATCCAATTCAAAATTTGCCTATATGGATAATAGTAAATATATAAGTACTCATATGTTCACATGATAGCAACCCCAAAAGGGGATAATGGGAAAAATATGAAATATGAATCAAATATAGTAAATCTAGCCCAAGGAAAAGTAAACAACATTTAATTCTAAGCCAATGATCATGTAGTGACACAATATCTTATCTTTCTAGATCTTGCATGATTAGAGTCCAATCAAATAATGAGTGGTGAAAGATTTTGAAATCTTATCTCGAGCGAAAGGTACTAGATTTTCTATTTACTTATTGAGTTATTTTGTTTCGCTCTTGAATTCAATGTACATTGTTTGGTGGTGAACCCTAAACTTTTTATAAGCCTTTCCTACCTTTTTAAAGTTTCCCACCCCTAAATTCATTATAGTTGTATTTTGAAATTATTAAAATAAGCACTGGAATTGAATTCTTAGAGTTTTGACTCCCCTGACTTTGGTCCTTTTGGGCTTTGGCCCTTTTAGTGCTTTGGCTCGTAGAGGTTGGGTACGTCCCGCCGCCCTATGCATAGGTTGTAATGGATTAGTGGTCCCCCACTATACTAGTTGCAATAGCAGGCTACCGTGTCATTCTCTCATAGTTGATTGAACACATGGCATTGTAGTGATTGATAAAGAAATGTTATGACAATGCTTAATCTTGATATTTAAAGTTGATTATTGGAAATACTCTTGATATTTTGATGCCTTGAACTTGGATAATTTTTCATAATTTTTTGTCATGTGGAATTTCTATTTTGAATGTTGAATTGTAAAACATCAATGCCTGCTATTCTCATTTTGTTGAAGTAAGTCCACCAAATAGTTCCCTAAAAAAAATTGATTTCATACCTGAATCATATTTTTTACCTACTTTTTAATAGCTCAATAATTGGATTTAGTACCAACCTAGCTGACTTTTATTTTTCCCTTCAATGGGGTCCATGTGTGGCTTTGTTCCTTCGGGAACTCATGGAAAGGTGACGCAAAGCGATACTAGAAGAGATGTGCAGGAGTTGTCCTCTTTTGAAGATTAGATAGGATCATTCTTATTCATAATGTTGTAATCTTATGTTTAAAAGCTTCCGCCACTCTGATGTAAAAGCATATTGTAATAAAGATTGTTTTTACTTTTGATACATTTTGTAAATATTCGACCGTAAAGATCAAGTCTTTACAACATGGTATCAGAGCCATAAACAGTTGACACTCATGCTTGTATCGTGGAAGTTAGGGTTAAAAACTAGCATAGGTAGAACTTAGTGAAGTAGTTTAGAACCAACCCTAGCCCTCCTATCCTTATCTAGTTCAATGGAAATAGTAACTCAAGTGGAATTAATTTCCACAAATTTGTATGACTCACCAATTAGTGAAGACGAGACATCACCATATTAGTATAAATGAGTTGAGGTGTTAGAACATGTGAACAAACTAGTAATTGGAAGCAGAATAGTTGGACTAGAAGCTTGAAAGTTTGAATTTGTGAGTTCCCTCAGGTAGAAAATAATATCCTTCTTCTTTATCATAAATGAAATTACTCAATTGACCCTTTAGGTTCCATTCATACCTTCTTTTCACTATTTAACCAAATATTTTGTATGGTGAATGTTGGATAAGGTAATTGTGACTTACTCATCATATTGATTTTGGCCATTTTCATGTTTTCCATCGAAATGTCTTCCATCGAGAAATTTGTTTTGTTATAATATTATATGTACAAAGGAAAATGATTTTATGGAATTTTACCGATGATTTCTTGAGCTAAGACATAATCAAGGAGATATGAGAAAATCATATGCTAATGAGGATATTACATTGTAGTGACCTGCATATTTAGATTTTTAGTTGAAACCTTTTAAAAGTGGAGAGTGATACTTGACTAATACCATTGATATGCTAATTTGGAGGATGAAATCATTTTAACGGATGAAGAGTTGTAACATACTGGATTTTTGGTAATAAATTGAATTTTGAGCTATTAATCATGGTCCTATCAAATTGAAGACATCTTTGCTAAATTTTCTCTTGTATGCACACTTCATTTGAATTATCTTAAAAGATGAGTACCAAAATGCAAACTATCCTCATCTTGATCAATTTTGCAACTTTAGACCCACAACTGATAAATAGAACTCAATAATTGATTCTTGTCTTTGGAATCACATTAAAAGAATTTATGGATATATAGGTATTAATATTAGAATTAATGATGAAAGTAAATATTTTTACAACCTTGGGCACAAAAAATTAAGATAATTAGTATTTTTAGTAATTAGCTTAAAAATCATTAAAGGTGTGTTAAAATCTCAAGGAAAACGACTATATAGGATAGAAGATAAATAATTTGGAAGATAATGGGAGTTCTTTAGAAAAAAGGGAAATACATAGCTTTTGTCCTCAATCAAACAAAGTTTGACCATACCCCTGCATGAGTCAGTTCTTCTTCTTGGCACTCAGTGGTGATTACAAAGGAAATGGCCAACACTCTCCATCCTCTCTCTCATTCGTTACCTCATTGGTAGGTAATAACCCTTCGTTACTCCTTCTACGACCATGATAATTGCTTTCCAAAACCCTAGAAAGGGCGTCGCCATGGACCTGTTCTTCCTACCTATAGAAACAACAACCACAACTATTACATGTGTTGGTTTTTGCCTCACCATCAATTCAGCCTTTCGTTACCATTACTCCTGCCCATCCTCTTCTTCTGTCCCCTCCAAGAACCCTAGAAATATAAGCCTGACAAACTTGAACCCCATGATCACACCAACACAACCATCACCGACCAACTTCAGACGATGCAACATGTCTTCATCCAACCTACAATCAACCTACAATAGCAGGTGGTCAGTCGACTAGAACTCTCAGACTCATCCTTCACCATGTCATTGATCATGCTCCACCATAACAGTCTTCTCCATTAGTTGAAATGGCAACAAAGCCATAATCCCTATTCGTGAAGGTACCAACCTGAAACAACACCGCCCCCACCCTTGCCAGCAACTCCCAGGAGGATCGTGAATTGAAAGATAGACCTACGCCATCCTATCTTCAGACCTAGATCACCTATGCAAAAGATTTTGGTGGCAACCTACAATTCTCCTCCGACCTCAGACCTACCCCGTTCTCTTCCACAAAATCTCGAGGCCATCGGCGACCTTCAGGCTACACTAGGGTAAGCTTTCATTGAAACACTGTCGGCATCATGCATCTTCCTCCCCACCTATGTCAGCTACAACTTTTCTTTTCTCAAACAAGCTTGGTACTCTCTTTATTACTATAAAGGATCTACTGCTGGGTCCCAAAACACCACACCAAAAACAAGAACAAAACAAAAGGAGAAAACACGGTATAAGGAAAATAGAAACAAGGTAGCTAGTTATAGAGGGCTATCCTAGGATAAGGAGCATAGTCACAAATTTGGCATTCAGGATACGTTTGGTCGACTGAAAAATTCGGGATTCGGGAATTATGCAGGAAATTCAGGTAAAAAGCGGTCAACGTATGGTAAAAATATGGTCAACGATTCGTGAAATTTTCGATGAAAGATCGGAGGATATATATATATATATATATATATATATATATATATATATATATATATAGGCTAAATATTTGTTACCCACACGGGTAACTTACTCTCGCTACCCGTCACACGCTCATTCTCCGTCTGTGCGGCGCTCATTCTCGTCACCAATCTAACACGAACGACGCTTCCATACAGGCTATTCCGCCGTCAAGCCATATCTGCTTCGCCCTGCTTCGCCCCCAACTGCATAGTGACTGCTTCCTAAGCTACATTGACGGCACGACTATTGCATCTTGCCCATCCTTCCCGTAGGGGTAATTTAGTTATGTTACCCGGCACAGGCGGCATTGAATCTCCGTCTGCGTGGCGCTCATTCTTGTCGCCAATCCGATGCGAAAGACGCTTCCATACAGGCTATTCCGCCGTCCAGCCATATCACCCTGCATTGCCCCCAACTGCATAGTGACTGCTTCCTAAGCTACATTGACGGAGCGGCTATTGCATCTTACCCATCCTTCCCGTAGGGCAGTGCCCCAATCTGAAAGTGGCGCCCGACCTAGAAGGGAACCATTCTCTGCTATCCTGTTTCTCTCTCGCATGTTCATGACGACCTCCCCTACTCAGCCTTGCTATGACTACCTCCAGCGGCCTGCAGTGATGCCCTACGCACCTCAAAGGAGAGACGACGCTCCAGGATAGGTCAAGTGAATGCTTGCAGAACTTCTCAAGTAGTTGTTTTGATCAATTCTTCTCTCTATTAAGGTACTGTGTCATTACACCTTTTTCTGCAGTTGTCGACTTGTTTGAGAATTGTTCCTCTATGGACCTCACCTGGCCTTGTTTTCTTAATTCATGCCTTCGACGACATGTACCAGATGTAGTAGCTGTTTCAAATTCTTGCTCTTTTTTCTGCTATTGTGAAGCACACTTGAAAATCTACATATAAACTTATTTGTACAAGTTACCTATCTGTATTTTCTTTTTCAATTTAAGTGTTTATGTTCAACTTGGAAATCTATTTTATTCTTATTTGTAATTTGGAATACAAATCTTCTTTCAGTTACTCATTTGTTATGATGTGTTACTCTTCGGCGTGATAGAGTTACTCTCTACTGTTTCAGGTTTACTCCTCTGTACTGCTGAGTTACTGCCAGACGTTGTAATGGATCCCAGCCTTGATACAGATGTTGCTAATTCAAATGTAGGCCTTGATAATGATAATGCTAATTCTTATCCTTCTGTTGGTGCTTCCACTTTGCCGCCAGCTACAGTTCCTAAAATTAGTCTCCACTTTGGAAGTTTAGATGAAGCTATCTCATTCTATTCTAGCTATGCTGACATGATTGGTTTTAATATCAGGAAAGATGACAACAGGTATGAACGGGGAACTAAGATTCTCGTTGCCAAAGATCTGGTTTGTGACAAGCAGGGTACAATGGGCTGTTCTAAGAGGTCAAGAGGGTTTCAGAGCCCCGTTTGTGATAAAGTGGGTAAGTTCCAGGAAAATCTGTCTAAGAAGCACAAGCGATCTATGAACAGGTGTGGTTGTGGAACCATGATCCGATTCACACTAGACAAGTCCTCATCCACGTGGGTTGTGACTGCCTTTGTTGAGGAACACAACCACGATCTTGTTGATGATGCACATCTCCGTTACCTGAAGTGTAACTCATCTCTTGATGAAACTCAAAAAGATATCCTTTCTTCCATGAGCCAAGCTGACATACCTGTATCGAGACAAATGGCATTGATGGCATCCGAGTCTGGCGGCTATGAAAATCTGACATTTACTAGCAGACAAGCTCATGGACACATCAGTAGCAAGAGGAAAGAGTCGGCCAAGTACGACATCGACATGGTCTTGGATCAGTTTGCCAAGTTTAAGGTACTCGATCAAAAATTCTTCTATACATACCAAAACGATCCTGATTGTTGCTTGACTCATCTGTTTTGGCTGATCTTGTTTCTGTTGAAGTCTGCAAGTTGTTTGGCGATGCGATTGTTTTTGACACCACCTACCGCACCAACAAGTATTCGATGGTTTTTGGAATGTTTTGTGGTGTTGATCACCATCGTAAGACGGTCTTGTTTGCTTCATCTCTTATGTTTGACAAGAAGTACGAGTCATTTGTCTGGGTTTTCAAGCAGTATCTACTTTGTTTTGGCAAAGAGCCGGTGTCCATCATAATCGATCAAGACCCAGCTATGAATGTTGTTATCCTTACTATTTTTCCGAATTGTAAGCATCGGTTCTGCAGCTGGCACATCCTACAAAAGCTTCCCTCTAAGCTTGGTGGTCTTCCTAACAAGGAGCAGATCATAAGCTCCTTGAATGATTGTGTGTGGAATGTGGATGATGTCGATATATTTGAAGAGAGGTGGCATTCTGTTGTTGAGGAGTATGGTCTGTCGTCCATTACTTGGCTATCTGACATGTATGTGATGCATTCAGAGTGGGTTCCGTGCTATATGTAGTCTTCCTTCTTCACGGGCATGAGAACAACGCAAAGGAGCGAGAGCTTAAATGCGTTCATTAGAAGCCATGTGAATAGTAAGAAGACTCTCTTTGAACTTGTATGTTCATTGGAGACTGCTTACTCTCATGTACAGGAGATTGAAAATTTCAAAGACTTTGAAGACGAGTATAGTAATCTCCCTTTGTCATCACTGTGGCCTCTGGAGGAGCAGATGAGAGGTATATACACAAAGTCAATTTTTAAGATCTTTCAGAGTGAGGTTCATCAAAGCATGATATATAATGTAAAGGAAGCTTCAGAAGGTGTGTTTGAAGTGTATCGTGTCGGTGGCCTTGGATCTGCCCACATCTTGAAGAAAAAGTCATCGAGTGAGATTGTTTATTGCAACTGTTACATGTTGGAATTCAAAGGTATCCCTTGCAGGCACATCCTATCTTATTTGAAGAGTCATGACTTTTGCACTCTTCCCGAGCCATACATATATAAGAGGTGGACCAAAGGCTACAGAGAACATCCTTTGATTTTTGGCAAAGTGTCAGTTAGTCATCTATCCACTGGGAGGACTCTTAAGCTTGTTTCTGCCTGCAATTCGATTGTGAACATAGTGTGTAGGAACAACGTTGTAGATATTTTCCATGAAAAACTGCTAGCCTTGTGAAAGGAGCTGTTAGAATTGGATCTCACTGATACTTGTGCAGATGCAGGTGCTGGTGTAACTGCTTCGAATACAGCTTCTTCTTCCACTGTCAAGGTTCATATCCCCAATGTTTGCAAAACTAAGGGGAGACCCAAATTCAGAGATGCGAGGTTTAAATCTGGAGTTGAGATTGCCCAGTCTAAAAGAGAGAGGCAGTGCAAGAATTTCTTAGAGTTTGGTGTTAACCATGACAACAGGAACTGTCCTAAGAAGTAGTGCATTCTATGATTGGGATTTGCTGCTACTATTTCTACTGCTCGTGTTCTGGTGATGTTGCTGCTGCTATTGATGTATATGTGGTTCTATCTTTTTTAGTGTAGTTTGTAGTTGATCAGTGTGTCAGTGAGGCATGTTCAAATCTGTAATGGGGTTGTTCTTTTTGTGTAGTTTTGTGAAAGTGATTTTGTAACCTTCTAAGTACTTCACTTGTGTTTGTAATCTATCTTTGTGTTACCTTGTGCTCCAACAGTTGTATGTATACTCTGAATATGTTACAAAGAATATGTTCTAATCAATTGTTATTCTTTTTGAAGAATATGTGTTTGTCTTTGTGTACAATGGATTCTCTTAGTGTTGTCATAGTTACTCTTATTGTTGTCATAGTTACTCATAGTGTTTCATAATTACTCTTATTGCTGTTAGTGTTACTCGCAGGGTTGTCACAGTTACTCGTAGTGGTTTTTCAGTTACTTGTATTTTTTTCACAGTTATTCTAACTGCTATTTGAGTTACTCGTAGTGCTCGTTTAGTTACTCGCATTGTTTTCATAGTTACTCATAGTGTTTCACAGTTACTCGTAGTGTTTCATAGTTACTCGCAGGGTTTTTTCAGTTACTCGTAGGGTTTCTTCAGTTACTCGCAGGTTTTTTTCAGTTACTCGCGTGGTTTTTTCAGTTACTTGCTTGGTTTTTTCAGTTACTCACAATGTTTGTTTAGTAACCTTCGAAAGGGTTTCTTCAGTTACTCGCAGGGTTTTTTCAGTTACTCGCGTGCTTTTTTCAGTTACTCACTTGGTTTTTTCAGTTACTCACAGTGTTTGTTTAGTAACCTTTAAAAGGGTTTCTTCAGTTACTCGCAGGGTTTTTTCAGTTACTCGCATGCTTTTTTCAGTTACTCGCTTGGTTTTTTCAGTTACTCACAGTGTTTGTTCAGTAACCTTCGAAAATACAACAGGAACATCTTATAAAGTAATTGAACCTGCATGAGAGCAAGTTTTCGATTCCAGAAAAAGGTAACTGTATCAGCACTAAGAGTAATAGTAGGAGCACAATGAGTAACTGTGACAACACTAAGAGTAATTGTGATAAAACAAAAAGTAACTCTAGCATTCAAAAAGTAACTTTTTTACTTTGCAAAGTAACTATTGTGGAAATACTCCCCAGTTCCTCCACCACCAACCCATCCCTCCCCACAAGCCCTGCTATCCTATTTTGGTGAATCACGCTCCATTTAATGCATTAGAAGAAAAGATATGTACAATGCACTGATTCTATTAAAGAAGGAACCAGAAAAGTGAAGAAAAGAGAGCACAGAGCTATAAATATATGTACAAGAGTTTGTTGTACGATGTAAAAGCACAGACACAGAGCACAGAGCACTATTGTGTCATCAGAACAGCACAGAGCACTACTGCCATCTTTGCAACACCAACAGCACAGAGCACTGTTGCCCATCTTTACAGCACCAACACCACAGAGCACTACTGCCATCTTCTTTTAAGTTGATGCCAACACGAACAACCTACCTTCTTCACAACCAACTTCTTCACAACCTACCTTCTTCACAGCCTACCTTCTTCTACCATTACTAGTTTTCTCACAACCCTCAACACAACCTACCATGGAGCCGTTCATCCAGCCAATCAACTACACCCTTGACGACAAGACAATGGAATCCATTCAACTTCCTATAGAATGGAAATATCTCCATTTTCACATCAAACCAGGAAACACCACCTTCCATATCGGAAACCAGACATTCCAGATAACCCTTATGCAGAATAAAAATGGATCACTTTCAACTGGTAAGGGCTGGAAAAGGACGATCGCACAGCTCAATATTCGCAAAGGTTGGATCATCTTCCTCAAGCCAACTGATCACCAGACTATCACAACATGGATCATAGATCAGTTCTTAGAAACACCAACCGAGCTTCTTCCGCTCTTCAGAATGCCTGGTGAAGAAGTATTCTCTAGAACGGACGACTCTGCAGATCAGCTCTTTGTTAGGGATAAATACCAAGCACCGTCAGGATCAACTATAAATCCTGTTCAGGTTGACTCATCTACAACAGTGGACACCTCAACATCTATAGAAGACACTGCTTCTTCTTCTGTCCAGCCTTCCTATCATAAATAGGTATGCACCGCCGCCCTTTTCTCCTAGCCTTTTGGTCGATAATCTTCCCCATCACTATCTATACCGCCCCCCAACCATCCTGGGCTCAAAACCTATTTATGACTCATGGGTAAATCCTTTACAGGTTCACTCATTTACAACAGATATGAACTTCTCAGATACGAACTTGTGTTTTGGCTTGATGTCTATGCTTTTTAATGGAGGGAATTGTGTGTATGATATCTCTTGCCAGGGATGGATCCGACCCCCTGAGCTGTTTGATTTTTATGTTCAGTTGATGGACCTTCTTTATAGCTGATCTGGTTGTATTTTTCTGTATTTTTATGTTCAGTTGATGGACCTTCTTTATAACTGATCTGGCTGTATAACATATAACGTTTTATGCTTTGAATGTTGTAATCTTGAATGTTCAGCATCAGTGTTTTTTGTTTGATTATATATACTTTCAGTTAGTGATGCGATGATTTTGAGTCGCATTTATAGGCTTGTTTTATATGTGTTTTATGCATTTATTAGTCATTTTGTTGGTTAGTATTGCATAATTCATTTACTTTGGTCTATGATCATTCTCTATGTCAAATTTCCCTTATTTCACTATTTTGAGCATAATTTATCACAAGAATATGTTTTGTTTCGGCTTATTTGGTTTCATGTTGAAATTTCAAGAAAAAAAAGTATCTGCTGCTGTCGATACCATCGACAGTGGTCGATACCATCGACCGGACCACAGGCAGGCAGTAGCAAAGAGTAGTAAAATCCCGATACTATCGACAGGAGAGTCGATGGTATTGAGATAACGTTAGGTTGCTTCAGAAAAGAGGTTGATACTATCGACACAAAAGTCGATACCATCGACTAGTGGAGCTATAGCAACGGTAAAAGGACAAAACCGATGCTTATGAATGTCGATACCATCGACCCGCGTCGATGGTATCGAGGTGGCATCAGTTGCGACGAAGAAAAGAAAAGAAATCCGGTCGATACCATCGACTCGTGTTGATGGTATCGACACCGTTAGATACATGTTTGCTTCAGATTGATCCAAATCCAAAGGCTGTGATATTTTGGCGACCTAACTCGGTGATTATACCTAATGACGGCGGCTAAGAGCAATCTATCACGTCATTAGCCACTGAACACGTCCCGAGAAGGTGTGGAGAGAAGAACAGAGCCCAGAAGCATGCCCCAATCGTTCCGGACGCCGAAGAATACGATTTCCACCACCAAAAGGCGGGAGAACGTGTATTCTACGCCAAGGAGCGCTTGGATCTTCTCCGTTCAGGGGTTTCACCACTCAATCACGTTTTTCTCCATGTTTCCCTTTTTCCACTCCACGTTTTGCTCTGAGATTAACATGCGGGGCTATCCCCTTTGTCTTTAGGACCTGGAGTAGCCCGGGAATTCATTGTATGACAATTTTATCATAGTAATTCATATTTTATCTCTTAAATCCATGGTATAATTTTGTTTTCTCAATTATATTGTTATGCTTGATCACCATAATAATAATCTAATGCCCTTAATTACTTTGAAAGAAGAATTAATGGTTGAAAAGAGACAAAATTTACATTAATTGACAAATTCCTTGAATAGGGTGGTGTAAGGTTAATGGTGGATACCGAGAGATCGATTTTAATGCACCTAGTTTAGGGTATAGGTTACTATGACGGTGGAACCGACCTAGACATAGGTAGTGAATTGTACCACGACAGTGGACAATTTTGATTTCAGGCCACTACCCGGATAGAGAGATAAATTTGAATGACTGAATAGAATTTCATACAATGAAAACCCGCGGTGAAACCGCAATCCTAAAGATCTCATCTTGAATTGATTAAACCAAACATTTAATCGATTTCTTTGTTTTGTTTTATTTCATTTTCTTTTCATTTTAACAACAACTTCCAACTCTTTAATCGGTCTAGCTGATTGCGAGTAGTTAGTAGTAGTTTCTGACAATTCACGTATCCCTGAGTTCGACTCGGGCCTCACAAAGGCCTATATTACATTGACGCGTACACTTGCGTTTCTACGCACGTAAAAAGTGTGTCAGTTAGCATGCGAAAAAATACATATAAGTTACTTAAGCATTACTATCAGTTAAGTAATTTGCAGTGTTTGTTTAGTTACTCAACCATTACGTGCAGTGTTGAGTTACTCGCAGACTTGTTTCAGTTACTCGCAGAATTTTTTTAGTTACTCGCATTGTTTGTTCAGTTACTCGTAGGACAATTACTCACAGTGTTTTCACAGTTACTCTAACTGCTATTACAGTTACTCACATGATTTTTTCAGTTACTCGCAATATTATCACAGTTACTCGTAATATTGTCATAGTTACTCGCAATGTTTTTTCAGTTACTCGTAGTCCTTTTTCAGTTACTTGAAGTGTTTTTCAGTTACTCGGAGTGTTTTTTCAGTTACTCAGAGTGTTTTGCAATTACTCGTAGTATTTTTTCAGTTACTCAGAGAGGGTTCAGTAACTCACATGGTTGTCCAGTTACTCGCATAGGGTTCAGTTACTCGTATGGTTGTCTCCAATACATGTTTGTTGTTCAGCTACTCACATGGTTGTTCAGTTACTTGCAGTGTTGGTTCAGTTACTCGCAGCGTTTGTTCAATTACTCGCAGTGTTTGTTCAGTTACTCAGAGAGGGTTGTTCAGTTACTCGCAGGCTATTTGAGTTACTTGCAGTGTTTGTTCAGTTACTCGCAGGGTTGTGACAGTTACTCGCAGTGTTTGTTCAGTTACTCGCAGTCCTTTTTCAGTTACTCGTAGTCCTTTTTTAGTTACTCACAGTCCTTTTCCAGTTACTCGCAATGTTTTTCAATTACTCTAGGGTTGTGACAGTTACCCGCAGTGATTGTTCAGTTACTCAACCATTACTATCGGTTACCCAAGCACTACTCTCAGTTACTCAAGAGCTAATCCCAGGGTTTTTTCAGTTGCTCGAAGTGTTTGTTAAGTTAATCAATCATTACTTTCGGTTACTCAAGCATTACTTTCAGTTACTCAAGCATTACTCTCGGTTACTCAAGCATTACTCTCGGTTACTCAAGCATTCTGTTACTTTCAGTTCAGTTACTCGCATGGTTTTTTCAGTTACTCGTAGTAGTTTCAGAGTTACTCTTACAACATTCAAAGCATAAAGGTATTTAAAGCATTCAAGAACATAAGCATTCACACCATAAATGTATTTGAAGCATTCAAGATCAGTTGTACATTCAGTCTTTTTGCAGCACACTAATAAATAATCCATTTTAATCAGATGTACATTTAGCCAAAATAGAAGGGCAAAATCAATATTGTTCAAGATGAGATGTACATCAAGATCAACTGTACATCAAGATCAGTTGTAAATTCAGACTTTTAACAGTTGTACATTCAAGAGCAGTTGTACATTCAACTATACACAGCTTATACAATAGAATAACAGAAGGCTATTGTTCTTATTTTAGCCATTTGTCAAGGCTTGTAACTATTTCTTCCTCTGAGATCTATTTTGCATCCATTTTTGTTGTTGTTTCTTCATTCTTCTCTGTTTCTTGTTGTTTCTCAGCTTCAGCTTCTCCTCCCTTGTTATCATTAGATATACCTTCTTTGATGTCTTCGTTTTCATCTTTTTCATCCTCTTTTATAGGCTGCAGCTGCCCCCTTGCCATCATTCGCTAAAAAACATCAGCCCTTATTATTGGTATGTCTTTGCAGGTGAAGTCCATAGTTTTTCCATTGACTAAGCACTCTAGGTACTTCATGACGAAGATCCCACAGTCAAGTGAGTCTTCTTCCTGCTGTGGGCAGATCGAGTACTCCCGTTCCCACTACGACAAGTGGCTTCCCTTTTCCGGTGCACCCCTAAAGAATTCGTGCACTATACCCACCTGCATTAAAAAAACAAGACATTTATTCATCATCAATTAAAGATCATTAATCCTTTAAATCCACTAATAATATACTTAATTTTTATAGATCACTTACCCATCTATTGAATTCTTTTCTTGAGTTGCTACTCCAACTCATTGAATTATAAGACTGGTGTGCTCCATCCCTGAAACTTGCTTCATACAAGTGCCAGTGGTTGTCGTTGTTTAGTATTGTGAACACCGAGTCCATTGCGTCCCAATCTTTCATTGGAACATTGAATTGTGGAGATAACATGTCTATCTGCTCCATGGTGATGTCCTCAACATTAAATGATAGCTTTTGATACAAATGTAGAGTTTAAAATTCACATCTATAAGTTTCAGTTTGTGTTTCTATATTGTAATTTCATGTAAATTTGTATACAAAGTTTATTTGTCTTACCGGAGCATAAGTGCTCATGCAGTGCCACGTCAACCCCTTCTTCCTCTGCTTGCTTATGCTCTCCTTGAGCATCTGTACAAAGCAGTCGAGAACTTGAATAAAACCAAAATCTTTCTCAGTTTAGCAATCCAAATTATCTATTTCAAAGAGTTACACTACGTTCTTGTTTCTTACAGGTGATTGTGTCATTTGATCTTTGTACAGGAGGGCGGCGAGGTCCTTCCCCGTGCACCAAGTGTCTTCACTGAATTTCCATTCTCATTTTGACCTGCCAATTATTTTTATAGATGTTATACATACGAGTTGGATATTGAAACATTAATGTTTTATCATTTTACACTTGACAATAACCAATTCTCTTACATTTCTTCTATGTTGTCCATGAAGTGATGGACAATTTCTTTGGTTTCTTTTGTTTTGAAATGTTCAAAACCTATGAAATTGGACATCTTGTGCTGTCAACAACAATAGAGCAATCCATGTTAGAATCAATCTTCATTTTTCCCAAGTTACTTAAGCATTACTATCAGTTACTCAAGCATTACTCTCAGTTACTCAAGCATTACATTCAATTACTCAAGCATTATATTCAGTTACTCAATCATTAGGTTCAGTTACTCAAGCATTATATTCAGTTACTCAAGCCTTACGTGCAGTTACTCAAGCATTAGGTTCAGTTACTCAAGCTTTAGGTTCAGTTACTCAAGCATTACTTACAATTATGATATACTTGAAAGGAGATGAAACTTACCTTTTCCTCCCTTCTTTTCTTCACATTTTTCTCTATGCTTCCTATCTTTAGTTCTTCCATCGTCTTCTTCTTCTTCAATCTTTTTTTGGGCTTCTTCTGCCCTTCTTCTTCTTCTACTATCTTCTCCTGTTGTTCGCTCCCTTCTTCTTGTTTCTTTTGTTCTGCATCTTCTGCAGACTTTGGTTGTTTAGAAATGTTGTCTTTTGTTTCTTTCTTCTCCTCTTCATCAGCATTTTTCCTATCCTCATTGTGATCTTCTGATTCCACATATTTTCTTCTGAGGGTCATCCTTCTTCGTTTTGTCGGTGGGTTGACATCCTTTGTCGGTGTGTCTTTCGGTTCATCTACATTCACCGAGGCAAAACCCTCTACAAATTCTTTGAATCCACTTTCAGGTGACTGTGATTTGTCACCCTCATCTTCCCACTTTCTTTTTAGATTTTTATTTTCTTCTTCTAACTTGGCTATTCTTTCTTCTAGCCTTTTATTCTCCAATTGCAGCTCTGTGAATTTCTCAACACTTATTCTTGTGTAGATCTCCTTATGAATTTTGAGCTCCTCCTCCAACATTTGGATTCTTGTCTCCAGGGTGGAGGTGTCAAGAGTGTCTCCCTCTTCGATGATTGGCTTTGTTGGTGCCTTATTGGTTGTTGGCGTACATTTTTCTGGCATGTCCTTTGATGATTTTGTAGCCTGCCAATCATCTCCCTGGTCTACCACTATCATTTGACAAACATGTCCAACATATAAATATAAATAATGTGTCACAAAATGAAACATGTATGATTATGTTGTATATTAGATTTTGTAACAAAGATTAGATAATCTTACATCCTTAGGGTCCACTGCTCCTAATTCCATCAATTTCTCGACTGGCGCAGCCCACTTCTTTATCCTTGGCTTGGAGTCAAGGAATGTTGGCTTTGTCATCTTTGTCATCTCATATGCCCAAACCTGCATGTAATATATAGAAAATATAATGCATATGTAACTGCCCCCCCATAGTCAATATTGTATCAATGTAGATGAATATGATTTTATTCACTTACACATAGGCACATGACACATCCTGTTGTGTATAGCGTGTTCTTAGCCCCTTTATCTCCTTTCCTTCTTAGCTGTACATTCTCCTTCAACATCTTCATATTCTTGAAGATACTCCCATGCACCAGCTTTGCCCAATTCATCTACCCAGTGGCAGTGACATCATCTAGGTAGTGGATAATGTAGATTGGTGTGCAATAGCTAGTGTCTGGGATTAGGAATGTTGCCAGCAGGTGCAACATCCACGCACGGCACATATTTTTATTGTTCGTTGGATTGTTGGTCTTGGCATATTCTTGCCAAAGTTTTGTTAAGTTGTCCTTATGCAGGACATCTTTTTCTCTCAACTTCTTTGAGGTCTCACCTTCATTTCTATTTTTACAAGTCGCCTTGGCAAACTCTTGCCATATCGACTTTACTATGTCAGAATCTTTCCTTTGTGTTATTTCTATACCTTTGCTGGGGATACCTAGAATTATCCCCACATCATCTACTATCATCCTTCTCTCCTCTCCGTTGGCCAGCAGAAATATGTCTTCATCGACATATCTATCTATTAAATCCTCTAACAAGCCTATGTCAACAACAAGATTTGGCATCTTTATGAGGTTTGCAAAGGCTGTTGAGCTCAGCATCATAAGTTGTTCTTTTGTATACACCATGCTCTTGCTGGTGTTGATGTAGCTCTTTAAGGAGCACCTATGGTACAGTCTATTTACTCCCACTACAAACATATCAAAATTTATCGTTAGAGCTCATTGTTTATTTTGTAAAAGCAATTTAATAAACTGTAAGTAACTAAAAATTAAAACAATTACAAATCCATACAATCTTACCTTTCTCGTTAGCCTTTTCTATCTCTTTCTGTTTCTGACTTGCATTTGTACTCTCCTCATCCCCTTTGCTTTCTTCTCCTGCATACAAATAGAGTTATTCCAATAATGTAGTATTTAGCTTAACAATATTATTTTATAGTTTATTCTCGGTTACTCAAACATTACTCTCGGTTACTCAAGCATTATGTAATAGTTACTCAAGCATAAATTTCAGTTACTCAAACATTACTATCAGTTACTCAAGCATTACTATCAGTTACTCAAGCATTACTCTCGGTTACTCAAGCATTAATCTCGCAGTTCAGTTACTCAACCATTACATGCATTGTTCAGTTACTCGCAGTCCTTTTCCAGTTACTCATAGGCTTTTTTCAATTACTCGAATTAACAATGAACATAATGGTTGAGTAATTGAACAACCCTCTCCACTCAAGCATTACTCTCGGTTACTCAAGCATTATGTGATAGTTACTCGAGCATAAATTTCAGTTACTCAAGCATTACTCTTGATTACTCAAGCATTACTCTCGGTTACTCAAGCATTATGTAATAGTTACCCAAGCATAAATTTCAGTTACTCAAACATTACTATCAGTTACTCAAGCATTTTGTAATAGTTACTCAAGCATTAATCTCGGTTACTCAAGCATTACTCTCAGTTACTCAAGCATTATGTGATAGTTACTCGAGCATAAATTTTAGTTACTCAAGCATTACTTTCGATTACTCAAGCATTACTATCGGTTACTCAAGCATTATGTAATAGTTACTCAAGAATAAATTTCAGTTACTCAAACATTATATTAGTTACTCAAGCATTCTGTAATAGTTACTCAAGCATTAATCTCGGTTACTGAACATTAAACTTAGTTACTCAAGAATTATGTAATAGTTACTCAAGCATAAATTTCAGTTACTTAAACATTACTATCAGTTACTCAAGCATTACTATCAGTTACTCAAGCATTAATATCAATTACTCAAGCATTAATTTCAGACACTCAAGCATTACCTTGTTGTTCAACTTTTCCCGCTTTGTTGCGCGCAAATTCTTTCTTCTCAGTTGCTCTGTTAACTCCACAACCAGCAGTAGCAACCTTACTGTGCTTTGCACTTTTTGATTGAGGTTTGATCCATGGGGGAGCTGTAACCCCTCTTTTTTTTCCTTTCTTTTGTGTCTTAGTTGTTGAAGAAGTAGTTTTCTTATCTCCTTCAGTAGCAATCGCAGCTCCTGTTTTGACCTCTTTCTGTATTGTCTGAGGAGTCTCAGCAGCAAACCCCTTCTCCATTTCTGCAGCTTCTTCTTCCCCCTCTTCTTCCGCTTCTGTGGCCTTGGTAGCCTCTTTCTTATCCCCTTTCGGATTTGTTCGAGTAGTCTGGTCTTGTATTTCCCTTTCCACGGCCGATGATGCTTTTCCCGCTTCTTCTGCCTATTTTGCCATCTTCTCATCAGCTAGAAACTGGTGCGTTTCGAAGTCGTCATCGCCTATTTCGACCACTGTCAGTCTATTCTTTCTCCACGGAAGCATAATCGATGATTTCCGTGAGGCTTTCTTCGTCCTCGTCATCTCCACGAGTGGATGAAGGAGCGATTAGAGGAGATGATGATGGAGGAGGTGGTGATGAAGGAGCGATTGGAGGAGGTGATGACGGAGGAGGTGTGTGACAACGGGAAAATCACTGGGGAGGGCAACAAATCTGGGTTTTGCTTCAGTGGGGACGGCGACGAATTGGGGTTCGCTAGCTACTCACTCCGCGTGACGGTCTTTTTTTCCGCTTTTTTCCGCTCCGGGTTGCGGGAGTACTGCTGCCGGGTAGCGTAATCTAGTTACCCACGCGGGCAACTAAAACTATCTCATATATATATATATATATATATATATATATATATATATATATATATATATATATATATATATATATATATATATATATATATATATATATATATATATATATATATATGTGTGTGTGTGTGTGTGTGTGTGTGTGTGTGTGTGTGTGTGTGTGTTTGTGTGTGTGTGTATTGCACATATATATAACACAATACATATAGTGCACGATATATAAGTACATATCTATACATCTATTACAACATATATAACACATACATACATATATGTGTGTGTGTGTATTTACATATAAAAACATGCATATATGCACACACACACTCAAATCAAGTTAGTCTTAAATAGTATAAAATGAGAAAGTACATAAAAAGTAGAAAACGGGAAGAAAACGTCAAATTCATGAATAATACAGGAATAAAACGTAATATATTGTGACTATGCTCAAATTGGGAATTATTCGTCTGTTTGATACGTCTAGGGATAAAATCGCATTTTAAATGCGAATTTTTCAAAAAGTCAGAGTATATTGTGACTATGATAAGGAGTAGGAAAAAGAGAAAAAACTAACAGAGGAGACGAGACATCCCAACAAGTAGGGACAAACGACTGCATACATACATGCATACCCAAGCATAGATTACCCATACATAACCAATCTCAGACCAACCAAAAGAGGATCGGAGAAAGGAGGTAGAGTTAGTCATTCAAAAGATTGAACTCCCTGCATATTCTCAACTAGATCCTTTCCTCATCAACAGTTCAATTCTCAAAAATTATCATATTTCAGAACTGCCAAATATAGTAGATAACAATAGAGATGAAGATGGAACCCCTCTTATCAGAAGAACTCCAACAAGCAGATAGGTTCAACATATTCGGCTTAGCAATCAAATGACCCTCTTGTACCCCTTTCTTCCATATAGCGCGGGCAAATTGACAATCCAGAAATAAATACCCAATAGACTCCTCATTCTTCTTACACACCATACAGATCGAAGCCAAGGGGAACCCCCTCCCTTTAAGCTAGTCTAGCACAGGTAGGCACCCAAGGGCCAGTTTCCAGTAGAGAATCTTATAGTTTTTTGGGATTTTAAGCTTCCAGAGATTAGTGGCCCATAACAATCTGGGATTTTAAGCTTCCAGAGATTAGTGGCCCATAACAATCCTGGTACAGTTCCACACATCCTTCAGCTTGATCACCTCTTTATTATTGAAGAAAACACGATCAAGCTTATTAGATATAGTCAGACTCTCATTCAGGAATTTCTAAAAAGGACCCAATATTCTATTCTCAGTTATCCTCCATTGCCCATCCTATAGGATATCATTAATCTTAATCAAGTAGCCTTTGCCTAACATCAGGCCAGTTCTCTTATTCATGCATTCATTGAGGAACTTGTTTCCCATCAGCCAGGGATCACCCCAGAGGAGAAACTTGTCCCCTCTTCCTACCTGAAAAGAAACATGGTCCATAACCATCCTTCTAACCTTCATAAGGCTTCTCCACATCTAATGGTTGGGTTTACAGTTGTGGCTCTAAATAGAACCTTTCTTTAAGTATTTTCCATGAACCCATTTGACCCAAAGGTTATCCTTATCACAAGAAATATTCCAGAAGTTTATAATCAAGCCAACTTTGTTAATAGTATCCGTACTTCTTATCCCTAGAACACCTTCATTTTTAGGTCTACAGATATTATCCCAGCTTACATGGTGCATATCTTTCTTGTCCTCCTTGTCCCCCCATATGAAACTCCTACATATCCTATCATCCTCATCAACCACAGAGGTGGGTAAAGGAAAAACAACAGTCTAGTACATGCTATAAGCAGAGAGAGTCGACCTAACTAGCTCCACTCTCCCTGTGAAGGATAGTTGCTTCATTTTCCAACACTCCAACTTGGTTTTTAGTTTATCTATCAAAGGCCGACACATGTTTCTGGTAATCTTCCCACCAAACAAAAGCACTCCCAGATAAGTGGATGGAAGGAGGCCTTCGTTAATGTCAACATATTCTAGGAACTCTTCCTTCAAAGCATTTTTACCGAAGTAAATCAGACTCTTACTCGAGTTTATGATCAAACCAGAGATTCTTCCAAAGTCTAACAAAATCTATCTTAGACATCTGGCATTACAGTAATCGAAAACACCATAGATCGTAAGGTCATCAGAAAAAATGGTATGAGAAACATAGAGATCCTTTGAAGCCTTCAACAGTTTGAAGAAGCCTTGAGAAATATTAAAATCCATCATAGTAGTAAAACCTTGCATACAAATGACAAAAAGGAGAGGAGCAAGAGGATCCCCTTGCCTCAACCCATTAAGGGGTTTAATCACATCAAATGGTTCACCATTGACAAGGACCTGGTAACTGGTAGAATCAAGAATGGAATAGATCCAAGAAATCCAACATCGAGGGAAATTCATCATTTTCAGAATATCCAAGAGATAGCCCCACTTCATAGAGTCATAGGCTTTTGTGATATCTTCCTTAACACAAAACTTACCAATCCCCTTCAAGCTAGAGAAATCACTAATAATCTCATTAGCAAGAAAGATGGCATCAAATATCTTACGATTCTTCACAAAAGAAGATTGACAATTGCTTATAATATCTGGCAAAATAAGGCTCAGCCTGTTAGCAAGAATTTTGGATATAATCTTGTACAAAAAATTACACAAAGAAATAGGCCTCCAGACTTTCAAAGAAACAGTTCCTTTAGATTTAGGTATGATAGAAATGAAAGTTCTGTTAACTTCTTTAAGCATGTGACCCTTCTCAAAAAAATCCAAAATAGCTCTAGAGACATCATCACCAATAATAGACTAGGTTTTCTTAAAGACGTGAGCATTAAAACCATTAGATCCAGGGGCCTTGTTGTCCTTGGAATCATTAATAACCTCATTAATTTCTTCTCTAATGACCTTTTCCACATGGATGTTAATATGTTCCTGAGTAAGCTTTGGGAGAGACCACTTATTATCCAAGTAAGCAACAAAATCAGACTTTTTATAGAAAAGGTCAGTATAGAAGTCCAAGATATGCTTTTTAATGGTATCTAGTCAGTGATAGAATTATCATTAATGAGAAGAGAGTTCTATCGCCTGGTATGGAGGGATGAATAGAATAACTTAATGTTTTTGTTACCCAGCTTTAACCACTAAACTCTTGATTTCTGCATAAGAAGACTTTCCTCCAAATCAAGAGCTTTAAGGGCAGCCTTTCTAGCATTAGAAGCATTATTCCTGAGGTTAATATCAAAAGGATGAAGATCAGCTATTTCCTTTACTTTTAAGGCATCTCCTTCCATCTTTCTAGTCATATCACTAATATTCCCCACATGCTTTTTATTCCAAGATATAAGTCAGATTTAACACTCTTAAGTTTCTTAGGAACTTTGAACATAGGACACCCCTTTATCTCAGTATCCCATCCTCTTTTAACAGCCTCCATAAAACCCTCAGATTCATTCCAAGCATTAATAAAATGAAAAGGAATGTTCAACCTCATGCCTTTACAATTCAGGTAAATACAAAGAATCCTATGATCACTATGTATAGTAGAGAAAACTTCACCAATATAGTTAGGCCATTCACTAAGGAAGGAGTCATTAAAGATAACTTTGTCGATCCTTGAAGAAGTAAAATTGCTACCTTCCTACATGTTATCCCAGGTAAACCAAGGGCCATGCATCTTGGCTTCATATAGACCAAAATCCGTCATAAAGGAGTTGAACTCAAGCATCGAGAGTTTACTAGGATTGGTTCTGCCTTGCCTTTCCTCAGATGATCTAACGCAATTAAAATCTCCACATACAATCTAGGATTTACCAATACTAGTGGATATCTCCCTAAGCTCCTTCCAAAGCAACGACCTCCTATTATCTTCATTGAAACCATACACAATAGTAAAAAAGAAAACCAAACCATCTTGTTTGCAAAGACAATGCACCATCTGAGAAGAAGAGGAAATGATGTATATATCAACGATACTAGGATCCCACACCAAAATAACTCTACCAAGAGGATGATGATCATGATTAACAAACCACTTATAACTAGGCTAGATCCTTTGCATAATTCTCCAAATTTTCTTTCTTCTAATTTTAGATTCCAAAATGCAAAAAACATTTGACTTAACCCTCCCTGTCTCTTCCTGGACTCTATGTTGATGGCCTCCCTTATTTAGGCCCCTCACATTCTAGGAAGTAATTGAGATGGTGTCATTCATTGGGAAACATGGGGGCTAGAGGCCTGCTAGCCATAGTAACAGAGCACTCCTCATCCGTAAGAAACTCCAAACCCTGGAACTTATTTGAAGATGAATCAGCCAGCCTTGCAACAAAGGAAACTTGAAATTTGTTAGTTTTAGTAAGCTTGGGAGGACCCCTCGATTTCAACTTCACCACCTAAAAACCATCATCTGCCGGAGTAGTCTTTACTAGTTCCACGCCTAGGGACGAGACCATAGAATTATTCAGAAGACTCATCAGCTCATGAACTTTCTTTTCCTTTGAAAATTCTCCTTCAGGTTGTCCTCTTACACGAATAGGGAGTTCCCCACGGTCACATGAGGGACAACTACAAGTTTTATCCATCTCAATCGGACCCAGAGTCAGGACAATAGGAAAGACTCCCTTCGGCACCCACTACATTCTACCAGTTACCTTTTTCACCGACACCCTACTAACATTCATACCCTAGACACACTTTGCACAAGAGGCCTTCTCATGCCCAAAAGAGCCACAGACATCACACTTCTTAGGAATCCATTCATATTGCAAGAAGATCATGTGCTCCACTCCTGTATCACTAACCAGATCTATGAAATCAGGGAAGGTCGAATCCACATACATTAGTACAAAGATTCTAGCAAACTCAATTCTTGTCCCCTCTTTAGTGGCCATATCAGTATCAATAGGTTTCCCCCAAAAAACTCCCAATACGACTAAACATCATATCCCCCCATTGTTCCAAAGGAAAGTTGTGGAGTCTCACCCATACAGGAACCTCCAACAGAGCCTCCTTCTCTAAATTGTCACTGATATGCCATTGTTTCAAAACCAGGGGCTTCCCCTTGATGAACCAAGGACCATCTTCTAGATCATGTATCATATCTGATTCATCCGAGAATTTGATAATAAATAACCCATGCGGTCGCGAGAGAATGTAAATAGGGCTTTTTACCTTCCACATCCAGGCAAGATGCTTCTCAAGAGTAGGAAGATGAACTTTCAAGTCAATCACATACCTTGTCACTGAATTCCTCCATTTCATCACGTTCTCCTCCGCTTCTGCTTGTGGGTAAACAACCTTCCCTTCTGATACCTCCAAAGGAATAGTACTGAGGTTTCTCACAACTGCTGAAGAGGACTTCCTTGCCTTGAAGAGATCTTCCCATGGTGATTTCAATTTCTTCTCCATCTCGAAGACTCCTTCTTCAACCCTAGTCGTACCTACTAGAAAGCCTCTCACCACCTCACACTACAATCCCTCTCGTGATGCTAGGTCGATAGAGAGAACCTCCAAAACTCCTCCAGATGTTGAAGAGACTCTCGACAGTAAGGGACCCTCCGACCTTGGCCACACGCCCTCCATCTGCGCCCTAGGGATCTCCACCTATGTCACTAGTGATATCACCTTCTTGGAGCTCTCTCCTGCATGCCCATTCAAACGTGCCATTTAGTCATCCCCTTAAGCTACAACTTGCAAATCCACCACCACCGATCTCAACCGTTATCAAACTTCTTCCTCCACTCTGCTATCTACCCTTCAAAAAATCACCTCATCAGTTATAGCCTGTAAACACTAACCTCCTTAGGTCCTTGCTATCAGCCTGTTATAGATCCACCAATCATTTTGCCTTGATCACCACAAGCCCGATTACCTCGCCCAGCCTTCGGCCTAGATGATCTTTTTTTTCTAATTCAGTGACACAGATGATCCTCAGAGGTCTGGTTTTTCCTGCCAACTAGACTAGAGGTACACCTCTCCTCAGAATCTCACCATGAATGAGACAACCTCAACCCTGTATTGACAATACCATACTCATAGAGGAGTCCCCAACAACCTTGCCGACATGCAACCAAGTAACCCGCTCCCTAACCATCATGCCCTTCACAGGAGCTTATAATCCACACAACAATCTGGAACTACCTTGAGGCCGGTCATCTCCAGCCAATGTCCAAGGGTCAGATGGTCCACCATCCATACTCATGGAAACTTGGAGGAACTCCATCAGCTAAGGTTAGATCTATTTTAGTATTCTACCCATTAGGACTCTTGTCTTTAAATCAACATATAATCCATCATTTCCCTATACAATGAGCTTATTAATTCTAATATCTATATATTTATTATAGTCTTCCACCATGTCATGTCTGGACCAGGCAGCTGGTTAGCCTATAATATACATGGGCATGTAAATAATATTACATTACATCAGTTAGTAACTAAATTTAATGGTCATATAACCTAACATCATCATATAAAAGTAAGTGTATTAGTGTATAGGCAATCAGAAAATAGTTGTTTCTCATTTCCTTACTATATTAAGTCTTGTTAATAACAATAAACAAGATAATACATAAAGGATTATGAATTAATAGTCTAAATATAATAGTCATCCAATAATTGACTCTAAGCTGGTTTAGGTATACTAATATTAGTATTTTGTAAGCATGTTTGTAGTGTCTTGAACCTAAGGATAAATTGATACATTGAACACTAATCAAGTGGATGACGAATGTCTCAGACCTAGTAATAATAACAATTCAGTTTATTTGAACCATACAACCCAAACTGTCAACATTAATATATAACAATACATGGAATCTTAAAAATATGTAATTATTCCCCCTATGTATTAGTAATCAAATAGATGGATAACATTTTATTACGAAATCTTATACTATATCTTAGTATTAAATTCAAATTTCAGCTATATGGATAATAGTTAATATATAAATACTCATATGTTCACATGATAGCCGCCCTGAAAAGGGATAATGGGAACATATGAAATACGAATCGAATATAGTAAATATAGCCCTATGAAAAGTTAACAATGTTTAATTCTAAGCTAATGATCATATAGTGACAAAATATCTTGTCGTTGTAGATCTTTCATGATCAGAGTCCAATCAAATAATGAGTGGTGAAAGATCTTGAAATCTTATCTTGAGTAAAAGGTACTAGATTCTCAATTTACTTATTGAGTCATTTTGTTTCCCTCTTGAATTCAATGTACATTGTTTGGTGGTGAACCCTAAACTTTTTATAAGCCTTTCCTACCTTTCTAAAGTTTGCCACCCCTAAATTCATTATTGTTGGATTTTGAAAGTATTAAGATAAGCACTGTAATTGAATTCTTAGAGTTTTCACTCCCCTAACTTTGGTCCTTTTGGGCTTTGGCCCTTTTAGAGCTTTAGCTCCTAGAGGTTGGGTAAGTCTCGACGCCCTATGCACAGGTTTTAATGGATTAGTGGTCCTCCAGTATACTGGTTACAATAGTAAGCTACTATGTCATTCTCTGATAGATGATTGAACATGTGGCATTGTAGTCATTGATAAAGAAATGATATGACAGTTCTTAATCTTGATATTTAAAGTTCATTATTGGAAATATTCTTGATATTTTGATACCTTGAATTTGGATAATTTTGCATAATTTTTTGTCTTGTGGAATTTCTATTTTGAATATTGAATAGTAAAACATCAATGCTTGTTATTTTCATTTTGTTAAACTAAGTCCACCAAATAGTTCCCTAAAAAAATTGATTTCAGACCTAATTCATATTTTGTACCTCATTTTTAATAGCTCAATAATTGGATTTAGTACCAGCCTAGCTGACTTTTGATTTTCCCTTCAATACGGTTCATGTGTGTGATAAATGTGTATTTATCCTTTTTAATTTAATCTTTTAGATATATTTTTAGGATTATTTTGTTATTTATTTTCTTAGTTTTGTAATTAATTATATTAATTTAGATTTTTCTCTTTATTTGGAGTTTAATTTTTTTGTAGGAAAATTGTCTAACCACTCCAATGATCAATTTTCCTTGGAAGATGTTTTGTACAATTCCCACAGTACATAAAATTCATGTATACCTGTCATCAAAAGTGACATAACTTTTGTGTCCAAACTCCAAATTGAGTGTACAAGTATTCATTGGAAAGGGAATTTAATTTTCCAAAAAAATCATTTTTATTTGGACTTCTTATGTTCTTTTTACGAGAGAAAAATATGTTGGAAATAACTGCTGTGAGAATCTACATTAAAGAGAGTTGCATGGTCAAGATAATTAAAGACAATCAACTTTATATCTGACCAGATCTAGAAAATTCAAAAGGCCATCTCCCTATCTTTTTCCCCCTCTTTTGAGGTAATCCTACCCCCTCCCCCTCCTATAAAAGGAGGTACTCTTCATTTGTAAAAGCATTCCATTCTTCATTCCATTTCATTCTGAATTTTTGTTGTAAAGCAAATCTTTCTTTCTGTTATTGTAATTCCTTTAGATTCAATAAAGCATTTTTATTCAAGGTACGTGTTCTTTAAATTTTTTTCTTTTACTTCATTTTAGATCTAGATCTTGTTTGTTCTTGTTTTATTTCTCTTTTCTTCTCTTAGAACGGAGGACTAAGGGGCCAAGTCATTTAACTGGCACCACAAAGACCTCTTCGGAGTTTCTCTTTTCTATGGTCTATGACTTTGTTCCTTCCTTGTCTTGATTCTGCCCTCATGGCAAGCAAGTAGTTTTCTTACCGAGACAAGGGGAGTAGCCCCTTTGCCATGTGATGATTGGATTGAAATTTTTACCTAACTTTTAGATAAATGGTTTTAGATTTGGAAATTGATGATTTTAACAAAATGATCTTCATTTTTATTTCTTGTTAATCTTGGCAGATGTGACCGTAGAACCCAAGATTTAGAACAACCAAATCGACTACATGGGGATTTAGATGAGACCTCAAAAAAATCTCCATTAGGATGTTTGAACTAGGATCCGTGAACTCTAGGACCAATGGGTTCACGGGGAGTTCATTTTTATGAATCATTTATGAATGTTTCGCATACGTTCATTTATCCTTCTTATCGTGTAATTTCTTTGGTCTCTTTTCACATCGGCTAGGATGGTGAAATCCCTTAGCTTTAGTAAATATTTCTTTTGATTATTTTATCTTTAATTCAACATTCTTATTTTTTGTTTTAGTTTTAACAAACTCTCAAAATGAATTTTACATTCTTGTTATCACAATCGGATTTGAAACTCAACCATCTTCATCACCGTCTCTATGGATCGACCCTTCTATAATAGACTTTATCATAAAGTAGAAAAAGGATAAACTCTAGGATAATTTTCCCAGTGATTAGAATGATAAACGACGTGCATCAATTTGGCACCGTTGTCGAGTACGGCAAGGTTATTTTTCAAATCTGGTTGCTTGTATATCTTGGATAAATTTGTTCATATTTCTTTAACTTGTATAATTTTATTCTTGTTCTACATCTTCTGTTTCATAATTTTTTATGTAGATTTTTGTAAGAAGAATTTGCCTACCAAGTAACATTCTAATAGTAAATCTCCTACTGCCGAGTTTCCATTCTGGTAGTACTACTTTCTAGTTTATTCTTTTTGTAATTTTTAATCTCGTTCCATAATTTTTTTTGTTTCATAATTTTTCTATGTTCAATAATTTTAGCCTTGTTATATAATTTCCATCTTAGATTTTTGTAATTTCTTTTTTCCTTCTGAGCATGGTTCCAGAAGTGTATCTCTTCTTTCTGCTGAGTTTCCATTCCAGTAGTACTGCTTTCTAGTTGTTATTTTTTCTAATTTTAATTTATTCCATAAATTATATATCTTTATAATTTTTAGTTCTCTTTGTAATTTTTACTAAACCATTATCTTGTAATCTCTCTTCTCTCGTGTGTTGATTGACATATCTTTCAGGAACTTTTCTAATGGAGTGGGCATCTGAATATCCCCCACAATGTTATTATTGTGGTCTTTACCATCATGCATCTCTGACCTATCTGACTTTATCCCATAGCACCCCTCTTTATGAGTCCTTTATCTTGGTGGGTATAATGTGAATCCATATTTTTCTGAGAACCATTATGGGGAAACTTTCTATCCATATTTTGAGGGGGGTATGATCAACATAATTTTGGAGGGTAAGACCAACAGAACTTTGGGGGAAATGGACCTTTTTATGATACCCAATATAATCCTCAGCAAGAAAAGAAACTTAGGTCCCTAGAGAAGATGGCAGCAAAACTGATAACTAGACAAACCTTATTAGCCACATTGTTGAAAACCCAGCCCCAAAACCCAAATGTTCCAAATATGTTTCCCCATGATTTGATGACACCTCATAGTATTGAATCTTCCCACCAAGATGGATGCAATGGAAATTACAATCCACCATCTTCTAAAGATTATTATGAGGAGCAATGCCACAATCAGTATGAGGAGCACAAGGACCAAAACTACCATAAGGGGTATAGTGAGGATGGCGAAAATTTTGGGGTGCATAAATCCTATGGTGAAACGTAATTTAATCTTAAACTGGAAGAGAGACATAAGGCCCTAGAAAAAATGGCAGTAAAAGGACAAGCAAAACTTGAATCCAGTCAAGCCATGTTAGTTGTCTTACTAGAGGATCAATCACAAACTCCCCCGATAGAGCTTGAGCAGCCCAAGATGGTTCTTTCTGACGATGAGGATCCTATTTTTGTGTCATGTATGTCAGATCCTGAAGAAATAGCACAAACTATGGAGCCATATTTCGCATGTGATGAGGATGTTGGTATCCCTACCTTTCCTTTTGAGACTCTATTACTTGAATATGAAATGTCAAAGAAGGAGAGTCATTCTAAAGATCCAACAACTCCTCCCATCCTTAACATAAACCAAATTGATATCACAGAACAAATTCCTTTTTTTGAGTCTATTTTGGATAATGAGCATCCAACCCCCTTTGACAAAACATTTCCTCCCATTTTGACACAGCCAATTCTCATTCTACATAAGACTGACTTAGAAGGGGATACACCCTTAGAAGAAGCCCATACATCCCCTTCTATTGTTTGCAAGGAAGATGTCCTCATCCCTCCTGAATCCTTGGGGACCCCTTGTACAAAAGAATATGATTCATATGTTATATCAATAATGAAACTTACCAAACCCAATGTTGATGATATTATTTTTTAGGAGAAGGGAAATACTTTTGTAAATAATTTGAAATCTTTTGTATCAACAACAATTCTCCCATATGCAGGACATTATGATGGTGGAAAACCTGAGGAAGATCCTCCACCTGACTCTGTACATCCTGCTCTAGTGACATTACTGGTCGAGTCCGCACCATCCTCCCCCAATCCACATCCATCTTCAACACTTCCCTTGCAATCGAAGGAAGATTTGTGGATCTTATTGGAGGGAATGTGAGGTGAAAGAAAATGTGAACACCCCATTGATCTTCCACGACTGTCCTATCATTGGGTACATTGTGAAGCTCTTCTAATGAAAGTCCCAGCCCTCATACACATCCCCTTTAGCAGGATGTTTTTTGAGCTACCAGGACCTCCTGGTGAACCTAGCAATCCACCACCCTTATATTTTTTATTCTTGCATTATTTCTGCCTTTTTATTTTTTGTGTGCATCTAGTTAGCCATGTTTTATTTCTTTTGTTGCAAAATGGCCTTTATCTGGTCGTCCAGTATAAATAGATGTTTATCATTGTACCCCCTGAAATTAGTAATCCATTTGAAAAAAAAATTCACAAATTGTTATGTCTAAAACCACCATGTCACCTAGGACCCCAAAATAGCATCACTCCTTGGAAAAGTTGGCGAGCCGTATGGAATCAATCAAAATCAAACACAATGTTTCTCTATTTTTAAACTGTGGATGAACTTGATATAAATCTTATATAATTTGATTGACATGAATATTCTTTCTAATGTAATGACACTTTCGAGAAAAAAAAGAGAAAATAACTGTGTGAAGATAAAAGCACAAGGAAACCTTTTGTTTTCCCCTTATTTTCTCTTCAAAAAAGAGAAGCAAAGAATCACCACCAGACAAAAATCAAGTCTGGGGTGGCATGCTTCCCATATCAAACATTCCATACCCCATAAAGGGGCATACCATCAAAAGATGCCAAAAGTGCACATGAAAAAAATTGTGACCAATGTAGCCACAACTCTACAAATTTAAGTCTCGAGTCGAATAGAGGAGGGATCAAAAAAAATTCTTCACTTCCTTGTTTGTTTTCACACCCCAATTTCATCATGTTCTTGTGTAACAACTCACATAAAAAAATACAATAATAAAAATGAGAGTGTCAAAGAAAAAGTTTTTGATTTAGAAATAAGATATGATATTTGTTTTTGATAGGGAATATAGAATTTTGTGTTTTGTGGTTTTAGGAAATTGGGTTGCTTGGCCAAATTTGGAGGTAAGGAATAAAGTGATGTTACAGGGGTGAGGATAGACATTTTGTTAGTATAAATTGAAATAATTTGTGATTTTATTTGTTTGAGGACAAACAAAGATTCAAGTATGGGGTATTTTGATAAATGTGTATTTATTTTTTTTTAATTTAATCTTTTAGATATCTTTTTAGAATTGTTTTGCTATTTATTTTCTTAATTTTGTAATTAATTATATTAATTTAGATTTTTCTCATTATTTGGATTTTTTATTTTATTTGTTCTTTTTTTGTAGGAAAATTATCTAACCACTCCAATGATCAATTTCCCTTGGATGATGTTTTGCACAATTCCCGCAGTACCTGAAATTCATGTATACTTGTCACCAAAAATGACATAACTTTTGCGTCCAAACTCCAAATTGAGTGTAAAAGTATTCATTGGAAATGGAATTTAATTTTTCAAAATAAAATCTAATTATTTGGACCTCTTTTGTGTGTTTTACGGGATCAAAATATGTTCAAAATCACTATTGTGAGAATATGCATTAAAGAGAGTTACATGGTCAAGATAATTAAAGACAATCAACTTTCTATTTAAATAGATCTAAAAAATGCAAAAGGCCATATCCCTCTCCCCCCCCCTTTTGAGGGCAGCCTACCCCCTCCTCCTCCTATAAAAGGAGGGACTCTCCACTTGTAAAATCATTCCATTCTTCATTCTATTTCATTCTGAATTTTTGTTGTAGAGCAAATCTTTCTTTTTGGTATTGTAATTCCTTTAGATTCAATAAAGCGTTTTTATTCAAGGTACTTGTTCTTTAAATTTTGTTCTTGTTCTTCATTCTAGATCTAGATCTTGTTTGTTCTTATTTTATTTCACTTTTCTTCTCTTGTAACGGAGGACTAAGGGATCAAGTCATTTAACTGGCACCACAAAGATCTCTTCAAAGTTTCTCTTTTCTGTGGTCTATGGCTTCGTTCCTTCTCTTGATTCCACTCTCATGGCTAGAGAGTAGTTTTCTTACCAAGGCAAGGGGAGTAGCCCCTTATCCATGTGATGATTGGATCGAAATTTTTACCCGACTTTTAGATAAATGGTTTTAGATTTGGAAATTGATGATTTTGAGGAAATGGTCTCTAATTTTCTTCATTTGCTAATCTTGTTCGATGTGACTGCAGAACCCAAGATTTAGAACAACCAAATCGACTACATGGGGATTTAGATGAGACCTCAGAAAATACCTCATTAGGATGATTGAACAAGGATCCGTGAACGCCTAGACCAATGGGTTCACGGGGAGTTCATCTTTTGTGAATCATTTATGATTGTTTCACATACCTTCATTTATCTTTCTTATCATATAATTTCTTTGGTCTCTCTTCACATCGACTAGGGTGGTGAAATCCCTTAGCTGTGGAAAATCTTTCTTTTGATTACTTTATCTTTAATTCAACATCCTTATTTTTTTGTTTTAGTTTTAACAAACTCTCAAAAATGCATTTTACATTCTTGTTATTGCAATAAGATTTGAAACTCAACCATCTTCATCGTCGTCTCTCTGGATCGACCCTTCTATACTAGCCCTTATCGGAAAGTAGAAAAAGGATAAACTCTAAGATAATTTTCCTAGTGATTGGTATGCTAAACGACGTGCATCAGTGTGGCTTTGTTCCTTTGGGAACTCATGGACATGTGATGCAAAGAGTTACTAGAAGAGACATCCAGGAGCTATCCTCTGTTGAAGATTAGATAGGATCGTTCTTATTTATAATGTTGTAATCTTGTGTTTAAAAGCTTATGCCACTTTGATGTAAAAGCATGATTGTGATGAAGATTGTTTATACTTTTGATACATTTTGTAAATATTCGATGGTAAAGATCAAGTCTTTACAAAGGGTACCATAGATTATTCTAGAATTTCCTCTATGACCATAGATTGGGATTATCTATCACCTAAAATTACCTTAGATATTTATCATGGGAACAAGATCCCATACGGACCTATATGAGAACTTTTAGTTATAGGAACTCAAAAGATCATACCTCTCTCTATCCTCTTTACTCCAATTGGATCAATGTCTAAAGGAAACCTTTTAATAACTAAATTCTTATTTTGGGCAAGGTTTGGAGGCACAATATGAAGGTTGAAAGTACTTTTCTTTCCTCTTAAGAAATTTCTTTATTTGTTTTATTTAAGGCATTAGTTAACTCTTTTTCTCACCCAAACTTGGCAAGATCTCTTATTTTGATATGTTTTATCATTAAGAAAAATATTGGACAGAATAAAACTTATTAGTTAGTTTCCACCTATTCTTTTCCAGAATATTCCACACCATTCCTTTATCTAAACACCCATTGTCCATGACTTTTAGAAATCCCTTTATAATTAGATTTTCCATTCTTTCCTTAGTCCATATTTATCAATGGGTTATTGCAAATAGTAAAACCATGAAATCTCTTAACAAAGGAGGAATTTTATTTTAAATCCATACTTGGAACAAGGTATACCAAGTTTTCTAATATATCCTTAACAATTCAATATTTGCATTCAAATATTTGTATAAATACATGTGAAAAAAATAGGTTATAAAAAATCCACTCCTGGTAGTAAGATAAAGTTCAGGAGTAGTAGAAGACTCAACAGGCCCAAGAGTAGGCTGCTTAGAAGAAGATGCTTCCAGTCGCTTTTTCCTCTGCATATTGTAGCCACCTGGACCCAAATTGTCATTGTGCACGTTCTTTGTATGCCTTTCTTTTTTAGCATCATGTAAAGCTTTGTTAATACAATCCATATGTTAGATATGTAATACATTGAAATGATAATATGTACAAATAAAATAAGGTTGAATACCTTGAATTCATTTGTTTGTCTTAAAGAAACATACACGTCCCACACTTTTAGGTCAAGATATGATCATTGCTTAGTGGCAAACTTCTTCTTTTTGTTGTTCATTATGTATAAAGTTTTCATATTTGTCCTACTTTCATCATTACGATGTAGCTTTTCATCAAGGTAAAAGATAATCTATATGATAAATATACTTAATGTGATATTTATAAAAATAATATTGTGAATATCTTTAAAGTAGAATATCTCACACATCAATCCTTCCATATGTAGTCTTTCTTGGAAGGATCAACTTTATGCCAAAATTTTGTTTTTATATCCACTTTCCTGCGAGTAAGAACCCCTAGATATTGCATGACAGTATTGTGATTCTTCCAAATAGGTTTTTAGCATCAAAGTCAACATCTAGCTTCAGTCCTTTACCCCTATGCACTACTAACTTGGTCATTAAGGTGATTACTCTTCTACATGCATGATCATGTTCTTCCTTTTCAAAGACAACAAGACCCTCAGGGTCCACATCCTCGGGATGCATCCTAAAATTATTAAGAAACACATATAAGTGATAGAGAATGAAAATACACATCTATATAATAATTGTGATAGAGAATGTAACACATCTATGTAATAGAAAAATACAACTTACACCATCATGGTGCTAATCCTCACGATGCACATCATCATGATGCTCATCCTCATAGTTAGACATCATCCAAAAATAGTCAAAAAATAAAATATAAGTGATAAAGAATGTAAAATGCACATGTCACATATGAAACATATATAATTGTAGTAAAAAGGGTAAAATGCACATCTAATACTTAAAAAATGAAATACATGCCTTTAGTATTGATTGGATCTTTGATAAAATTTAATATTCTTTTGTGTGATCTTCAAGGATAAGTCAATATTAGCTTCAACATTTGGTGTTGGTGAGCCAACTGAGAATGGATGGAAGTCATCATACTTGTTATTGTACTTTTCTTCATCTATAGGATCCACAATGAACTGCCTTTTCCTATGAAGAATGATAAACCATTTTTCATTTGTAAGATTACCAATGTAGAATGCTTGGATCTCCTATGATGAAATTATGAATAGTTCACCTTTCTCGCCAATATGTCCAAAATTCATTAATGTCAAACCCAATTCATCCACTACAACTCATTTGGTGTTATCAACAAAATTACACCTAAAGATGGAAAACTCTGGAATCCATGTAGTCAAACTCCCATATGTCTTCAATGACAACATAATATGATATTTTAGCTTCATGTGGACTCTTATCTTTTGCATTAGAAAAATACAGTGAAGACGTTTGAAGGGTGACCCATTGTTTTAGATGATATTTCATCTTGACGTTATGTGTAATATGAAAATCTATTTATGTCAACCCCTCATAAGACATAACATTCATTTTTGGTTTAAAGGTGAGAAAGACTACAACAATATGATCATATACCAGAAGGCCAATAAATGTTAGTATAGGCCTAAAATGTTGGTATAGCTTATACCATCAACCAAAAAATGTTGTCTATACAGATGATAGCATAGGCATTTATCATCATTTTTAGAGGACCAACACTTATAAATATTGGTAAAAGTGTGTCGAGTTAGCTCTCATCAGTCGTTTTGCCCTCTAAGCTATCATTTATGATGTTCTGATAAAAATTGCATGGTTGCTGGCAAAGGTAGTATTGGTGCCAAAAATAACCATCTAGTGACCTATTAACCAGCATTGAAAAAATGTCAGTATAGTACTATAAACACCAACATAGATTATGTAGTGATGTGGTGGGAAAAATATAATGGCTAGTGAAGGCCATCAATATAGAGTTGTCTATTTCTTATTCAAGAAATAAACCATAGCATTTTAATGATTCCAATTGGTATACAACTGGTGGTACACTATTTTTTGGCTAGTAGCACATAATGAAATCACCCATAGGTAATTACAGAGTGAACTAATTTTTGAAACCGTTATAAATATTTATGAAAAAAATACAGTGACAATTGTATTTAATATTGAACATGAATCACACAGGGAGGACATTGACCTTGCCCCTTGTAGAGATATTCCAAACATAGATGTCAAACTAATCATGAGTACACATGATAGAATGATTTGTAATGAATCATATCATTCGATGCATAAAATATGACCCTCTTAGACTAGTATATAACTCCTTATATGATGCATACGACCTTTGTTGTAGGATGAATGTCCACCATTTTCCTTCATCAAATGTTACACAACACGCAATTTAGTTTTAAAGAAAATACATATCATATATATCAAGTGCAAGCATTTAGATATCTATAAAATGGTAATGTCCAAGATACTAAATACAAAATTGACAAAGGGCACATTTGAAGTTAATTTATCTTAACCAAAACTTGCAACTAAGAGCACTATCATGCTTAATTTGTAGAAAAAGCACGTGTACACCGACTATATTTGAGTTAATTTTGGACGGCATGCCAAACATAGTCACATTCATCTCTACACATCCAAACACATTCTACTTACAATTTGTAAGAGAGGTTAGTAGAAACTTTGAAAATTGAAACATATAGTAAACATGATGCAAAATTCATAAGAAAAATAATAAAATTTTGTACATTTAGACCATCCATGGTGTGCCTCATTTGGATAAGCAATACATTCAACATTATGATTTTTAACCTTGACTTGAAGATGAATGTAGATGGATGTTGAAGTATGAATATGAGTACGACTAATTTTACAATGAAAACAATTTCTAAGACCCGATAGTGATACTAGTATGGAGGGTCGATTTAAAGAAATAATTAGAATAATGCAACATGTAGAAAGAATACTTATATACAATTTTAGAAACAACAACACGACTTTCCTAAGCCCCAACAATTATTATTTAAAATATAAGAAAAAAATATTGTGAATATGAAAGCGTAAATACATACTTCGTACTATTTTTTTTTTAAATTGTGCACATTGATAGAGTAAAAAAAGTATCATGATACATACGTATGATCTAGATTGATTCTATCATGTTTTGATCACCTTTTCATTGGAACCATTCATTGGAGATATGACGATGCTCATACTATATATCCGGAACTTAAGAATATGTTATATTTCATAGAAACCATAATTTTGGAAGAAAATTTTCCATTCTGTCAACGTAAAAAAATGTCGATTAGATACATGATATCAATGTCATTTTCATTCAATTATGTTTTGAGAACTACTTTTGAGCATGTAACAATGTAGGGAAATCTGATACTAACCATCGTCATGGGCGAAGTTGTCGTCCAACCACGGGTATGTATCTTCCATTAAGTGCACAATACATACGAAGGTTTCCTTGACTTGTCTTCTATAATTAGTTTAGAGTATGATAGCAGTTTATGCAGGTTTAAGAAAACTTTAGGAAGCTTTAACTATTACGAGCAACAAGCTTTTGAGCCATCGCTTCTTTGGATAATCCCTTTCCAACGTGGGGGAACAATCATAGCTAAAATCTACTCAAGGTATTGTATTTGCTGATCCAATATTCATGTAAATAATCTGTGGACCTCGTCATCTATCAGCAGCTATGGTAATTTTTAATTGTATATGCAATATGAAACACTAGCTCAGCTTGACATTCTTTTCCCAACCCTTTACCGAATGTGTGAGGTCGCCTGTTCTAAGTTTCCATTATTTTGGAAGGACGCATTGTTTACTGTAACAGACTCTATTGACACCCAGTAGTCCACTGATATGCCAAAAGTAAATGTTGAAAAAATAATGATACGCATCCAACAAAAGGAAAGCACACACATAAAATAAAGGCACTCAAATTTGTTGTTACATAATGATTGTAGATCATCCTAAGCTTACATCGACTTTATAATTCCATTTATAAAAAAAGTAATTGGACATTTTAACGTCAGAGATTAATTGTAACATGTCCGGAGCAGCATGTTCAGAACATCGAATGTGGACTAAACTCCTCTATGATCACAACTTATTCTACCAAAAAATAAGGATTGGAAATTCACTTCAAAGAAAACCAAAAACGAAAAAAAAAACATATACCAATTCAATCACTAGACTATTGTGGGAACAATACTATTACAAAGTATGAATAAAACCAACCGTTAGCGGCAAGGGAATTTTAATGGCAGCGAGGATCTAAGTTTTCCGTATCATATACGAGGTTCTTCTTTGCAAATCCTTCTCGTCAGGTCTCCTTCTGATCAGCCAAACCTTTTCCAAAGCATTGGCAAGGTCGATCTAGCCCATGGTGACCCTTGATTCTCGTGAGGAGAACAAAGTGAAGGGGGACGGAGTCCTCGAGAAAAAACCACTCCGCAGACAGTCGCTACAGCACCCAGACAGTCACTTCACGTACCTGGACAATCGCTTCAAGGACGCGCTAGGGGGTCGTGTGAGACGCCCTGTGACCTACGTGTAGCAGATTGATAGATTCTAGCTGCCACACCAAGGCATTGGAGGCTAGAGGAGAGACAGAGACACTCAGAACCCTACAGCCGGCATCCGTTTATATTTAGCCTGTGTTTCCTGTTCCTTCATGATTTGTATTTTGGCGTAAGGCAGATTCGTAAAACTGCCGCTAATTTTTTTTCCCAAAATTATATAATTGAAAGGTACAACCCATAAATGTTTTTTAAACTGACTAAGGAGGTTAGGTTCAAATAAAACTTATAGTAGGTATTAGTCAATATGTACCAGCATTAATTATGTGTTGGGTAATATAACTTATACCAGCAGAAAATATATGATGTCGGGACATGGTGTCGCTGACAAGATTTATTGTAGTGTAATTTGTTATTTTTAGCAGCATTATTTGATGTTTGATATGTTTGATGGAAGATTTTATCTTCAAACCACTAAATCAATGTCCTATTATGCTCTCTAGGAAGCCACATTGCGCTAGCTCGAGCATATTTTGTTTTGATAAAATTAGTATGTTCCGTGATATATATATCCACTTCATTGATGGTGTGTACAACACACAAGTGTGCTTGTTCCTACAACTGACGACTAATTACTTTCGCTTGTACTCCTAAAGTCCCTTTTGTCGGAATAAGGTGTTGGGTTTTAGGGGAATCATAGAAGGCAGCGGAAACAAAAAATTTTCCCTCCCCGAGCCCAGTATAAAGGAATCGCGTTAACGTCTATACAGTAGGAAGGATGGTTTGTATAGACATACCTTGTCACGAGGCTTACTCGGTGACGTTACCTCGCGGCTTGCGCGGTCTTCACCTCCAGTCTTGGACGGTGTCTGTGCAGCTCCTGGTCTCACCGAGACTGTCAGGATTGACAGCTGTCCTCCGAGCAGCAGAAGTCTCCCGCCTCTGAAGTCGTCCACACGAACTGCCTAGATCTCCGATCTCCTTGTCTCATAAGGAATCGGAAGGAGTCGTACCCTCCTGTCGGCGTACTAGTCACCGACACACTTTCCTGCCACCAGTCGCTTTTCTACAGTTGTTTTTCCCTTGTTGTGCCTCCCTTATCGGGTAGCACTTACTCGGGCTCTCCTGGTTACCACAATAAGAAAGAACGACAACTTTGCAGAGCAACTCGTGTTCTGAGTTATACTTTGAGAAGCCTCAAATACCCCTATATATAGGATGGTCATGGGATAGGGTTCTCTATCCCGGGCAATGCGGGATTAAAGCAGGAGTAGAAGGGTTCGAGATTTTCCACAAAACAACCAACTGTGCTAGCTGAACTGATCGTTTCAAGCATGAACCGATCATTTGGGGACCTGAGCCGATCGGTTCACACTTGAACTGATCGGTTGGGGTACCTGAGCCGATCGGTTCACTTCTGAAACTATCGGTTCACTTCCCTGGTCAGTTCTCGATTGACTTTTCCTCTTTTGTTTCGAATTGATCCAAATACCAATCTTTATTCCAATCAAATTGGATAAGTGAAACGAAAAGAAATTTCTCACCAACCTGACTTTCCCAACTTACTTGTTTGGACCAGTTGAGCCGATTGGTTCAACCCTTGAACCGGTCGGTTCAGCCTGTCCTCAGTCGATCGGTTCATCACATGAGCCGATCGGTTGGGAGTGCAGACTGTGCAAAATCAGTCAATTACAGTTTCAATCAATCTGATACTCTAATCAATCGGTCTAACACCTTGAACACTATGATATTGAGCTATCAATTGATTGAGTGTTTAATTGAACTACTAAACTCCTTTAGTAATCAATCTAAACATCGTTTGTGGACAAACTCCTCTTTCAGGTTAAATCCTTTGTGTGTGACCCTGCAGGTCCATTTCATGTTGGCAGTGAAAGTCCATAATACTTATGACTTCACAAGCAAAGAGCAGTGCCTAGTCGCACATCAGTGCTACCCAAGTGAAATAGAAAGTTGGAGAATAATTTTCAACCCTACAATCCGTGAATGGTGTTACAGTGAATGTATAATTCCTTTGTCACTAATGTCCTGAATGAACTCAAGGCATGGTACAGTCATCCTTTCAACGTTCATCCATTTCCTTGATCTCAGAGCAGACTGGGTGAGATGTGTGTGACATCAATATCACATATTGATTCACACATTCATGCGCATGCCTTTCTCAATCCTACTCATCAAGTGGCCATGGACATCAAACTCCCTTAGGAGGGACAAATCCCATATCTATCACTCGCCCCTCAAAAGCCCCATGTGTCAAAGTCACCCAATCATCACCTTTATAACAATCCATGTTTCAGGACTGCGTTTGATGATGTCAAAGTGTACCCAACGACATGTGTTGAGTGTAGTGATTTCAAGTCGAAGAATCAAACTCACCACCATCATTGTGAGAGCTGATTGTGACTACTAAATCATGGTTCCATGTGTCACTCTCATGGTGGGTCTGTCTGGTACACATGTTCTCTAACAAGTACCTATGTGCTTGGTTTGATATCACTATATCATGACTAATGAGATTTTGTCATCAACCAGCACACAATCTAGTCTTTAGTGTTATTGATTTCTATGGTTATTTACACAATAAAAACTGACTAGGGACTAAACAAGAATGCATACTCTTAACATCTGTATGATCTCATCGTTTAGGTCCTCAACCCAAAAGCATACGTCATCGAGTAAAACAATTCTTTAGACATCTATCATGTTACACTGTCATCTCAGAAACAGTTAAAACATATAGATCAGAAATTTCCTTTATAATTATTCAAATCATTTATAATGTATCCCATTACAATCATCATATGACTTGCTCCATGGGAATACATACCAACAGACTCCCACTTGCACTTAGAGCTAATCACCTAGGAACCTCAGTCCTTGTGACCTAGCATGACCATCATGCTTCTGCTGAGAAAGGGTCTTAGTCAGTGGATCAACTATGTTGTCTTCAGTTGGTACTTTGCAAATCTTCACATCTCCTCATTGTACGATCTCTCGTATGATATGGAAGCGCCGCAATATGTGTTTGGACTGCTGATTTGATCTGGGCTCCTTAGCTTGAGCAATAGCTCCATTATTGTCACAATAAAGCTCAATTGCATCACAGCTATTGGGAACTACACCAAGTTCAGTGATGAACTTCCTGATCCATACATCTTCCTTTTCTGCATGTGAAGCAGCGATATACTTGGCCTCTGTAGTAGAATCGGCAACTATTTCTTGCTTGGAACTCTTCCAGCTCACAGCTCCATTGTTCAGGCAAAATACAAATCCTGATTGCGATCTGTAATCATCTTTGTCAGTTTGGAAGCTTGCATCAGTGTAACCCTTTACTACCAGTTCTTCCTCACCGCCGTATATAAGGAACTGATCCTTAGTCCTTCGCAAGTACTTGAGGATGTTCTTTACGGTTGTCCAGTGAGCATCCATGGGATCTGACTGGTACTTGCTCATCATGCTGAGGGCATACGAGACATCTGGGTGTGTGCACACCATAGCGTACATGATGGATCTGATGGATGATGCATATGGGATCCCATTCATATGCTCCCTCTCTTCACAAGATTGGGGACATTGAGCTCTAGAGATGGTGACTCCATGTAGCATGGGGATGTTGCCTCTCTTTGAGTTCTCCATGCTGAACCGCTTTAGCACTTTGTCAATGTATGTGCTTTGACTTAGTCCGAGAAACCTTTTAGATCTATCTCTATAGATCTTAATACCTAGAATGTAGGATGCTTCTCCTAAGTCCTTCATTGAGAAAGTACTCCTAAGTCAAGTCTTTACCTTCTCTAAGGCTGAGACATCATTCCCCATCAATAGTATGTCATCCACATACAATATGAGGAATGTGGTCGTGCTCCCACTAACCTTCTTGTACACACAAGGTTCATATTCATTTTGAATAAAGCCAAAAACTTTGACTTCCTCATCAAATCGAAGATTCCAACTCTGAGATGCTTGCTTCAATCCAGAGATTGACCTTTGTAGCTTACAGACTTTATTGGCATTCGTTGGATCTTCAAAACCTCCAGGTTGTATCATGTACACATCCTCATTTATATTCCCATTAAGGAATGCAGTTTTAACATCCATTTTCCAAATCTCATAGTCATAGTAAGCCGCAATAGCAAGCATGATCCTGATGGACATAATCATGGAAACAGGAGAAAACGTTTCGTCATAGTCAACACCTTGAACTTGTCGGAAACCCTTTGCAACCAATCTGCCTTTATAAGTTTGCACTTTTCCATCCATGTCGGTCTTCTTCTTGAAGACCCACTTGCACCCTATGGGTTTTACCCCTTCAGGTAGTTCCACCAAAGTCCATACTTTGTTGGAGTACATGGATTCCATCTCAGATTTCATGGCCTCAAGCCATTTCTCAGAATCTGGTCCCTCCATAGCCTCTAGATAGGTAGTTGGATCATCATATATGATCAACTCACCGCCTTCCTGAGTCACAAGGTATCCAAACATCTCAAGTTCAAGGTGTGTTCTACTAGATCTATGAGGTCCTTTTGTTACTTGAGGAGATTGTGATTCCACAACACCTTATAAACCTCTATGTTCCACTTATACATCTACTGGTTCAATGTTTTCTTATTGGGCTTGAACTTCTTCAAGCTCTATTTTCCTCCCACTGCTTCCTTTGGAAATAAATTCCTTTTCTAGGAACACAACATCCCTAGCAAAAAACACTTTGTTGATAGTTGGGTGGTATAAGTAATATCCCTTAGTCTCCTTAGGATATCCAACAAAATAACATTTATTAGATCTAGGGCCTAGCTTGTCAGGAAACATTTTCTTGACATATTCCTCACACCCCAAAATCCTCATAAAATACATATTGGGATGCTTCCCAGTCCATAACTCATATGGTGTCTTTTGAACCGATTTAGATGGTACTCGGTTAAGTGTAAACATGACAGTTTCAAGAGCATGACTCCAGAAGGAAATCAAAAGATCATCAAAACTCATCATTGATCGCACCATATCCAGTAAAGTGTGATTCCTTCTTTCAGACACACCATTATGTTGTGGTGTTCCAGGCGGAGTCCATTGTGATACGATACCACAGGCTCTCATAAGGTCCTCAAACTCCTGGCTCAAGTATTCTCCACCTCGATTGGATCGAAGTGCTTTAATACTTTTATAAAGTTGGTTTTGTACTTCATTCATGAAATCCTTGAACCTTTCAAGGGTTTCTGACTTATGTTTCATTAGGCACACATAGCCATACCTACTGAAGTCATCAGTGAAGGTAATGAAGTACTGATACCCACCGCTGGCATTAGTTCTAAAAGGCCCACATACATCAGTATGTATGAGTCCTAATAGATCAGTAGCTCTCTCACCTTTACCTGAAAAGGGAGTCTTGGTCATCTTGCCCAACAAACAAGATTCACATGTCTCTATTGATTAATAATCAAAAGAGTCTAGATAACCATCTGTATGGAGTCTAGAAATTCACTTCTCATTTATGTTCCCTAGACGACAATGCCAAAGATACATTTGATTTGAGTTGTTGAGTTTTTGCCTTTTGGTGTTTACATTGTATACACTTGTCTCTAGATCTATAAGGTATAGACCATAAGACATTGGGGCACTACCATAAAAGATCCCATCTTATGAAATGGAACACTTTCCATTCTTAATAAGAAATTCAAAACCATCCTTGTCCAAACAAGAGACGGAAATTGTATTCCGATTTATGGTAGGTACATAATAGCAGTTCTTCAACTCTAATATTAGCCCACTAGGTAGAGTTAACTCATAGGTTCCTACAGTACTGGCGGCAACTCTTGCCCCATTGGCAACATGTAGTTCAACCTCACCTTTCCCCAAAGGCCTACTTCTTTTAAGATCCTTCACATTTGAACAAATGTGAGATCCACATCCGGTATTAAGTACCCATGACAAAGAAGTACTATTACGTATACACCAGAAGCAGAGATCTCTATCTCTTGCTTCTTCTTCCATCATTCCTTCCATCCTTTCCATGCAGAAGACTCTGACGTTGGTTTGGCGAGAGAACCCTTCTCTCCCTCACCTTTATCCTTGGACTTTGTTCCATTGATCTTCATCAATGAACTATCCTTCTTCTCAAACAATGCATTAAGCGTACATGGAGTAGATTCAAAGGCTACAGATATATCTAGATTGTGCAGAACACTTCTCACAATCCCCAACCAGTTATGGAATTTATTCTCAATTCATTTGCCCATTTTAAAAGATTATTCTTTTGCCATTCTACAAGAGAAAATTGTATTTGTCAAAACTCCTTTTGATTTTATTTGATTTGAATAAAATTTTATGATAGTTAATTTGGCCTTTAATTAATTACCACTCCCACTATTTTGATTCATATTGATAGCCCTCACCATCAATTCAGAATATTACAGTGCACAATCTTCTAGTGGGCAAGATTCGTATTTCATCAAGTCATGAGTCAGCTTTGGCTGATCCCCCACAACTTGACTATTTAGGTAGGCCATCATGCCAATTGCATCATATGCAACTCTTGATGAATGAAGATGCGCAACACCTTACCATGAACATTCCGTGCCTCTGGGCTTAGACTCTCTAAGAATCACCAGTTAAGTCTATCCTAAAAGTCTACACGGTAAATATGCACCCTACTTTGGCAGAACCTACATGCTTACCCTTTACACTTCCATGAGATAGACTGTGCACCATGCTTTGGCGTAACCTACGCTTGGTCGATCAGGTTTTTCATGCGTGTCGCTAATGGAAGGCGTGAAAGACTTAATATTTAGATGAGGGATTTGGTTTTTATAGGTACATTTACATATCCAATCACCACAATATAGTAAGTATCATATACATGCTATATCCCACAGAAAACATGTAAAATGATAAAATCAATGATTATGGCCATCCTAATGTGATTTCTCGAGCCAAGAGGAATCACGGTCATCTAGGTCCACATCACATGCAACCTATACAAGATGAACTCTGTGCTTTGCCTTTCTGGGTTTCATCAACTCATCTCCATGATTGATTGGCTCACCATCAGGCCGGTCGGTTGGGTGCCACTAGCCGATCAACTGGCACATCCAGTCGATCGGTTCACTAGTCATCATGCATCTCCTTAGGTCGTCACCAGCTCATCTCGCTCCTTGAATCGGTCGTCTAGAATGCCAACAGATCAGTTCATGCCTTGAACTGATCGTCTCAGTTGTCGTCAGGTTGTCCGCCATTCTTCGACATAACAAGAAATAAAAGATCTATCCTATTTTACATTTGAAAAGGGAAAATCCTGAGTTACATTCGGGGGAAGCAAAGGTAGGAAAGAAATCTCGAGTTATCTCGAGTTACATCAGGAATAGGAGATAGGGAATCAGTGCGCAGACTGAGATGCAAGCAACCACATTCAACCAAGCATACATAGGGTTTATTGGCTATAATCATGTTGTACATCCACCACAAAACTCATTTAAGGGCGACGCGTATCGAGTGCATTTATATTACATTTCATATATGTATATTATGATTTGTGGATTTAGTATTGGACATGCATAAAGCAAATTTTATTTGCATCATATGCAATAAATAAAGGCGACAAACCAAAATCGATCACATCGATAATCCTAAAGTATAGATCAGTTGACGTTGCTCTGATACCACTGTTGGGTTTTAGGGGAATCAGAGAAGGCAGCGAAAACAAAAAATTTCTCCTCCTCGAACCCAATATAAAGGAATCACGTCAACATCTATACAGTAGGAAGGATGGTTTGTAGATACATACCTTGTCTCGAGGCTTGCTCAGTGATGTTACTTCACGACTTGCACAGTCTTCACCTCCAGTCTTTGACGGTGTATGTGCAGCTCCTGGTCTCACTAGGACTATCAGGATTGACAGTTGTCCTCCGAGCGGAAGAAGTCTCTCGCCTCTGAATTCGTCCACACTGACTGCCTTGATCTCTGATCTCCTTGTCCCACAAATCGGAAGGAGTCATACCCTCCTGTCGGCGTACTAGTCACTGACACACTCTCCTGCCACCAGTCACTTTTCTGTAGTTTTCTTTCCCTTGTTGTGCCTCCCTTATCGGGTAGCACTTGCTCGGGCTCTCCTGGTTACCACAACCAGAGAGAACGACAACTTTGCAGAGCAACTGGTGTTTTAAGTTGTACTTTGAGAAGCCTCCAATACCCCTATATATATAGGAGGGTCATGGGACAGGGTTCACTACACCGGGCAATGTGGGATTAAAGCAGGAGTAGAAGGGTTTGAGATTTTCCACAAAACAACCAAATGTGCCAGCTGAACTGATCGTTTCAAGCATGAATCGATCGATTGGGGACCTGAGTTGATCGGTTCACACATGAACCGATCAGTTGGGGTACCTGAGCCGATCGGTTCACTTTTGAAATGATCGGTTCACTGCCCTGGTCAGTTCCTGATTGACTTTTCCTCTTTTGTTTTGAATTGATCCAAATACCAATCTGTTGGTATGTATGCCCTGAGATCCAATCATGGGATGATTGGTGGGATACATCAAGATTGATTTGATAAAGATCAAAGGCAAGCTTACAATTCTTTCTGGTTCAGCCATATGAGATAATGATAGAAAAGATTGAATGTCTAGAGAATGACAGTACTCAATGACATGTGCTTTCAAGTTAAGGACCTGAACGATGAGATCATATGGATGCTAAGAGTTTGTACATTCTTATTATGTCCCTAGTCGTATGTCATTATGGAAGGTAGATAGACAAAAATGACACACAAGACTAGATTGTGGTGTTGGTTGATGACAGAATCTCATTAGTCATGATATGGAGATATCAAGCCAAACACATAGGTACTTGTTGGAGAACAAGTATATCGGACAGACCCACCGTGAGTTTGACACATGGAACCATGACATGGTAGTCATAGTCAGTTCTCAAAGTGATGGTGGTGAGTATGATTCTTTGACCTGAAATCACTACACTCAACACATGTCGTTGGGTACACTTTGACATCATCAAACACAGTCCTGAAACATGGGTTGTTATAAAGGTGATGATTGGTTGGCTTTGACACTTGGGGCTTTTGAGGGGTGAGTGATAGATATGGGATTTGTCCCTCCTGAGGGAGTTTGATATCCATGGCCACTTGATGAGTAGGATTGAGATAGGCATGCGCATGCATGTGTGAATCAGTATGTGATATTGATGTCATACATATCTCCTCCAATCTACTCTGAGATCAAGAAAGTGAATGAACGTTGACATGATGACTGTTTCATGCCTTGCATTCATTCAAGATATTAGTGACAAAGGAATTATACATTCACTGTAACACCATTCACAGATTGTAGGATTGAAAGTTGTTCTCCAACTTTCTATTTCACTTGGGTAGCACTGATGTGCGACTAGGCACCGCTCTTTGCTTGTGAAGTCATAAGTGTTATGGACTTTCACTGCCAACGTGAAATGGACCTGCAAGGTCACACACATAGGATTTAACTTGGAAGAGGAGTTTATCCACAAATGATGTTTAGATTTATTACTAAAGGAGTTTAGTAGTTCAATTAAACACTCAATCAATTGATAGCTCAGTATCACAGTGTTCAAGGTGTTGGACCAATTGTAACATACTGAATCTCAGGGTCTTCCCTGCAATTTACCCACTTTTGATCTTTTCTTGACCTTCGAGTCCATTTGGACCTTTTCCATAAATTTCCCATCCTTTATAATCATTTTTGGGCTCCTTGTGCAATTTGAGCACAACTTGATGTTGAAATCACTATTTACCCTCATTGATGTAAATTGAGGGGTGTTTGCACAAATAACCCACATTAGGAGATAAGTTAGGGTTAATTATGTAATTTGGTCATTAATGGGATAATATAGTAGATAATATTTATTTGGAGCTTTTTGGATAAATATATTATTATTAATATGTATTTGAATTCATATATGTGTATATTAACCTTTATTGTTTCTCTCTCCTCGAAATATGATTTTAATTCATAATAATATGTTATTTTGTTAAGTAATGATTATTTGTATCCTAATATGTTTTATATGTCGAATTTATTCACATGTTCTAAAGAATGAGCCACAATGGCATTAGAAGCATAAAATAAGTAAAGAGCCAATAAATGCAATTAGAGGGATAATCAGGCTAGCACAATAGTTATTGTGGGGTTGGAAAAGACCCAACTGAGAGTAGGTGTTTTGCACATTATCATCATAGTTAAATTCCACAATTAAAATAGGATCCACATACCTTAGATTAAATACATTACCATCATATCCATCAAACAGATAGTATCACCATCCCATTATATCTAAGGTGTGGTGTGCTGTAACAGATAGTATCACCATCCCATTATATCTAAGGTGTGGTGTGCTGTAACAGATGGTAATGTATTTAATCTAAGGTATGTGGATCCTATTTTAATTGTGTAATTTAACTATGATGATAATGTGCAAAACACCTACTCTCAGTTGGGTCTTTTCCAACCCCACAATAACTATTGTGCTAGCCTGATTATCCCTCTAATTGCATTTATTGGCTCTTTACTTATTTTATGCTTCTAATGCCATTGTGGCTCATTCTTTAGAACATGTGAATCATGCTTCTACATATGATGCCTCCTTTACATGGAAATGCTTTAATCTTGTTGTTGCCTATGTTGGCTTATCCTTTTGAAATATTTGGAACATTGTATAATGTTGATGCTTGTTGACTCTCTTAATTCTTGGAACTCTTGGATATGGTTGTGACCTATGAAGGTCTTGATATTTGTTTATTTGGGTTTTATTCCCAATGCTATGTTGCAATCTTGTTATACTTTTCACTATGCTGCCAAGTGAATGTTTATGCATGATATAGTTATTGGCCAATTGACAATGTAGTGTACATGAGTACAAACCACCCACAGGGCACTGAGGTTTTAGTCCTCCTGCCGGGCACTGGGGTTTTAGTCCCCCTGCCATTTTATATATTAGGCACTGGGGTTTTATTCCCCCTGTCACTTTTTAGGCACTGGGGTTTTAGTCCCCCTGCCATCGGTGAGGTCCGGTAGGTGCCTCACCCTACATTGAGAGGATGTTGAGTCATAATTTATATTCATGCAAATGTGATAATTGTTGATATTTAAATGTGGCAGTTTCTCTCTCTCATATTTATATATTTGTCTCATCTCTTTTGAAATCTCTTATTGTAGAGAATCTTTTATATTGCAAAGCTTTTTATTATTATTTGTCCTATCCCTTTTTATTAACACATACCTTTTATCTTTCTCTTGCTGGATGACCCCAACCATCCAGGTTAGGATCAGAGTGCGCATGGAAGCTTGGTGAACCCAAGGCTAAGGATAGGATAAGAAGATGAAGAACATATAATATATGATCATAGTTGCTTTTATGTTATATAGTTGTTTTCTTTGGAGACAATGTTGCATTAGTCTAAGTCTTCCTCTACCTAGATCCTTGTAGTTGCTTGTATAAAGTTGTACTCCCATTTGGGAAATTTGTAACGTACTCTTTATACATTTTTGAATAATGTCAAGATTTAATTCTTCCGCTGCCATACTTTTGGTGTTTTTGTTTATCATGTTTTTAGTAGAGACTTTGGGTCTTTACAGCATGGTATCAGAGCATCAAGGTAGTCAGATTCTTGACTAGTTCAAAATTGTCTCCTAGATAGAACCCTTATCTTATATAGTTTTCCTTTAGTTAGTTTTTCACCTTAGAGTTGACCTATAAAGAATGTTTGATTTAGGATCATAATAATTTCTTATTAGAAATAAAATTTGTCAACTTTTTGGTAAATCGTTTATTGAGTAACTATTAGAGCAAGAAGTTGAAGTGATGGTGTCTAGAAAGGGTCAGAGCTTGGGGGCTGGCAATATTTTCCTCCGCCCCACTAGCTTGGTCACGAGGACTCCTGAGCTCATATGACCTGGCCTGGCCTGATATGAAACGGACAGCTCAAAATAGTCTACCTTTAGACATTACCTTATTGTTGAGTAACCTTTATAACCCTTATATGATGGTTTGATTTCTTTTCTCAAACAAAAATCATCCCGTAATCCCTAAGTATCTTATATGAGCCTTAGATTTCCATGTTTAGGGTTTAGTGTACCCTATGTTATACCTTTAGTTTGGAGGATAGTGGATAGTAAGACTTTCATGTTGGATCTTATACCCTTAGAGTAGTTTGACTTAGTCAACCTTTTGAGTGGAAAGGTAGTGTTAGTACCTTGTTAGATTTTGGAGTTGTTGATTTCGAGGACGAAATCCTCTTTAGGGGGTTGGAATCCCTTAATGCCTTGAAATCAAGAAACTCTAACTCCTTAGATATGGGATTAGTGAGCTTATATGTTTAGTGTTGAACAAACCTAATATGCTTGTAATTCATCTTGTTTGTTTATGAACAAATGCATAAGTCATGTAATCCATATGCTTGAACCTTAATATATTCTTGATGCACATAATCATTAATTGTTCATATGTAGATATACATAGTTTGGATTAAGTCACCCTAATGATAAAATGTGTATGATAAAGTACACCCTAAGGATGCTTTATTATGTTAGGGTCATGTTGACCTAAACCCTAGGATGTAATCATCTAGACTTGACAACATATGTATATATATACCCTTCATGCCTTTCTTGACACATTAGTGACATTAGGTGTAATCACATGATATACCTTAATGCATGTAAATGGATTATAATCCCTTAATCATAGTTGTGACCCGATTATCAACATAGATAAGGCATAGCACCTTGTTGAGTAAAATACATCTCATTGATCATCTTAACATGGGTTGGTTTATGAATAAAATCATTAATAGGATAATGAGTAATTAGATTCACATAATGTGAGGTTAATACATAGTAATTAGTGTTGTGAGAGAAAATGATTAGTGATGACATGGATATGAGTATGTTAGATGTTGTGCCAATATGTTCCTTAGATATAAGCCATTAATGTGACACATTTAGTCTTGCTATTAGATTAATAATTTGTTGGATAAAATTATATGGCATAATCCCACATGATGTAGCTAATGGGTAATAATGTTGAGTTATTTAGGTTTTGACCTAATACATTAATTGTTGTTAGGAATGGTTTAGTATATGTTGTGATGGCTTAGTAAACCCTAATTGTGCTTAAAACCCTTTATGAGGGAGGTACCCATGATATATAGCTGAGATATAATTGTTTTGTAATAAAATGTGGCACAAGTGTTAGTATAATTGATATGCTGCCTTTTTATGATAGAGTTTATGCAACAAGATGTTAGTTTGAGTTTGATAAATGGATATAGGTTTTGTGGAAACCTTAGTAACCCCTGACTTATGTAGATTTTGTGTGGTCCCTTAGATTAAGGGTTATAACCTAGTTGTTTATGGTTGGGATGTTACACACTCACCCTCTCTTTCCTCTTGTTGTGATTTCGGGGACGAAATCCTCTTTAAGGGGTGGTGTGCTGTAACATACTGAATCTCAGGGTCTTCCCTGCAATTTACCCACTTTTGATCTTTTCTTGACCTTCGAGTCCATTTGGACATTTTCCATAAATTTCCCATCCTTTATAATCATTTTTGGGCTCCTTGTGCAATTTGAGCACAACTTGATGTTGAAATCACTATTTACCCTCATTGATGTAAATTGAGGGGTGTTTGCACAAATAACCCACATTAGGAGATAAGTTAGGGTTAATTATGTAATTTGGTCATTAATGGGATAATATAGTAGATAATATTTAGTTGGAGCTTTTTGGATAAATATATTATTATTAATATGTATTTGAATTCATATATGTGTATATTAACCTTTATTGTTTCTCTCTCCTCGAAATATGATTTTAATTCATAATAATATGTTATTTTGTTAAGTAATGATTATTTGTATCCTAATATGTTTTATATGTCGAATTTACTCACATGTTTCTCATGAATGAGCTTTTCATATAATTCCTTGATTTTAATATATTATTATACTCTTTTATGAGCCATATATTTATTAAGGGCCTTATTATGCATTAAACGAGAAAGTGATTATATAGAATTGTAATACTCGTCATTATGAGCCTTTGGTTCAATTTTGGCGTTATTTGGAGTTGATTTGACCCCTCTAATGCATTTTATAAGCTTTTAATATGGTTTAACTATAGTTATTGCACTGATTTCATTTATTTCCCTGTAACACTAAGGTTCGGTTTATTTTCTCTGTCACGCGCCCTTTTGGCCGGCGCGCGATCCAACGGCTGTGATCCACTTCCCAACTAATCCAATGGCGCCCGCTTTATCTTCTTCCTCCGCTCATCCCGCGAAACGGCAGCAACTCAGCCTGTGCTGCCTCCTCGTATTCAAACTCCACCAATTCTCGACGGTTTCACGTGGTTTCTTCACCATCGTGTCCGGTTCGACACCCCGAACCCAGTGATCCCCATCTCGAGCCCCCTCACTCACTGTGGGCGAAACGCCCAACTGGGCTCTCCGCCTCCTCTTCGCGGAGGGGTTACAGAGTGGGATAGACCCACCCTCTTACCTACCTAAGGCCTAGAAAACCTCCCTCAGCCTCCGCGCGTCACTCCTCCACGATCAATTGGCCCTAAGCTACCCCCTATCTCCCCGCCCTACTCCATTTGCCTCTCCGGCGACCTTGTCCAGTAGCTTGTACCTCCGGTCACCTCCCATCAATTCCTCGCGCGGTAAGAACCTTGGACCTTGGCTCTACCTTCTCCTACTCCCTGTTTTCCTCGTGGTGCTCTAGGTCACCGGGTCCTATAGACCGCCGGTGAGTTCCGCTGCCGCCACCTGTTTTAGAGCTTCTGAGCTCCTCTGACCTCACCGCTACCTGCATTTACCTCGCCTCGTGTCCGCGAGCGTGTTGGTGGCCTATCTGGGGCCGCTTTCCCCTGGTTTTCGGTGATCTTGATCGTTGGTCCTCCTCCTCTGTTCTGGCCATTCCGCGGCCTGTTTCCAGTGGCTTTTGGGCACGCGAGTTGCCGTTCTTTAGCTCCGTGGGATCGTGCGGACTTCGGGAATTTGCTCCTTGTTTCGTCAGTCGTTGTGCGCCCTGAGGGCGAGCTGTGGCAAAGGAGCTCGAGCTGCTGCTCGCCTGCTTGTGCCCTGACCTTGGCTGGATGAAGCCAGGTCGTGGAATGACCAAGAGGGTCATCCACAGGCAAGGGAACATTTTGCAAACACAGGGGGCAATCTCGTCTTTTCCCCCTCTCATTTGTTTCTCGCTTGCAAGCAATTGATTTGTGCAAATGACTCTTCTGCCCTCGTCGTTTAACTGATTTGTTTAAACGAGCAAGGGTATTTTGGTCCTTTACTCTGTTATTTACATCGAATCCATTTTTAGTTAAATATATGTCACACTATGGTTTTACTAATTTCTGATTGGTCAGGTTTACTTAATTCATAGTAAATCGATCCTTTGTCAGAAAAAATATGAATAAATAGTCGATGGAAAGGATTTTTAACGTAGAATCTGATTTTATGGTTTTTGAGACCTGATTCTCAATGGTTTTCCGAAGTTTGCTTTGAATGGCATTTTTAGTATGTAAATGTTTTAAAATACATAATTAATTCATTTTAACTCTGTTTTATATAATAAAATATGTTTTCTTAATCAGGAGATTATGAGTAATCGTTTGGACTTGGTTTTGAACCCTAAATCGTGGTTTTATAAAAGTAGAGGTTTTCCTATGTTTTATGTTTTTATATATATTAATACATGTGTTATGTTTATAACTAGGATATAATGGGATGGTGATACTATCTGTTTGATGGATATGATGGTAATGTATTTAATCTAAGGTATGTGGATCCTATTTTAATTGTGGAATTTAACTATGATGATAATGTGCAAAACACCTACTCTCAGTTGGGTCTTTTCCAACCCCACAATAACTATTGTGCTAGCCTGATTATCCCTCTAATTGCATTTATTGGCTCTTTACTTATTTTATGCTTCTAATGCCATTGTGGCTCATTCTTTAGAACATGTGAATCATGCTTCTACATATGATGCCTCCTTTACTTGGAAATGCTTTAATCTTGTTGTTGCCTATGTTGGCTTATCCTTTTGAAATATTTGGAACATTGTATAATGTTGATGCTTGTTGACTCTCTTAATTCTTGGAACTCTTGGATATGGTTGTGACCTATGAAGGTCTTGATATTTGTTTATTTGGGTTTTATTCCCAATGCTATGTTGCAATCTTGTTATACTTTTCACTATGCTGCCAAGTGAATGTTTATGCATGATATAGTTATTGGCCAATTGACAATGTAGTGTACATGAGTACAAACCACCCACAGGGCACTGAGGTTTTAGTCCTCCTGCCGGGCACTGGGGTTTTAGTCCCCCTGCCATTTTATATATTAGGCACTGGGGTTTTATTCCCCCTGCCACTTTTTAGGCACTGGGGTTTTAGTCCCCCTGCCATCGGTGAGGTCCGGTAGGTGCCTCACCCTACATTGAGAGGAAGTTGAGTCATAATTTATATTCATGCAAATGTGATAATTGTTGATATTTAAATGTGGCAGTTTCTCTCTCTCATATTTATATATTTGTCTCATCTCTTTTGAAATCTCTTATTGTAGAGAATCTTTTATATTGCAAAGCTTTTTATTATTATTTGTCCTATCCCTTTTTATTAACACATACCTTTTATCTTTCTCTTGCTGGATGACCCCAACCATCCAGGTTAGGATCAGAGTGCGCATGGAAGCTTGGTGAACCCAAGGCTAAGGATAGGATAAGAAGATGAAGAACATATAATATATTATCATAGTTGCTTTTATGTTATATAGTTGTTTTCTTTGGAGACAATGTTGCATTAGTCTAAGTCTTCCTCTACCTAGATCCTTGTAGTTGCTTGTATAAAGTTGTACTCCCATTTGGGAAATTTGTAACGTACTCTTTATACATTTTTGAATAATGTCAAGATTTAATTCTTCCGCTGCCATACTTTTGGTGTTTTTGTTTATCATGTTTTTAGTAGATACTTTGGGTCTTTACAGCATGGTATCAGAGCATCAAGGTAGTCGGATTATTGACTAGTTCAAAATTGTCTCCTAGATAGAACCCTTATCTTATATAGTTTTCCTTTAGTTAGTTTTTCACCTTAGAGTTGACCTATAAAGAATGTTTGATTTAGGATCATAATAATTTCTTATTAGAAATAAAATTTGTCAACTTTTTGGTAAATCGTTTATTGAGTAACTATTAGAGCAAGAAGTTGAAGTGATGGTGTCTAGAAAGGGTCAGAGCTTGGGGGCTGGAAATATTTTCCTCCACCCCACTAGCTTGGTCACGAGGACTCCTGAGCTCATATGAACTGGCCTGGCCTGATCTGAAACGGACAGCTCGAAATAGTCTACCTTTAGACATTACCTTATTGTTGAGTAACCTTTATAACCCTTATATGATGGTTTGATTTCTTTTCTCAAACAAAAATCATCTCGTAATCCCTAAGTATCTTATATGAGCCTTAGATTTCCATGTTTAGGGTTTAGTGTACCCTATGTTATACCTTTAGTTTGGAGGATAGTGGATAGTAAGACTTTCATGTTGGATCTTATACCCTTAGAGTAGTTTGACTTAGTCAACCTTTTGAGTGGAAAGGTAGTGTTAGTACCTTGTTAGATTTTGGAGTTGTTGATTTCGAGGACGAAATCCTCTTTAGGGGGTTGGAATCCCTTAATGCCTTGAAATCAAGAAACTCTAACTCCTTAGATATGGGATTAGTGAGCTTATATGTTTAGTGTTGAACAAACCTAATATGCTTGTAATTCATCTTGTTTGTTTATGAACAAATGCATAAGTCATGTAATCCATATGCTTGAACCTTAATATATTCTTGATGCACATAATCATTAATTGTTCATATGTAGATATACATAGTTTGGATTAAGTCACCCTAAAGATAAAATGTGTATGATAAAGTACACCCTAAGGATGCTTTATTATGTTAGGGTCATGTTGACCTAAACCCTAGGATGTAATCATCTAGCCTTGACAACATATGTATATATATACCCTTCATGCCTTTCTTGACACATTAGTGACATTAGGTGTAATCACATGATATACCTTAATGCATGTAAATGGATTATAATCCCTTAATCATAGTTGTGACCCGATTATCAACATAGATAAGGCATAGCACCTTGTTGAGTAAAATACATCTCATTGATCATCTTAACATGGGTTGGTTTATGAATAAAATCATTAATAGGATAATGAGTAATTAGATTCACATAATGTGAGGTTAATACATAGTAATTAGTGTTGTGAGAGAAAATGATTAGTGATGACATGGATATGAGTATGTTAGATGTTGTGCCAATATGTTCCTTAGATATAAGCCATTAATGTGACACATTTAGTCTTGCTATTAGATTAATAATTTGTTGGATAAAATTATATGGCATAATCCCACATGATGTAGCTAATGGGTAATAATGTTGAGTTATTTAGGTTTTGACCTAATACATTAATTGTTGTTAGGAATGGTTTAGTATATGTTGTGATGGCTTAGTAAACCCTAATTGTGCTTAAAACCCTTTATGAGGGAGGTACCCATGATATATAGCTGAGATATAATTGTTTTGTAATAAAATGTGGCACAAGTGTTAGTATAATTGATATGCTGCCTTTTTATGATAGAGTTTATGCAACAAGATGTTAGTTTGAGTTTGATAAATGGATATAGGTTTTGTGGAAACCTTAGTAACCCCTGACTTATGTAGATTTTGTTTGGTCCCTTAGATTAAGGGTTATAACCTAGTTGTTTATGGTTGGGATGTTACACACTCACCCTCTCTTTCCTCTTGTTGTGATTTCGGGGACGAAATCCTCTTTAAGGGGTGGTGTGCTGTAACATACTGAATCTCAGGGTCTTCCCTGCAATTTACCCACTTTTGATCTTTTCTTGACCTTCGAGTCCATTTGGACCTTTTCCATAAATTTCCCATCCTTTATAATCATTTTTGGGCTCCTTGTGCAATTTGAGCACAACTTGATGTTGAAATCACTATTTACCCTCATTGATGTAAATTGAGGGGTGTTTGCACAAATAACCCACATTAGGAGATAAGTTAGGGTTAATTATGTAATTTGGTCATTAATGGGATAATATAGTAGATAATATTTAGTTGGAGCTTTTTGGATAAATATATTATTATTAATATGTATTTGAATTCATATATGTGTATATTAACCTTTATTGTTTCTCTCTCCTCGAAATATGATTTTAATTCATAATAATATGTTATTTTGTTAAGTAATGATTATTTGTATCCTAATATGTTTTATATGTCGAATTTACTCACATGTTTCTCATGAATGAGCTTTTCATATAATTCCTTGATTTTAATATATTATTATACTCTTTTATGAGCCATATATTTATTAAGGGCCTTATTATGCATTAAACGAGAAAGTGATTATATAGAATTGTAATACTCGTCATTATGAGCCTTTGGTTCAATTTTGGCGTTATTTGGAGTTGATTTGACCCCTCTAATGCATTTTATAAGCTTTTAATATGGTTTAACTATAGTTATTGCACTGATTTCATTTATTTCCCTGTAACACTAAGGTTCGGTTTATTTTCTCTGTCACGCGCCCTTTTGGCCGGCGCACGATCCAACGGCTGTGATCCACTTCCCAACTAATACAATGGCGCCCGCTTTATCTTCTTCCTCCGCTCATCCCGCGAAACGGCAGCAACTCAGCCTGTGCTGCCTCCTCGTATTCAAACTCCACCAATTCTCGACGGTTTCACGTGGTTTCTTCACCATCGTGTCCGGTTCGACACCCCAAACCCAGTGATCCCCATCTCGAGCCCCCTCACTCACTGTGGGCGAAACGCCCAACTGGGCTCTCTGCCTCCTCTTCGCGGAGGGGTTACAGAGTGGGATAGACCCACCCTCTTACCTACCTGAGGCCTAGAAAACCTCCCTCAGCCTCTACGCATCACTCCTCCACGATCAATTGGCCCTAAGCTACCCCCTATCTCCCCGCCCTACTCCATTTGCCTCTCCGGCGACCTTGTCCTGTAGCTTGTACCTCCGGTCACCTCCCATCAATTCCTCGCGCGGTAAGCACCTTGGACCTTGGCTCTACCTTCTCCTACTCCCTGTTTTCCTCGTGGTGCTCTAGGTCACCGGGTCCTATAGACCGCCGGTGAGTTCCGCCGCCGCCACCTGTTTTAGAGCTTCTGAGCTCCTCCGACCTCACCGCTACCTGCATTTACCTCGCCTCGTGTCCGCGAGCGTGTTGGTGAGCTATCTGGGGCCGCTTTCCCCTGGTTTTCGGTGATCTTGATCGTTGGTCCTCCTCCTCTGTTCTGGCCATTCCGCGGCCTGTTTCCAGTGGCTTTTGGGCACGCGAGTTGCTGTTCTTTAGCTCCGTGGGATCGTGCGGACTTCGGGAATTTGCTCCTCGTTTCGTCAGTCGTTGTGCGCCCTGAGGGCGAGCTGTGGCAAAGGAGCTCGAGCTGCTGCTCGCCTGCTCGTGCCCTGACCTTGGCTGGATGAAGCCAGGTCGTGGAATGACCAAGAGGGTCATCCACAGGCAAGGGAACATTTTGCAAACACAGGGGGCAATCTCGTCTTTTCCCCCTCTCATTTGTTTCTCGCTTGCAAGCAATTGATTTGTGCAAATGACTCTTCTGCCCTCGTCGTTTAACTGATTTGTTTAAACGAGCAAGGGTATTTTGGTCCTTTACTCTGTTATTTACATCGAATCCATTTTTAGTTAAATATATGTCACACTATGGTTTTACTAATTTCTGATTGGTCAGGTTTACTTAATTCATAGTAAATCGATCCTTTGTCAGAAAAAATATGAATAAATAGTTGATGGAAAGGATTTTTAACGTAGAATTTGATTTTATGGTTTTTGAGACCTGATTCTCAATGGTTTTCCGAAGTTTGCTTTGAATGGCATTTTTAGTATGTAAATGTTTTAAAATACATAATTAATTCATTTTAACTCTGTTTTATATAATAAAATATGTTTTCTTAATTAGGAGATTATGAGTAATCGTTTGGACTTGGTTTTGAACCCTAAATCGTGGTTTTATAAAAGTAGAGGTTTTCCTATGTTCTATGTTTTTATATATATTAATACATGTGTTATGTTTATAACTAGGATATAATGGGATGGTGATACTATCTGTTTGATGGATATGATGGTAATGTATTTAATCTAAGGTATGTGGATCCTATTTTAATTGTGGAATTTAACTATGATGATAATGTGCAAAACACCTACTCTCAGTTGGGTCTTTTCCAACCCCACAATAACTATTGTGCTAGCCTGATTATCCCTCTAATTGCATTTATTGGCTCTTTACTTATTTTATGCTTCTAATGCCATTGTGGCTCATTCTTTAGAACATGTGAATCATGCTTCTACATATGATGCCTCCTTTACTTGGAAATGCTTTAATCTTGCTGTTGCCTATGTTGGCTTATCCTTTTGAAATATTTGGAACATTGTATAATGTTGATGCTTGTTGACTCTCTTAATTCTTGGAACTCTTGGATATGGTTGTGACCTATGAAGGTCTTGATATTTGTTTATTTGGGTTTTATTCCCAATGCTATGTTGCAATCTTGTTATACTTTTCACTATGCTGCCAAGTGAATGTTTATGCATGATATAGTTATTGGCCAATTGACAATGTAGTGTACATGAGTACAAACCACCCACAGGGCACTGAGGTTTTAGTCCTCCTACCGGGCACTGGGGTTTTAGTCCCCCTGCCATTTTATATATTAGGCACTGGGGTTTTATTCCCCCTGCCACTTTTTAGGCACTGGGGTTTTAGTCCCCCTGCCATCGGTGAGGTCCGGTAGGTGCCTCACCCTACATTGAGAGGATGTTGAGTCATAATTTATATTCATGCAAATGTGATAATTGTTGATATTTAAATGTGGCAGTTTCTCTCTCTCATATTTATATATTTGTCTAATCTCTTTTGAAATCTCTTATTGTAGAGAATCTTTTATATTGCAAAGCTTTTTATTATTTTTTGTCCTATCCCTTTTTATTAACACATACCTTTTATCTTTCTCTTGCTGGATGACCCCAACCATCCAGGTTAGGATCAGAGTGCGCATGGAAGCTTGGTGAACCCAAGGCTAAGGATAGGATAAGAAGATGAAGAACATATAATATATGATCATAGTTGCTTTTATGTTATATAGTTGTTTTCTTTGGAGACAATGTTGCATTAGTCTAAGTCTTCCTCTACCTAGATCCTTGTAGTTGCTTGTATAAAGTTGTACTCCCATTTGGGAAATTTGTAACGTACTCTTTATACATTTTTGAATAATGTCAAGATTTAATTCTTCCGCTGCCATACTTTTGGTGTTTTTGTTTATCATGTTTTTAGTAGAGACTTTGGGTCTTTACACCAATTGATTAGAGTATCGCATTGATTGAAACTGCAATTGACTGATTTTGCACAATCTGCACTCCCAACCGATCGGCTCATATGATGAACCAATCGGCTCAACTTGGTGAACTGATCGGCTCATTACCCAAGTAGATCTTACAACTATTTCTTCAACCTATGCATCCTTTCATGATGTCATCTTATACAGTGCATAAACCCTTAACATGTGATATCCATACCATAGGTTCAACACCTATAATCAAATTGATCCAAAGTCAATCTTTCTAGGTAGTCAAACACTTAATCGTCTTATCAGGAAGCATATTCTGGGGTCCATGCACAACTGGCACTTCTTGGATACTAGGATTCCTCACCTTGGTATCCGTCACACGTGCCTAAATCTCATCACATCATCATAACATCCACCCTCTGTGTGACGACATATCTCGGGAAAACAAGATCAACGAATGCGGAAGCGATTAACTAGCAACGGAATTATGGAAATTCACAAAAAATTTAAAACTTTTTGTAAAGAGATCTATAAACGATAAGACTCTTTCATAAGGAAACATGATAAGTTGTTTACAAACTGATCCATCATTACATCTCTGTAATATCACATCTTGAGTATTACAAACATCAACTACCTTGTTAGCTGTACAAGGCAAGATACAAAAATCTCGAGGCATTAAGCCAAAAATCTCATATCTATCTTTAAACATCTACTGACTCTTAGGACCTGAGAGTACAAAGACGACACAAAGGACAATCTGTCTACAAGACATGACAGACAGTGTCTCCACCTGAGGATCACTACTGTCCCTGATGTTGTTGCTGCTGCTGTTGCTGTTGCTGTTGCTCACCCATTGATGGGTTCCTTCATCCACGGTGTCTACCTAAAAAGTTGAATCCCACGGGGGTGAGACAATTGTATAATTGTCCTAGTGAGAGTTATAACTCTCCTCCAGAAGCATTGTTATTGCAATACTGAAATAACATTAAGCAGTAGAACTATAAACATTCAACAGTAGGTTTAGCATTGTGTAAACTAGGTGAAGCAACCGCCTTTTAAGCAATCATTTCAATTATAACTTAATTGAATTAAAAGACATATAACAATAAGGAATATGAAGAACATGTATACTAATTATTTAACTAGAGCACTATAAACAATGTAACATCAATCATTGTTTCTCGTAGTTCAACTAAGCAAATATGCTACACGGCTGATTATATTTTACAAACATTTTTATGCCATGAGGAGATGAGTTACACCTCTCATACTCCAACCGACCATTATGAAATTGCAATCGGTAACATACATAGGTCATTAGAAGAGCCGGATTCCTATGACCTCATCCTCCTCAGTCAGTGTGAGGATCAACATGTAGGACATCTTATGTCTCTGCCATAATAGCTTTCTAGGGTATTCTGGCAACTTCGCTATTAGAGTTACAGTGGCATTCTATACTCTCTTCGCCATCGAGGGATTTCCTGTTTATCTCTCATTGATGCGGCATCAACAACATCATCGGGAGATTAGTGATACATCATCCCGACATAAACATATAATGAAGGATTGAGAGATTTAAAAATGCATCTCACATCAAATCCTACATTAGGACGTAAGGATATTCACGTCCATAACCCCCACATACTCAAAAGTATGCTCTCCAGGAGTTCCCTTAGGAAAACCTATTTCACCATCATTTAACTTCTGACAATGATGGATCTATGGTCAGGGCTCTACATGATATCATTATACTTGATTATTTAAGTACATTATGGCATTCTTTTAGCATCAGGCATGTTTTCAAACATAAACCATTAAAACAATTGCTATAAAGAAAGAGTATTAATTGTATCAAGTTCATTTCACATCCAGTTATCATTGGGATATCAATCCCTAACCATCTCATCATTATGATTAAGAAACATGGGTGCTCAAACCCTTAGATCATCATAACACTTGTTACCAAGTAACATATAGTCATTAAGTCATTTAATAGCATGACCTTGATTGTAACAATGCATATATTTCTCATGGCTATCACAGCCTATCAATCTCATATGTTACCTCTCACTAGGCAACATAGCATATTATTATTTTCAAAGCTTATAAAGTGCCTTAATAAATATGACATCATAGCCCTTACCTGACTATGTTCACCATTTCATAAAAACCTGCATAATTAATTCATTCGGTAATAGGCAATTTATCTCTATATCAACATATTGCAAAATAGAGATAACCTTTCAATTCAAGGGCTATACCACTATGCCCTTAATAGGGTTAGGTTTTCCCTATTCAATTCAATTAGGGTTATTCAACCCCTTTATCTTAATTAGTAATAGTGATTCCTTATTTCATACTTCAATCATAGAGTTTCATGCTTAAAAGCATATCCTAGAATTAGGGTTTACTGTTCATAACATCACATCACCCTAGATTAGGGTTTACTACTCACATTACATCACATTACCCTAGATTAGGGTTTACTATTCACATTACATCACATTACCCTAGATTAGGGTTTGCTATGAATTGATATCATGCCATCATCATGTATGAGGGTTACTTTCATTAATGCCCTCAATTTAGGTTAAGATTCATTAACCATCATAATTAGGGTTTCCATGATCTCATTGTAAAGGATCATACCCTAATTACATGTATTCATACATATTGGAAGCATATTACTTGATTCTCATTCATATAAAGAGTCTTCTCTCTCCTCTTTCTATAAGATGATATTTATATCTCATATGATTAGGCTAAGTCAAATCAACACTGACATCATGGATTGTGTCATTACTATTGTGGCCATTAAGATTCACTTGATCAAGGGTATTAGTTACTCTATCCCATCAAGGGTACTTTTGTAATGTTCACTATTGATCATAATATGCATTAGTCAACTAATTACTTGGTCCCTTAATCACTTTAGGTATCTATGAGGTTTAGGTTAATCAACTACTTAACCATCTTGACCACTAAGGCATCAAACGATCTTGACCTTTTTAGACCTCAAACGGTCTTACACACAAACTCCCCAAACGGTCTTGAACAAACCTTGAAAACATTTGGTGGTATTGACCGTTTGGTTTTGTTGACTTTGAAACCGTTTGGTAAAGTGCACACTCAAAATTGTTTGGTCATGAAGACCATTTGGCCAAGTTGACTTTGAAACCGCATGGACACAACCGTTATTGAAACCGCATGAGCACCAAATGGTTTGGGATTGTTTGGTCCCAAACGGTCTTGAGACCGTTTGGTCCGAACCACCTCAATACCGCATGGACCAAAAAGTGTCTCAACCACTTCAATTGAGTTAGGGTTTTCAAGGTTGAACCCCTCAATCGTTCATGCACTTGTTAGCCACTTATCAATTGAGTCAAAAAGGTCAACCCTCACCTGATTTGACACTTAATTGACCCTCAATTGATCACCAAATAGGACTTGGATCAATTGAATTAGGGTTTGGAATCGATCACCCTTCAACATGTATCAACATGAGTCTAATTGATGTTGAACCCATTGAACCATCATTCAATTTGGTCATGACCTGACCCCAAATGGTCTTGGGATCATTTGGATGACCTCCAAACGGTCTTGAGACCGTTTTCTCAAGTCAACACCAAAATCTAACTCAACCTATTAAGGTTTGATTCATTGATTTGATCATTAAGTCACTAATCGATTTTACTTCAACTTGTTGCCTTTCAATCTTCAACCACTTAACCATGGTAAACCCTAGACCTACAAACGGTCTTGGGTGACCCCCAAATGGTCTTGGGATTGTTTGGACATTCTGCAAATGGTCTTGAGACCGTTTGCCCATTATTTCATCAAAAACCAAGTCATTCTCTTAAGGGTTGAACCCTAGATTTAGTCACAAAATTAGCACTTAATTGTTCAACAATTTGATACCATTGGACCCTCCATTGGTCAACCCCACTTAACCCTAGACCTCCAAACGGTCTTGGGTGATCACCAAATGGTCTTGAGACCGTTTGGGTGATCCCCAAATGGTTTTGAAACCGTTTGGGCTACTCAACCCAAACTTCAACATAATTGTATTATTGAAATCAGCAATAGACCCGATTAGGGTTTAGGTGATTGATGTGCCTTCAATTGGTGATTTACTTGGAATTAGATGATGATTTTTGGTAGGTGATTAGTCCATATTGTTTACAACAGACCTCCAAATGTTCAACGCCTGGTCAACGCATCCAAATGGTCTTGGACCATTTGCTTCCATGCGTTCTTGGTTGAGACCGTTTGCTTCCATGCATTCTTGACTGAAACCGTTTGCTCCCAAACGGTTTGGGAAACCGTTTGTGCAAGAGGTGGAAGACCGTTTACTAAAGCAAGATTTAGGATAAACATTGGAAATAATGTCATCATCTTCTTCCTCAAGAATAGGGGTTGTTCTTCACAAAATTGCTAGCAATAACACACAAAGGTGTCTAAAGGATAAGAACAAGAAACGGTTCTAGGAGAAGAAGATGCATTAACAAAACTTAAGGGTTAGAGTTATAAAACCTGCCTCTAGGACTGATCCAAAGCTCCAATATTCGTAGCTTTAATGGTGGCTTGAGCTCCAAAGGTTGTCCAAGGTCCGTTCTTCAAGATTTGGATGGAGAAGATGGCTAGAACGAAGAGTTGTGTAAGAAAAACTAACAAACCAACCTTTTATTAGGGTTTCCTCCAAGAATTTGAGCTAGGTGATGATCAAAGCTTACCCAAACCAGCTTGTTCGTCCTCCTCTGTTCTAGAGCTTCCTCTTGGTCAGTCCAAAGCAAGAAGATGAGAAAAGAAACTAAGGGAAACATTCCCTTGCTTTGTGGAAAAAGGGTGCTTATATATTTTTGGATATTATCAAGGCAAAGAAAAAAGATAGTTATTTCTTTTACTTCTTAAACCCATCCACTCATGCTTGCTCCACCCTTGGCCACGTTTCTTCCTCCTTTTCACATGCAAAACTTCTCTCTTATCCAAGGTTAAAGGAAAAGAAACCATATGTCTTAATAAGTTATATATATGAAAGGCCATTTTGCTTAAAACTTGGTTATTTAAATATTAAGGTTATCTTTCTTACTTGATCATTCAAATGAGGCACCCCTCTCATTTTCTTTGCTCTACTTGATGCCAAGAAACATGAGAGATACTCTAGAGGGTATATTTTACATGTTGTTGTTGGGTTTTAGGGGAGGCAGAGAAGGCAGCGGAAACAAAAAAGTTTCTCCTCCCCAAACCCAGAACGAGGAAACACATCAACGTCTAAACAATAGGAAAGGATGGTTTGTGGAATCATACCTTGTCCTGAGGCTTGCTCGGCGGCAATACCTCACGGCTTGCACGGTCTTCACCTCCGGTCTTGGACGGTGTCTGTGCAGCTCCTGGTCGCACCGAGACTGACGACTCCTGGTCTCACTGGGACTGTCGGGATTGACAGCTGTCCTCCGAGCAGCAGAAATCTCCCACCTTTGAAGTAGTCTACACGGACCACCTGAAACTCCAATCTCCTTGTCCCACAAGGAATTGGAAGGAGTCACACCCTCCTGTCAGCGTACTAGTCACCGACACACTCTCCTACCACCAGTCGCTTTCTGTAGTTGTCTTTCCCTTGCTGTGCCTCCCTTATCGGGTAGCACTTGCTCGGGCTCTCTCGGTTACCAAAACCAGAGAGAACGACAACTTCACAGAGCAACTGGTTGCACTGAGTTGTTCTTTGAGAAGACCCCAATACCCCTATATATATAGGAGGGTCATGGGACAATGTTATCTATCCCGGGCAATGTGGGACTAAAGCAGGAGTAGAAGGGTTTGAGATTTCCCACAAAAACAACCAACTGCGTAACCTGAACCGATCATTCCATTTCTGAAATGGTCGTTTGGGGACCTGAGCCAGTCGGTTGACACCTCAACCGATCGGTTGGGACCCATGAAATGGTCGGTTCACTTCTGAACCAGTCAGTTCGTGGTCCTGGTCAGTTCCCGATAGACTTTCCATCATTTGTTTCGAATTGGTATCAAATACCAATCCTTGTTCCAATCAAATTGGGCAAGTGAAACGAAAGGAACTTTCTCACCAATCCTACTTTCCCAACTTGCTCATTTGCAACAGTTGAACTGATCATTTCAACACTTGAAGCAATCATTTCACCCTGTCCATGATCCGATCGACTCACCATCTGAGCCGATCGGTTCACCAAGCTGAGCCGATCGGTTCATCACATGAGCCGATCGGTTGGGAGTGCAGATTGTGCAGAATCAGTCAATTGTAGTTTTAATCAATCTGATACTCCAATCAATGTATCCAACACCTTGAACATTATGATATTGAGCTATCAATTAATTGAGTGTTTAATTGAACTACTAAACTCCTTTAGTAATCAATCTAAACATTGTTTGTGGACAAAACTCCTCTTCCAGGTTAAATCCTATGTGTGTGACCCTGCAGGTCCATTTCACGTTGGCAGTGAAAGTCCATAACACTTACGACTTCACAAGCAAAGAGCAGTGCTTAGTCACACATCAGTGCTACCCCAGTGAAATAGAAAGTTGGAGAATAACTTTCAATCCTACAATCCGTGAATGGTGTTACAGTGAATGTATAATTCCTTTATCACTGACATCCCGAATGAACTCGAGGCATGGAACAGTCATCTTGTCAACATTCATTCACTTTCTTGATCTCAGAGTAGATTGGAAGAGATATGTATGACATCAATATCACATACTGATTCACACATGTGTGCACGCCTTTCTCAATCCTACTCATCAAGTGGCCATGGATATCAAACTCCCTCAGGAGGGACAAATCCCATGTCTATCACTCACCCCTCAAAAGCCCCATGCGTCAAAGACACCCAATCATCACCTTTATAACAACCCATGTTTCAGGACTGCGTTTGATGATGTCAAAGTGTGTTCAACGACATGTGTTGAGTGTAGTGATTTCAGGTCAAAGAATCACACTCACCACCATCACTATGAGTACTGACTGTGACTACCATGTCAAGGTTCCATGTGTCAAACTCACGATGGGTCTGTCCGGTACACTTATTCTCTAACAAGTACCTATGTGTTTGTTTTGATATCTCTATATCATGACTAATGAGATTCTGTCATCAACCAACACCACAATCTAGTCTTGTGTGTCATTGTTGTCTATCTACCTTCCACAATGACATCTGACTAGGGACATAATGAGAATGTACAAACTCTTAGCATCCGTATGATCTCATCATTCAGGTCCTAAACCTGAACGCATACGTCATTGAGTACTGTCATTCTCTAGACATTCAATCTGTTCTATCACTATCGCATATGACTGAACCAAAAAGAATTGAAAGCTTGCCTTTGATGTTTATCAAATCAATCTTAATGTATCCCACCAATCATCCCATGATTGGCTCTCAGGGCATACATACCAACAGACTCCCACTTGCACTGTGAGCCAATCACCCTTGAATCGTATTCATAGTGATCTTTAAACATGTCCCACATGTTACTGTGCTCTAGTGCGAACATAGTGAGTTATGGAAACACCTTGCCAAAATCAGTATTAAATTGCATGTCTCTCATCTCTTCGTTGTACGTCACACATATGAGATGGAGTTGCCGTAATATGCGATCTAGTATTCCTTTGCTAACCTTTAGCCACATTGCATGATCAAGGATTCCATACTTGTCATCAATGAGTGGAATATCTATAAGTTCATCTCATGAACTTCCAGATCCATATAGTATCCACTACTGCTCTCCAACACATAGATACTCGGCATTTCTTTTAAATGGTTTTATTGGAACACTTCCAATTATCAACGAACTTTCACTTTTATATATCCTATATATATTTTGTGATTAATTTTCTGTCCTTTAGGAAGTTCACATCAATGTAACTCTTTACATTGAACTCTTCCTTATCTCCATAGAACTAGTACTTCTCAATTACTTATCAAGTTCTCATGGTATTCCAGTAACCCTTACTGGAAGTAGACAGACATCCACTCGTCATGTCTCACATATGAGTTATCAGGATGAGCACATCATATTGCCATGTCCTACATACAAGATGATGAATGCATTTTGTTCTTTCCATGTCGATACATGCAAGATAATGGGATAATTACATACATGATAGATCCATTTATGTTCTTAGTGTTCCCATTCTTCATAAGAATTGGACACTTGGCCTTGGGATACTAACTCCATGTAACATGGACAGGTTTTTCTCCCACGGAATCTGTGCATACTGAACCCTTCAGTACAGATTGCCAATGTATGCTTTCTCTTTTCAGGTCAAGAGGTTTTCGAGAACTATCTCTATAGATCTCTATTCCTATCACATAGGAAACATCTCTATCTTCCTTAAAGATAATTTCCACTTTTGGATTTCCATTCTAGAACATTTCCATTTCACATCAACATGTGGAATGTGAACATGCTCCCACTAAATCACATATCCCTTCTTTATCTTTGAGATATCAGTCAAACCCTTTGACTATATCATCAAAGTAAAGATCCAATTCTGAGTTTCTTGTACTCAATCAATCACATTGATTAGTCCATTGTAACTTATACACTTCATTTGCATTAGTGGATTCATAAACCTTATAGGTTGTGTCACGTACACATCCTTGTTTTATTCCTCATAGGAATGCAGTTTTAGTATCCATATGCCAAATGTCTTAGTCATTAAGTTGCAATCAACAAGCATCATCCTTCTCAAAATGTTATCCATGTGTCTTAAGATTCATTTGCACTTATGGATTTCATCCAATGGGTGCTACCATCAAGGTCATACCTTATGGTTCACATGGATGTCATTTAGGATGTAATGGTCATAAACCATAACTCAAAATTCGGTTCCTCATATTCATCTAGATAGTTGACTCATCACATGAACAACTCATCACATAGATAAACGAGGTGTATCCGTCAAGGATATAAGAACTCACAACTCCTTGTTATTCTTAATGTCCTTTATTAGCGAAGTGTATTTTTTATTTAAGAAGAATTTAGTTATTTGATAATCATCCTCTAACTCCTTAGAGTATGACTCCTTCTTGATTTAGACATCACCATGCCTTAATCATGAGTTCACTATGATACACTATCATAATCACTCATAAGGATCTCAAACATTTGGTCCAAGTATTCATTCATTGATCTCATCACGAATTAACACTTTACCAAATTTGCACTTCATCTATGATAATCTTGAACACTTCAAGATATTCATATTGGTATTTCTCCAAACACCATTTGAAGTATTAGCATTTGTTCCAATAGGTATGTAAATACATCACATGTATCATACCTAATAGGATAATCATTCTCCCACTACCTTTAGTGAAGATTGATTAATCATGTCCAAGATATTCATGTCTCTTACTGGTTCTCTAACCAAAAGAGTCTAGATTTATCCATCACATGGAAACTAGAAATGAATTTCTCATGATTGATGCTAATTAGATTGTTCGAGTTATCTATAACTTTTAGGTATCATTTTATCTTATGCATATCAAATACCACAAGATAAACAAGGCATTGCCACAAAGATCATATTGAAACATCTCTTTATTGATTTCCATCATTGTCATACAATATGCAAAAATAAAGTGTTTCTATCTATTGGCAAATATGAAATAGCAGTTCTCAACTCTATTTTGTGCCCTTTAGGCTGAAATAAATTGAAAGGTACTCCTATCTATGGCAGCAACACTTGCTCCAATGATGGGTACTCCTTTCTTGGTCCTTTCACAAAAGCCAGCACTTCTTTGTGGATATTGCATATCATATATGACATATCCATATCTTGGTATCATATACCTCAGATAAAGAAGCAGTTCATTTCATGATACCTTAGGTGGAGATCTCCATCCCCTCCTTCATGTTCTTTTGTTCTTCCAGATATAGAGGGCAATCCCTCATACACCCTTTCCCCATGTGCCTTGAGGTTGAAGATGGCTTGGGCTGCTGGCTAGCATCAGAACACTTCTTTGCTTTGCCCTTGCCCTTGCCCTTGCCCTTGCCCTTGCCCTTAAGACTTACCTTTCATTGATCTCATCAAAGATTAGGGTTAGTCTTTCTTCATATTTTCCTCTACTGTCCTCAACATGTCCAACAACTTTGTCAACGCTTGTCAAATTTTTTCATGTTGTAGTTTATCATGAACTGTATGATCCTCGTAACATTTGCAGTATCATACCAATAGCCAACTCTTGGCTCAGAGGGAATCCTTCTTAGTTAGGTTTTCCATATACCCAATCACATTGAGTGTGTGAATACCTTACTAGATCTCCTTCTGTCATGACATACTAGGGCAGTGTCTTGGAGACATCATATGTCTCATGTTGTCTCTACAACTCATAGTTCAGAGAACAGAACATCAAGCACTCCTCATCAATGTCTTCCTTGGTATGATTCCATAAGCATACTTTCAGCCATTGATATGGTGGGATCGAGTTCATCTGGGTCTAGTATAACTAGGACTTAGAGATTTCGCTCTTTGATTGAGAACGCTTCTCAACGTCCTAACCAATTGCGGAAATTATTCCCATTTAACTTGTCCTTTTCCAGGACGGATCGCAAAGAAAAGTGATTGTTGTTTGTTGCCATTTGTACTACAAAAGGAAAAATGCAATTTTAGTCCAAAAACTCATTTTTGACTTATTTGATTGATTTGAAAAATTGACGATATAATTAGGCCTTTAATTAATTATCGCTCCCACTATTTTACTTCAAATTGATAGCCCTCACCATCAATTCGGAAGATTGCAGCGTACAACCTTCTAGTGGGCAAGATCCTGAAATCCTCTAAGTCATGGACCAGCTAGGGTTGTCACCCACAACTTAGATCTCTCAGGTAGGCAACTTTTGCCAATTGCATTATATGCAACTCTTGATAAGATGTCATATGCAACTCCTTGCCATGATCACCTCCATGCCTCAAGGTACTAGATCCCATCTAGATCACCTTGCTAAGTCCGACCCAAAGCAAACATGATGAATATGCACCCTGCTAGGGCAGACCCACATATCCATCTTTCACGCTTCCACGAGATAGACGGTGTACCACGCTAGGGTGTGCCCACACTTGGTCGATCAAGCTTTTCACGTGTGTCACATTTGGAAGGCATCTAAAAATTAATATTTAATTAGGGATTTGGTTTTATATACATATACATATCCAATTACCACAATACATAGTATGTATCATATACATGCTATATCCCACAGAAAACATGCGAAAAGATAAAAGCGATGATTATGGCCATCCTAATGTGATTCCTCGAGCCAAGAGGAATCACGGTCATCTAGGTCTACATCACATGCAACCTTTACAAGATGAACTCTGTGCTTTGCCTTTCTGGGTTTGATCAACTCATCACATGACTGATCGGCTCACCATCAGGCCGGTCAGCTGGGTGCCACCAGCCGATCGGTTGGCTCCTCCAACCGATCGGTTCGCCTAGTTGTCGTACATCTCATCATGGATTCCACCTGTTCGTCTCGCTCCTCGAACCGGTCATCAACCGATCGGCTCACTCCTTGAACCGATCATCTCGAACGTCAACCGATCGGTTTACACCTTGAACCGATTGTCTTAGTTGTCGTCAGGATGTCCTCCGTTCTTTGACATAATAGGAAATAAAATTCTATCCTATTTTACATTGTAAAAAGAGAAACCGCGAGTTACATTCAAGGGGAGAAAAGGTAGGAAAGAAATCTCAAATTATTTTGAGTTACAATAGGAGAAGGAAGATTGGTGCGCAGACCGAGATGCAAGCAACCACATACAACCATACACAGATAGGGTTTATTGGCCATAACCACGCTATACATCCACAACAAAACTCGTTTAAGGGCGACGCGTATCGAGTGCATTAATAATACATATCATATATGTAAATTGGGATTTGTGGATTTAGGATTGGACATGCATAAAGACAATTTTATTCGCATCGTATGCAATAAATAAAGGCGACAAACCAAAATCGATCATATCGATAATCCTAAAGTATAGAGCAGTTGGCGTGGCTCTGATACCACTGTTGGGTTTTAGGGGAGGTAGAGAAGGCAGCAGAAACACAAAAATGTCTCCTCCCCAAACCCAGAACAAGGAAACGCGTCAACGTCTATACAATAGGAAAGGATAGTTTGTGGAAACATACCTTGTCCCGAGGCTTGCTCGGCGAAAATACCTCGCGGCTTGCACGGTCTTCACCTCCGGTCTTGGACGGTGTCTGTGCAGCTCCTAGTCGCACCGGGACTGACGACTCCTGGTCTCACCAGGACTGTCAGGATTGACAACTGTCCTCTGAGCGGCAGAAATCTCCCGCCTCTGAAGTAGTCCACACGGACCACCTGGAACTCCAATCTCCTTGTCCCACAAGGAATTGGAAGGAGTCGCACCCTCCTATCAGCGTACTAGTCACCGACACACTCTCCGGCCACCAGTCGCTTTCTGCAGTTGTATTTCCCTTGCTATGCCTCCCTTATCAGGTAGCACTTGCTCGGGCTCTCTCAGTTACCAAAACCAGAGAGAACGACAACTTCACAGAGCAACTGGTTGCACTAAGTTGTTCTTTGAGAAGCCCCCAATACCCCTATATATAGGAGGATCATGGGACAAGGTTCTCTATCCCGGGCAATGTGGGACTAAAGAAGGAGTAGAAGGGTTTGAGATTTTCCACAAAAACAACCAACTGCGTAACTGAATCGATCGTTTCATTTCTAAAACGGTCGGTTGGGGACCTGAGCCGGTCAGTTGACACCTCAACCGATCGGTTGGGACCCATGAAACGGTCGGTTCACTTCTGAACCGGTCGGTTAGTGGTCCTGGTCAGTTCCCGATTGACTTTCCATCTTTTATTTCTAATTGGTATCAAATACCAATCCTTGTTCCAATCAAATTGGGCAAGTGAAATGAAAGGAAATTTCTCACCAATCCTACTTTCCCAACTTGCTCGGTTGCAACAATTGAACCGATCATTTCAACACTTGAAGCAATCATTTCACCCTATCCATGAGCCAATCGACTCACCATCTGAGCCGATCGGTTCACCAAGCTGAGCTGATCGGTTCATCACATGAGCCGATCGGTTGGGAGTGCAGATTGTGCAGAATCAGTCAATTGCAGTTTCAATCAATCCGATACTCCAATCAATGTGTCCAACACCTTAAACATTATGATATTGAGCTATCAATTAATTGAGTGTTTAATTGAACTACTAAACTCCTTTAGTAATCAATATAAACATTATTTGTGGACAAAACTCCTCTTCCAGGTTAAATGCTATGTGTGTGACCATGCAGGTCCATTTCACGTTGGCAGTGAAAGTCCATAACACTTACGACTTCACAAGCACAGAGCGGTGCCTAGTCACACATCAGTGCTACCCAAGTGAAATAGAAAGTTGGAGAACAACTTTCAATCCTACAATCCGTGAATGGTGTTATAGTGAATGTATAATTCCTTTTTCACTGACATCCCGAATGAACTCGAGGCATGGAATAGTCATCCTGTCAACATTCATTCACTTTCTTGATCTCAGAGTAGATTGGAAGAGATATGTATGACATCAATATCACATACTGATTCACACATGTGTGCACGCCATTCTCAATCCTACTCATCAAATGGCCATGGATATCAAACTCCCTCAGGAGGGACAAATCCTATATCTATCACTCACCCCTCAAAAGACCCATGTGTCAAAGCCACCCAATCATCACCTTTATAACAACCCATGTTTTAGGACTACGTTTGATGATGTCAAAGTGTGCTCAACGACATGTGTTGAGTGCAGTGATTTCAGGTCAAAAAATCACACTCACCACCATCACTGTGAGTACTGACTATGACTACCATGTCATGGTTCCATGTGTCAAACTCATGGTGGGTCTGTCCGGTACACTTGTTCTCTAACAAGTACCTATGTGTTTGGTTTGATATCTCTATATCATGACTAATGAGGTTCTATCATCAACCAACACCACAATCTAGTCTTGTGTGTCATTGTTGTCTATCTACCTTCCATAATGACATCCGACTAGGGACATAATGAGAATGTACAAACTCTTAGCATCCGTATGATCTCATCGTTTAGGTCCTGAACCTGAAGGCATACGTCATTGAGTACTGTCATTCTCTAGACATTCAATATGTTCTATCACTATCTCATATGACTGAACCAGAAAGAATTGGAAGCTTGCCTTTGATGTTTATCAAATCAATCTTAATGTATCCCACCAATCATCCCATGATTGGCTCTCAGGGCATACATACCAACAGTTGCACCCTAAGTTTTGGGTAAATTGCACTTTACACCAAAATTAGGTTTTAAAGCACAAGGATTGCTCTGCAAGCTATATCTTGGTGCTCAAGCTTGTGGAATCCATAACACTACATCATATTCATTCTTATGATGTTTTATCATCAGAGGAACATCCCAACATGTGTAATTTGCAATTTAACCCCTCTACTTGGGTAATTATGCACATTAGTCCAAAATTAACAAAACAATATTACAACATTGTTCAAAAAGGACTGAAATGGAAATATAAGTTCCTCAAAAGCTTTAATTACATTACACAAGATAATCACAAGCATATAATCACATATTTAAGAAAAACATCTAGGGTTGGTTCGTAACCCAGGTCATGGATGTTACACTCTGCTACTACTGCCAAACCCAAACATATTAGAAGAATCTTTCCAACATCTTATAAAGTTCATAAATCATCACCATTCTCAGATGTCATTATCTTGGAACTAAAGTCCAAGACCAATTGATACATATCAAAGTATCCATCTTAAGATCAGTTCTAAACCATGCACATCAAGTGACATAAGACACACTTGACTGCCACATCCTTGAAAGGAAAGAACACAAGGGAACATACTTCTCTTATCACCACATCATTACCCAGGGATTTCTTATTAAGAAGAAGGGATTATCAACTTCCTTGGTTATTGAACAAGTTTACAACTGTTCATGCGTCACTTTGACTTGTTTTCATCTTGGTTTCCTTGCCGTCAGCCTAGGAACTGTACAGATGATTACATGCCATTTCACTTTCTTTGATTATTGCTCTTCATGTTCATGAACATTTCCTTGTTTTACCACATTTTTCATCTATACATCATGAAAGGATCATTATTCTTTACATATTCTTTATTGATCAAGCATATTCCTTGTTCCCTTTCACATATCATGAGAATTACACTTTATACTTTCTTATACTCATAGGTTGGTCTGAGATTAACTCAAGTTCCATCTTATTTATTCATTATTGATTTTTATATGTTTCCTCACTTCTTTGTTGATTCAGGAATTCTCTTCATCTTAAGTGAATTTTACACCTTGAATTACTTTATTAGCACATATTCATCTACCTTTTTCTTCATACATTTCTTAAAATTACAACTTCAAGAACGTCTCTTATCATATTCACACTTAGATTTAGGTTTTATGGGATGTGTCTTTCGCTAATGAAGCATGGAGATCTTATTGGAATTGGGACCCTAAAGAAACTTGGGCTAGGGGCCTTAGCTGGTGATCTGGGTTGTTTCCCTCTCGACGATGAAGCTTATCCCCCATCGTCTCACTGGCCGACTTTGACCCCTAGGTTTTATGGGATGTGTCTTTCTCTTTTATTATCCAAACATTCAAATTTTAGTAAGTTATGGTGCAGTTCTTATCTCTTTTTACAGTATGATGGAGGTATTAGCATCATGATTCCTGATTTATTATGATCTTTATATTGGTCCAAAATGACTACTTGATCAGAGTAATCAAAGAGAAATCAACCTAAGAGTTCCATGCTTACCTTTCCTTCAACATTTGAATACCTGGCCAAGGCACTCAAGTACCGAAATTAGGCAGTATGTACCATATTTTATATCATGTTTTTATCTTAGACACCATCATAATCCTAGTCCTAGTGTCCCGATAGACTCAGAGAACCTAGAGCTCTAATACCACCAAATGTGACACCCTTTGCCACACAAAGCAAGATTACTCAAAACTTAAACCACGATTAATTGGTAACATCATATTACCAAAAATCACATGAAATTAAAACTGATTTGCAACAAGCACCAAGAGCTGACATTTAATTACACAAGAGTCAATACTTGTATTTCATAACATATATTCGAAGTTCTACAACATTGTTCACCATCAACTTATTACATGAGATAACAGTTCCACATGTATGTACATACTACCAAAGGCACACAAGCCAAAAACCACATATTGATTATCATGTCATCAAAATGCATTGAGAAAAAACTCAAGCACCTGAGTGTACAGGGACGACACATGGGATTCTACTATTAGACACTCTCCATATACCATGATTCACTAGGTGTACTTTCTCTCATATTATGTCCTTAGCTATTCGATCTTTAGTTTGGCATGCACGTCCATCTAAAAGATATATAACCAACGGGGTGAGATAGTAGTCCCAATGAGACATATAACTCTCTGCCAACTGTATTATTATTATATCTAACTAAGTAGATAGGCTAACATACTGAGCAGGTTGAACTAATTGACATATACCTCATGAATAAAGCAAACAGAGCAGTATTATGCACTTGCCATTGAGTAGTAGAACAATTCATATTTTAAAAAGGAATATGAAGAACATGTATAACTGTTATAAACTAAACGGTATGAAAGTGAAGCAAGGCCACATCCAATGTTCCCATATTTGATCCTATACATGCATACTACACAGCTGATTACGTAATTTAGTATGATGTGAGGATTTGAGTTGTACCACCCAAATCCAAGTGACCACTATGAAGTCGAAATCAGTGCCATACAAGGTCAATGGAAGAGCCAGAATCCACGACCTCACCACACCTCATGCTCAAAAAATAAGAACATTGTATAGACATATCATCCAACAATAAAAGTGACATACAATCACATCAAAGGGGTCGACTCACCTGTACCCACCCATATAACATCTAGCCCACCTTCGTACAGGTAACGACGCTAGGAGAACAAGCTTATGCATGGCCGTTCTAACAAGAAGGGGTGCCTCACACATGGCCATTCATATCACAATGAGATCGAATAATGCATGGTCATCTCACACAACCTATAATTAAGGATGCAAGGGGATAATCAATTTGCACCCCACATATTCAAAAATATGAGCTCTAAGTTAAACTTGTTTCACCATCCAGCAAACGCTGACATGGAATGGATCTATGGCACAGGGAAAGCTACATGATTAGATTTCACTTGACTAATTAGACCAATTAAAGTCTCTTTTTAGCATCATTCAAGTTATAACGTATGAAACCATAACAAACTCTATAAAATAAGGGCATAACACACTTTCAAGGATGTAAACATATAGGGCACGAGCTTGTCACACTATCACCATATAATGTTTGTACCATTACTATTCATGATACCATTACCATTGTTACACAACCTCTGAAGGATATCACCAATGTCACATCACTATGGGATATCAATCCCTCATTCTAATACTGAAGGATATTATCTTAGCTAGGCACTAAGCCCTTTCCAGGTCCTAAGACCCATCACATCACACTTGTGATTCAATGTTATCTCATCATGCTTAATTGGGCATATAAGCATTACTTATGCCAATCATCACTTATGTGACATCACATATACTTTCCATAACAATCATTAGCTTGTTACATCTAGAGAGAGAATATGATAAAACACCTTTAAATAAAGCAAGAAATGCATCATAAGTTCTCTAATTTAGGATTAGGCTTCAAGCTTGTTCCACATATGGTTCTCAAACATCATTCTATCTCAAATATCTGACTTCCACTACCTCCCATAAGTTGGAGTATATTTATAAAATATAAACAAGTATGCAAATTCACATATTCATACTTTCCATGTCCCCTTATCTAGGCTTATAGGCAAAGCTTGATATTATTTAACCATCTTCATAGTATTAACTAATTATAACACCCAATTAACTCACAATGATAAAGTTGTGTAATTTAAGATAGATAGAGTACAATATCATGGTTTCTATTTATACACATTCAATAGTATGACTTGCCCTTAGAGTCAGGTTCAATGATTTTCACATATATCCGATTAGGGTTTTACATCATGGTTATCGTGACCAAACCCTAAACACACCATTTATACCTTCTTAGAACTGATTTAGGTTTGAAAAACATTAATTAGACATGAATAAATCTGTTGGGTTTTGTGGGATAGAACAGGTAGTCGAAACAAAAATTTTATCTAATCACAAACTCACAACCAGCAGATTGCATCAAAAACTATACAATAGGAAAGATGGTTTAGCGAGATATACCTGGTCCTGAGGCTTGCTCAGTGGAAATACCTCACAGCTAGTATGGACTTCAACCACCTAGTCTTCGACAGTGTCTGTGTAGCTCCTGGTCTTGACCCGGACTGCGGTTGACGGTCATCCTCCTGAGCGGTAGAAATTGCCCGCCTCTATAGATAGTCCACACGGACTACTGAGAACTCTAGTCATCCTGATGGATAGACTAGAAGGATTCATCCCCTTCTATCAGTGTACTAGTCACCGACACACTCTCCCACCACCAGTCACTTTTTTGTAGTTTCTTTCCCTCATTGTTCCTCCCTGGACGGGTAGAATTTTCTTGGGCTCTCTCGGTTACCACAACCAGAGAGGGAAACAACTTTGCAGAGAAATTGATGTTCTGAGTTGTGTGTTTTGAGAAGCCCCATGTATCCCTCTATTTATAGTAGAGGGCAGGGTCAGGGTTCTCAGTCTGTACTGGAGTAGAAGGGTCTAGAATTTCTATGAACTGATTGTACTACGGTAGGTGAACCTATCATTTGGGAAGGTGAGTTAATTGGTTCATAACTGAACCGGTCATTTGGGCATGTGAGCTGATCGGGTCACCCAGTGAACTGGTCATTTCACTTCCCAGACATGCCCACAACTGACTTTCCTTATTCGTTTCTAATTAATGCAAAGATTAATTCTTGTCCCAATCGAATTGAACAAGTGAAACAAGGATCTTTTCTCACAAATTGGGAAACCCAACACATGCTCATTTGGTCCATGTGAACCGATCTGTTTACTAGAGTGAACCGGTCATCTCACTGACCATGAGCCGACCGGTTCACCTAGTGAACTGGTCAATTGATGGTCTAGGTTGTACAGAACTCAGTCAATACAATTCTCAATCAATCTAACACTCTAATCAGTTGGTTCCACACTTGAACTTGATGATTCTCAATCAAGTCTATTGATTGAATGTTTAACTGAGTACCTAAACACTTTAGTAATCAATCTAAACATCAGTCATGGATAAAATCCTCTTCTAGGTTAATCCTATGTGTGTGACCCTATAGGTTCCTTTTCACGTTGGCAGTGAATGTCCATAACTAACTTATGACATCACAAGCAAAGAGTGGTCCCTAGTTGCACATCAGTGCTACCCAAGTGAAGAGGAAAGTTGGATAACAACTTTCAACCTACAATCTGTTATTGGTGTTATAGTGAATGTATAGTTCCTTTGTCGCTGATACCCGGATTGAACTCGAGGCATGGACTTGTCATCCTCTACAAACATTCAATCCATGTTTCTTGATGTAGAGTAGATTGTCTAAGATATATGTAAGCTCAATATCATATATTGACTTACATGTGCATGGCCATGTATTTATCAGTCTCACTCCTCAAGTGGCCAGGACATCACACTCCCTTAGGAGGGACAAATTCCATATCTATCACTCACATTCAATTCCCCATGTGTCAAAGTCACCCAATCATCACCATTATAACAATCCATGTTTCAGGATTGTGTTTGATGATGTCAAAGTGTACCCAACCACATGTGATGAGTGTAGTGATTTCAGGTCTAAGAACCAAAGTCACCACCAATACTATAAGAGATGATCCTGACTAACCAAGTGTGGTTTCCATGCATCACTCCTACAGTGGGTTTGTCTGATACACTGTTCTATAACATGTATCTATGTGCTTGGTTTGATATCATATATCTTGACTTATGAGATTTTATCATCAACCAACACACATTCTAGTCTTTTGTGTTATTGATGTCTATGGTTATTTCCACAATAACAACTAACTAGGGACATAACAAGAATGTATACTCTTAACATTCGTATGATCTCATTGTTCAAGTCCTTAACCTGAAAACATACGTCATTGATTAATACGATTCTTTAGACATCTAACATGTTATATCATTATCTCAATATAGATTAAACATATAGACGAAAATTGCATTTACTATTATCAAATCAAGTATCTCATGCCTCATTGCAATCATCATATGATTGGCTCTCTGGGCATACTATACCAACAAAATCATCGTGTCATCAACACTAGGTATCACCATTTTATAAATGCACATCTGTATCATATCATTAAGCTATACATCGGTTACAACAATGTATTATGCAAACACATTGACCTTTGTACCACCCTGATGTTTTATCTTTATGTGACCCAAATTTTATTACCCTTCACAATTTATCAGCCACATTCTCATACTAATGAATGTCAAACCTTAGATTATATAATCAGAGGGTTTTACTTAAAACTATATACAAGTCACCTATTAGATCACTAAACTTGTTCATATGATTTCTATACAAAAGCTGACTTCTTTTAATTTCATCTAGGCTCATCGCCACTATCATGAACTCACATAGGGGTCTCATTAACCTCTCCCTCAAGTTAAGATCATGTAGAGAAGAATATAGGAGACACTTGTCATGGATTACAATCTTTCACTAAGGTGTGCACATAGGTCTTACCATCTTATGATTGGGATTAACGTATGGTCACTTTACCACTAAACCCTACTTGTATAACCTCTCACCTTATTAGAGAATTTTAGGGCTAAGCATCATAACTAAGGATTAACCATTCATAGTCATGACATCTTAGATAGATCATCACAATATATATTAACTATATCCATACACAAAAGTATAGGTCTAACAACCCTTCATTATGCTTGTATCAACTTAAATAATTATATGGCATCTCAGTCTATCTCCTAACCCTAAATGTCAGTTTCACCTTCCACTTAGGATATCGACTTCACAGTCATCATCTGATATCGATTTCACCACGTTCTTAAGATGTCAGGTTGGAATTAGCATAGGGTATCAATTTATCATCAACCCTAGGTATCATCTTCACACTCATTATGTGATATTGGTTTACCTCATCAAGGTGTGTCTCAGTTTGTAACATCTTGGGTTAGCCCTTGATATATCAGTTTCATATCGCTAGAGGGGTACCAGTTTCATCAACTTCATGTGTCGGCCAGACCATGCCAAGGTGTATTGGGAAAGCTCATCTAAGTATGTCGAGTCAGACCACAAGGTGTCGAGTTAGCTCATCTGAATTTCAACCTCTTACTCAACTAAGGGAATCTTGGTTTAGCTTTACCCTGATGAGTCAACCACTTACTCTGCAAAGTGTGTTAGCCTCTCTCCTATGGGAGGGTACCTTAGTCTAACACCTACATTATGTGTCAGCTCAACCTTATCAAGGTGTATCAGCCTACACACTACCCTTTTGTCAGCCTTGACACATCAAGATGATATTTTCATAAGCATAACATAGTGTATCACTTTCATCATATCTTGGTGTATCGGCCACATCATGGTTTGATGTATCGGCCATAGCATCATCAAGTGTGACGGTTTAAGAACCAATTGGGTATGTCGGTTTAAGCATACTCTAGGGTATCAGCCTCATCACTATTTTGTGTGTCGGCCAAGGTGTGTCACCCATCATACTTGTGTCAGGCAGGGTGTGTTGAGTTATTACAGTTAGTGCATATTGGGTTAGCTCCTCTAGGGCATGTCGAGTTTGAACTATCAAAGTGTGTCAACTTTTCATCTTCAACCTTAGGATATCGAACACCAATTCAGCCATGATCATGGCAGGAAAGCACAAGGTATGGATAGCAAACTAAACAAGGTTCCTTCATCCAATCAGTTCTCAAGACCATTAGCAACTTATAACATATATGAGAAGAATGACTTAGAGATGAGAAACAATATAGGCATATGAAAGAGTGAAAATTACTAAGAATGCTAAGATTTATATAACCTGCCTCAAGAAGGTCTCCATCAAGAGTTTGAGTTGCATGATCAAAGCTCCAAAGCACATGTTCCTCAACTTGAAGATGATCGATCAAGAGTCCCAAACTCGACCTCAACCTTATCTCCAAGAAAGAAGTAGATTCCATGGTTATGATAGTTCAAGGAGGAAAGAAAGAAAGAAAGAAAGAGAGAACCACAACCTATTCATCCTTTATTCAAGGTATGATCCATGGCTGAGAGGAGAATAATAAGATGAAGAAGATAATCGTCACTAAGAAACATAAATCACCAAGATGGCAGTTAAACCAAGAATCACCATGAGCAAGTAGCTTGACCTCCCCAAGCTTCATGGAGACTTCCTCTAGATACTTAAGCTCAAAATCTCATCCACCAAGAGGAGAAGAACAAGAATGGATGAAAGGGTTCACTTGTGTGAAGAGGTAGGGGTTATATACTTGAGGGAGGAAAGAGGGATCAAAAGAGAGGTGTCATCACCTTCAGAGTCTAGGTGACACTTGTCCGTGAGAAAAGGCCACATGCAAGCACCTTAACATGCAAGGTTATGGTGATATACTCTAGGTAGAGTATCAGCCTCTTGGATTTCTACCAAGGGAACCACACCTCCAAACCGATACACTACACTACCTCAAACGGATACACTACATTCCAAGGTCAAAACACACATTGCCCATATATCATTATCTCTACTAAGGATATCATCTCTTGCCCAAGATCCAAACTAGGCACCCACCTCTTTCTATATCTTATTGATGATTTCAAATAAGAGAAGGAACACTGTAGAGATGGAAAATTGCATGTTAACCCTTTACTTTGGGTAAATTTCAATTTACACCAAAACTAGCACATAAAGCACAAGCATCATCCATACAGGCTCAACTTGAAACTTAAACTCTCCACAAGGTTCCCCATAGCATCATTCTCTCTCCTACGATGCTAAATCACTAAGGGAACACTCAACAGGTGACATTTTGCAAGAAAACCCCTCATCTTGGGTAAATTGCACTATGGTCCAGAATAGGAAAACATTGCTCAAACAATGTCCAAATAGAACCAAACTTGAAACATAACCGTGTCACATGAAAACAAAACACCTAAAATGATTATATTAAAGTTCCAAAACAACTTATTTAGGCAAAACAAATAGAGTTAGCCCAAAACCCAGGTTAGGGTCCTTGCAATCTCAAGTTGTTTTTTTGTTCACCAATGATCCCACGGTCATCCTGAGTCTCTTCCCTATAAGCATATACACTTGGGTGGATGGAATACCCAAAAAATAGGAGAACAAGATATGTATCAAAAAAATTTGAGTATGTACAATTAGAAATATTTTGGGCATTTAAATGGTTTAAAAGAGAAAAGAGATGTTCCCATAAAAATGAGGGTCATAAAAAGATAAGTTCCAATAAGAGAGATATCAAGAAAATGAATTCCAATAGAATGAGGCATATAGATAAATGACTGAGAAAATACATCTTTCCATTAACCATTCACAATATCTCAACAATCATAATAAATTGCATGCAGATGTATATTGACCAAAGATAGCTATAGTAGGGCCAAGACACCACTGAGTTGCTGGCCTAAGTAAAATGGATGGAAAAGAACACCCTAGACAGAAAACCATGCATTTATATATATAGAGGTGGAAAAGCACACCCCAAGTAGAAAAGCAAGCCCTAATGGTTACTCATTAGCATCTACAATAGTTATCTAGTCAAATTATCCAACATGCTTGAATAGAGTGGCAAGATAGTAAGCTTTCACCATTCACATTTTTGAGTACAAACAACAAAGCATGTGGGATCATAGACCTGAGGCAACAAACTATTCATCAAGCATTTTGAAATTAGATGATTTAATATCAAGAAATAGAGAATTTGCAACATGGTTAAATAAAAGGAGACAATGTTCAAAAGATGCCTCATTGAAGAAGATTTAAGTCAAATTATGCCCAAACTTTAATAGGGAGTAGTACATAGTTGATCATTGCAACTAACCCTATTTCCAGGGGTGACGTTCACAATTCATAAATGTCCTAGTATTGGTGATGACAAAGTACAAGGTAGAAGAATATTTGTTACAATGTAGATTGAAATAAATGTTGTTCAATTGAGTCATTTAGAATTTTGTTTTCTATCTAGGACTATTAGCCCTTAGTATTCCCATCCTTAAAATTTCTTAGACTCCCAACTATGCTATATATGATCTTTGTTACATACTCAAGTATATTGTCACTTCCTTTAGAATCTATAAATGTTATAAAACTCCGACATAGTATGATTTTATTTAGTCATTGGAATCACATATGCTTATTATAAGATATTTATTTCATGTCAAAGTACCCTTACTAGGCATGTATAGGTTTTAATCTAACCTACCTTTATATGTAATAGTCATATACATATACTTAGATCTCATTTATGTATGCGATATAAAATATATTTCTTTTGGTTTGGGAAAGTCTAAGGTAGAATCATGTGGTGTCCAAACAAGCATGTCATCTATGATAATTTTGTCAAAATATAAAGTCATACTTGTAATTTATATAGAAACCTTGACAATGATATTCCCTACTCCTAAATCTATTTGAATAACAAGAATCCAATTATTTGAACAAGTTTTTTGAAATGATCCTAAAACTTTTATAACTAGGATTTTCAATATATATACAAAGACAACCAATGTTTCCATTATTATAGTTAGAAATTACTTAGATTTCTATGTTTCTTATGTAACACTTTCACAAATCTATATTTAGATTTGAACATATATCATTGATCTTTTAATTCCTTTATTATTAAAATAATAATCATCTAAGTTACTAGTGGTATTCAATGTGTCGATTAATGCATCACCAGTCAGTGTATCATTGATTCTTAGTGATATATATGTGTTTTGATAAGATCCAACCAATGTTTATGAATAATCTGGTTTTATTAATATTACCAACCAACATAGTGCAAAAATTATGATGATTACCCATTCTCATATCAACAATATGTTGTATTATTAACTGGTTGTTATCAAATTCAACTATATGAAGGGAAGGTAACTGACCTAGAGATCATCCATTGAAGGCTTATCGAGGGATCAGTTGATGTTGGGTTTAGGTGCATATAATTTTCCAACCCTTTCCTACCTGTTTCTCTTCTTCTAAACATGCATGGTCATTTTGGTAATTTCCTTCAATTCACTTGACAGCAGATCCCACAATCTGAGTGTCTACTTGTCATGCTCATGGAGTTTCCCTCCAGCTGGAGGTATAACCATGATGGCTTGTTGAAAAAGTTCTACCTCCAATTGTATTTGTTGTGAGGCATATTTGTGGGTGCAAGGGAAAGTGCTTGTGGTGATCAGATGAGGAGGCATCAATGATGGAGTTTGCTAGCCATTGAAGGAACTACTATGAGCCTTATGTACTTGTTTAGATACCCAACTTTAGTGGATAGAAGTAAAATAGTAGGTTCAAAGATGTAGTATTAGCGAGGATGGTCTAAAAACCTTCAGGCTTCAAACCCTTAGTCAACAGCGGTTGAGGAGGTGGCTCAACGATATATGGGTAGACAAGGGCATTGTTGCAAGTGGTGGTAGCCCTGATCTCCATGGAGGTAACCATTGTCATGGAGACTGACACACTATAAGAGAAGGGTATCCAGGATGGTTCGGTTGTCAATGGAAAGAAGAGGGAGATGAAAGAGACTGAACTGGGACTGGACAAACTAAAAATTTGGAGGAAGCTAGGGGGAGATGGAGTCTAGGAGAATTCATTAGTGACTAGGATCTAGACGTCGGGTATACATCTTGAGGGATTCAACTGGAAGGTCAACTGACATCAATGGAAGGGAAGTCTCTCTCTGTCCTCTAGGCATTGATAACCCTAGTGGATGTAGATCTTTCGATGATGGGTCGTCTGGTAATAGTTGGTGATGTCTCTCACAGAGCAGAAGAGCTCACTATGTTGCATAAAGGAGATCCTTATATGAGAAGGTATTTGGAGGAAGGTAGAAATTCTGAGGAAATCCTAGCAATGAAGAGGATTGTGGATCTAGGTGAGAAGGATGAAGCGCTTGTGTGGCTTGTTGATGATTGCAATGATGTTGAATGGCCAAGGTGACCAGTGTTAGGGAGAAAGGGAGTGCAATGTCTAGGGTTTGGGGATAGGTTGATATGGAAAGGGAGAGGAATATGGAAATAAATAGAGAGGAGGAGGAGGAGATGAGAAGATAAGAAGAAGAGGGGTTGAAGGTGGTCCACAATCAGGGGAAAAGGTCACCAATTCTAGCCTGGCGTCGTCATTTCTGAGAGGAAGAGCATGGAACGTGATACTTGGATGAAGGTAACACATAGGAAGGTTACATTGAATGACTGTAGTTTTAAATGAAAGGTCAAAGTGGTTAAGTACATTATTCCTTATAATGTTAAGTCAATCAATTAAGTGTTCAAATCAATCCTAATTGATATCAAAATGGTAAATTGACTCATCAAAACATAAATAATTCAATTTCAAGGTCAATTTCTCATACTTTTAAAAATAAAGTTTTGATATTTTATTTAATTACTTTAAGTTAAGTAATAAGTATCATTTTGTAGTTATTGAATTTCATTCATGAATAAGTCTTGGAATAATTCTAAAATGACAATTTTGGGTCAAAAGTAATTAATTGATGTGTGTTTATATTTAATCTCTAACTAAAGACTTAGTTAATTAATTTATCATTAAATCCATATAAAATATTATTTGTTATCAAATTATATTTTCTTGGCCCCATTTACCCTAATTCAATTATAAAGGATTTACTTTCTAACTTAATTAGCAAGCAGCCTAGGAAAAGGGGGTGTTAGTCTATGGTCCTAGAGTCGGGTATGTTACAACACTCCACCCCTTAATGAGAATTTTGTCCCCAAAATCCATACATCGTTAACCATGCAAGCTAAGCCATACTTCTAGGGAAGATTAAGGGTTTCTAGTTTCTCTCGCTAAAGTAGATCATTCTATACATCCCACATTACTCTTATAGTCCATTCTTGAAGTGGAACTATAGTAATATGTTACATCTAGATCTAAGATTATCTTAACAAGGTTCTATTCATTATGATTACCTACAATATTATGGTTGTTTCACCACTCTCCTACATGTTTTTCACCACATACATAATTATCCCTTTTATAGTAACATTTCTAATGGCATAACTAGAAATTCTTATTCACCACCCTGATTTGGTAGTACCTACTTTGTTTGACATTATTATCACAAGTTACCCAAGAGTTTCATATCCTAATAATCATTCATTTCAACTATTCATTATATTAAGTCACAAATCCAAGTGTACAAGACTTCACCCCTAAAAAGGACCTATCTAGCCATATAGAGAGTGCAGAGGGGTAGGCCTACTAAATTATAACTATTATATTGGTTAATTATCCCCTTAAATCCTATATCACACTCATGCCTAGGGTTGAGGGTTGAACATGAAAGTCAAATATTTCTTCACTAAAGAGCCTATCTACTACTACAACTTCCTTGTGGTGGTGACTTGGTTCCAAAACCATTGAGGAATTCTGAAGAAAAAAATTGTGTAAATATAATGTAATAATAAATATAAGTTTGACGATGAAAACCTTGCGATGGGAATCCAAAATTGTGCCAAAATCAATACAAGAACCAAGCCGACCACTTTATACTACCTACAACATATACTATCACTATCATCTTTGCAAAGAGGCTTCTCTATACACATCATCAAGGAATACAACAATAACATCTGAATTCTAGATGAGGGGATAGATATATCTTCGAGCATGAAGTTAACTTCTAGTAGGTCATACTAGGCACAACCTCCATTATTCAACCACTCTCTTACTCATGGCTCAGGCCATCACATCCCAAAATATCATTGTATTTATAAGATCGTGTACCATAAATAAGAAGAGATTAGTATCTCTACTTCCCTAGTACGTTCACATCCATGGTGTCATTACAAGCCCGTGAGAACTAGATAGTCAAACTATTCTTCATCTCACACATCAAATAAACTAATAACACGGTGGCTATGAGAGAGTGGTCAACTCTTTTAGAATTGATCCAATATTCACCTACATCACCTAACCTCGGTGTCGATGTACATCCAAAGTTTCAAGAAAAGAGTATCCACGATACCTTCTAAGCATGATTTTGCATCCATATGTCCTAAAAAAAAGCATGGTACAAAATTTTATTATGTGATCATTCCTTTATAGGACAAGGGGATAAGCATGATTCCTACCTTATGGGCATGTGAGGTATGAGATCCCATGTATCATTACTCAAAACCTATATCTTCCTTCAACAAATCCTCAGTTATGAGATATCGGAAGTTTAGCTAAGATAGTATCTAGCCATTAGATGGCGAGTCTCAAGCAAAACTATGTTGAAATAACTCCATGTTGTAGTAAAGACAAGTCTAGCCTTAAGGATCTAGTTCATATCATCATATGTTATCATACAACATCTCTAATCTAACATTCATGTCAATATTCTAAGTTTGTATCCATGCACACTTAGTCCATATAATTTGTGTATCATAGGCATGTAGAAAACAAAAAAGCAAAAGATTTAATGACTTGTACTAGGGTTACACACAATTATGTGATTTTAACTCAACCTACTCTCTATAGTGGATAAATTGTCCTCTCCTAAGGTGAGATGTTGCAACATCCTAGGATTTGAGGCCTCAGATAAGATGATCTTAAAAGGAATGATTGGACTACCCATATCAACAAGGTGCACCTCCATTTTCGGGAGCCCATCTCTAAAGAACTCCATAGTTAAGCGTGCTCAGCTTGGAGTAGTACTAGGATGGGTGACCAGTCGAGACGTTGATCCTGGCTTGCGCGTGAGTGGACAAAGGCGTGCAGTTAAGGCTAGTGGTGGTCTGTGGGGCCAGTCATCATTCCTGAAACCCTGCTAGAGCCTTGGGCAGTGGGCCCAGGCATTACAAGTGGTATCAGAGCCATAACCCCTCCAGTAGGTGGGGCCCACATGGGCATGGCATGCCAGTCTTGAACCGTGCGGTCTAGGCATGTAGGAAAGGGTTGTCCATGGTTGACGTATCCACCCTTGCGCTGGTATTCCGTGATCGGGAGCTGGGTGTCAATGGGACATTGTGGTCCTGCACTGAAATGGGTAAGAGATTATGAGGCCTTATAGTTGAGCCTTGACGAGGACGTCAAGAGTCTAAGTGGGGGAGATTGTAACATCCCAGGATTTGAGGCCTCGGATAACATGATCTTAAAAGGAATGATTGGACTACCCATATCACCAAGGTGCACCTCCTTTTCCGGGAGCCCATCTCTAAAGAACTCCATAGTTAAGCGTGCTCAGCTTGGAGTAGTACTAGGATGGGTGACCAGTTGGGAAGTTGATCCTGGCTTGCGCGTGAGTGGACAAAAGTGTGCAATTAAGGCTAGTGGTGGTCTGTGGGGCCAGTCGTCATTCCTGAAACCCTGCTAGAGCCTTGGGCAGTGGGCCCAGGCATTACAGATGTATAGGCTACTTCCTAGGATAGGCAAACTTTACTTATAGAAATTTATACCTATAAAGATAGGGTATGATTGATAATAGTTCAACTATGTCATCCACATACTTTGTTTGGGAAACACATATACCACCAAATTGAGCAAGGTGTGAAACCCTAATTGGTAAAACACAATTTAGGTTTAGGTATGACAACAACCTATAAAGGGTCACCTACATATTAAGGAACAATATAGGATAACTTGAAATAGTCTAGTTACTGACTTTTTAGGCTCTGATACCACTCTATAAAGAGTGGGACCTGATAGTGGGCCCACTTAATAATACAAATATGAGCCATGAAGTTTTTAAGAATCAAAAATATAACCATTTACAAAGTTACAAAACGTTTCATATACATATGCTTTTCACCCTAAGGGTGGTACATACAATGAAAAGGTTACATCTATATGCACATAAGCCCATATGTAGAGGGAAACAAGGTTATATCAAGTTGTCCTTTTGTTCACCAATGAGCCTACGATCATCTTGTGTCTCTTCCCTATAAGAACCTACACCTGGGTGAAGGGAACACCTAGAAAAATAGGAGAACAACATATGTATCAACAAAAGATGAGTATGTACAACGAACAATATTTTGCTCATTTAAATGGGTTAAAAGACTAAAAGATATGTTCCCATAAAAAGGAAGGTCATCAAAAGATAAGTAAGTTTTGTTAAGAGATATACCAAGAAAATGAATTCCAAAAGAATGAGGCATATAAGTAATTGAGTGATATAATACATCTTGACATTAACCATTCATAATATTTCAACAATCATAATAATCTGCATGCAGATATATATTGACTAAAGATAGTTTTAGTAAGGCCAAGACACCGTTGAGTCATTGGCCTAAGTTAAATGGGTGAAAAAGCACGCACTAGGCAGAAAAGCACACCTCTATATATATAGAGGTGGAAAAGCACACCCCAGGCATAAAAGCACGCCCTAATGATTACGCATAAGCAGCTAATAGTTATCTAGTCAAATTATCTAACATGAGTAAATAGAGTGGCAAGATAGTATGTTTTCACCATTCATATGATTCACTATCAGGAAATAGAGAATTTGCAATATGGTTAAATAAAAGGAGACAATTTTCAAAAGTTGCCTCATTGTAAGAAGATTTAAGTCAAAGTATTCTCAAAATTTAATAGGGAGGAGTACATAATTGAGCTTTTCAATAACTCTATTTCTAGGGGTGACATTCACAATTCATAAATATCCTAGTATTAATCATGATGGAGCTACAAGGTAGAAGAATATTTTTTACAATGTGGCTTGAAATAACATGTTGTTCAATTGAGTCATTTAAAATTTGGTTTCCCATCTAGGACTATTAGCCCTTAGTATCCCCATCCTTACCATTTTTTAGACTCCCAACTACGTTATATATTATATATGTTACATACTCAGTTATATCGTCACTTCCTTTAGAATCACTATATGTTACTATGTCTCCAACATAGTATGATTCTATTTAGTCATGGATTCACATATGCTTATTATAAGATATGTATTACTTATCAAAGTACCCTTAGTAGGCACATCTAGGGTTTAACCCCCCATACCATTATATATAATAGTCATATACCTATACTTACATCTCATTTATGTATGTGATAAAAAAAATTCTTTTTGTTTGGGAGAGTCTACGGTAGAATCATGTATTGTCCAAGATAGCATGTCATATATGACACTTTTTCCAAAATATAAATTCATACTTGTATTTATATAGAAACCTTGACGATAATATTCCCTATTCCAAAATCTACTTGAACAAGCAGTATCCAATTATTTAACCAAGTGTTTTGAAATGATCCTAAAATGTGTGTATCTAGGATTTTGAATATATATACAAAGACAACCAATGCTTATATTATTATAGTTAGAATTTATAACATTTACATAGATATATATTCAGATTTGAACATTATTCCAATGATCTTATAATTCACTTATTATTAAAATAATCATTATCTGAGTTACTAGTGGTATTCAATGTGTAGATTATTGCATCACCAATCGATATTCATATCATTATTACTTAGTGATATATATGTGTTTTGATAAGATTTATCCAATGTCTATTGACTGAATAATCTGGTTTTATTAATATAACCAATCGGTATATTGTGAAAATTATGATAATTACTTATTCCCATGTCAACAATTTGATATATTATTAATTGGTTGTTATCAAATTCAACTGTATGAACGGTAAGATAACTAACCTAGAGATAATCCATTGAAGGCTTATCGAGGGATCAATTGATGTTGGGTTTAGGTGCACACAGTTTGACAACCTTTCCATGTATGCTTCTCTTCTTCTAACCATGGATGATCGTCTTGGTAATTTCCTTCAATTCTCTTGCTAGAAGATCTCTCAATCTGAGCGACTACTTGTAATGCTCATGGAGTTTCCCTCTAGCTAGAGGTATAACCATGATGTCTTGTAGAAATATCTACCTCTAATATTATCTGTTGTGAGGCATCTTTGCGGGTGCAAGGGCAAGTGCTTGTGCTAATGAGATGAGGAGGCATCGATGATGGAGTTTTCTAGACATTAAAGGAACTACTTTGAGCCCGATGTAGTTGTTCAGATACAAAACTTTAGTGGATAGGAGGAGTAAAGCAATAGATTCAGAGATGTAGTATTGGTGAGGGCGGTCTAAAAATATTTGAGCTTCAGACCCTTAGTCAATTGCAGTTGAGGAGGTGGCTCGATGATATTTGGGTATCTAAGGGTGTCGTTGCAAGTGGTAGCAGCCCTAATCGTCGTGGAGGTAACCTGTATCATGGAGACTAGCACACAAGAAGAGAAGGGTACCTAGGGCAGCTGGATTGTCACTGGAAAGAAGAGCGAGATGAAGGACATTATACTGGGACTGCACAATTTGTAAATCTAGAGGAAGCTAGGGGAGGTGGTGTCCTGGAGAGTTCATTAGTGATCAAGAGTTGAACATTGGGCATGCATCTTGAGGGCTTAAATGACTGATATCAATGGAAGGGAGGTTTCTCACTATCCTCTAGGCATTGATAATCCAAGTGGAGGTAGATCTATCAGTGATGGGTGGTCAGGTAATAGTTGGCGGTGTCTCTAAGAGAGCAGATGAGCTCAGTGTGTTGCATAAAGGAGATCCTTAAATGAGAAGGTATATGGAGGAAGGTAGAAATTCTAAGGAAGACCTAGCAATGAAGAGGACTATGGATCTAGCAGAGAAGGATGAACTGACTGGGGTGGCTTGTGGATGATTGATAAAACCGATGAAGATTGATGTACTAGGAGGTGATGATGTTGAATGACCAAGGTAACCAATGCTAGGGAGAAAGGGAGTGTGACGGCTAGGGTTTGGGGATAGGCTAAGAAGGAAAGGGAGAGGAAGAATGAAATAAATAGAGAGGAGGAGATGAGAAGATTAGAAGAAGAGGGGTTGAAGGCGGTCCATGATCAGGAGAAAAGGTCTCCTGTTATAGCTTGGGATCGTCATTTCAGAGAGGGAGAATGCAGAACGTGTTACTTGAGAGAAGGTAACACATAGGAGTGTTACACTAAATTACTATAGTTTTAAATGAAAGGTCAAAGTTCTTAAGTTCATTATTCCTTCTAATCTTAAGTCAACCAATTAAGTGTTCAAATCAAGCCTAATTGATATGAAAATGGTAAATTGACTAATCGAGACATGATTAATTCAATTTCAATACCAGTCTCCCCTCCTTTTTGAAAAAAAGTTTTGATATTTTATTTAATTACTTTAAGTAAGTACTCAATTAATCTAGTTAATGCCTTTCTAAATAAATATTATTTTGTATCTATTGAATTCCATTCATGTATAAGTCTTGGAATAATTCAAAAATAAAATTTTAGGTTAAAAGTAATTAATTGATGTATATGTATATTTAACATCTAACTATATATGTAATTAATTAACTTATCATTCAATTCATATGAATACTATTTTTTATCAAATTATATTTTCTTGGCCCCAATTTACTCAGATTCAATTATAAAGGATTTACTTTCTAACTTAATTAGCAAGCAGCCTAAGAAAAAGGGGTGTTAGTCTATGATCCTAAATTTGGGTATGTTACAGCAGATTAGGGTGTAGATCAGGATTTAGCTAGATTGGGCATGTGTTTGATATACTCTAATTAAGATACATGTACAAAAACCCACATTACATTGAAACTCACATGAGTTTCACTCTAGTAAATATGGAATTATAAAAAAACCCAAATTAAATCAAAATTTTGACCTATTAAATCAGTATCATTCGAGTGCAAGTCCTTTTTACAAAATTCAGTGTGGATCCTTTTTGCAAACTTTAGAGCAAAACCTATTTGCACATTTTTCCATAGATAGGATTACATCATACTAGACGTGTTTGATATGCTCTGATTAAACCTCTACAAAAACCCATATTACATTTAAGTCATATTTGAGTTTCAACAAAACCTAGAGAAAGTCAAAACTTTGACCTGGTGAACTAATATGTTTCTCAGTACATATTCCTTTTAAACAATTATGTCTAGATCCCTTCACACACTTTAGTGCAGAACTATTTTGCACATTCGGGTGCAGGTCAAGACTGTACCAAATTGGACATTTTTTAGATATGTTTTGACAAAATATATATCATACAAACCCATATTATGTTGAAGCTCTGCCCAAGCTTCAAACTGGTAAAGCCAACATCATACAAAACTTGGATTAAGTCTTAATTTTGACTTGATAAGCCCTCATCTTTCAACTTATTGGCTGCATCAAAATGCTTCACAAAATCCAAAGTTTGTTGCTTTTATCTCCATGATTGGTCAAATGCTATATCGGTTTGACTCGTCATTCCTGACACCCAATCAAGTTCATACAAAGCAATAACGCTAACATCCAACATTGAGATGTTCCCCTTCTCACACATCACTTTCATCTACCTCACCTCTAACCACTATCTCCTATTAGTCACCACCATGCAAAATCATCAGTTATCCCAACATTAGGAGTATTAGTTTCCCTTCTAGTCACCATAAATGACTGGCAGTCGGACAAACTTAATCCCTAACAAAGGAACATCCTTCTCAGTGAGCTCATCTCAAGAAGAGTATACCTTATCCATGCAATTAGGATTTCTAGAACAAGGAAAAGAGGAATACCCTTCTATCCTACATTAGGATTAGTGGTCGGCTAGTTCTTAAATCCTTGGGGACATCTAATAGTTGAATGATCGACATCCTCTACATGATAGTGAGTTTTTCACCTTATTCTTGGAAAGGAGATAGTGATAGACGTTTCCTACCTTCCATGATCACTTGTCCATCTTATCCCAATTGCCCTTTCTATGCAAGGGAAAATTTGTTCAATCTATATCCCCCGTCATAATCAAGGGAACATCACAAACCATATCAAAACAGAGATCTTATGTCTACATAAGAACTTACCTCTCCTAATGAAGATGATATTCCAATCTATGTAAGATTTTGTTTTTCTTTTCATTCAATGTTTGTTGTCACATTTACCCCTTGACACACAAGGGGAAAATTTTCATTCAATAATGACCATATTTTAAAAGATGCTAACTCACCTTATTAAACCTAGATGAATAGTGTCACTTGTATAATATTCTTAAAATTTGTATTCATGTGTTTCAGGTTCATTCATCATGAGTCATGCCAACAACAAATCACTCTATCTGCATAGTCCTTATCTTTTGCAATCCAAAATGCAGTTAATTTTGGAAGTTTCCAACATGTCAAGAATAAACATCTCTACAACTCAGCCTGACCTAAATGAGTCAATCTTTCAGTGTGTTTGTCATGGTTTCCAGCATCAAGAAGACTTTGGAATGCAAGTTAACCATGGGTCTCAATGCGACAAAATGAGTATGCAGTCTCAACCATCATCATACAATGCTAATGTTGGAATAAACATTTCGACAAGTCTCAGGAATTAGAAATAGAAGGAACGTGCCCGAGCTATGATGGTTCACATGGAAAGATGTGATGATGAAGATGAAGATGAACAAGCCAACAACCTAGTTGCAAATCAACAACCACCTTACATAACAAGTGGATCATATCGGCTACCACCATTCTTCCCTCATGCTTTTCAGTTTGGGATGCTTGTAATTAATCCTATGGGGTAGGGAAATCCACATGCCCAAGGTACCATTAATCCTTTTTTCATGGATGCCCCTATCTTGTCTGGAGACACAACAGTGATTCCTCCAACAAATGTTCCAATGGAGATATTAGTACCATCTGCACAACCATCCTCAGGGAATCGTGCACACATAGATGTAGCACATAACAAGAAGATGAAACAAAAGAATCAATCCATGTCTATTCCACATGCTTTGTATCTGATACCATATGCATCATCTAGTTTCCCTATGTATGCTCCTTTCTGGCCCTACCTCAATTTCTGTAATCAACTAGGAGTTATGTAAGGAGGACAATACACTCCACAAGTTCTTCCCATTATTGTCCCAAATACATACAATGGGACAGGTCTAGAAGAAAAAAAGATTACACTAGAAGATCTAGACCAATAGCCGAAACAAATGCATGGTCAAAAAGTAGGTTTAAAGAAGTTTTTTGACTTTTTCTATTTCCCTGAGCCTAGATTACACAGGAAGTTTGAGGTGCCAGAGTTTTCTAAACATAAAGGGAGAGGTGATCTCGATCTCCATATTCACACATACTATTATTATATGATATAAGTTTAAGACAATGACAAACTACTCATCTAACAATTCCAACATTCTCTAGAAGGACTGGCCCTAGCCCAGTACAACCAACAACAACCTGAGACACTCAAGTCATGGGCAGAACTTGTCAGGAGTTTTATTGAGAAATATGCATGGATTATTGATCAACTACCCACACGAGATAATTTAGAGGCCTTCACTCATAAGGTAGAAGAAACATTCTTACAATTTGTTGGAAGATGGAGGGAACTAGAAGCACATATTGAAATCAAGCCTATCGCATGGTCATCAAAGTAGTGTCCCATGTACTATCTACAATGTTAATATTTCAATCATACAAGACATTGGTAGATTTCATTCAAGATGGAACAAACATAGAATCAGCAATTTAAAAGGGAGTGTATAAGAATATCGGCCGCAATCATAGACCAGTACTAGCAGCCAAATACAAATTAGGGATCAAGGCTTCTTCATTAGTTGTAAATGAAATTTCTATACCAGGTGCAACTGCAAGGGATAATCACAGTATGATTAAACTACCTACTAAAATTGAAAATGATGAAAATATAACTCCTCCTCCAATTCAACCATTGCCATTTGCTCCACTTGCACCACAACCACAAGGATATTATGCTCCATCAAGCTATCATTCTTATTTAGGGTATACACCCTATTCCTATACCCCTACTCATCTTCCACCTTTCCACCAAATGAGTCAGCCACATACGGTGACACAACCTACAATCCCTCAATAAAATCAGCCTGTGAGTTCATTTGTCCCATTCCAATCTCAAAATATTGAAAATGGAGAAAATGTACCTCCTCCTCCTATTTAACCACTGTCATTTTCTCCACTTGCACCACAACCACAAGGATATTATGCTCCATCAAGCTATTGTTGTTATTTAGGGTATACACCCTATGCCTAAGTCCCTACTCATCTTCCACCTTTCCAACAAATGAGTCAGCCACATATGGTGACACAACCAACAATCTGTGAACAAAAGCAGCCTGTGAGTTCATTTGTCCCATTCCAATATCAAAATATAGACAAGATTGCTGCTCAGAAGCCCCCTAGAATGTTTATCCCATTAGCTAGCACCTATGTTGATATATTCCCAAAGGTAGAAGTTGTTTTAAAATTCCCTACATAGAGACCACCTCTAAATCCCCTTCTTAAAAATATGACACAACAACTTGTTGTTAGTTTTATCAGTATCATGGTCACCTTATTGACACATTTTGGGCATTCATGCACGTAGCACAAGATATAATAGAAAATGGCATTCCTAAAGTCACAAATGAACAAGATCTAGCAACAACAGCTGTAGTCATCTTGGAAGAAATTTACAGCCAGAACCAATCACTAGAATGGTGACACCATTCATTAATTAGAAGATACAAGAGAAACCATACATATGGGAAAATGATGTTTATTCCATATCTTCATATGAATCAGTCTCACTAGCTCGAGGTTCTTCTAATCTTGATTCATCAGATGCAATTTTGAAGGTAATGTTCCCTATAGTTGACAAATTGGAAGTGGATGCACTTACTTCTCTTATGGAACACATACATAAGTAGTTAGAAATTCTACACCTAGGGAGACAGTAAAAAGAGACTCATGTTGAAGATTCACATGAACCATTCTTTTCAAGGCATCCAGAAGGCACTTCTAACTAACATCCAACAATGTCTCATAATCAACCTCATCAAAGACAATGGAGGCCAAAGCATAAGAAACCAAATCCAGAACTAGAAGAAATTAGACTCCCTTTGAGTGATATGTTGTGTGAGCTTTGGGAACATATATATTATCTGGATATAAAGGCAATACTGACAAGAACTTCTAAGAATCATGATTCACACAAGTTTTTTTCACTTTCACCAATGATTGTAAAGCACTGCGAAAGGAGATCATATGATTTCAAAAGAACAATCCTTATGCATAAAATAGGGCATAATGATTCCTCTTATCCCATCACCTCACATTTTTTAGTGAAATCAAAGTTCCAGATAGGAATGCCACATCAACATCTCCCTCAGTTAAACAAACCATCAAGATTCTTGGACTTCTAAAGTTGTCCAGTTCAGTGAATCTGGATACATCACATATTTATGTTTCGGAAATGAAATAACCTCCATTCATACCACTTCATGTTTGTATAGGACCCACACCCAACAGACCTCATAGTACACCTCAAATTTGTTGGGTTTTAGGGGAGATAGAGAAGGCAGCAGAAACAAAAATTTTCTTCTCCCAAACCCAGAATAAAGGAATCGCGTCAACATCTATATAATAGGAAGGATGGTTTTTAGAGGCGTACCTTATCCTGAGGCTTTCTCGGTGACGTTACCTCACGGATTGTGCGGTCTTCACCTCTGATCTTGGACGGTGTCTGTGCAGCTCCTGGTCTCACTGGGACTGTCAAGATTGACAACTGTCCTCCGAGCAGAAGAAGTCTCACGCCTCTGCAGTCGTGTACATAGACTGCCTGGAACTCTGATCGCCTTATCACACAGGGCACCGGAAGGAGTCTCACCCTCCTATCGGTGTACTAGTCACCGACACACTCTCCTACCACCAACCACTTTTCTGCAGTCGTCTTTCCCTTGTTGTGCCTCCCTTATCGGGTAGCACTTGCTCGGGCTCTCTCAGTTACCAAAACCAGAGAGAACGACAACTTTGCAGAGCAACTGGTGTTCTGAGTTGTAATTTGAGAATCCCCCAATACCCCTATATATAGGAGGGTTATGGAATAGGGTTCTCTACCCCGGGCAATGCAAGATTAAAGAAGGAGTAGAAGGGTTTGAGATTTTCCACAAAACAATCAACTACACTAGCTGAACCGATCGTTTCAAGCATGAACCGATCGGTTGGGGACCTGATCTGATCGGTTCACACCTGAAACAATCGGTTGGGACACCTAAGATGATCGGTTCAAGAATGAGCCGATCGGTTCGTGGTCCTGGTCCAACTCGAATTGAATTTCATGTTTGTTTCCGACTAAACAAATATTAGTCCTTGTCCAAATCAAATTTGTACAAGTGAAACAAATATGTTTTTGCAAAAAGAGACTTTTGACTTTCCAAATGATCTCGGTTGGTCACACAAATCGACAGGTTCAACAATTGAGCCGATCATTTCATTGACACATGAGCCGATCGACTCACCACTTGAGTTGATCGGTTCACCAACCTGAGCTGATCGGTTCATCACATGAGCTGATTGGTTGGGAGTGCAGACTGTGCAAAATCAGCCAATTGTAGTTTCAATCAATCTGATACTCTAATCAGTTGGTCCAACACCTTGAACACTATGATTTTGAGATATCAATCAACTAAGTGTTTAATTAGACTACAAAACTCCTTTAGTAATCAATCTAAACATCATTTGTGGATAAACTCCTCTTCCAGGTTAAATCCTATGTGTGTGAACCTGTAGGTCCATTTCACATTGGCAGTGAAAGTTCGTAACACTTATGACTTCACAAGCAAAGAGCGGTGCCTAGTCACACATCAATGCTACCAAAGTGAAATAGAAAGTTGGAGAACAACTTTCAATCCTACAATCCCAGAATGGTGTTACAGCGAATGTATAATTCCTTTGTCACTAATGTCCTGAATGAACTCAAGGAATGGTATAGTCATCCTTTCAACGTTCATCCATTTCCTTGATCTCAGAGTAGACTGGGTGAGATGTGTGTGACATCAATATCACATATTGATTCACACATGCATGTGCATGCCTTTCTCAATCCTACTCATCAAGTGGCCATGGACATCAAACTCCCTTAGGAGGGACAAATCCCATATCTATCACTCACCCCTCAAAAGCCCTATGTGTCAAAGTCACCCAATCATCACCTTTATAGCAACCCATGTTTCAGGACTGCGTTTGATGATGTCAAAGTGTGCTCAACGACATGTGTTGAGTGCAGTGATTTCAGGTCAAAGAATCACACTCACCACCATCACTGTGAGTACTGACTGTGACTACCATGTCATGGTTCCATGTGTCAAACTCACGATGGGTCTGTCCGGTACACTTGTTCTCTAACAAGTACATATGTGCTTGGTTTGATATCACTATATCATGACTAATGAGATTCTGTCATCAACCAAAACACAATATAGTCTTTAGTGTTATTGATGTCTATGGTTATTTCCACAATAACAACCGACTAGGGACTAAACAAGAATGTATACTCTTAACATTAGTATGATCTCATCATTTAGGTCCTTAACCTAAAAGCATACGTCATTGAGTAAAACAAATCTTTATACATCTATCATGTTACACGATCATCTCAGAAATAGTTAAAACATATAGATCAGAAATTGCCTTTATTATTATTCAAAACATTTACAAAGTATCCCATTATAATCATCACATGACTTGCTCTATGGGAATACATACCAATAGACTCCCACTTGCACTTAGAGCCAGTCACCTAGGAGCCTCAATCCTTGTGACCTAGCATGACCATCACGCTTCTGCTGAGAAAGGGCCTTAGTCAGTGGATCAGCTATGTTGTCTTTAGTTGGTACTTTGCAAATCTTCACATCTCCTCGTTGTATGATCTCTCATATGAGATGGAAGTGTCGCAGTATTTGCTTGGACCGCTGATGTGATCTGGGCTCCTTAGCTTGAGCAAGAGCTCCATTATTGTCACAATAAAGCTCAATTCCATCACAGCTACTGGGAACTACACCAATTTCAGAGATGAACTTCCTAATCAACACAACTTCCTTTGATGCATGAGATGCAGCAATATACCACACCTCTGTAGTAGAATCGGCAACTGTTTCTTGCTTGGAACTGTTCCAGCTCACAGATCCATTATTTAGGAAAAATACAAATCCTGATTGTGATATGTAATCATCGTTTTCATTTTGGAAGCTTGCATCGATGTAACCCTTTACTACCAGTTCTTCCTCACCGCCGTATATAAGGAATTTATCCTTAGTCCTTCACAAGTACTTGAGGATGTTCTTTACGGCTGTCCAGTGAGCATCCCCGGGATCTGACAAGTACATGCTCATCATGCTAAGAGCATACGAGATATCTGGGTGTGTGCACAACATAGCGTACATGATGGATCCGATGGCTGATGCATATGGGATCCCATTCATACACTCCCTCTCTTCACAAGATTGGGGACATTAAGCTCTAGAGATGGTGACCCCATGTAGCATGGGGATGTTGCCTCTCTTTAATATCTCCATGTTGAACCGCTTCAGCACTTTGTCAATGTACGTGCTTTGACTTAGTCTGAGAAGCCTTTTACATCTATCTCTATAGATCTTAATACCTACAATGTAGGATGCTTCTCCAAAGTCCTTCATTGAGAAAGTATTCCCAAGCCAAGTCTTTACCTTCTCTAAGGCTGAGACATCATTCCCCATCAATAGTATGTCATACACATACAATATGAGGAATGTGGTCGTGCTCCCACTAACCTTCTTGTACACACAAGGTTCATCTTCATTTTGAATAAAGCCAAACACTTTGACTTCCTCATCAAATCGAAGATTCCAACTCCGAGATGCTTGCTTCAATCCATAGATTGACCTTTGTAGCTTACAAACTTTATTGGCATTCTTTGGATCTACAAAACCTTCAGGTTGTGTCATGTACACATCCTCATTAATATTCCCATTAAGGAATGCAGTTTTAACATCCATTTCCCAAATCTCATTGTCATAGTAAGCCGCAATAGCATGCATGATCTTGATGGACTTAATCATGGCAACTGGAGAAAAAGTTTCGTCATAGTCAACACCTTGAACTTTTCGGAAACCCGTTGCAACCAATCTGCCTTTATAAGTTTGCACATTTCCATCCATGTCGGTCTTCTTCTTGAAGACCCACTTGTACCCTATGGGTTTTACCCCTTCAGGTGGTTCCACCAAAGTCCATAATTTGTTGGAGTACATGGATTCCATCTCAGATTTCATGGCCTCAAGCCATTTCTCAGAATTCGGTCCCTCCATAGACTCTAGATAGGTAGTTGCATCATCATCTATGATCAACTCACCGCCTTCCTGAGTCACAAGGTATCCAAACCTATCAGGTTCAAGGCGTGTCCTACTATATCTACGAGGTCCTTGTGTTACTTGAGGAGACTGAGATTCCACAACACCTTGTGAATCTCTATGTTCCTCTTGTACATCTACTGGTTCAATGTTTTCTTGTTGGGCTTGAACCTCTTCAAGCTCTATTTTCCTCCCACTACTTCCTTTGGAAATAAATTCCTTTTCTAGGAACGCAGCATCCCTGGTAACAAACACTTTGTTGTCAGTTGGGTGGTATAAGTAATATCTCTTGGTCTCCTTAGGATATCCAACAAAATAACATTTATCAGATCTAGGGCCTAGCTTGTCAGGAAACATTTTCTCAGTCCCAAATCCTCATAAAAGACATATTGGGATGCTTCCCAGTCCATATCTCATATGGTGTCTTTTGAACCGATTTAGATGGTACTCTATTAAGTGTAAACACGGTGGTTTTAAGAGCATGACCCCAGAAGGAAATTGGAAGATCAGCAAAACTCATCATTGATTGCACCATATCTAGTAAAGTGTGATTCCTTCTTTCAGACACACCATTATGCTATGGTGTTCCAGGGGGACTCCATTGTGATACAATAACATAGGCTCACAGAAGGTCCTCAAACTCCTAGCTTAAGTATTCTCCACCTCGATCGGATCGAAGTGATTTAATACTTTTACCAAGTTGGTTTTGTACTTCATTCATGAAATCCTTGAACCTTTCACGGGTTTCTGACTTATGTTTCATCAGGTACACATAGCCATACCTACTGAAGTCATCAGTGAAGGTAATGAAGTACTAATACCCATTTCTAGCATTAGTTCTAAAAGGCCCACATACATCAGTATGTATGAGTCCTAATAGATCACTAGCTCTCTCACCTTTACCTAAAAAGGGAGTCTTGGTCATCTTGCCCAACAAACAAGATTCACATGTCTCTATTGATTCATAATCAAAAGACTCTACATAACCATCTTTATGGAGTCTAGAAATGCGATTCTCATTTATGTGCCCTAGACAACAATGCCAAAGCTATGTTTTGTTTGAGTTGTTGAGTTTTTTCCTTTTGGTGTTTACGTTGTATACGCTTGTTTCTAGATCTATCAAGTATAGACCATAAGACATTGGGGCACTGCCATAAAAGATCCCATCTTTTGAAATGGAACACTTTCCATTCTTAATAAGAAACTCAAAACCATCCGTGTCCAAACAAGAGACAGAAATGATATTCCTATTTACGGCAGGTACATAATAGCAGTTCTTCAACTCTATTATTAGCCCACTAGGTAGAGTTAACTCATAGGTTCCTATGGCATTGGAGGCAACTCTTGCCCCATTGGCAACACGTAGTTCAACCTCACCTTTCCCCAAAGGACTACTTCTCTTAAGATCCTTCACATTTGAATAAATGTGAGATCCACATCCGGTATCAAGTACCCATGACAAAAAAGTAATAAAGTTAATCTCTATCATGTATACACCAGAAGTAGAGATCTCTATCTCTCACTTCTTCTTCCATCGTTCCTTCCATCCTCTCCATGTTTTGAGCACAAAAGATTCTGACATTGGTTCGGCAAGAGAACCCTTCTCTCCCTCACCTTTGTCCTTAGACTTTGTTCCATTGATCTCCAACAGTGAACTATCCTTCTTCTTAAGTGTACATAGAGCGGATTCAAAGGCTACTGGTATATCTGGATTGTGCATAATACTTCTCACAATCCCTAACCAGTTATGGAATTTATTCTCAATTAATTTGCCCATTGTAAAAGATTATTCTTTTGCCATTCTACAAGAGAAAATTGCATTTGTCAAAACTCTTTTGATTTGATTTGAATAATATTTGATGATAGTTAATTAGGCCTTTAATTAATTACCGCTCCCACTATTTTGATTCAAATTGATAGCCCTCACCATCAATTTGGAAGATTGCAGTGCACAATCTTCTAGTGGGCAAGATCCGTATTTCATCAAGTCATGAGTCAGCTTTGGCTAATCGCCCACAACTTGACTATTTAGGGAGGCCATCATGTCAATTGCATCATATGCAACTCTTGATGAATGAACATTCACAACACCTTGCCATGGACATTCCATGCCTCTGGGCTTAGACGCTCTAAGAATCACTAGTTAAGTCTATCCTTAAAGCCGACACGGTAAACATGCACCCTTCTTTGGCAGAACCTACATGTTCACCCTTCACACTTCCACGAGATAGACATTGCACCACGCTTTGGTGTAACCAACACTTGGTCGATAAGGTTTTTCATGTGTGTCTCTAATGGAAGGCGTGAAAGACTTAATATTTAGATGAGGGATTTGGTTTTATAGGTACATATACATATACAATCACCACAATATAGTAAGTATCATATGCATGCTATATCCCACTAGAAAACATGTGAAATGATAAAAGCAATGATTATGGCCATCCAAATGTGATTCCTCGAGCCAAGAGGAATCACGGTCATCTAGGTCCACATCACATTCAACATGTACAAGATGAAATTGTGCTTCACCGTTCTAGGTTTGATCAACTCATCTCCATGATTGATCGGCTCGCCATCAGGCCGGTCGGTTGGGTGCCACCATCTGATCGACTGGTGCCTCTAGCCGATCGGTTCACTGGTCGTCGTGCATCTGCTCAGGTCGCCACCCGCCCATCTCGCTCTTCAAACTGGTCATCAAATTGTCTGCCGTTCTTTGACATAACAGAAATAAAAGATCTACCCTATTTTACATTTAAAAAAGGAAACCCCGAGTTACATTCAGGGGGAGTAAAGGTAGGAAAGAGATTTCGAGTTATCTCAAGTTACATTAGGAATAGGAGATAGGGAACCGGTGCGCAGACCGAGATGCAAGCAACCACATTCAACCAAGCACACATACATAGGGTTTATTGGCCATAACCATGCTATACATCCACCACAAAACTCATTTAAGGGTGACGCGCATCGAGTGCATTTATATTACATATCATATATGTATATTGGGATTTGTGGATTTATGATTGGGCATGCATAAAGCCAATTTTATTCACATCGTATGCAATACATAAAGGTGACAAACCAAAATCGATCACATCGATAATCCTAAAGTATAGAGCAGTTGACGTAGCTCTGATACCACTATTGGGTTTTAGGGGAGACAGAGACGGCAGCGGAAACAAAAAATTTCTTCTCCCAAACCCAGAATAAAGGAATCGCGTCAACGTCCATACAATAGGAAGGATGGTTTATAGAGGTGTACCTTGTCCCGAGGCTTGCTCGGCGATGTTAGCTCGCACCTTGCACGGTCTTCAACTTCAGTCTTGGACGGTGTCTGTGCAGCTCCTGGTCTCACCGGGACTGTCAGGATTGACAGTTGTCCTCTGAGCGGCAGAAGTATCCCGCCTCTGCATTCATCTACATGGACTACCTAGAACTCCGATCGCCTTGTCGCACAGGGCACCAGAAGGAGTCGCACCCTCCTGTCGGTGTACTAGTCACCGACACACTCTCCTGCCACCAGTCGCTTTTTTGCAGTTGTCTTTCCTTTGATGTGCCTCCCTTATCAGGTTGCACTTGCTCGGGCTCTCTCGGTTACCAAAACCAGAGAGAACGACAACTTTGCAGAGCAACTAGTGTTCTGAGTTGTACTTTGAGAAGCCCCTAATACCCCTATATATATAGGAGGGTCGTGGGATAGGGTTCTCTACCCCAGGCAATGCGGGATTAAAGCAGGAGTATAAGAGTTCAAGATTTTCCACAAAACAACCAACTGCGCCACCTAAACCGATCGTTTCAATCATGAACCGATTGGTTGGGGACCTAAGCCGATCGATTCACACCTGAACCGATCGGTTGGGACACCTAAGCCGATCAGTTCAAAAATGAGCCGATCAGTTTGTGGTCCTGGTCCAACTTAAAATGACTTTCAAGTTTGTTTCTGACTAAAAAAATATCAGTCCTTGTCCAAAACAAATTTGTACAAGTGAAACAAATATGTTTTTGCAAAAAGAGTCTTATGACTTTCCAAACAATCTCGGTTGGTCACACAAATCGACCGTTTCAACAATTGAGGATCATTTCATTGACACATGAGTCGATCGACTCACCACTTGATCCGATCGGTTCACCAACCTAAGCCGATCGGTTCATCACATGAGTCGATCGGTTGGGAGTGTAGACTGTGCAAAATCCGTCAATTGTAGTTTCAATCAATCTGATATTCTAATCAATTGGTCCAACACCTTGAACACTATGATTTTGAGCTATCAATCAACTAAGGGTTTAATTGAACTACTAAACTCCTTTAGCAATCAATATAAACATCATTTGTGGATAAACTCCTCTTCCAGGTTAAATCCTATGTGTGTGACCCTGCAGGTCCATTTCACGTTGGCAGTGAAAGCCCATAACACTTATGACTTCACAAGCAAAGAGCGGTTCCTAGTCGCACATCAGTGCTACCCAAGTGAAATAGAAAGTTGGAGAACAACTTTCAATCCTACAATCCATGAATGGTGTTACAGCGAATGTATAATTCCTTTGTCACTAATGTCCTAAATGAACTCAAGGCATGGTATAGTCATCATTTCAGCATTCATCCATTTCCTTGGTCTCAGAGCAGACTGGGTGAGATGTATGTGACATCAATATCACATATTGATTCACACATGCATGCGCATGCCTTTCTCAATCCTACTCATCAAGTGTCCATGGACATCAAACTCCCTTCGGAGGGACAAATCCCATATCTATCACTCACCCCTCAAAATCCCCATGTGTCAAAGTCACCCAATCATCACCTTTATAACAACCCATGTTTCAGGATTGTGTTTGATGATGTCAAAGTGTACCAAACGACATGTGTTGAGTGTAGTGATTTCAGGTCAAAGAATCAAACTCACCGCCATCACTGTGAGAGCTAACTGTGACTACAAAATCATGGTTCCATGTGTCACTCTCACGGTGGGTCTGTCTGGTACACTTGTTCTCTAACAAGTACCTATGTGCTTGGTTTGATATCACTATATCATGATTAATGAGATTCTGTCATCAACCAACAAACAATCTAGTCTTTAGTGTTATTGATGTCTATGGTTATTTCCACAATAACAACCGACTAGGGACTAAACAAGAATGTATACTCTTAACATCTGTATGATCTCATCATATAGGTCCTTAACCTAAAAGCATACATCATTGAGTAAAACAATTCTTTAGGCATCTATCATGTTACACTATCATCTCTGAAACAGTTAAAACATATAGATCAGAACTTGCCTTTATTATTATTCAAATCATTTACAAAGTATCCCATTACAATCATCACATGACTCGCTCTATGGGCATACATACCAACAAAATTCACATACCTGGATTGAATAATGCACATAAAAATATGGATGCACCTTCTCCTTCCTCCATTCGGGTTACTAAGGTATTCAAACTATAGAATCCTCCATTGATAATTCTACAAATTTTCTTCACAATCACACTTCAAATATGATCAACAAAAGAAAAACCAAAGTTACTATATACACGGAAAAAGATTCTACTTCATATGACACAACAACAGATGATGCAATTCCTACAACAACAATTGAGATCCCTATCACACCAATCAAGATACCTGGTCTATTCAAGTTAAACAAATTACCACCCACACCAGAACTCCATTGTTCACACAACACTAAACATGGTTGTATTCTTGTCCCGTCACTAAATAATGAGATAAATAAGCATGCAACCTTGTTTGACTTACTTGAACATCTAAAGAAAACCCATGTTGATATATCTATGTGAGATTTAATCCAAAGTTCATCAGCTCACATATCTACAATCTTGAAGATTCTACAAGGTGCATTTGTTCCAATGGATGTTGACCCAGAGAATCTAGCTAATACATTAGCCTTTATCACCAAATTGATGTTCATAACATTCTCAGATGATGAAATTGTAAGTGGGGTAGATTTCAATTCTACATTTTACATCATTATACGACACGGGGACATGAAGATTTTGTTAGTATTCATTGATAATGGGGAAGGACTCAATGTTTGCCCCCTTAAAGCATTTATCACATTGGGAATTGAATCTAGAAACATACAATCAACATTGACAAATGTTGCATCATTTGATCGATCTACAAAGAAGTCTTGGGTGAAATAACTTTGACTATTTATGTGCGCCCTAGGATGTTCAAGGAAACTTTCATCATAATGGAAGTAAATGCATCTTTTAATTTGCTCTTGGGAAGACCATGAATTCACAAGAATAAATTCGTACCATTCTCATTGAATCAATGTATCAAAATTCAAAATGGTCAAGACATAGTCATTGTTCAAGACGATCCCATACCAAAAACAATAGTGATTGTCAAAGGTAAAGAACTGGGCCTATGGTTTCATACATGCACTATAGAAACCATGAACTATATTCCTAAACAATTTCATGTTTTTCCTCAAATACTTCATGATCACCATGTGTATATGAAGTTCCTAGAATGATGGGACTCCATCTAGTATGGGGACTTGGGTTTCATCGACAATGAATTACAACTTATATCTCTGTTCTAGAAAATCATGATTGAAGGGGACTCGGTTACCATGGCCCAAGTGGCCCAAAGGGTAATCATATGACACAATGGATCCCTTATTGGAACCCTGCTATTATATGGCCAACCATATAATATTTGAATAGAAAAAAGGAACATAATCCATGAAGTTTCTCAAAGATGTCTTTTGAACATTATAATGGGAAGGAATACACTTAGTGGAGCCATGAAATTAGCAAACATGCTAGGAACATTTCAACGGTTTCACACAAGACATACAAAAATTCCATCAAGTTGAGTAACTCTTTAGATTATGCATCAAGTGATGATGATGACACCACATATGAACTTGGAGTGGCAATGATTACTTAAGTAAAGAAACATTTTCATTTCACCAGACAATCTGACCATTCCGTCCAACTGAGGTACTCACCAATTACCGGTATGAGATAAAAGGGCATTTCTTAAGTCAGATGGGTTCTTGTCAAAAAATAGTCAGTAATTGATGAGGAGATACCATCCTAGATCTTCCACCGGTCTCCTCATTAGATTCCCAAAACTTAACACCTTGCAAGCAAAATAAAAGGAATTATCAAGCCCAACATCATCAAGTTGGCATCGTTCCATCGTAGATGATAATAGAAGAGGAATCTTATTAAAGAAGAGGCTGAATTACTTGTAGTATCTTCTCCTAATTATGAAGACATACCAATACTTGAATATATGATAAAGGAACATCAACCTTTCCATATTTCATATGTAATAGAATTAGTAAATATTGGTGTTGGACCCATAAGACGTCAAGTATAGATTAGAGAAACATTGTCCTCATCTGTCAAACTCATATTGATAGATCTTCTCTGTCGATATGTTGATGTTTTCACTTGGAGCTATGTTGACATGCTAGGTCTCAATGAATCCATTGCAGTCCATCATCTTCCTACAATACTTGGGAAGTGCCTTGTTAAATAGAAAGCTTGTCGTATTCAGACGGAATGGGGATTCAAATTGGAGAACAAAACCATGTGATGTTGGTTTTATACGCCATGTGTTGTATCGAACATGGTTATCCAATGTCGTATCGGTTCTAAAGAAAGATGGATGTGTCTGAATGTGTGTTTATTATAGATATTTGAATACAGAATTCCCAAGGATGACTTCCCACCACCTCATATTGATGTTTTAGTTGATAATACATCACGACATGGTTTTCTTAGGTTCATGGATGGATTATCAAGTTATAATCAGATTAAGATAACACCTTGTGACATGGAAAAGGAAGTATATACCACAGAATGGGGAGTCTTTTGTTATTGGGTATGCTATTTGGTTTGAAAAATGCAGGCTACATATTAGTGTGCAATGGTAGCTTTATTTCATGACCTCATGCATAAGGAAATTGAAGTATACATTGATGACATGATTCCTAAGTCAAAGTAGGAAGATGAACATTTCGATTTCTTAGAAAATACTTTTGAAAGTCTTATATGGCTTCATCTTTGTCTTAACCCAGCAAATTGTTCCTTTGGGGTTACCTCTAGCAATCTTCTCAATTACATAATCAGTCAATGAGGAATCGAAGTGGGTCCAGGAAAGCTCGGGCCATTATTGATCTACCCCCTCTAAAAATTGAAAATAAATTCATGGTTTGCTTGGAAGGCTTTAATACATTAGTTAATTTGTTGCAAAGGTGACACCAGTACATGAGCCTATTTTTAAACTCCTAAAGAAGAGCTCAAATGCAAGATGGAATAAGCAGTGTCAATCTGTGTTTGACAAGAACAAGGCATACTTATCCAATCCACCCATGCTCTAACGTTTTTAGATATTGGAAGTAAGTACCACATGGTGGAAAAACATTTTCTATCCTTGGTGTGTGCCACTCACAAGTTGTGTTCTTACCTAATGTATATCTAGTACAACTTGTGGCTCACCGTGATCCCTTAAGATATTTTTGTGATTTCCCATTGTTGATTGGACATTGTGCCAAATGGCAGGTATTACTATTAAAATTGAACATTACTTCTGTAGCAAAGAAGGTCATAGAGTCACAAGCTCTTACCGGTCAATTTGCGGAGAACCTCAATTCACATACAGACGAATGGGATTTTGTTTTTCTAGATGAAGATATTTACATGGTTGAATCTTCTAAGACATATGGTCATAATAATCCAAACACTTGATGGTTTTCTTTGACAGGTCAGCCAATCAACATGGAAGGAAAATTAAACTCGTTGTCATTGATCCTAAAGGAGAATGTATATACATGTTGCTCAAAAATAGGAGTTTGATGCAACAACAATGTGATAGAATATGAAGCTTATCCTAGGTATACAATTTGCAAAGAAGATGGGGTCTCGTTACTTCAAGTCATTGGTGATTCCCTACTCATAGTTTCTCAAATAAATGGTGAATGGAAGACTAAGCAAGAACATTTGATTTCTAATCATGAATATCTCACTTCCCTAACTAAGGATTTTAAATAAATCAAGTTCAATCATTTAAAGTGAGAAAGAAACACTTACATTTATTCACTTGCTACACTTGCATCATGCATGAAAATTCAAGGCATGGAAAGTTTCTCGATTGAAGTAAAGACATTAGACAAACTAGCATATAGAATGCAGATAGAGAAAATAGATATGAGTGATGGACATCCCTGGTTTTATGATAACAAAAGATTCTTAGAATGGAAACCCTTCCCTAAAGGGTCTTCCAAAAGTGATAAGCAGACAATTAGGTGTATGGTTTCTCAATACATGCTAGGAGTTGGACAAGTTTATCGTCAGTCTTATAATCATACTTTACTTCAAAGATTGACCCATAAAGAAGCAGATGATGTCATCACAGATTTTCATGTAGGTATTTGTGGTCCCCACGTGGGAGGAGTGATGTTGGCCAAGAAAATCCAGCCATTAGGCTATTTTTAGAACACAACACTTACTGATTGTTCTCAATATGTTCATAAATGTCGAGTATGCCAACTTCATGTTGACCATATTCATTCCCCACCTAATCACGTTTACAAAAAGACCATGCCTTGGCCATTTTCTCTTTGGCGAATACATATGACCCGTAAAATCCATCCTAAAGCCTCTAATGGCCATTGCTTCATCTTGGTAGACATGGATTCTTACACTAAATGGGTGTAGGCCATATCTATATCAGTACCTTAAGCCTCTCAGGTTATCAAAGTCCTCAAGAACAACATTATCACTTGTTATGGGATTCCTAGTGAAGTAATATTAGACAATGGAACCAACTTTGTCACTGCAAGTGTACGAGAATACTTGGATTCATTTGGAATCAAGCATCATCGCACATATCCATACCGGCCACAGATGAATGGTGTAGTGAAAGCCACAAATAAAAATCTTCTAAAAATCTTGAAAAAGACAATCCATTCATCTAGAGATTGGCATGAACAAGTGTCACTAGTATTATGGGCTAATCGAACATCAATCCAAACATCAATAGGACCCATCCCTTATTCTTTGGTTTATGGAACGAAAGTTGTTATACCTATTGAGATTGAAATCTCTTCATTGAGAATCATTCAAGAAGCCAACATTTTAGAGAAAGACTAGGTATAAGATCATATCTATTCCTCGAATGCCATCAAAGAGAACTTATTACCAACATTGCATCATGCCATATGCTACCATGATAGAATGAATCACGCCTTTTCTAAGAAAGTGCACCCATGACAATTAAAAAAAGGCGATCTTGTTCTTTACATGCTCATCAACTATGATACTCGTGGTAACTTTAATACAAAGTGGGAAGGTCCCTACATTGTTCATGACGTATATTCCGGCAGAGCTCTCCATCTGCAAGATATGGATGGAGACATACCCTTTTCACACATCAACACAAGTCAGCTGAAGCTATAGTTGATGAGTTCCAATGGATTTAAAGCCATATAAAGGCATTTAAAACACATCATACTCTTAATTAAAAAAAGCATCAAACCATTGGCTCCCAAAAAACCCTTCAAAAAATTCTTAAAACACACACACATGCGATGTAAACCCTCTGCCTATGATACTAGGAAAATTCAAATCCCTCAAAAAGGTATATGTCAAAATTTAAAACAAAAGAACTCTTATTTACTGTATCAGCATTGTAATGTGGGACCCTTGTTCATCAACTTCCCATCTTCAAATGAAAAAAAAAATCAATTTCCAACTGGTAATATAGATCAAAGTAGGGACAACACGATGACTCAAGACTCAGTCAAACATTTAGCACCCATAGGCAATGATGGCATTAACCGATTTCTTCATTTTCATAATGAAAGATTTACTTCAATTGAATGCCTTCCCCACATATGTACAAACTAGAAAATGTCTGCATCCACAACATTCATTACTATGGCACTTTCCTGGTCACTCTACCATTAGGACATCTAATAAAGGTGGTTATAATTTTGACCAGTCAACATCTCTTGTTGTTATGTCTAGACCTACCTCAATGAGCATAAGTGTCATCCTCCATGTATACCCCATGTGAGGGAATAGAATCTCTTGTTGTTATGTCTAGACCTCCCTTAATAAACATAAGTGTCATCCTCCAAGGATACCCCTTGTGAGGGAATAGCTCTTTCTCCCTCAATGAACATAAGTGTCCCCTCCATGGATACCCCTTGTGAGGGAATAGCTTTCTAAAGGAAAACACAACCGATGATTGAATCAATAAATTTGTGCTACCATCCTAAGGTTCTAAGAGTCGATACCCCAGAATCCCAAAGTCAGATTGAACCTAATGGGATATGTGTTTTTGATAAATTGATTGAGCTCATTAAATGATTAAACCCAATGTCAAAGACTCGTGAACGCAAAAGATTCCATCTTTAGGTCTTGAGGACCAATGCCCCAAGGTTTATTTACAATCAAACCAAATGGATATGTACTTTTGACTAATTTCCCATGATTAGAAAATGATTAGACATACCATCAAGGACCAGCAAGGCACAAACACCTTCATCCTAAGGTCTTGAAAACCAATACCCCATGGTTCTTTTGAAATTGGATCAAATTGATATGTTTTTGTGACAAATTGTCTAAACAAAAAGATATGTACATATATATTCATATATAATAAGAATTGGTCTTTTTTATTTGACGTGTTATGTCATCCAGAACCAGTGAGACATCAAGTTTTTCTTATGTCCTTAACTAAGTAATCCCCATAAGAAAATCTTTTGAGGAATAACTACATATAGTAACTCAGAGAGCTTATGACATTGCTTGTATATGCTTGACATGTTGACTGAATCACTATTGAAGTTAGGAAAGGGAGTCCCTAATGCGTAGACTGACCATCTGCTTCCATTTGACTGATGTTCCTTTTCCACCATAATTTCATCACAACTACATATATATCCATTCACCTGACTGAACTAGGTGAACATATTAAAAAAAAACTAAAATGACAGTAAACTCTAAAACAATTGGTTCTCTGAGCGTTGTCTAGAGATAAGAATGATTTTTGTGTTGTCTCTAAATTTCTCAAGGCCTAAAGTCTAAGTTACTACAGTTGGACATAATAAAAATATACAAAACTTGAAACATGATTTGTAATAATAAATCTAATAAAATAAATAAACTAACATGTAATATGAAATCTGCAATCTGACAAAATCAACCACTTCTACCCAAATCAAACCTAAAAAGAAGATCATGATAAATCCATATCTAATCGTTAGATCCTCCTCCATTGGTTTCTTTGTCTGTGAGATCCCTATCAGGCTTGCAAGTCACTAGTATGATCTCAAATGCTTCACATTGATGTAGATACTCTAGTGTGCAACTCTAACCAATAGAGAATTCTTTCATGACCATCAACTTGCAGTTACTCCACATATCTTCTAGCATAGATGGAAAATTACTATAACCTTCTTCAACATCATGTGTATAGTAATGTGGCATTTGATCCAGATGATATGCAACTGGATTTCTCCCAAATTGGCATAAGATTATAATGGTGGAATATGTCTGACAGCTCCCAAAGCCTGACAAATTAATGAGATTAACAAAAATCATCATAGAAATATTGTATGAGGATGTGTCAATCCCTTGCGACATCCATATCCATCTAATGGCCTCATCTTCAAGATTTGCCAACCATACAGCTATCTTTCATCTCTTCTAGAAGGGAATATTCAACATATCTCAACTAGTATGATAACTTTTGGCAAGGTTAATCATCAGATTACAATAGACAACAAAGGCATTGGAACCCAATCACATCCTAAACTATAGTTGCAATACTTGGAATAGACCCACCATTTTCTCAGAATCTTTTTTAGCCTCGAGTAGCCTCGAGACATCGATAAAGCTCACTTAGGACCTAAAAGATGACAATCTCTCTCTTCTCTATGATGGCCACCATGGAAACCACATTAGCACTAAACTTTTCACTTTGCCTCCCAAAGAATAGTGTACCAAAAAAACTATTAACAAGGCATGAAAATGACCTTTTCCTCACTTTGGATTCTTATAAGTTGTTGCTTTACTAAAACTACCCCACAAAGGACTAACTTTTATATAGTGATGCTATGTGTCCATGAATTTGTCTGCAACGTTCTTCTTCACATAAATCAATCAGCTAAGTTCTATATGCCAATATTATCTCTATGTGATCCGATTCCATTTATCATTCAATTTCAAATGAGTGAGCAACTCGATGTCCTACACTGTCAACCTCAAAATCACATTGCCAAATTGAAATGTGTGTGAACTTTCATCCCAGAATTGAACTGTAGTTGCCATCCATTCTTGAGATATAGGAAGATATATCAAATCCATCAGGGATTTTTTGATGTTGTAATTGTGCATGTTCATCCTTTTAGTAATATCCATATCAACTATCCATTCATGCATAATTTTAAAATCATCACAATGCTTTTTCAACTCTGGAACTTAATGGAGGATTCTCATTGTCATCATTTTTTTCACTTTGCTGGCGCAGTTCAGTTTGACGTAGATTGGTACATATCAGTTTGTCACAGACTAGCGTGGATGTTTGATATAGATTGGTGCAAATCTATTTGACACAGATTGACGATAAGATTGGTTTGACACATGTCAAACCAGAGTGACTTCACAAGATAGGAGACTTTCTAAACACAATTTTTCTCAACGAACTTATAGACCATGACACAATTTGGAGCACTAACCCCTTTCGTGATTCGGAGCACTAACCCCTTTCATGATTTATAGTGTCAAACCCTTTCATACTCATGTTTATTATTTTCACTAGAGTGGTGAAAAATCTAACCCTAAAATCCCTTATTTACAGTCTTTCTTTAGGGATTATGTTTTATAAAGACTCCTTGTTTATCAAATTATGCATTCACACCGCCGCCAATAGAATAAAAGACAAGTGCCAAACTCATTTGCGTTCAGCAAACAAAAATAAAAGTAATAATAATGATGATGTCGAAACAATTTGTGCCAATGGAAAACAATAAATCCGTGTATATATATCAAGAGTAGTGCTAACCCTTTGATGCCCCAGTACAAAGCTAAATAAAAAAACATAGTGCCATTCCCTTTGGCACTCAACCAAGTTACTTTAAAACATATATAAAAAATTGATATAAAAGTAAAAAGTAGGTTCACCCCCTCTGGCACCCAACCTAAAAATATTGGTTCCAAACCATGTGGTGCCAAACAAATTCTCAAAAAAAATTGGTTCCAAACCTTGTGGCGCTCAAAAAAAGTCTCAAAAGAATTTGGTGCCTATTCCTATGGCTCTCAAAAAATTAAAAATAAAACCAGTGTCTGCTCCTTTGGCGCTTATCAAACAACAAATAGCAAAAATATCAAACTTAGTGTTGTCTTTTTTATAATAAAGTCCTACCATGGTAAGCATTCTCTATATTTTAGAATCAAAATCTATCGAGAAACATTTGGTTTCAAGCCCTACCAAGGTCAACAATTTATATTTTGATGACCTTTTTTGTGATTTTATAACTGCAAGTTTTTTTCCTATTCATGTTTTTTGTGGATATAGGTTATGAGTTTTCTCAAACAATGAGTATACTCAAAGAGAATTCTAGCCAAAGAAATATTATCCATGCTGATAATGCTCTCTAACAAAAAATGGGTGTCAGCCAATTTCAAGATATCATCCTGTGACATGGATGGGTTTACCAACCATGTCTTGGACTTCATCTTGAGTGGGACAAAGTTTTGATACCTCGTTTTTGGGACCCCATTAAATCCTTGCTACTTAGATCATATACATAATTTGAGTCGCATCAGACTACAATGAGTGAAAACCTCAATTTCTGATTAAAGAATCAAACATGAGTCTACCAGATATATTTTGGTCAGTCTGGAGTGCAAAACCAATTTGCAAAAAGTTCAGAAAACATGTGGACCCACATCAGACTTAGTGAAACCTTAAGCTTTGATCCCAATGGGTCTTGAACCCTAATGGACACAATTTATACATTATCTAGGTTAAGGTGATACCTACAAAAAAATGATTTTACCATACTAATTATGGGCACAAATCCACTTTTCACCCTGATTCGACAAAATCCAAACCTTGTCCTTTCTGGAATCTTTTTAGAAAGAATCTCCTATTGATGTCAAATGGTTTTGCACCCAAATGTGTCAAACTAGACTGCACACATTTTGGGTCCCCTTTCATAGGCCACACCTGGGCGGGGAAGGGTTTCACACTCAGATGTGTTGAAGCAGATTGCACACATCATGGGTTCCCTTTTAGCAAGTCCAGTTGGGTGCCAAAAGGTTTCACACAAAAATGTGGCAAACCAGTTTGTACAATTTTTTTTCATAAACAAGTACTTGGGCGCCAAACCCTTTCGTGCTAGCACGTGACAACCAAATTCACACCCACCAAAACCATGTTGGTCTTGGGAAGCATGAGAGAGGGCCAAATGTCATCCCATGAAGGACCAGGAGGTGAGTGGTTGTTAGTTTAGAGAAAGAGGTCAAATCACCTCGACAACTCCTTGACTCTTAAAAAAGGAGAGAGAAGACCCCCAAAAGAAAACCCCTAGACCCAAACTACTGAGAGGAGAATGAGAGACTAGAGAGTGCAAGAAAGACATATGACCACAGCTCTATGAAACATATTCGCACTCAGAAGTTCAAAACTTGTTCACACTCAAGAGTTTGCAACTTGTTCGTGTTGGGAAGTGCTAAAGTGATTGGCGCGTGGAAGTGTCAAAGTGATCAACGTTGGATTGGATCTGCACCTACTCTTGATTTGGTACTTTTATTGGAGATATCCTGAAGTGTGAATCTACTCCGTTCTTAGAAGTGTCAAACCTCTATGAACACGAGATACAAAGTAAAGTGAGAGCAAATCAGATCATCTTCTTTCTCGAGAATCACACACAATTACTTGTTTTCTGTAATCCCTTGCAATACTATTTTGACATGAAAATTGGGGTACTAATTTTCAACCCTTTCCTGATATGTAAATGAGTGTGTCTAATTCAAATTTCTATATGTCATCCTTCCTTATCCATACACGGGTCATTTTTTTTGGTTTTCTAGGTTTTCAAACTAAAAATCGGTGGTGACTTTAAACCTTTTCTCATTTTCAATTTGTAATGAAACCAATAAGTGAGAATTTTTCCATAGCCCACAAGACAAATAAATGTCTTGATATTTCTTGACACCTTTATATTACAAAGCCTCTCCCAATCCCCAACTACCAAGATATCTTTGCAGTACATAGAGGACATTGTAGGCAGATTTTGTTGAGAAGTTACCATCGGATGTATGCTTCCATATTGTCACATCCTTGTGCTCAGTTGTGGCTAGAGTGTCAATTTTTGGAATGGCCTTGATGATGTCTTCAAGAAACCAATCTTTCAAGAAATGAGTGGAAAATATATTGCTAGTTGCAAGGTGTCAAATACATTGTATATTTTCATATGAGTACTTTTGTAGGATGGTATTAAGATATATTGTGCCAATCTTTTACAAACTTGGTTGACATTATAATGAAATTGATGATAATCTTAATATGCTTTTGAATGCCCTTCCATCCTAAAAAATATTAGCTTTTACTCTCTTTTCTTTGCTATTATAAAAACTATACAAAAAGTCCACATTTGTCTTAGTCAATCACTTGGAATAAAGGAGCTTTCATCATTACATAGGACCTTTCATCATCACATCCCATTTGCATTGAATAACTTTATGAAATATCCATGATTATAAATCTATCATAAATTCATATAAACATGCATAACATTTCACAATATATTTCTCCTTCCACTTATGAATGTTTTCTTCTTATACAGACTTCTTCTAGATACCCATTTGACTTTTTACTGAAACTATCAATTGTGTCCAATCTAACACTAGTACTACAATCTAGTATGTATTGTCTTGTTCCTTTAGAATGGATTTTGGATGTAAGGGTATACACTTACAAGTGATGCAACCATAGTGAGCCACATGTAAAGCCTTAGATTGATGCAAACGATTGAGAACATCATCTCAAGTTATCTAATTTAGAACTACTTGTATAATGAACAAAAAGAAGTCAATATAAGAGGTTGGATAAAAAGAATGAAGATAGAAATAGTATAATAGAGGGTACGGATTCTGCCAGACATCTTTTTGATAGCCGTAAATTTTGGACGCATATATAGGGACAAGCTCAATTAAAACTTAACATCAGATCCAATTATTCTATCCATTATTGCCTTTCGAATCTTAGAACAAGGTCTAAGAACATTAGAACTATTGATTTGTAGGCGATCACAGGTGTTGTCCATTTAATATGAACCGAATGCAACAAAAGGCTACATAACGGAGGCTCCTCAGACTTTATTGAAGTCTTTAATCAGCTTGAATGTGAGATTAGGATGCTTCACTTTAATTTCAATTCAAGTCTTGATCTTCCACCTCTTATAACTTGGAATTGGGAATTTTTGTAACCAAATTTTCTAGCTTGATGTAATCACACATTGGGTTTGGTTTGTAACTTTGTCCCCATTTGGGGTTTTGGAATATATTTACCCAATTTTACAAAAAAATAGAGGCAAAATGAATGACAAGTGATAAAATATAGATTATTCTTATTAATAGAGATAGGAAATTAAGTGTGCAACTAAAATCAAAAATACTCACAATTCAATCAAAGAAAATTGAATATCTATCTTTTTTTTCTTCCTAAAATTGTGTGTGTCATATACTTTGCATGTTCTTTTTAGTGTGGTCCACAATCCTAATGAATTGTATCAATTCCTTTTTTTCCAAATCATATCAAGTTGATTAGAAGGTCTCATGGTTTCCTTCTATACTAGTCTTGTTCATGAGTATATTGCTACAAGATGGTGAACATTTCCGGCTTTAGTATCCCTCCATTTCCTATCGCATCCAATTTAGACCTTGCTTGAGATTTTCATTATCCTTCAGATCTTTACAAACCTAAACTTTGTATAGTTTGGTGCAATAAATACTCATGTCCAACCACAGACATGCCTGTGTAAGGCTATCATATTGAGTCACATGGAGGTATCTAATGTATACTCAAGGTTGAGAACATTATTCTCAAAAATAATAATGTGACATGCACTATGACCATTTTTACACAAACAAGTAAGTAACCATGATTAGAGGGTAGAGAAAAAGTATAGCAATACAAATAATATCACTGATGTAGGACAAAGACTTATTATAAAATACATGTATTCCCTATCTAAAAAGATAGTTTATTTCTAAGTGGTGATAAATTCCACTAGAAGATAGTTAACCATTATGAATGGGTTGGAAGTAAATGTAAAAGGATAGATAATTAAGTCAAAACTTAGATAATTAAGTCAAAACTAACATGAAAAGAGGGAGAATCATTATGGATAGGGTTGGGACTAAATGCAAAGGATAGGGCATTAAGTCAAAATTAACATGAATTTGAAGAAACATCTACAACAAGAAGAGTGTGGATGCAAGTAAATGACATAGGAAACAATCTAACATTGAGTATATGGGGATCCCTCCCTAGTAACTATCTACAATAAGTTATTATATACTTTAAGTAGTAGTGAAATGGCTATTATTTCTATGGAAACTCTTAGAAAAATGATTTCAATCAGTCGGTTGGGGGACAAGAGTTGGGAAAGAGTATAGATAGCATTATCACCACAAGAAGTAGGGGCATCAAGGAAGTGGGGAGTGCCACGAGTGCCATGGAAAGAACTTGTTCCAAACTACAGAGCAGATGTGATGTAGTGATAAAATCCTCTTTTAACGTATAGAGACAAGTGACGGTATATAAGCAAAAGTTCAATAGAGACAGTGGTGATGTCAAATTTATAGTAACATATCTAAGACATAATATCATGGTTTAATAAAATGTATAGCTAGTTATTTAGTCATGATCTATTGCTTATGACCATATCTAGCTAAGGGCCTCATTTACAGGATCACTATGAGGTATGGGTCCTATTTGAGGCTTTCAAAGAATATATTCCTATGTGAATGGAATATTAATTTTGACATAACCAAATGATTTTTTTATTTTTACATCCATATTGAAAACATGACAGGTGAAACTAGTCATGGAGGGAGACTTCTTAGAATACCCACTAAATTATTTTACATTTATCTTATTTTTCTTTCTTGATATGGATTGGAAATAACTCATTAAAGATAGATAATGCCAACATGGATCCATCCAAGATGATGGTCAAGCATTCCCAACAGACTTAGTAGAAAATTTGGTTTTTTAATATTGTTAATATTTTACAAATTTACCTATAATAGGTTATAACACACACCATTTTGAAAAACTATGCATGACAAACATAGTACAAGGCATTGGTCAAATAAAGGTAATGTTGATAGGATGTTTGTGAAGTAGCTAATGTTGATAGGCTATAATGAGTGGGCTCCCATTTATTTTCCTTTGGGAGGGTCATTTCATCATGAATCTACCTCAAGTGTTTTGGTCCATACTCTTTTGTAAGTCTTCAAATTTGACTTCTAGTCTCATATGAGATTCCCGAGATGGATTGGAGATATAAAGGAGAAAACATATGATTTTGAATATGAGTTTCTTTGGGAAGATGGAAAAAGGATGATGTAAGGGGCATTCAAAATTGGAAATTTAAAACATGTATAAGGCATGTATTGATTAAAGAAAGAGAGAGCTTGTGTTAATTAAATGAAGGGTAAAAAGTGATGATTAATCATGGATTTTGAATAATGATTACATTTGGGTTGTTTGTGGACTAGGAAATCATATCTCTTCATGATAATAAAATTTCCAATTTTTATTCATGATGATAGATTATTTATCTTGTTTTGTTTGAGCCTAAACAACATGGGAGTAGAAAAAGCATCCCTTAGAATAGAAGATCTATTATTGGGTCTTTGCTACAGGCATGCTTCAAGCTATGTCTTCTTTAGAAAGTCACAACATTATATTGTATATTGGATCATGAAAATGAAGGATATGTGTATTTTAACACTACATTCTATGTGTGGTGCAATGTATACATATGAAAATTCCAATCAGCTTTTTGAGGTAGATACAAATCGGGTAGAAAACTTCCTATTGAAGGGGACATAATATGTTTCTTAGGTCCTTCTAGTTAGAGGGACATGAGACTTTTCCAAATATTCTCTCAACATTATATCTTAAGAGTTTTCTCATTTTAGTTCTCTTATTATAGTCTTTAATAAAAATATAGAGTAGTCGTTATTTGAAGCAGACTAGATAGATATTTCATTTACAATGTAGAGAAAATTGTCAATATTGTAGCTAGATTAAAATGGACTAGTCATTTTGGCTTTCTAAGTTGGATATTTGGTAGAAAATCCATCTTTAGACATACTTAAATGTCTATAATGCATAGTAGGTTGTATGGTTTGCTGCCAATTTAGTGAAGAAAAACATTGATCCCTAGTAGTGGTGGAAATCTAGTTCAGGTTGATCAAGTTTATATTGGGCCTTTTGCGGGAAACGCTAATTTGTTAAAGCCTAAGATTTCATAAGATAGATTTTTAAATGGAAACCCTAGACCCTAGCCTGACCTTAAAGTATTTTTAGGTCTATCGGTCTTGACCCATAAATCCAAAAACCAAGATCAAAATTTTAAATACAAAATATATAATTTTCCTAACAAAATATAAAGGTATAACCAACAGACTTTTGTGAAAACAAACCTTAAATGTGATGAAAACACTTATATAACATAGTTTTTACACTCATTTTAAGCACAAATTTATAAAGTAAAAAAGTAGCATACTAGTTCTTGTTAAAATTATATATATAATGAAAAGCATTTTTTCTTAAATTAATACAGCCAGTACAAAACTAACTAGAACTGTCAAAATTAACCATTATGGGGAATGTATTTGTAATTCAATAGGTTCATTGAAGGGGTCAAACTCTAGTATTTGTTAATTTTATATATATATATATATATATATATATGTGAAATTTTATGTCAATCGGGTCAATTCTGGTCAAAGGTCCAAAATCAAACATGAGCCTTAAACAATATTGGGTTCTTCAGTTTATAGCCAAATTTGGTACAGGTTGAAAAACCTAGACCCTGACATGCTTAAACATTTGAGTTTTCCATAGGGTGTAGTATAAGTTTTTTAGCCCTACTCCTAGGGGAGGGGTAGTTTAGCATTATAACACTTCCCCTACTAAAGAATCCCGAGAGTGATTGTAAGACATGAAAAAAAAATATGTTGAGAAAGATCAATGTAGATACTAAGAAGAGGTTCATGAACTACAAAAAAATAAATAAAAATTTGATAAAGAATGTGTACCAACAGAACAAAATGGATTAAAACATTAGATAAATATTTTAAGGAAACACTTAAGTGCATGTTTTTGCATCAATGGAGAAATTTGTGAACATTGGATATTTTTTGTACTTTGTACTTCATGATAAATATAGCATTCACTGGTACAGAAATGTCCTACAAAGTTGGTTATTTTTGGCATATCTCTTCATTTATAAATTAAAAACAAAGTGGAGACACTAAAACTCAAGATGTACATCATCAATTCTTTTGAAAATTGAAATTGATGATATATACATATATTGTTGGTTACACATTACAGTCAAGATGACAAAATAAGGTGTAGAGTGCGACAAAAATATGCTTCCCCTTGGAAATTTCTCATCATTTATCCCAAGTTGAACCGATAAGGTAATGCATAATTTGTCATCGGTTAATAAGGAACCATGAGGTAATGCTCAACTTGTGGTCAGTTTCTAATGTAATTATTAATGAGGTTTTAGTGAATAAATAGTGAAAGTAAGGGTATGCGTTAGTTTCATTCACAAAACTGACAAAGTATATGTTTGTAGTCAGTTTTTTATGAAATCATTGATGACATATGTCTGTGTTTTTTCTATATATCGGGTCTGCAGACCTACAATCTATCTGCTAGCATTTTTGGAGCCTATAGTTCATCAAAATTATGACAGTTCATCAAAACTACAGGTTCTATAAGCATCACAGCTTAACAAAAATAATGCAAACCTACAAGAAGAAATAAATATATATATATAAGCTCAGTTGATTCAGCTCAACATTCTATCCATTTTCACTTAACTGCACACACATCTGCATGAACACACGTCTCAATTGAGTCAATTCTCAATCACACATTAAATTTCATACATATGCCCAAATAAACATCAGGAAGTGGACTTGATAACATCCAATCCTTCTCGTGCACTTCACATTCAATTCACACACACATATGTATGTACATATATACATCAACTACCATAGAGTTTAAGTTTATAGATATAGTATATAAAACAAAATATTTGACATCAAAGTTTGAATAGAAATATCCATCAATTAGCTGACAAGTCCACATACTTGATGAAGCAATTTGCCCATTCTTCACATAGGTCATTTATCCACTCCTACGTTTAGGCTTCAGTAGTGTCAAAAGAATATAAATAAAATAAGACATAATTCCAATTATATTTGATTGTTTGTATTATCCAATGAGACTACTTTGATTTTTTATGATCCAAGACTAATCAGAATACATTCGCTATATATTTGATATCTAGTAACGTGTGCCTGACAATGTTATCCATGTAGAGTAGCATGTAATATCTACATGCCCAATCATTATCTTACACAAGGCAATGTAGATTTACAATTATATTAATAAATGTAATTAAGTGGAGTTGGTATATATATTCTTTGAAGTGAGAAGACTATATACATTAGTACTCTTCCAAGCTACTGATTTCTTTTTTGTATCTACTTTTCCACTACCTCTATGATATTCTTTCATACCCCTATATGTTAAATTAACAAATATATTGCATCATTAAACTATCGTATGATGAAAATATTAATAGATATGTTGAATATGGAAAAAATACTTACATGTGAATCAGCAATTTCATTGGGCATCCCTAATTTGGTGTTAGTCTTATACTCAAAGATCAAAAAATACACAATATAGATCTCGGGAACAATCACTCACAACTGCCAATGCTTATTTCTGAGGGAATAGACAAATAAAATGAAAAATTGAATTCCATAATATTTACATATACATAAGTTAGAAATATAAACTACAAGCCTAGAAATTATAGAACGTTGAAAGGAGCTATGATCATGGTCTGGGAAGCACCAAAAACCTTCATTACGGTATTCACATAATCAGTGACGCCACTCATATATCTCTCTATATCACTAATCATTAATGAAATTAGAAAATCCACATTTGATAATCCATACTCAACAACAATGTAATACATATAACTGAACATATGCATACAATCAGTTAATATGTAGGAAACAATTATACAACATGTATTTTTTACATATAACAAGGTATTCAGACTTACCATGTACAAAGTTGTATCACTAATGTGTTCATCTATTGATAATGAAATAGCTCAAATACATCTTTCAACACTATAATCGTGGCACGGTCTATACCTATGACCTCCTGAAGGTCAATCACCATGGTATATGATGGATCTATATTGTCTAATTTGTTCAAATGTATGCCTATAAACAATCATGTGATGATTGTGATGGCGTATTATGTAAAGGATTTGATTAATAATAAAGAAAATATTCTAATTTATTCTGTTTCACTCAGTTATGAGATAATGAGGAAACATAATGTATGTCTAAAGAATGACATTACATAATGACATTTGACTTCAGGTATGTGACCTGAACAATGAGATCATACATATGTTAAGAGTATATACATTCTGATTATGTCCCTAGTCAGATGTTATTGTGGAAGGATGATAGATAGCAATTGTAACATCCATATATAAAGGGTTTTTGTAGAGATCCATGTCCCTCGGATCTAAAAAAACTAACAAGGAACGTGGAGGTTGGTAGTTGGCCACACTACTACCTCTTCTTTCTTTAAAGGTAGCATTATAGTAACATGACGCCCCGAAGTCCCCCTTTTTTGTATTGTGTGACACACCATTGTCATGGCCACTAGGCCATATAAATCAAAAAGAGGATCAAAGTCCTTCTTGCATTAATCAAAGAATCAAATACACCTTCTAATACTTAATGCTTCTAGTAGGAACCTTTAATCCAAGTGAAATTTGAACTATCTCTCTCTCTCGTTCTCATCACCTAAAGCCTCTTAAAATTGGTTGATATCATTTCAATGTGCCAATAAATCATTTGATCATCAATTGGCCACTCATTTATATCAAAATCATATTAGGTATCAAAACCCTAAAATCAAGGTCATCACATTCACCCCACCTTATAAGGATTTTTTTCCTTGAAATTCAAGTATATAAGGTGATATCAAATAGTTTCTACTACATTTAATCCACCACTCCTAGGTGGCAGTGCTTGTATAGTTATGTATGCACCAAAGTTGTCATCCTAGTATTTGGAGCATCTAGTACCCATCCAACTTTATATAGGTTGAAACATCATTTAATGTCTTCATCATCATGTGAAATTCTTTAATGTTAGGATCTACATGTACTTATTCCCCTTGGGAATTAGGGTCTTTGTTCATACATAGGAAGTTGAGAAGGTATTATTCAATATTTTACCTTTCACCCTAAACACCTATGTAAGATGATATCAAGATTTCATGTCATAAATTATCATAATTGTCACACCTATTTACATCATTGGTGTGGTTTATGATCATCACCATATTAGGATTTCATCATTAGAGGGAACACATTCATGTATTCATATTAGGATTTTCACCTTATTGTGTGAAGGTATCATCAAGCTTGAAGCTTACATTTAGAAGACTGGAGGTTAAGAACATTATTTTCAGATCATGTAATATGTGATCCATATATTTATTGAAAAATCAAGATTTTAAACTTATATCTTTCAAGCATGATATGAAGGGAAAGAGAATATACTAAATCAATCTTATCATGTTTTCAAACTTGAAAATAGCATGTATGATATAGGGAGGGGATATAGAATAGGTCAAGCTTATTTGAGTGACTCCTCATATCTAAATCATCTATATAGCCCAAGTGAGGTTTCTAATATCATATATCAAGAAGGAGAAGTGAAAGGAACAACATTATGAATATCTTATGCACAAGGTATTTTACTCTTAGAACCAGAGTTTCATATACCATCTCACTTGCATCTAATGATGACATTCACAAACATATGTCACTCAAGCGAGGACCTAACTCAATCAAAAGGATTGGCTTCCTCATTATGAGTCACCTACCCATCATTTTTGTACCCAACTCTCTCATATAGGATTGGATCATGGAAAAGGACTCAACTCCTCTACTCTGGATTAACGCAGCTTAGGACACATCATTTTTATATATTTCTCATATTTTTAATATATTGTAGGGTAGGTCCAATGACCCTCTCCCTGTAGGTCTCACTTTCTCTGGAGTTCACCATGTATCTTTTCATAACACTGGAGATCCTCCTTTGTAAAAGAGTTTGAGCTCATGCATATTCAATTTTATCTTAACTTAGCTCATCTTAGTAAGAAAAGGGAATGTGCTTCCATCATCTAGTATTAACTCATATCTTTCAAAACCTTATACATATCTTTGATCTATTTAAGCAACTGATATCATTAAGGATTAAAGTCAGATAATACTCCCATGATTATTTCATGTATAAGTCAAACATCTACTCTAAGTATCATGTATCCAATAAGGCTCTAGACATCTAATCTAGATATACTCTCTCTTGTAGACTGATGTCACTCCCTTTCACTTAGGTTTCTTGAATACTAACTACTCTCCAGTGTGAGGGAAACATTTTTATATTTACATATATATAAAAAAATATTGTTTAGTTTTTCTTCGAGAAAGTAGACATAAAAGAAAACTATCAAGGCTCGAGCCGATTGGAAACAAAACCAAATTAGAAAAATGAGTGTCCCACACACAGTACATAGCCCAGTGCCATGTCACCTAGTGAAATGGTGAGAACAAGGTGTGAACTAGTGTAGCTACCTAATACATATGACCTCTATATGGATAGGGTTTCACACACTTGTCTAAACCTAGTTCTCAAACATCTAGGTTCTAACTTAGAGGCTAAGTCAAACCATGCTCCTATAGAACAACTTACTAAGTTTCTAGGATTTACTGTGAAAGGTGAAATTTAGGTTTATGTTTCATGGTAAGCAATTGTTAGGTGTAGCAATTGTTCATGCTCTAATATCAACTATAACGTCCCTAGATTCAAGGTTGTTGGAAAGATCCATGTCCCTTAGATCTCAAAAAACTAACAAGGAACGTAGAGGTTGGTATTTGGCCACACTGCTACCTCTTCTTTCTATAAAGGTAGCATTACAGTAACATGACGCCCCAAGGTCCCCCTTTTTTCTGCATTGCATGACACACCATTGTCAAGTCCACTAGGCAATATAAATCAAAAAGAGGATCAAAGTCCTTCTTGCAATAATAAAACAATCAAATACACCTTCTTATACTTAATGCTTCTAGTAGGAACCTTCAATCCAAGTGAAATTTGAACTATATTGCTCTCTTTCTCATCAACTGAAGCTTCTTAAAATTGGTTGATATCATTTCAATGTGCCAATAAATCATTTGATCATCAATTGGTCACTCATTTATATCAAAATCATAAGAGGTGTCAAAACCCTAAAATTGAGGTCATCACAACAATAACACATAAGACTAGAGTGTGTGTTGGTAGATGACATAATCTCATCAGTCATGATATGTGATATCGAACCAAGCACATAGATACTTGTTAGAGAATAGTATATCATATAGATCCACCTTGAGAGTGACACGTGGAAACCATAAATGATGGTCATAGTATCTCTCATAGTGAAGGTGGTGATTGTGATTCTTAGACCTAAAATCACAACACTCATCACATGTCATTTGGTGCACTTTGACATCATCCACCATGATCTTGAATAAAGGTTGCCATAAAGGTGATGATCGAATGCACTATGTCACATGGGGATGAATGCGAGTGATGTATACGGGATTTGTCCCTCCTACAGGAGTTTGATATCATGGCCACTTGATAAGAGAGACTGAGGAAAAATATGTGCATGCACATGTGAATCAATATATGATATTGAGGTCACATATATCTCAGATAGTGTGATCTAGTTCAAGGAACATGGATTGAACAATGAAAGGATGATGATTCCATGCCTCAAGTTCAATTTAGAAATTATAGATAAAGGAACTACACAATCACTGTAACACCTATCACATATTGTAGGTTGAAGTTGTTCTCCAACTTTTCAATTACTTGGGTAGCAATGATGTGTGACTAGGCATCGTGCTTTGCTTGTGATGTCATAAATAAGTTATGGACATTCACATCCAATGTAACTTGAAATCTATAGGGTTACACACATAGGATACTCTTAGAATAGGAGTTCATTCATGAATATAGTTTAAACTTGATTACTAAAGGTTTAGGTATTCAATTTAAACAACATTGGTTGAATATTGACTGACTACACAATGAACACACCGGTTAAACTATTGAACCGATCATTTCAGTGTGTCATATCAATTGAACAAACTTTGGCAATTACGGAAAATGAAGCGACTGGTTTACAAAGTGAATCGATCAGCTCAGGTCCATAAACTAACCAACTCAGGTTGTGAACCAAGCAGTTGGTAGATTAATTCGATTGATTAAGGATTTGTGTTTATGTCATGTTGTGCATTAAATCAGATATTAATTGCCAATACAATTGTTATTAGGAAACATGATGAAATGAGTGGTTCAAGGGTTGAACCGATCCTCTCACACTCTAACCCATCGGTTCACCTATAAACCGACCATTTTTCTGCTTGCAAGTTGAGAAAATTTAGAAATTATGGTCCCTTCTGCTCCCACTCAGACTGGGAACCCTAACCCTGACCCTCCTATAAATAGAGAGGTATTGGGGGCTTCTCAGACACAACTCAATTTCCTCTGAAAATTGTTTGTCTTCTCTGGTTGTAGTAACTGAGAGAACCCGAGCAAGTCCTACCTGATAAAGGGATGGATAACAAGGGAGAAAAATTATGGGAAAGCATGTTGGCATATAGTATGCCAACATGAGGGGACAACTCCTTCTTGTCCATTCTATTAGAATGAAAAATGTTCATGGTGGTCTATTTGGACTACTCTATAGGTTTGGATCATTTTCCCGCTAGGAGGACAACGTCAACATGCTATCTGTGGTGATCAACCAAGAGGCCGACACAGACGGTGTTCAAGTATGACTTGAAGAAAGTGGCATACTGCAATGAGGCAATAGTCGATGGACTTAATCCAGTACTAGGTATGACCTCATAAACCATCCTTCACATTACATAGTTTTTGGTGTGATCATTTATTAAGGGGAATATGGCAGTTAAATTTTTCATTTCTACTTCCTATCTGACGTCATATTTCCCAACATAACCATATTGACAACACCTTGCATTTAGGGCCTAAGGAGTCGAATAGACCCAATGGAATAAAATGTGGGGGTGGAGGTTTTGGACCCTATGGGTCTTCTTATCTATTGTGGTATGCATGCATGTATTCACATATTAGCTTCTGACTACATATAAATTCAATATACATTTGTCATACCCCAAGAAATACAACAAGTTGTTTGGGTCACCCAGTAAAGCTTCCTTCTACCTCTCTGACTTGGTGGCATTTAGGTGTTCATATTGGAGTGGTGTTTTTTTCATTGCTAGAATGACACATGAGGGACACACAAACATGATCCTCGGGAAGAGGAACACCTCGAACCGTATGAGCATATATGAAAACCTTGGAATTTACCATGATGTTGTATGATGGAACATATATGGAAAGATGACATTTTCTGGAATTTTTATGAAATACAACATTTAAATTGACACACATATATATTTACTTGAGGGATTACTTCATCATAACTTATAAACACAAAATATAAATTGACTTAAATTTAATATTACTCTGGACAACCCACATGGGTCAGAAGGAGTACTCCCAAAACCCTCCTTGGATGTGTGATGTTGTACAAGATCTGAGACTACTGGAGGAGTGCATGCCACCTCAGAAACCTTAAATTTCTTCAAGGCTACAACTATCAATCTTTGCACCTCCTCATGGTTCATTACCCCCCTTTCTTGGTAGATTTGCACTTTTATTGGGATGAGCCAAGAATAGATTTTAGCCCAAACCTATCATCGACGGTCCTAACACGTCTAGGATGCTCTTTTGTCCCTAAAGCAATGTCAATTCATCATGTGTGCCCCGAGGAGTGAACTCTTCCTCCTTTCTTTGCTCACCCAACTCCACCTATTCATCATCAAAACTGACTAATCAGTAAAATTTAACAATGCAAGGAAAAGAGTTCATGGACATCCATTGTAAGACCCAGAATTTTACAATTTTTGTAGCCACCTCTTGGGTTTCTTAGATGGGGATTTCTTCAGGTTTTTTTTCCTTACATCTATCCACTCTAAATAGTGAGGAAATTATACAAAAGCACTAGAAGACTCAGCAGTACAAGTAGAAGAATGAGAAGGCCCTTGACCTTGCTCTTGCTCTTGCTCTTGCTCTTGCTCTTGCTCTTGCTCTTGCTCTTGCTCTTGCTCTTGCTCTTGCTCTTGCTCTTGCTCTTGCTCTTGCTCTTGCTCTTGCTCTTGCTCTTGCTCTTGCTCTTGCTCTTGCTCTTGCTCTTGCTCTTGCTCTTGCTCTTGCTCTTGCTCTTGCTCTCTAAAAAGGTAGCATTTAATATAACCACTTAAACCCAAAGGGTGGTTTTACACATTCTTGTCACACCCTTTTTTGTACATCATGAATGTTTGACTAATTAAATAACTAATCATAAGAAATCATAAGAATGTAAATAATTCAATACCTTGAACTCATCTATTTGTTTCTCCCCAGGAAACTACTCACTTTCTTTTTTATTAAGATAGGACCATTGCATTGTGGGGTCCTTGTCCTTCTTGATTCCATAGATGTATTTTATTGTGAGTATTGTCTATTAATCTCTTTGTCTTCTCTCAATGAGTTGGATAACATTCTAGTGATGTGACTTTTCATCAAGATCATACAGGCCCTGAAAAGGTTCAACATTCAATACTTTTAGAAGTGTGAAAAAAATAGGAAAAGACTATAAAAATGTAAATGCATATATCTTACCTCTAAATCCTTCCAGATGAGGTCTTTAGTGGTCTAGTCCATTAATCCTCAATATGGAGATGCACTTTTCTTTGACTAAGGACCCCACAGTGGCTTACAAACTCTAGTAATCAGCATCCTACTTCATTAAATTCAATGTGCCCTTCTTCCCTTTACCCCTAATTGAGGCTTTTTTACCAAATTTATCCCTATCCTACATGTAGATTTAGTAGCACCATCATCACCTTGATTAGGAGGTCTAGTAGGATCCTAGCTCATAGTCAAGATTGATGTGCTCCTGGTCATATGCCATCTATAAAATCAAAAGTAAACATATGAAAAAGTCAATTCACATTTGAAAAAAAGAAAAATGTTATATAATGCAAACATAACTTATGAAAAAGTCAGATCACATATGAAAAAATAAATAGGTTATATATTTCAAACATAACATGTGAAAAAGTAAAATCACATGTGAAAAAATAAATAGGTTTAATGCATGTATATACCATAAACTAATATCCCTTCTTTGTGATGTTCAAGTGTATAGTCACCAGTGTTAGATTCAACATGTATACTTGTTAAACCAGCAGATAATGGACTAGATTCATTATACTTGTCATAGTACTCTTCTTCATCAATAGAATCTGAAATGAACTGTCTTTTCCCATGAAGAACAATAGACAAAATTTCTTTTATAGGATCACCGATATAGAATACTTATTTTTCTTGTGATGCCATGATGAATGGTTCATCCTTCTCACTTTTCTACTTAAAATTCACTATTGTGAAACTAAATTCATTAACTACAACTCTTTCTTTTTTTATCAAACTATTCACACCTAAATAATGAAAGTCTAAACTATATGTAGTCAATCTCCCATATGTCTTTAATGACATCGCAATATCTTATATTCATGTGAACTCTGATTGTCAGCACTAGAAAAATATAATAAAGATGCTTGAAGGGTGACCCAACTATTTCATATGACACTCTTTATCATCTTGACATTTTGTGTAGTCTAGAAATCCAATTATGTCAAACCCTTAGTATGATGTAATGTGTGTCTTTGGCATATATGTGAACCATTTGATAGTTTATATAACATTATTTAGTGTTTGAGATAGTTGACTAAATGCATTCTCTTCAAACCACCTAATAAATGTCTAATTATGCTCTCTAGCAAGCCACATTGAACTAGCTTGAGGATATTCTGGCTTGAGTTCGTTGGTGTGTTTGGTGATAATAAATACCTACATTGTCAATGTTGTGTAAAACATACATTTGTACTTGTTCCAATTGCTCATGACTAATATCTATCTGTCGTTCTCCCAAAGAACCTTTGTCTGAATAAAGGTCAGGATTCACAATATTAGTAAGAGTTATGCTACAACTCAAAAAGTCATTGTAAAAGCCCATAACCTCACAAGCAACATAGCCCTCAATGATACTCCATTTGGGCCGACAATAGTTTCGAACATCACCTTTAAAAACACTCATGTACCATTCAAAAGCATACATCCATGCAATAAATTGGACCCAACATTTTCACTTTCCTGGTCAAAAGGATAACAAGATGTACCATGATATCAAATAATGAAGGGGGAAATACTTCTCAAGTTGGAACAAGGTAATGACCACTTCTCTTTCCAACTTATCTGGATTCTCATAATCAATGACTTTGCTGCATAGATTGTTGAAGAATAAGCAAAGCCTAGTGATTGCAAACCTTACATTCTTAGGAAGGATAGATCAAATAGACACAGGCAATATATGTTGCATTAGAGTGTGAAAATCATGAGATTTAAGACCTATCAGCTTCATATCCTTCATTGATAGCAATCTATATTGGATGTGCATCCTTGTGGTACATTAACATTAAGTAAGCACTCAAAAAGAGTTCTCTTCTCCTGTGTAGACAAGGTGTAACAAGCATGAGATAAACATGTGCAGAGACCCTTGCTAATTTTTGTTGTTCACGTAATTCCATTCTAGATTTCATGCCATCTTTATTATTTCCTTTTATATTCAAAAAAGTACTAATGATTCTATCACCAACATTTTTCTCAGCATGCATGACATTGATACAATGTCAAACTATCAAATAACTCCAATATGAATGATCCCAAAATATTAACTTCTTTTTTAATAAAGACTTTTTAGATGTAGGAGTAGTATGTGGTTTCTTACCAAAATGATTTACATTTTTATTTACTCTTGTATGAACATCCTCCCGTGACAACGGTTTAGGGCACTCTGTTCCTCAGTTGATCCATTAAATGTTTTGTGAAACTTTCAGTAAAAATGCACCTTTGGCAGAAACCTTCAATGACCAAGATATTTAGTCTTACCACCATGTTTTAGTCGGATTGAATCAGTATTTTCCTCACATACAGGACATACATTGGTTCCTTTATCGATGTATCAAAACAAGTTTCCATAAGTTGGAAATTCATTAATAGTACAAAACAACATAGCACGTAAATCAAACATCTCTCCACACAAAGCATCATAAGTCATCACACATCCTCCCCAAAATTTCTTTAGGTCATCAATCAGAGGTTCAAGTTAAACATCAATATCATTTATAGGTTGTTTGGGGCATGATATTAGAAAGGATAGAAAGACATATTTGTTCTTCATACCCAACCACAGAGGAAGATTATAAATAACAAGCATGACATGCCAAGTGTTATGTTGGTTTCTCAATGCTCCATATGAATTCATCATGTCGGTACAAAGTTGGAGTCATAAATTCCTAACTTCTTCACCAAATTTAGGGTTCAATAAACTAATCTTCTTCCATTGCGGGGATTCAAACACATGTTGTAGAATACCATCATTGTTTTTCTTTACCTGCATGCCAAGATAAATTTTATGCATCGACGGTATTAGCAAACAAGCATTCAAACAGTGGTATTATAGGCAGATAGGACATCACATTGGCAGGAGACTCAGTTTTGATCTTACCGTATGTTGTCCTTTTACACCTACGCATCCCACATTTTGACCTTTCTTTCATATCAATATAGTCCTTTGAAGTAGCACACAGTCATTTGGGAATGTTTGTGTCTTCTTAGCCTCCATTTCCATTGGGAACAACATTTTTTTCTTTTTGTATGCTGAGATTGGAAGTTCATTGCCTTCAGGGAGAATTTCTTTCAAAAAATACAATAGAGAAGTGAAGCTTTTGTGGCTAAATCTATTGTTATCCTTCAGAGTATACAATCTCAACACAACGCTCAACTTCGTAAACTTAGTACAACCTAAGTATCACAATTTTATCATCTTGTACAACATTTCTAAATAAGAGAGGTGGATCTGTAACATTTATTCCACAATTGACTAGCATAGCATCAACCACTTTTCTTGGAATTGGTTCATTTACATCAACATCGTCAGTCATTTCTTCTTTGACACAACAACCACTATTGAGATTTATTCATGTTATACTAGGAATCTTTCCATGTCAGTATCATTTTTATAGCCATGTACAATCCCATTATGGAAGACATGATCTTTGATCATGTCAACAATGTCTACTTTCAAGTTGTTACTACAATTCTGAAAGGGTCAATAAAACCTATATCTAGGTTGTTTTCTATGTTCCTTGACAATCTTACAAACTCAACATCAAGGTGCCAAATGACTCCATCGATAAGAGATCTTGTGAGTCATCAGCCTATTATCCCAGGTGTACCTTTAATCCTTTGAATGAAAGCCCTTCCACTCGAGACTTCTGGATCAGTATGGCCAACTTTTATCTCTATTTGACTAGTAGATCTCATAGTTAGGAAGACTTATACCATTGGTCTCATGAGAAGGATTAATAGCTTGAGCCTACCTTCACACACTTTAGTTACTCTTTTGGGTTGAGATCATTAATAAACTTCAGAGTGCAGCGATTTGGATTAGATATCCATGATTGTCTATTATATGATCATATGGGAGATGAGTAGCTCATCAAGTGTTAGCTAATAAGTTAATTTTAGAAGAAAAAATGTTTAAATTGATCCCTAATCATCTATTAGCATTCACATTGATGAATGTGTACCACCTATCCCATTCTTGAGAACTTCATCTCACTAGTAAGTGTAAAATGCATGTTGTATTTCAATAAATTCCAGCAACATTTCCCCCATAGTTCTCTAAGTACACCTACGTAGATGGATAAATGCCCACCTACATATGTACCTAGAGAACAAAAGGGGAAATGTTGTCAATATTTATTGAAACCGAACATGCATTATACACTTACGTTGTAAGTGAGATGAAGTGCTAAAGAATAGTCCCAAGTTGGGGACTATCCAAGGTTTAATCTGAGTAAATCTCGGATGGATTTCCAAGACAACATACTATAGGGGTTTAGGTTTACAAATTAGAATTTTCTTTTTAGAAGTTTAAGGTTTACGATTAATTAGGTAAATTTTGTATCAAGTTCAATGTAAATCAAGTTAATTTACAACAACTAATATCAAACCCAATGTATTAATTCCTAGGTGTGATCATTAATCCATACAAGCATTTAATTGTTAATGAGTTATGTGAGTAAGAACAACATATTGAAGTAAGCTATTGTCTAAAGCAAAACTTTGTAAGCCATGTTTAAATAGTTGCACGTCTACTTCATCCCCTAAAATACATAGTGCATAATGTAAATAGAATGGTCAACACCCACCCAATAGACACAAAGGTCACAACCAAAAACACAAACATGTGCATGATTATGTCTAAACATCCTTTTTAGGATGAGTGATATTGCACCAATTATCATTGCTTTGTAGTTAAATTGATCATAGTAGCAATTATTTGAAATTGATTGGACAATCGGGCATCGTACTATTATTTCACATGATGTACACAACAAAACATTTACCTAATGACATGTATACCCTTGAACAACATATAATGTAACATAAAACATGATAAAATCCCCAATTCCCAATGAATGCCTTAAAGCACAAGAAACAATTCCAATGGAGATACCTATATGTGCAATCCACAATATCACATGGGAATTTCTAGCCCTAGTAGATGAAGGGGGTGAAATCATACCTCAAAAGGATTTTGTATAGGTGGATAATGGAAGTAAGTCGAGGATGAAGGGAAGAGGAAGTAGTGATAGAGGTAGGGAGGAGGAGATGGTGACAAAGCCAGGGTCAGTGGGGGGTGAGCAATAGTAGAGGGGATGGGGTAGAGATTGCAATGGCAGAGGCAATGAGGATGAGGAGCTTGTCAATGCTAGAGCTAGAGGAGGTAGATGAAGGAGTGAGAAGTAAAAGTGAGTAGTGGTCGATGGAGGAGGGGTGGTCAGCTGTTGCATTTAGGACAAGGCTGAAAGAGGAGCTAGAGGCATTAGAGTGGCAGTGAGGATTGTTGAGTAGCAATGAGCAGAGGGGATAGGGCTGCAGAAGAAGAAAAAAATGTCATAGGTCAGAGAGTTTATCATGAGTAGGGGAAAGAGGGGTTTCTCGTGGGATTTAAATTAGACATACGTCGTCAGTTATTTGTAAAAATGGCCACCAAAATTTGTATCCCCACAAACCCATAGTGTTGGCCAGCTATGACAAACTAAATGAAACCTATGTTTTTAGTTAAGGTCATGACAATAGACGAGATAACCCACATTTAGAACGAGGAAATTTGTGAGATGTTTGGCATGTACCCTTTGTTCGTCAATTAGTGTAGGAAAATTCGACATAATAGACACTAAGGGTTATGCTTTTTATCATGTATCTTGTTGTATGAGAAACTAAAGAAATAGGGTTTTTGGAGGAAAATGAAATTCCTCCCATAATTTTGTGTGAAATTCATGTGTTTGGCTGATTATGTCGTTGGATTCTTTATAAAACAACTGACAAGATAAATACAACACAGCCCGTGTTTTCTCGGTTGGCAAACCGTGATAGTGTTCTTTAATGAACCGATGAGATATATTATGTCTTCAGTTTCCCTTGCAAAAAAATGAATGATATAGGTCATATTTGTAGTAGTGGTCTAGTCTTACAAGATATCATTTAGTTTGAGAAATTACAATGTTTCCCATCCCTACAAGACATGTGATTATTCATTCAAACTATGAGCTTTATTAGTATTTTCCAATTAATGTTGGCATGAGCTAAACTCGGTGAATATGCATCGAGTACATGGGGTTGAAAGGAAAATGTAAACCTTGTCTTTTGTGTGAATGAGTGGATGGTATAGTCTACCTTTACCAACTCTAAGATAGAGAAATACCATATATGTAAGGAGTGTGTGTAACACTAGTGACAAAAATATATAGAGGGTGGTATGTTGAACCTTGTGGTGGGGATGTCAACCCCAACACACATGCACATGTGCACACAATGCCTCATCTCACCTTGCTAGTCCACAATCAGGAAGGAGCATGTGGGTCGTAGGAATTATTTACTATCTATCTCTTTTTGGAAACAAGATAACTACTTAATTAATTAATGCTTTCTTTTTTAAAAGAATTTGTGAATCAAATAGGAAAGTGAGTCATTGTATTCCTAATACAAGTACAATATGAAATGTGTGATTGTGTCTTTTTGAAAATTTTATGAGAGTACGGGAGTTCCATATATAAGGCCTCTTAGGTTATTAGGTTTGATATCACTCAGAAACATTTTTTGTGATTGCATCCCTACTTGTCATTTGGCATGCATCATATTCATTGCTCATTGTAGTGTTGTACTTTGTGCAATCCTTCTACTTTCAAGTGATATCACCTCCAACGCTATCAACTCCATGAATACTCTTCTATGGAATCCCAATCTATTGGATGGGGATACTTAATGGTCGTTGATTTACATCAGAGGTGTTAATGTTTTTTGTAAATGAACAAGTGAGATGACTATTTTTTTACCAGTTCATGACTGGAACAAGTATGGGATAACAATGTGCATGTGATGCATACCGGGGCCTTATTTCTCTAAGTAACAGTGCTATTTGAATAGCATGTGATCTGGTTTCAGTTTCTTAACTCATTTATTTTGTGCTCTTCTTCTCTGCTTGATCTTTTATTTCTTATCTAGATCTATTCTTGGGTTGTAGAACTTATTAGTAAAGTTATAGTTCTCGGTCATTTCTCATAATAATAAATTAAACTCCAACAGTCTTCTAGAAATCAATACATTCATTTTTGACATGGATAACCATGGTTCTTACCATCAAAACTTTGATACGTCTAGTGAACCTAAAAAATTTACATAAACTAAACTTTATAGGTTGGTAGGACGGATGAAAGTTTCACTTCCCATGATAAGGTTTTTGGCCATGTTGAAAAGGATTAAACTGAATGAGATGAAACTGGCCTCTATGTATGATAAAAGATCATTGACTAGAAAATTAATGATCAGTTGTTTAGATCATTTATCCTCCTTTCACTACATATACAATTGTATGATATAACTCTAAACTGCTTTTTTCCACATTGAAAGTTCTATATGATTTGTTAGACAATATATACAAAACTAAGAATTAGAGTATTGACAAGTATCTTATTTATAAATTTCTTAGGTTTGAAATGGTAGAGGGTAAACTTATTTCTGAACAAACACAAAAGTTTCAACTCATGTACCACAGACACCAATAAGTAGGAATGAAATTATTTAATAATTTTTTGATGTCTGTCATAAAAAATCCCTATGTCTTGGGATCCTTTGACCTGAATCTAAAGCAAAAGAATAGATACATATCCCTAGATGAACTTATGATATATATTTCAATAAGGGAGGAGCACTTGAGATAGATGTCAAGTTGTCTGTTGATGTCAACCCTAGTGTCAATTTTATGAGTTCTAATAAAAAAGATAAGAAACCTAGGAACACACATAAACCTAAGGACAAGATTCATATAAAACAAAAAAAATCTATGTTGGAGTTATGGATATGTTGCCCATTGGAACAAGGATTGTCTTACTGAGAAGGCCAAGAAAGTCATTGCATGTGCAATTGAAGAGGTCATGGACAACATCATGAATACTTCCTTGAACCTGAATGATGTCTATGCTTCTATTGAACTTAAATTATTTTTGTAAACCATTTATTAGATTATAGACATGGGGCCTAACATGTATGTTTATGTTGACAAGTCCATATTTTTGTCTTATCATGCCTCTTATTATTGATCAGTAACTTGTGGTGATGCAAGATCTTTAGAATTCAAATGTGAAGGAGGGGTGGACTAGTATTTTTCTTCAAGAAACATTTTGATGCTTCAAAGATTCAAACATGTTCCAACCATTCAAAATATAAATTAGTCGTGCGATTTTAGTTAGAGATGGTTTGAGAACATATTGTAAATGTATAAAAACTATCATAACTCATGTTCTTGATGGCTTGTTCTTTAAAATGGGTATTTATGTGATTTTGAGAACTTTTTTAAGATCAATGTAGAACCTATTTCAAATTATATTCTTAATTTAAAAGAAAAATCTTTATGCTTGAATCTTGTTTTATATGATGTATGGCATTGTTGTTTGGGTCATTTTAACATTAGCTCGGTGAAATGTATGATGAATCTGTATTTTATGTTTATTTTTTATTGATAAAAGTAGATGTAAAATATGTGTGCAAGATAAATTACGTAGAAAAAATGTATATTTTTTGGATAGGAATTTCTAAAATCTTGAATTAGTGCATATTGATATTAGAAAATTTAATGGGATTGTATCTAGGCATAGTAAATGTTATTCTATAACATTCATTAATGATTGTAGTAAATATAGTTATATTTATTTAATGAAAGGTAAATATGAGGTATTAAATTAAAATATTTAAGAAAGAGGTAGAAATACAAACTAGTAAAATGGTCAAAATCTTAATCTCTAATAGGTGAGGACAATATACCTCAAATATGTTCTTGGAATTTTATCAAATTCCATGGTATAGTAGATGAGTTAAATGATTCTTATTCACCAAGATCCAATGGTATTATAGAGTGTAAGAACCAAACCCTAATAGACATGTTAAGTACCCTACTCCTAACTTTAGGCATACCCATCTTTATGTTGGGGGAAGCTTTAAATGTGTCTTGTCATATTTAAAATAGAGTTCCCCACAAACATAAAGAGAGTATCCCATTTAAGTTATTAAGAGATGAAAGTTAGTCTCAAATATGTTCAAATGTACAGGTTCTTCATAAAGGTACTTGTCCCTCAACACAAAAGGAAGAAATCGGGATGGACACTAGTTGATATCATATTATTGGGTTATTTAGACACAAGTTATTCATGCAGGTTCTTAATTATACAATTTAATATCTCAAGCATTATTTCAATACAATTGTTCATGATGCAACCTTATTTGAGGATATATTTCCCATAAATCATGGTGTTCCTAAAGAAGTTTCTAAAGAGAATTTGATCACTACATCATTTGTTCTTGATCTTGTGGAATAGATGACAAATATGCAGCATGACTATGAATTTACTATTCATGAATCTGATGATTCTGAGCAAATGTTTGAACCAAGGAGAAGTAAACAACCTAGATTTCAAAATAATTTTGAAGTGAGTTCCTCACTTAAAATACGTAAGGTGATCATATATCCTTCATAAACGCTAATGGTTTTGCAGAAGCTAAGTTTCTGAAGGAATCTGTTCACAATGAAAATCTTCATTTCTCTCAAATTTAACTTAGTGAATGGTGGATTTACCTGATGGTTCTTTGGTAGTTGATGCAAATGGATATTTAAGAAGAACCTTAATGCATATGAAACAATCAATAAGAGTAATTCTAAATTGATTGCTAAGGGATACACACAAAGGGAAGATAGGTGTTGTAACATCCCAAGTTTTATGAGTGTTTTGGTACTTTTCATGTGTTTTTTCCAAAATAGAATTTTCTTTGAGGGTCTTAATGTAAAGAGGCCAAAATAATGTTGCTTTTAGAATTATAGGGAAAGGATAAATATAAAGGACTCAAAATATATTTTCCTTTTATCTAAGATATTGCAAATACTTCAATAATAATAGTAATGGGATTTTCCCTTTCTTTTTTCAAAGAAGCCTAAAAGAGATGAAAGATAAAGAGTAAGGGCAAAGAATTTGAAATTTGAATTAAATGAAGGGCAATGAGTATTATTTTCCTTTTATAAGTCACTAATATTCATCTTTCTCTCTCCTATAAGAAAATTACTCAAAAAGGAATAAAGAGGTGTTATATGACTCTTGAATGGGTGATTAATGTATATTTTGAGTTTTGACTCAAGGACTTAACAAGAGCAGAATTTTTCAAATTATCTTAACCTTTAATGCATTATAATTAAGATTAATGTCCATTGTAGAAATTATGGGCCAAAGGTGTACAAATATTAAATCTAATTGATTATGAATGTTCTAGACAATAAAGTTAACCTATGGTACAAATTTGAGGTCATTTGGACCATGTTTGACCCATCAAATCGAATTGGAAAGATTTGAATATGGTTTTATTAAGAAATTATTCAAATGTACATTAAATGCATTGATTTTGCTAAAGTTCGGTTATTTTATTGTTGTCACGTGCCTACCTTATTAGTTAAGTTCTCACGTGCCATCATCCCCATACAATCTCAATCTAATGGACGTGTAGTTATATCCTTCCTCTAACTTCGTTGCTAGTGTGAAACCAAATCACAATAACTCCTTTATCGATTTGTTTCTCCCTCATCACTGAATCATTTTGATAAATTTCTTCTCCAACAATTTCCTTTCTTTCTCCCACACCTGATGATCCCTTGCTCATCTCCTCTCATTCTCTATACATAAAATGCCCATCTAGGGCTTTGTCCTCCTCTCTGCTGAAAAATGCAGCCACCACTATAGCCCTCCCCATCACCGGTTCAAGCACCCTCTAGCGTTGGTAGGACCCCAGTAGTCCTCCTCCTCTTCCAATTGGACTCAAAGAGCCCCAACACCCTTGGACCTTCCCCTCCTCCATCTGCGGTGACTTTGGCATTGCCCTGGAATCCTAACACGCGTATAACGTGTGTGCAATACGCAAGTGTACGTATCAAAGTAGTAAGGACATGTAAGGCCCGAGTTGAACACAGGGACGCATTTATCTAGAAGACTACTACTAACTATAGATCAATCAGCTAGGCCAATGATGGTTGTTTGAATTGAGTTGAGTTATCAAAAGAACACTAAAGTAAATGAATTAAAGGCTGAATTAAATTAGAAATAAAATGAGTTCTTTAGGAGGTGGTTTCACCACATATATCACTTACAATCAATACCACACACTAATATCTAATATCTCAATCCCTGGATAAGGAGACTGTATCCAGAATTACCTGCTCCCACAGTGTAATTCACTACCTAATCTAATGCCAAACCCACTCCTTTGGTTATTGATTTGATTCGTTAGGTGATTTATACATATACTATGGGTTTCTCCACTCGTATATTCTCCACTTTTCCCAAAGGGTGAAATATATGAGTAATCCTATGCTTTCCAACCCTTAATCCCTCTCACGAGATGACCAAGCATCTAGTAATCCATTCATGGTGATCAAGCACGAAAGGGACATGAACCTTTTATAGGATTATATACAATAATAAAGAGATAACTTGATATTAATGCATAGAAACCAATTGCAATTATATCTGGGCTACTGTCAGATCCTAAAGAACACATGTTTTTCTCCTTGCATGGTTTTAATCACAAAACACGTAGAAGGGAAGAAGAAAAATGTGGGAAACATAGTAAAAACTAAGGTAACCCCTGGATCTTTGCCCGTCCGGATGATCCCCTTCATAGCACGTGCGTTCTGCTGTCTTCCAACTCTAGAACCATCCTCCGTAGGTGCTCAGATCTTCCTGGGTGAAGCGTTCGTTCCTATGTCCTTCTCTTCTCTCTCTCCAGTAGTTGTATGATCAAAATGAGGCTTCCTTTAAGTCTGGTTGTAGTCCCCCTAAGTCATAGCAATCACTTAGGGTCCAAAACTACGTCCACCGTCAGATTAGAACAGATCTATGGTCTGCCTGATTGGGAAGACTTGGTAGTACCGACTAGAGGCGTCGGTAGTAGTGAGTCACTTAGGTTAAGCCATGCGATCCCGATCCCGTCGGTACCATTGACTGGGTCTTTTTGGCACCAACTTTTTTTTATTTCAAACAGCCTCTCTGACGTCAACTCAGTAGCACCGAGTTGGAGACTTAATACCATCGAGTTTTCTTCTTTCACACTGGGCTTACTGATGCCATCTCGGAAGCACCGAATTTTGTTGTCGGTAGCACCGAGATGTTGTTGGTCTTCGGGTGCCTCCCTAAGGGTAAGTCGGTACCACCGACTCTTGCAAGGTCAATACCACCGATCTGTGTAGAACTGTCTTGTACTTGAAATTGCATAAAAGCATAATTAAGCACTTAGAATGCGTAAAATGCTAGCAAAAATGGTTGAAATCACATAATTTGATGCATTCAAGGAAATATAGGATATCAATGACAATCCATGTGTAATAGGTCAAATTAAAGCCCAAACTACACATGAAAAATAAGGGAAAATAAGCCTAAAGTAACGAATGAAAATATATGCATCAAACTCCCCTAAGCTTAAACGTTGATCGTCCTTGAGAAATACTCTCTCATATTTGTTTGACAAAAGTCAGCAAAAGGATAAAAGACATACATTCTCCTCTCAAACAACTCCACCTAGCAAGCCATGAATCGGCCTCCACTGACCACTGAATCAATAAATTCTCTAAATGACCAAAAACTTCCATAGGAGATGTCCATCGTTAGACAATGACACTATCAAGAAAGCAGTGAACATCATAATTACTCAGGCATTTGCTTGGTGTATTGCGTGATTCCCTACACTAAATTGCTCTTTCCTAACTACCAACTGACTGGAAGCAGGTCTTTATATAAGCATGTATGAGGAGATAAATCATTAGGGGTGTCCTACCAATAAGAGAAATTAATGGTGAAAGATGGGTGGCAACTGAAAACTCATGAGTACATTCAAGCCATTTATGCCTAAAAAGAATGAACCTATAAGGGTGCAAAAGAATGTAATGCATGAATCCTAATGCCTAAATTTGTTTTCTTTTATTTTATGAGATGATGCATGTAGAACGAACTGAGAAATTTCTCTTCAACTCAAAATATTTGCACATGTAGATTATACTCTTTCTCATTAACATGATGCAGAACATACTCCAACTTTTTCTTTTCTTTTCTTTTGAACTTTATCATCATTTCTTCAGCAAGCCACACTTTGTGCCTCTTGCTTTCATTCAACTATTAAAATTGTTTCTTTTCATTTTTTTCTTCATTATTCTTCATACCCTTGAGTTTGAGATCCACATGGCAAAGGAAATATGCATGCTATGGTGAAATGTATGGAACTATATGAATTGTGTTATGCAAGCTAAGATGATGTGCAAAATAATTAATGTCTACAAATGTAGTATTTTTTTTTCAAATGCAATAAAACTATCCAATATGTCCCTATTGCGCTATGTGATGCAATCAAAGGAAATAACTTGGAGTACTCAAGAATTTATGAGGTGGTGAGTCAAAATGAATGGATGGAACAGATGGAATCACACAACTAAGAGACAATACCTTTCATTATATTATGATATGTCCCTCTTTAATGACATGTGTTCAAGGTGATCTAAAGGTTTCTTTCTCATATATTCATTTAAGATCTTGTTATGGTTTGGTCAGTTTAGGCTCAACATCCTCATCATTCACATTCTAAAGTTGATTTAGATTTTCATGTATGTCCTAAGTCCTGATGTTGGCTAATCCAAACACTTCCTTAAGTGGTGTTATAGTAGGCTTTTGTATTTTGAGCTTTAAAGGACATGACCTTCATTTCATTAAACACCATGGTGAGTATAAACATTCGAGACTGAAACCATGCAATTAAGACTCCACGTGTACACTAGATAGAAGTGGATCCTACACTTGCACAACTAAAAATGAAACAAACAAATAAAAATGGCAAATAAAAATAAAGGTAAAAGTGAAAATAAACTAGGATAGAATGTTGTTCCATCACCCCCCTAATCTTTAATATGGCTATGTCATCATAGTCAATACTCTCACCCAAGAGGTGGAATAGCGGTACCATGAATTAGAATGGTGGAGGTGGCATGTTTGGGTTGTGGGGAGGAAACATCCCATGGAAAGAAAGATCTGTAGGAGGCATTGGCGGCTGTGGGTACTCCCTGAAGTATCCATGGTTCCAGTAGTTGTCAAAGAAGGGTTGTTGGTACTGCTCCATCCATTGCAGGAGCATATGAAAATTCTTTGGGTTTCCTAAGAAAAGGCATTCATTCTCGTAGATGTCCTACTGGTTCTGGTATAGTTACCTGTGTATATCTTGCAAGCCAGCTAGGGCCTCCCGGTGCTGTTGCTGGCCAGTATAAATCTATTGTAGCATCCCGTACAAGCCATGCATGTTTTATGGGTCGTGCTCCTCCTGGGAAGGTGGTGGGGTGGAGGAAGTCAAGGTAGCATATGCGTGGGCCCGTTTGCAAGGGATCGGTCTCTTGTTGATGGGGATGGTGGGTTCCACCTCCTCAACCTCATCACTGTTGCCACTATGATCCTCATCATTGCCCTGAGCTGTCACTCTGGGTGGATCTTTAGGTTCTCCCTCATTCAGTGGCCATCTGAGATGGTCCACCCCACGTACATTGAAGATAGGGTCAGGTAGCCTCCTCTCCCAAAAGATGCCACAGCGATTGCAATATGCATAAAGAACGTCATGATGACACCTGAGAAGATGTGAATTTTGGAAATGTTGGAGGTCCAACTTTGTGTTATCCTCCAATGGTTCAACAGTGGATAGATCAAGGCGCAAGTGTAGAGCGATAGGAGTGATAAGACCCCCAAATAGGATCGGTGTCTTCCTTCTCATGTTGCGCCTCACAGAAAGCATATGGAGCAACAGAAAGGATAAAAAAATGACTATCTCCCCTTCCAGTAGTCAGTATAGAAAGTAAAGGTCCTGCCTCTGGACCTTCCCTTGTGCTTGCTCGGGCCTGGAAAAGATGGTGTTGATGCATAGACGGTGCAGCATACGAGAAAATGGATGCTCAATATCAGTCATGGAACTTATGTACCAGTTGATGCAGAATCCCATAGGCACCTCAGTTAGCTACTCCCAGGCCCAGTCGAAATCAAAATATGATGACACTGAGCATTTTGGGACATGAGCCCAGTTGAAGATATGATTGAAAGCACGCAATGTGAGGGAGTAGTTGTTATTGAACAGGCAAAAATTAACCTTGCCCTACTTCCATTCGCCTCCTATCTTCTATTTGGGGGTGACAAGGATGTCCAGTGATGCCAAGAACTCCATGACCAAGTCTGGGTAGGTCTGCCAGTTGTTGAAGAAGGGATTATATCCCTCCATGGCCTGCTACTAGCATACCCATTGCATGTAATCTACAAAACCCACCATCTCGATCAGCATGTGATCGCCATATCTAGTTCGGTTGACTTCCCTTATATGCAACTCTTCATAGAGTTGCCTTATCTATATAGATGGATGTCGGATGCGAGTTGGTCGGGGGACCAACTCACCCTATGGGGGAACAACACCTCTTCTACGAGCCATGTTGTGTATGTGAGAAAGGGGGTTAGGAGAATTGAAGCTCGAGGAAGACCGTTGGTGCCTGGTGTAGCCCTGCTCTAAAGTATAGGAGGTGTGGGAGTAGAAAGTGTAAAGAAAATGGCTCCATCACCCCTCCTTTTATAAGTGCTCACGACGCAGTCGGTAGCACCGACTTGAGTAGTACAATCTGGGGCTCGGTCGTATCGACTCTTATGATTGGCTAACGTATTCTGGCACAGATTGACCCATGTCTGTGGTACTGATGGCATTTCAGTGGTACCGACATATGTCACAGATCGGTGCCACTGACCGCTGGATTCATTGTGTCGTGGCAGTTGGATCTTCATTTGCCCAGATTACTGACGTGGGTGTCGGTAGTACCAACATTTTTGAACTGTCGGTGCTTTTGAGAAATCGGACTTAGTGTTCCGAACTTGGGAGTGCCTAGAAGTCAGTATCACCGACTAAAATTATCGTTGGTACCAAGTCCTTATCAGTGAGCCTTCAAAAAAATCTTCAGTGGCTCGGTGGTACCGACATTCATGGTCGGTAGCCCCAATTTTGGCTACTTCTCTGCTCAAAATGATGACCCCTTCTCGGTACCACTGACTAATAGACTCAGTGGTACTGACCTGGATATTCTGCACACTCCACAAAATGAGTCAAGGTACCGTTTTTACAACAAAAAAATTAATAAAGTGCCAACTAAAAACAAAAAGTGAGCATAAAACAAAGAAAATAAAGGTTGGGTTGCCTCCTAACAAGCGCCATTATTTAACGTCCTAGACTAGACGGTGTGTAGAGCAAGAAATCAATGGAATGGTACAAAATTGCACCTCCTCTATTCGTGGCTCTACTTCCCCTCCAAAATAGTGCTAAAGTCTTTGTACATTAATAAGGAACAACCTATTTCCACCTATGATGTTCACAGCACCATGGGGAAGAACTTTGTCAATCAAAAATGGTCCACTCCAGTTGGACCTAAGCTTGCATCGATGCAATCTCAGCCTAGAATTAAAAAGGAGAACTTTCTGACCAGGGAGAAACACCCTATCTAGAATGTGTCTATCATGAATTTTCATTGTACTCTCCTTATATATCCTAGAGCTTTCATAAGAATTCATCCTTAGCTCATCTAGTTCATTTAATTCCAAAAACCTCTTCCTACCTACTTCATCAATGTTAAAATTTAGTTTCTTCATAGCCCATCTAGCTTTGTGTTCAAGCTCTACGGGTAAGTGGCATGTACGGCCATAGATCAGCCTAAAAGGTTTAGTTCCTATTGGATATTTGTAAGCTATTCTATAAGGCCAAAGTGCATCATTTAGCACATAACTCCAGTTCGTCATGTTGGTTGAGACTGTCCTTTCTAAGATTTGTTTAACTTCCATGTTTGACACCTCAACCTATCCCTGAGTCTGTGGGTGATATGGAGCACCCACTCGATGTTTTACCCCATATTTTCTCAGAAGAGCTCCAAACTTCCTGTTAGTGAAATGTGAGCCACCATCACTAATGATTAGGTGGGGGACACCAAACCTACGAAAGATGTAATCCTTCACAAATTTGCAGACTACTTGTGCATTGTTGGTACGGGTTGGAATTGCTTCCACCCACATAGACACATAATCAACTGCAAGTAAAATGTAAACGTATGAATTAGATGACACAAATAGGCCCATAAAATCTATTCCCCAAAGATAAAAAATAGGCCCATAAAATCTATTCCCCAAAGATCAAAAACCTTGACCTCCTGAAACATATTCAAGGGCATCTTGTGTCACTTGGAAATAGTACATGCGCATTGACATGTGTCACAATGATGAACATAGTTATGAGAATCCTTAAACAAAGTGGGACAATAAAACTCACTTTCCAAGACTTTAGCAGTAGTCCTGGAACTAGCATGGTGCCCACATGTGGGTAGAGAGTGACAGTGTGATAAGATGCTCTCAACCTCACACTCGGGTACACATCTTCTTAACAGCCCATCCTTGCATTGTTTAAGAAGAATTGGGTCATCCTAGATATAAAATTTCAAAGAATGGAAAACCATTTTTTCTCCTGGTAACCCCAATCTACAGGTATCTCCTTACACGCCAGGTAATTTACTATATCTACAAACCAAGGGTCTATAGTTTCAACCGCAAACAGTTTTTCATTTGGAAATTCCTCAACTATGGGGATAGAAACATATCTCTCATTCGACCTTTCTAACCTAGAAAGATGATCAGCCACTACATTCTCCACACATGCCTTGTCTTTAATTTCAATATTGAATTCCTGCAGTAAAAGAATCCACCTAATAAGTCTGGGTTTGGCATCCTTCTTTTGTAACAAGTATTTTTTAGCAGCGTGGTCAGTCCAGACTATCACCTTGGCTCCTACTAGATATTTTCAGAATTTTCAAAGGAAAACACTACCTCTAACAACTCTTTCTCAGTAGTAGTGTAGTTCATTTGTGCATCATTCAAGGTTTTTGACACATAATATATGATAGTTGGAGTTTTATCCCAGCGTTGACCCAACACTGCTCCCACTGCATAATCTGATGTGTCACACATTAGTTTGAATGGGAGGCTCCAATCAGGAGCCTATACAATAGGCACAGATGTTAGTTTTTTCTTAAGTATTTTAAAGGCTTTCAAAAAACACTCATCAAAAGAAAAATCAACGTCTTTCTCTGAAAGCTCAGATAAAGGTTTGAAAATCTTTTGAAAAAAATTTATGAATCAACGATAAAATCCAGTATGTCCTAAAAATCTCTTAACTCCCTTCACCGATGTCAGTGGGGGTAGTGAGGAAATAACCTCAATCTTCACTGGATCGACTTCCATGCCTTTGTGGGACACCTTGTGTCGAAGCACTATCCCTTCACTCACCATCATGTAACACTTCTCCCAGTTAAGCACTAGGTGAGTGTCCTCACATCTTTGCAACACCCTATCTAGATTGCACAAGAAATCATTAAATGACTCCCCATAGATAGAAAAATCATCTACGAAAACCTTTAGGTACCACTCTACCATATCAGAAAAAATGGCGAGCATACATCGTTGAAATGTGGTAGGGGCATTACAAAGACCAAAAGGCATTCAGCGGTATGTGAAAGTACCATAAGGATAGGTGAAAGTGGATTTCTCCTGGTCCTTAGGCTCTATAGAAATCTGATTATACCCAAAATACCCATCAAGAAAATAAAAGTGAGAGCGACCGAATAGACGTTCCAAGATTTGATCGATAAATGGTAGGGGGAAATGGTCTTTAAGGGTGGATATATTTAACCTGTGATAATCAATACACACACACCATCATGTCACTAACCTAGTGGAAATCAGTTCATTAGCTACATTTGTAGTGACTATGATCCCCCTTTCTTTGGAACGACCTGAGTAGGACTAACCCACATTGAATCATAGATAGTGTATATTATACATGTTTATAGAAGTTTGATGACTTCCTTATTTACTACCTCTATCATGATTGGATTAAGACGCCACTGAGGCTGTACAATCGCCTTCACCCCTTCTTCAAGTTGGATCTTATGTTGGCATAAGGCTGGAGAAATTCCTTTAATATCATCTATTGACCAACCGAATGCAGCTCGGTGGTTCTTCAACACAGTGAGTAGCTTCTCCTCCTCTTCACCACTAAGAGAAGATGAAATGATCACTGGGAGTTTTTCTTTTATAGTGAGGAAAACATATTTCAAGTGTGGGGGCAATGGCTTCAGCTCCAACTCTGGTGGGATCAAAAGAGACTAGGCCAATGGTGGGGGTGGCAGTCCTAAGTCTTCAAAGCACCTCGCATAGTAGCAAGGTGTTGAGTTCAATAGAAAGATGCACTCCTCTAGATAGTTGTTTCTTAAGATTCCTTCCATTCTATTTATCAAGCATGCCTCCAAGGGTAGCTATGGAGATGACTCTATTACAGAAACATCCATGGCTTCTTCTTTTGTAGTTGGGTTGTAGTACTCCCCATCATCTCTTGGGTAGCGCATAGCTTGGGTCAGAGAGAGCACTTTTGTGTTTTCTAGTATCTCCACAGCTAGAGTGTCTTTATCCACCCTAGTCATCACATGGGCCATATCTAAGAATGGCTTTCCTAGAAATAATGAGAATTTGTTTTCCACATGTTGAAGCATATTGCACTGCACCTGATCTACCTTAGCTTGAGAGTGTTCCAACATCTTTATCTCAAACCTGTCATTTTGGATTCCCATAGTGAGACATCTTATACCCATCTCAAGTATCATATATGTAGTACCTTGAAATGGTCTCCCCAAAAGAATTTCATTGCCGTGATTGCCCTGCATTTCCATCACTACAAAATCTACAAGGAAGACAAGCATGTCCACCTTAACCAGCACATCCTCACATATACCATATGGCATCACTACTGAATTATCCGCCAACTAGATTGTCATGTTGCTCTTCCTAGTTTCTTTGAGTCCTAGCTTCTTGAATGTAGATAAGGGCATCAGATTGATGCTTGCTCCTAAATCACATAAAGTGTCTCCAAATTTTGTCTTTCCTATAAAGCATATGATATTGAAACACCCTGGATCCTGTCTTTTAGGTGGTAGTGTGCCCAAAATGAAATCACTGACTTGTTCCTTGAGCACTACCACATCAGACTCAAGAATCTTCCTTTTCTTTGTAATGATATTTTCAAGAATTTCCCATAATATGGTATTTTCTCTATTGCATAAATCAAGGGAATGTTCACAGACAGCTTCCAAAAGTTATCTAGAAACTTCTTGAACTACTTGTCCATCTTGGTAGCCTTCAGACTATTTTAGAATGACACAGGACTCACAAGTGCCCTCTGGTGAGGTGGTATGTAGGCTTGAGTGTTGTTGCCTACAACCTCATAAACTTGCTTCTCTACCACCTTCTCTTGGGCTGACGTTTCTGGTTCTTCCACTTCCACTGGTTTAGATTAAGTCTCTACCTCTTTTGTGATGGCACTGTGTGGTACACTATCTAGTAGCTTTTTGTCAGTGCGAAGGAGAACCACCTTCGCATGATGATTTCTAGAAGGTACATTGGTATTTGCTGGAAATCCTTGTTGAGTCAGTTGCTTTAAAGCACTCACATCTGCTTCTATTTGGGATATATGTGTTTCAATGCTGCAAATACATGCCCCTTGATTCTGAAGGTCCCTCTGTGTCTGTGCAATCTGTATCTCATTTTGACTCACCAGCTTACCCAGCATTTGCTCAATCTTATCAATCTTCTTCTGTTCTGGTGGATATTGGGGTTGACCACCATACTGATGTGGCATTGGCTATTACTGATGTGCCTGCGATGGATCCTGTTGGAAATTATTAGGGTCTTTTCATGAGAACTTGGGGTCTTTCCTCCATGAATAATCATTGTTCCTGTATTGACCTTGGTGCACGTACTTGCACTCTCCTTCCTCTTCTTTAGTTGAGCCTTTATCTGGAGTACATAGCGTCTTGGAAATGAGGTCTAACTTTTCATTTAAAGCAAATATCACCTTAAATTTGCTAACACTCTTTATGGTGGCTGGTAATTCTCTTTCTTCCCCCCATGATTGATTTTTAGCCATGTTCTTGAGGATTTCAAGGCAGCGAGTGGGCTTGTTGTTGAGAAAGAACCATGCTCATGTGCTATCAAGGGTTGTTCTCTCCCCATTGTGTAGACCAAAATATAAGATTTTGGCCTTCCCTTGTAGGTCAATACCGTGATGAGGTACTTTTCTAAGCATGTTCTGAAATCTTTCCCATGCCTCTGAATATGACTCATCAGCCTACTGCTTGAAATTATGAATCTTCTTCACTAGATCATTCATATTTTGTGGAGGAAAGTAGTGTTCTAAGAATGCATCTAGCATCTGATCCCATGACTCTATGATCTCATCATCCAGATTGTCAAACCACAATTTCGCACCATCTGCAAGTGACGATGAGAACAACTTGAGGTAAATTGTACTGGCTGGAATCCTATCTATCTTCACTATGTCACAACTTTCCACGAAATTTCGGATATGTGTCATTGGATCCTCAGAAGGGTGATCGTGGAATTCCTGGGACTTGACTAAAGCAATGAGTACAGGCTCTATCTTGTAGCTTCCCACTTTGATAGCTTGTCTTTTGATGGGCCCTTTCTGGGCCATGGACGATGAAGCCTTTATTCTCTCCCATATTGTATGTTCTTCTTATTCATCTACTCTATCCCCCATTTCTCTTGGCTCGGGTACTGATGGTGTCTCTGGACCTTCAATCATAGGAGAGTTTGGGGAAGGCATTCTGTTGAACCTATCCTGAGACATGCCTATCTCTCTTTCTCCTTACAATAACTTTGTTTTTCCAAAGCCTGGTGAAGATGGTTCACCGCAGTCTAGGGCTCTGGTCTGCACCATGCACTAGTATCCCTAAAAAATGAGAATGGATGTCAAGTCCAGAAGTTTATATTATGGAAGAAATTATTATAATTCAACTTTAAGTAGAGAAATAAAAACAAAATGGCCTAGAGTGGCTGACTATAGCACTCGTGGTGTTGGATGTTACCGCATCCCTGGAAATGGTGCCAAAAACATGACACATGTATAACATGTGTGCAATACGCAAGTGTACGTATCAAAGTAATAAGGCCGCGTAAGGCCCGATTCGAACATAGGGACATGTTTATCCAGAAGACTACTACTAACTATAGATCAATCAGCTAGGCTGGTGATGGTTTTTTGAATTGAGTTGAGTTATCAAAAGAACACTAAAGTAAATGAATTAAAGGTTGAAGTAAATTAGAAAGAAAATGAGTTCTTTAGGAGGTGGTTTCACCACATATATCACTTACAATCAATCCCACACACTAATATCTAATATCTCAATCCCTAAATAAGGAGCATGTAGATAAAATTACCTGCTCCTACAGTGTAATTCGCTACCTAATCTAATGCCAATCCCACTCCCATGGTTATTGGTTTGATTAGTTAGGTGCTTTATACTTATACTATGGGTTTCTCCTCTCGTATATTCTCCACTTTTCCCAAAGGGTGCAATATACGAGTAATCCTATGTTTTCCAACCCTTAAATCCTCTCCTGAGATGACCAAGCATCTAGTAATCCATTTATGGTGATCAAGCACGAAAGGAACATGAAACTTTCATAGGATTATATCCAGCAATAAAGAGATAACTTGATATTAATGCATAGAAATCAATTGCAGTGTATATCCGGCCTACTCTCGGATCCTAAAGAACACATGCTTTTAGACTTGCATGGTTTTCATCACAAAACACATAGAAGGGAAGAAGAAAATTGTAGGAAATATAGTAGAAACTAAGGTAACCCCTATATCTTTGCCCATCTAGATGATCCCCTTCATAGCACATGCGTTCTGCTGCCTTCCGACTGTAGAACCGTCCTCCGTAGGTGCTCGGATATTCTCCGGTGAAGCATTCGGTCCTCTGTCCTTCTCTTCTCTCTCTCTGGTAGTCGTATGATCAAAATGAGGCTTCCTTTAGGTCTGGTTGTAGTCCCCCTAAGTCATAGAAATCACTTAGGGTCTGAAATTACATCCACCATCCAATTAGAATAGATCTATGGTCGGCCTGATCAGGCAGACTCAGTAGTACCGACTAGAGGCATCGGTAGTACTGAGTCACTTAGGTTAAGTTGTGCAATCCCGATCCCGTCGGTACCATCGATTGGGTCTCGATGGCACCGACTTTATGTGATTTTTAATAGCCTCTCTGATGTCAACTCGGTAGCACCAAGTTGGAGACTCGGTAGCATTGAGTTTTCTTCTTTCACACTAGGCTTACTGATGCCATCTCGGAAGCACTGACATTTGCTATCGGTATCACTGAGATGTTGTTGGCCTTCAGGTGCCTCCCTGAGGGTAAGTCGGTACCACTGACTCTTGCAAGGTCGGTAGCACCGACCTGTGTAGAACTGCCTTGTACCTGAAATTGCATAAAATCATAATAAGCACTTAGAATGCATAAAATGCTAAAAAAAATAGTTGAAATCACATAATTTGATGCATTCAAGGAAATATAGGCTATCAATGACAATCCATGCGTAATAGGTCAAATAAAAACCCAAACTACACATGAAAATAAGGGAAAATAAGCCTAAAATAATGACTGCAAACACATGCATCAAATCCTCTACTTCCCTTAGCTTAATTGAGCATCAGGTAACCATCCACGCCACATATGTTTCATTTTCACATCATCATCTTGCCTCGTGTTTGCCTCAGTAGGTGTACCCTTTAGACTGGTTTTGAGGTCATTGTCGGTTCTTGTCGCCATAGTGTTTCAGTGGGTCTATGTCCTCGATTCTTCATTGCCAATCTTCCTGATACATTACAAAATGATTACCTACTCTTAATCTCTCTTTCTTGTGGCTTCGAGCTCCACAGTAGAGTGGTTTCCCCTATATTTTGTCATTTTAGACTGTCACTGGTGTTTCTCGGGCTGGTTCCTCCTTGAAATTGACCCATTGCCTTCGTTGTGGCCTCACAATGTGACTTGCACCTTTGGTTTCTCGAGGGTTGTTGTGTTGTGCATCTCCGAGTATGGCTGATGAGGTTACACCTTCTGACAAACATGGCACGGTGCTCATGCCACCAGGGACAATGAGCAATTCTTCATTGGCCTCGTTTTGGTGTGCAAGGTCTTTAGAGATGTCAGCCATCATGAAGGATCCATTTTTCCTTGGTTTCGATTGAGGCTTGGACCTCCATATCTCTTTCCAAGCACCATGGCATGGGTAGTAGAATTCAGAGGTTGAAACTCTTTTCTTTCTATGCCCCTTTTATCGTGCAATCATCTTTGTAAGGGTTGTTTGTGGTTTTTGTGCCTTTCCTTTTTCTTTGACCACTAATCCACCTGGGAAAGACCCTCGCTAGTTGACCAGATCTGATTGGCCCACATCAGCTGGGCCCGACATCCCAGTGGATAAAGGGGCCGCCAACGGGGCATTTCCTTATTTTCTGATTTGGCCCATTTTCTAAAATTCATAGTAAATCTCTGGATGCTCAGAAAAATGAGAAAAATATGTTTTGAAAATGATTTTTCATGAGAAATCAGAACATCTAGATTTTAGACTCTGATTCTAAGTCCAAAAAAAAATAGTTTAATGGGAAATGGAAATTAGGGTTTAATGTTGTGAATAAAATGTATATTAATGTGAAACATGCTTTAAACATGGTAATTAGGGTTACCAAACCCCAAGATCATGGTTAGGATTTTCCTCAACCTAGGAAGAGAAAAAAAAGGTCTTCTTTAAGTGCAAGGTAAGTGGTCCATGCAAATTGAACATGATTACTTGTTTATTTTATATATGTATGTATGAAATGCAATGAATGTCATATTTGTATTATTTGTTGTTCTAATTCCTAAAAGTAAGTAAATTTAAAATGAATAGAGTTTTATGTCTATGGTCAATGTTATTGTATCATCATGCACATTTAAGAGTAAATGATAATATTTAAGGAATTCTAAGAGATAGAAAATGATAAAAGCAAACTTATATAAGGTCCTCATTAAGAGGCTACTCAGAGCAAATCGTAAGAGGCACTTTGGTGCATAAGAGAAGAGGCACTTTGGTGCATAAGAATAGAGGCACTTCAGTGCATAAGAGAACAGCCACATTTGTGTAACCCGAGGGTCCTTATATAGGTCAAGATAAAAGAAATTGTGTGACTTTTTAGTGTTTTAATGCTTAAAGTGTGTTTTTAGTTTACAAATTTTCTTTAAATTATAGTATGTTAAATTCCACTTACCATTGGTTTTATTTCATGGTTAGGGGCATGATGCCTATAGGTTGGAAGCTAGCTCAGGAGAGAAAAGCCTTCTGAAGTGAGAACCCAAGCTTTAGGATCTGCAAGGAGAAAAGTTTTGGTGGGGTTCCAACTATACCTAGATTAGAGTTTCCTTTCTTTATCCATTCATATTTGTATATGTGAATCTTGTTAAGACTTCTAAGAATTATAATGTGTATATTTCCATGTGATGGTTTACTTTAACTTCATTTTGAGTAATGGATCGCATGGTTGTGACATCTCCCTTAAACTGAGTTAAATTACATGCTTCTGCTCTATGTTGTACAAGTTGGGTGTTACAATAATGGTACCAGATCCCACAATATAGTTGGCCACTAGGCTTTTCTCATAATCTCATGTAGTTATGTCCTTTTTCACACATGGCTCCTAAGAGGAAGGGTGACAATGAAAAGGTAGCAATGGGTGGAGATGAAGATGAATTCATCAGTGTAGGAGAACGTCTAGCATCTCCACATAGAGAACCTCCCATGGTGCCATTTGATGTCTTGGTTAGAGCCCTTACCACTGCCATGGGAATAGGAGAAGAACGGGCATGCAACCCTAAGGTCAATCCAAGCTTTCCCTAGTCAATGTTTTAAAGATTAGGCCTGAGTCTTTTGTTGGAGAGGAAGAGACGGACATGCTGAGAAAAGTTGAGAGTTGGTTGCAGCACATGGTACATTGCTTCCATGACTTAGATTGTCCCAACCACTCCAAGGTTTGCTTTGGGACACACATGTTGAAGGGTACTGCTAGGACTTAGTGGAAGAACCTACTAGGTTCTCGTGAAGTAGATGCTCCTCCATTCACATGGGAGGAATTCTTTGAATCCTTTAAAGACCACTACATATCTGAGGCCATGATCAAGAAGAAGGAAGAAGAGTTTTGCAACCTATGTCAACATGGAGACATGACAGTCACCCAATATGCCACAAGGTTTAGAATTCTATAGAAGTACGGATACGACTGTGATGAACGACACAAGACAAAGAAGTTCATCAGGGGTCTCAAGCCAGACCTCAATTTTTCTTTGTCAGGATGTGGTCATCGTACCCTACAAAGTGCCCTAGATGCTACCCTAGAGCTAGAAGATCATCCAGGAAGAGCATAGAAGAAGGCGAGCCACCACAACAATCACAACTCTAACCATCATAATGACAAGAAGAGGATGGCACCAGCTGAGGTTGTTGCAAATCAGCATGCAAGACCCAATGTTCAAAGTGCTCCAACTATCACCTAGGAGAATGTAGGTTCGGGACAAGAGTTCTCTAAGCTTGTGATGATATACGCCACATTAGACCTAACTTCCCCAAATCTCAAAATAAGGAGCCTAATGTCAATCAAGCACCTAAGGAGAAGAGGCAAGCTATACTATTTTCCATGGTAGATAGTGATAATTATATGACTAAGTAGAGTTTAGTGTAGTACCTTTATCTTTTCAAAACTTTTGTTGCATGGAAATGTTTGAAACTCTTGATTCACATAATAATATTAGTATGTTTAAGTTTTCTACTAAATATAGAAATTTCTAAGGTGGGTATTTTTGATGAAATTTTGAGGAAGAAAATTAATTAAGGTTGGTAGAAATGTAACATCCCAAGTTTTTCATGAGTATTTTAAAACTTTTAATGTGGTTTTTCCTAAATAGAAATTTGTTGAGGGTCATAATGCAAATAGGCCAAAATAATGTTGCTTTTAGAATAATAAGACAGGGAGAAATAGAAAGGACTCAAAATATATTTTCCTTTTATCTAATGTATTACAAATACTTTAATATAATAGTAATGGGTTTTCCCTTTCTTTTTATCAAATAAGGCTAAAAGAGATGAAAGATAAAGAGTAAGGGGCCAAGAATTCAAAATTTGAATTAAATGATGAGCAGTGAGTATTCTTTTTCCTTTTATAAGTCACTAATATTCATATTTCTCTCTCCTATAAGAACATTACTCAAAAAGGAATAAATAGTTGTTATATGACTCTTGAATGAGTCATTAATATATATTTCGAATTTTGACTCAAGGATTCAATAAGAGGAGCAATTTTATCTTGACCTTTAATGCATTATAATTAAGATTAATGGCCATAGTAGAAATTATGGACAAAACATGTACAAATTTTATATCTAATTGATTAGGAATGTTCTAGACAATAAAGTTAACCTGTGGTACAAATTTGAGGTCATTAGGACTGTGTTTGACCCACCAAATCGAATTGGAAAGATTGGAATGTGGTTTTAATAAGAAATTATTCACATGTACATTAAATGCATTGATTTCCCTAAAGTTTAGTTATTTTACTATTGTCACACGCCTGCCTTCTCAGTTAAGTTCTCACATGCCATCTTCAGCGTACAATCACGATCTAATAGAAGTGGAGTTATCTCCTTCCTCCTACTTCATCGATGGTGTGAAACTAGATCACAGTAACTCCTTTCTCGATTCATTTCTCCCTCATCTCTCAATCATTTTGAGAAATTTCTTTGCCAATGGTTTCCTTTCTCTTTCCTACACATGATTATCCCTTGATCATCTCCACTCATTCTCTGTACATAAAATGTCCATCTAGGTCTTCATCCTCCTCTTCGTCGAAAAAACACAACCTCCACCATATCCCTCCCCATCACATGTTTAAGCACCCTCCAGTGCAGCTAGGACCCCAGTATTCCTCCTCCTCTTCCAATTGGACTCAAGGAGACCCGACACCCCTGGACCTTCCCCTCCTCCATCTTCAATGACTTCAACATCACCCCGACATCCTCTACTCCTGTTAGCTCAATTGAGCATCAGGTAACCATCCACGCCACCTATGCTTTATTTTGCAACATTGTCTTGCCTCGTGATTGCCTCAGTAGGTGTACCCTCTGGACAGATTTTGAGGTCATCGACAGTGCTTGCTGCCATGGCATTTCAGTGGGTCTATGGCCTCAGTTCTTCATTGCCCGACCTCGTGATATGTTAGCGAGTGATTACCAACTCATAGTTTCTAGCTCTCTTTCTAGTGGATTCGGGCCCCACAGTCGAGTGGTTTCCCCTATTTTCTGCCATTTTCGACTGTCGCTGGTTTTTCTCGGGCCAGTTCCTCCTTACAACTGACCCCTTGCCTTCGTTGTGGTCTAACAGTATTCCTTGAACCTTTGGTTTCTCAAGGGCTATTGTGTTGTGCATCTCCCTATATGGCCAATGACGTTGCACCTTCTGGCAAACACAGCATGGTACTCAGGCCACAAGGGACAATGAACAATACTCTATTGGCCTCGTTTTAGTGCAACAAGGTCTTTAGAGATGTCAGCCACCATGAAGGATCTATTTTGGCTTGCTTTCAATCAAAACCTAGCCATCCAGATCTCTCACCAAGCGCCATAGAGCAGGAAGTAGAATCTGGGGGTTGAAACCCCTTTTCTGTCCATGCCCCTTCGATCGTGCAATCATCTTTACAAGGGTAGTTTGGGGTTTTATGCATTTCCTTTTTCTTTGACCATGAATCCACCTGGGCGAGGACTTCGCTAGTTGACTAGCTCCAATTGGCCCGCATCAACAAGGTCTGACATCCCAATGGATAAAGGGGTAGCCTGCGTGGCATTTCCTTATTTTCTGATTGGCCCATTTTCTAAAATTCATAGTAAATCGTTGGATGCTCGGAAAAATGAGAAAAAATATGTTATGAAAATGATTTTTCACAAGGAATCCAAATATCTAGGTTTTTAGAGTCTATTTCTAAGTCTCCAAATGTTGGTTTTATGGGAACTAGAAATTAGGGTTTAATGTTGTGAATAAAATATATATTAATGTGAAACATGCTTTAAACAGGGTAATTAGGGTTACCAAACCCCGAGATCATGGTTAGGATTTTCCTCAACCTAGGGAGAGAAAAAAGGTCTTTTTTAATTGCAAGGTAAGTGGTCCATACAAATTGAACATGATTAATTATTTGTTTTATATATGTATTTATGAAATGCAATGAATGTCATATTTGTATTATTTGTTGTTCTAATTGCCAAAAGTTAGTCAATGTATGATGAACTGATTTTCATGTCTATAGTCAATGTTATTGTATCATCATGCACATTTAATAGTAAATAATAAGATTTAAGAAAGAGTTTCTAAGAGAAAGAAAATGATAAAAGTAAACTTATATAAGGTCCTCATTAAGAAGCTCCTCAGAGAAAACCCTAAGAGGAACTTCGGTGGATAAGAGAAGAGGCACTTCGGGCATAAGAGAAGAGTCACATTTGTGCAACCCAAGGGTCCTTATATAGGTCAATATAAAAGAGATTGAATTAAAAGAAAATGTGTCTTTTTAATGTTTTAATGCTTAAAGTTTATTTTCAGTTTACAAGTTTTCTTTAAATTATAATATTTTCAATTCCACTTATCGCTGGTTTTATTGCATAGTTGGGGGTGTGGTGCCCACAGGTTGGGAGCTAGCTCAGGAGGGAAAATCCATCTAAAGTGAGAATCATAGCATGAGGATCTGCAAGGAGAACAATTTTGGTGGGGTGCCACTGTACCTAGATTAGAGTTTCCTTTCTTTATTCATTCATATTTGTATATGTGAATCTTGTTAAGGCTTTTGAGAATGAGAATTGTGTCTTTTTCCCTTTGATGTTTTACTTAAACTTTATTTTATACAATGAATACCATGTTTGTGACATCCCCCTTAAAGCAAGTTAAATTATATGCTTCTAATCTACATTGTACAAGTGGGGTATTACTAATACTATGTTGATACCTAATCTTGTAAATTTTTCATGACCACAATATGTGTTCTTATAGCATTGGCCTCTATCTAATCTCTCTATCCATCATATGGATGTGCAGACTACGTTATTTCAAGATGATCTTCAAGTAGAGATGTATATGGAGAAAGTTGAGGGTTTTGTGGGCCATGGGAATGAGTCCAAGGTGTGAAAACTTATTAAGTCTCTATATGGGTTGAAACAAGCCCTTAAGCAACAAAATTAAATTTTGATTATGTGACATCATATGTTAGCTTCATTGTAATGATTTTCATAAGTGTGTTTATTGTAAGATTATAAATGATACATTTGTTATCTTATTTGTGTGTGTAGATAATGTCCTTCTTTTTTATTCTGGTATGTAAGTAGTAAGTTAGACAAAATCATTTTTGTAGCAAGCTTGAGATGAAAGATATGAGTATCATTGATGTGATTTTAGGGCTTAAAGTCAAAATGTATGCTAATGGTATTACAATCTCACTATCACTTTTGAAAGGATATCAGAGATATTAGGTATACATCACATAAATCCATTAACACTCCATATGATTTATCCATGGCCATGTTCAAAATTGATACAAGTATTCTTGTATCTAAATTAAAATACTATAATACTATTGGAAGTTTAATGTATCATGAAAATTGCACATAACCAGATGTTGCGTTTGTTGTGAACAAGTTATATAGATACATAAGTTATCATGATAAGACACATTGGTAAGTTCTTGGCAGAGTATTGAGGTATATCAAGGGAACTAGTTGTCTTGGGTTGGATTATGGAAAGTATCCTTTTGTGGTCGAAAGATATAGTGATATAATATTGATGACATGAACTCTAAGAGTAATGATTATTGAGATATGTACTCGTGTGTGGATGATGTGGTGTTACCTGGAGGTCTAAGAAACAAACCATATTGTCCTGGTCCACCTTTGAGGTTGAGTTGTGCGCTTCAGATGAGATTATATTGGAAGTTGAATGGATACATGGATTTATGTCCAGTATTTTATGCTAAAAAAATTTGCTTCCCACAATTCATAGTGATAGCACAACAAGTATTGCCAATATAAGGAGTTTCAAGTACAACTAAAAATAGTGTAGACACATCCGATTCACACTCAAGTCTGTAAGGAATTTGGTGTTATTGGGGTCATGGATGCGGAATATGTAGGTATCAAAGATAATACAGTTGATCCTTTGCCTAAAGATCCTTTTGTGGATTTAATTTAAAAATTAAGGGTGGGATGGGGCTGATATTTTTTGCATAAGAGAATAACTATTTAATTATTAACTTAACTCTTACTCCCTGTATTCCTAATACATGTATAAGAGTGAACTTGTGATCGCGTCTTTTTTGGAAATTTGGTGAGAATGTGGGAGTGCTATATATAAGGCATTTTGGACGCTTAGGATTAACATTTGCAGTCATGATTGCAACCCTAATTGTTGTTGCTTGCTTGTTGTAGATAATTGTCCATGCAACGTTGTGCCTTACATATTTCTTCTCTTGTGCAAGCGACAGCGCCTCCGTCTACTCTTGTCCTAAGTCATGATATATTGGGTTGTGGTATTTGAAGGTCGTTAAACTTTAGTGGTGGCATTGTTATTCGTGGTCAACTAGTGAGCGAAACAACTACTTGATACAAGTTCGCGACGAATTAACCCATGTAACATCTTTTTTGGAATAGTGGACAATCTAGTTTGAGTTTTCTAACTTGTTTATTTTGTTGTTGTTTTACTCTGTTTGATCTTATTTTTCTGATTTGAATTTATTAATTGGCGTCTAAAGCCTCTTAATAATATTGTGATTGTCTTGTTATTCTCGTATTAATAAATTAAAATCCAACACAAAGTTCATTTTATGATTCATATTATTTACGGCAACCCCATTCTTCACCATACTAGAATTAACAAGTTATGTTGAGGAGGGCCGTAGTGATAGGGTTTTAGAGGAGCGAGGATTTGCTGCACCCACATTTAGAGGGTGTAGGCTACTCCTTCTTGAGTTGTTTACACGTGTACAGGCAGATATAGATTACAGGCCTAGATCATTTTCAGTTTATGCGTAGCATTCCTTGAAGTAAGGAGCAGCGTGCTCCGTCTCATATTGGGAGCAGTAAATCCGGTGGGGTTTTGGAGTGGCATGGGTGGAAATACGAATGTAAGTGTCAATTAATTACTGTATAATGCACGCAACGTCTCTAACAAATTCGCCTTTGTTGGTTCTCTTTAGAAAAAAACAATCAGAACCCCGTAACAGGGAGGATGAAAAGCACACAGTCGTCTACTCAACAAGGACATCGATGCATATCTAACATTATCTGGATCAGATAGGAGAGGCCCTCGCTCCTTGGAAAGGCACTTTGTCGATGACAGTTATTGCGTGATGTTGATTTTTATTCAGAGAAAGAAACGTGAGAGATTTTCTTGGGAGGGTATATATACAAAGGAGGTGCATGAGATGACGAGAATTCTTTTGCATATAAGTACACGATTTCTTGACGATATCGCAAACAAAGGAATCAACATCTTCCGTTTGAATCTCATCTCGTTTGCCTTAGCCCAAACCAGAGTCTCATTCTGTGCTTGTCATGTGCTCTCGTATTTTTCAGTCTATAGCTATTCTTAATCATCCAAACAACCAAAATAACGGCTTTTCTGTGGATCCCTTGATCTACAACGCCCACCTCTCATTTTCAATTCGCTTTCTTCTCCACTTCCCTTTGTTGAGTTTTATTCGATACCCAATCGGATCGCCTCTCTACTGTGCCAAAATACCACGGCGACATAGACCCGCTTCAGCGCACAAACACCTATAAATATCGTCATGCTCTCCGCAGCCGTCCTCAAGCTAACCAAAGTTCCAGCATCAAGTAGCGTTCTACACTGATAACTCTCTCCTCCGAGATACATTCACACCCATAGTCGTTACCAGCAATGGCCTCGAGTTCCCTTCAAGCAAGCAACAACCCGTCTTGGACGGTGAAGCAGCACAAGCAGTTCGAGCGGGCGCTTGCTGTGTACGACCAGGATACGCCAAACAGGTGGCACAAGATCGCCGGCGCTGTTGGCAGGTCCGTCGAGGAGGTGAGGCAGCAATACGACCGTCTGGTTGAGGATGTTTCCCGCATCGAGTCCGGCAGCGTGTCTTTCCCCTACGGCAGGACGGCTGCCAACGCCGGAGTTCGTGGTGGAGTAGGAATGATGGAAGAAGAGCAAAGGTACCCAACGTTGCTTACAAAATCATAGATAATCTACCTGATCTGTTGAGGTTTTTCGGTAGGATTTATACCCAGGATCAATTCATACTAGAAATTAGTTATTAAGGAAACATTTTATATCAAAGTCGGCATGCACAGCTTGAAGGCCCGTGGAGAATCAAGAATCTCCTTCAGACTCATTGTGTATTCGTACATATGTGCTACCTTCGTCTCAATATTACATGTACGATCAATCTCGAGGCTGTTTGATCTTGTGGTCAATTTTCTTCCTACTGTGTCAGATATTCTGACTTGCCGCGCCCGGCACTGTCTTATCCTTATCCAAACTATATATCCTTTACGATAACCAGAGTAGAAGCATGCATGGCCCTTATCTGACTGTATCAGAAACGCATATGCTCCTGCAGTAACACTTCTGTCCCATGTGACACAATTTCTGGCTCTTGCAGGCGGTTCAGGAATATGAGGATCTAAACAACAAGTTGATCGTCAACCAGACGTGTGCTAGCTGCGGCATATACTTGCACTGCCAGGGTGGTTGCTTGATACGATCATGTATTAATTGTACATCAAGTAGGGTTGTCGTGTATCTGGCTAATTGAATCCCCTCCTCTTCCTTCCAATAATAACTGTATTCTGACCCATCAACAACCCTAAATAAATTGATGGGCGAAGACCTTTGTCTTCTATCTTGTACATAGTTTATAGATCCCAAGGCCACAGCTACCATATGTATAGCCTGATTCTGTACTATCATCAATGATATTACAAATTGTATATCTTGTCCCCACTCCATCGGTTCTCCTTGAGATGTGTAGTTGAATACAACCTATCTCGTAAGAAAGAATTCAGGTATTCCAGCGCGTAAAATTGTAGATAACGTATATGGAAAGTGGACGGTTTGTTACCACATTGGTTATTTGATTGAGTTGTAAAAATAGAATGAAGTACATACAACATGCATAATATACACACTAGAATTCCGACAAGCTTATATGCGACTTTTTATCTATTCGTAAACCTTGATTCCTGCTCCAAATTTGTACTATTATAAAAAGTTAATAGATTGTTTTACAAAGGTTGTACCGATTCCGTGATAGGCCAAAAAGTCAGCTACGATTCCTGTAAATGATGTTGTGATGGTTATAAAAAAGTTTAAACCCTTCAAGCAAATGAATATAAGTCCCGCTTACTCCTTTTTTAGTGAATGGTAGTCAATTTAAAATTCTGAAATGGTACATTTTAATTACAACATGCAAGTCACTATGATCCATTTTTATTACACCATTTATCTTTGTAGTTTCTGCAGTTTCCCGTCGATTACAAAAGACACGTATTTTTTATTGGATGATCTGTCGATATCATATTGTAGTGATTTTTGATACACATCTTATCTAAAAGGTATTCACATCCATAATGAAGATGGGTACACATAAACTATATGTACTCGGATACACAATTCTTTTAGCATATATATATATATATATATATATATATATATATATATATATATATATATATAGAGAGAGAGAGAGAGAGAGAGAGAGAGAGAGAGAGAGTCAGGTTAGAATACACTCGAGTGTACGGATCACACGCTACACTCAAGTGGTGTTTGTATATCAAGACAATTTTTTACAAAATGTAAACCGTTGATCTTCATTGTCATACTATAATTAGGCAACATACAAATTTTGAGTTCATTTGGATGAGTGTAAGTCACTCATCCAAGGGTAACAAAATCAACACACAAAACTAATTTGAAATGTATAATTTTTGTGGTCTTCATAACATGATCTATACATATCCAAATAGGCTCAAATTTTATAAATGAGCTGTTCACTAGATGTTTAAGATGATCAATGGATTAGATTTTCAAAAAAAAATATTATATCATGAAAAACTACTAAGTAGTGTATTCCGCTCCGGATACACTCGAATGTATTCTAGCCTAACTATATATATATATATATATAGATAGATAGAGAGAGAGAGAGAGAGTCAGGCTAGAATACACTCGAGTGTACGGATCGCACGAATACACTCAAGTGTGTTTGCAGATCAAGACTATTTTTTGCAAAATGTAAACCGTTGATCTTCACCTTCATACTATAACTAGGCTACATACAAATTTTGAGCCCATTTGGATGAGTGTAAGTCACTCATCCAAGGGCAACAAAATCGACACGCGAAACTAATTTGAAATGCATAATTTTTGCGGTCTTCATAACATGAGCTATACATATCCAAATGTGCTCAAATTTTGCGTATGAGTTGTTCATAAGATGTTTAAGAAGATCAACGGATTAGATTTTCAAAAAAAATATTACATCATGAAAAACTACTTGAGTGTATTCCAATCTGGATACACTCGAGTGTATTCTAGCCTGACTCTATATATATATATATATATATATATATATATATATATATATATATATATATATATATATATATATATATATATATATATATGGCTAAAAGAATTGTGTACCTGAGTACATGTAGCTTACATGTATCCATATTCAATTATGATGATTGCACGACTCTACAGATAAATCTAACCTTATAGATATGGTGTATATCCCTTAGATAGCATGTATATCAAAATCTACCTTAATCTCACGTTCCTAGAACATCTAAATAAAGAATTTGTATAATATCTTATCAATGGTGAGTTGTAAAAATTGCAGCAACTATTGGATGAGATATTGTTATATCTCATGATATACATATCATGTGACTTTGATTTTTTAAACAAATCCAATCTAGACAATCTTGATTCAATCTATAAGGTTGAATTTTGTTAACAACTTCAACACATGTTGTTTTAATGGTCGGTATACATAAATTACATGTATCAGTAGGTACATACTTTCTAACTCGTATATATGTATGTATATGTATATGTATATATATAAGTTAATGTACATGTTTTTGCATGTATGAATTTTTCAGATGTGATGTTTATAGAAAATGATACGATTAATGTAATACAAACATCTGATTTGAAATCTATATGGTTCTCATAGGAAAATTTGAAAAAAAAAATGAAGTGTAATGTATTGACTACATACACAAATATGTTACCAAGTGATCTAATTTTTATTCGCAAAATTAATTTACATAGTAAAATTTCAAAGAGTATGCATTTTTAATGTATTGATTACATGTACCATACGTTACCAAGAGATCTAGCTCTATTATTCACAAGATTATTAATTAATTTTGCATGTATTTTTTTAAACAATATAACCATGGACTTTTACCTAGTATAACCTCGTATGTAAATTTGTTTAAATATATTTTATCACTTATAATATGAGTTTGTGTAATTGCTTTTGCAAAAAAAAGGGAATTTATCATGTTTGGAAGCATATCGAGTGGCCATAATATTTGTGCAACTATGATGTGTCGTCATTATCTCAGTTAATTTGATAGTTCAAATTTGTTTAGAAACTATCATAAAGTTTTATTACACATGAGAGGAAAGTATTCCTACAAGTGATCACTTTAGACACATTGTTTTCTTATGAATGTCACTTATATCAATCCAAATGAACAAATACAAATAGACTTTTGTGGGAGTCACTAACATGATTCAATGACTAGGGAGCCCCCTTATTTGTAGCCACATAGTATTACACATTCAAAATTGAAATGTATAGTCATAGGTAGTGAATATCATGATACTTTTGCTCTTTTGTTGTTATGGAGAGCACTATATATAAACGTAACATTTTTTTGAGAGAAAAAATCTTAATAGGTATAATTGTTTGTCTATGGACTCCAATCCTGAAAGAATCAACCTCTAGAGGTTTTTGAATACCAAATTAAATGGATAGCACAACGCATCTATTTTAGGTACAAAGGCGGTCAACATATATCTATCTGGTAAAATTTTGTGGTTTACTAAATAGTCAATTTAAGCAATGTTTTGATATCGTTAGTTGTGATGAAATTTGTCTAAAAGCATTATATATCCAACTAAACACATTGATTCCATCTTTTACTTCCATTCCACTCATAGAATCCACACATGTTATTGCTATCAATAAGATATATATACCTTCTGCTAGATTTCTACCAATCCTATTTGTTTGTAGTATTGATACTTTCATTTCAAAAATATTTTGAATAAGAAATTGCTACTTTTCTAGAATATAACATAACATATATTGAATTACTATTATATGTTAGGGTATTTTGCAATTAAGAGCTAGCTCAATAGTGTAAAGCCTACTGCTAGTTCTAATGTCAGTCATGGGTTCGAAACCCACTAGGGTATCATGAAAAGAGGCTTGAAAGTAACAATAATGTCTTACTTCACATGGTTTTACTGGATTATGAAACCCTTCTCTTTATAATAAGATATTTTGTGTGTGTGTATTTTTTTTTGATAAAGGACGCCTGCCTTTTTATTAAATAATCAAATCGTCTGCAATAAGTATAAGGATCCGATCCTCAAAACCCTCCCCTACACAGTGAGGGTTAATAAAAAGATAGGAAGAAGAGGCTAAGGCGTGAGCTACTCTATTGCCTTGCCTTCTAACAAAATAGAAATTAAAAGAAAGGAAACTAAGGGAAAGATTGATAATGTCCCGAATGATGATGTCTTCATAGCCTCGTCTACCATACCCCTTCTTTACCGCCTCCACCAGAAGAAAGCAGTCTGCCTCCACCACCACGTCCACCAGACCCTTCCTGATCGCCAGCTACATGCCATTGAGAACAGCCATACCCTCCGCACTAAGCACTGAGTACGGCTGCTCTAGATGGCATTGGAAGGTCCACAAAAGTTGTATGTGCTCATCCCTGACGGCTGTGGCACATCCACACTCACCCGATGTGGTGAAAGACGCATCTGTGTTGATTTTCACACTGCCCGGTGGTGGCCGGTGCCAAGAGACTATTCCAGGGGCTGAAGCCTGCAGAGTTGGACAGATCACTACTGTGTGGTATATTGCATGCTCCTTCATGAGGTTGATGAAGCTCGCTACTAGACCTGGGAGAAAAGTTGGGTGATCGTCAAAAAGAAATTTGTTCCTAGCTGCCCACGTCACCCAAAGAAGTGCGCCCCTGTAAAGAGGCGAGATCACCTCCTTACTAAAATTTAAAGGAAATACAACATCCACAAGTTTTAACAAAAATTGAGACTTTTGAGGATGGTTGCATAATAATCCAATTTAAATAAGCATGATTTCAGATACATAATAAAATGTCAATAGCAGCGGAAAGAAAGAAATATCAAGCCTTCTAATGGCTTTATAGTTTATTACATCATTGCTTTCTAAAAGAAAAGATAAGATAGAATAGAGGATCTAGCTATAGCAACCTAGCCATCCTTCTTCTCAAGCTAACGATCACAGCAAGGGTTCTTTCTTCAAGCCCTTCCTTCTCCTTGGACAGCTCCAACACCTGGGTGGTTGGGAAGGCACCCAGTAAGAGGGAAAACAAGAAATGTATGTGTTACACTAATAACCTTTCAAAGGCAAAGAAAAGATGTAACAAGTAAACTAGACTAAGTATTTGGTGTAAAAGGATATCAAAGAGTATGAGGTTTTCATTAAAGAACTTGCCATTAATAAAGAAAATAAAGGATTTTAGCATGCTTATTAATATGTCTATCTAACTAAGTAGGGTTGAGGCACCTACCGAACCTCTAACCTTAGGTGAGGGAAGAATTATAAACATTTCCAAGTCACCTACAAATTTTTAATGGGGAGAATAATAAACATTCCCCTAGGGCGATTTTATACGTGCCCTCTATGGGTGGTTGTACAAAAGTACCACTACTTAAAATTTAAATAGAACATTTAATTTCATGCTAATAAGTGACTTATGGCAAGAATAAGCAAAATATATTCAACATGGCAATGGGGCATAAATACCCAAACAAGAGAGTACTATAACCGATATTGAGGCAAATAAGACAATTTAGGTTTCAAAGATATTCAATGGTTTAGATCAAATTAAACCTCATAGAAGAAATCTAAGTATTGGATTAAGTATTCCCAACTGATAGGTAGATGTACAACATGACTCATAACAAGTAAATCCATACTAAACTCATACACATACCTTTGCCACAGAAGTCCTAAATTCCCTTTTCAAATCTTCTCACGAACTAAAGATCCAAACTTCCTAATATATCATTTAATTCATTTATTAGAATTGCATATATTCACTTATAAGATTTAAAACCCTAATTTACTAACTTTTTGTACAAACCTTCGATTCAGACCTCAAAAACCTCATAATCGACTTAGTTAGGTTTTCCTGATCAAAATAACATATAATATTGTATATTTTGGAAATATAGATTTTTAGGGTTAATTTTAGAGATTTTTAAGTTAATTAAATCGATATTAAAAACACTTTTTCGCAAACCTCAAAATCAAAGCTCAAAAATATTTTTATTAGATAGATCTCATTTTCCTGATTTCAAAACACTATTTATTTTTAAATTTTGACCATCGGATTAATTAATAAAAATTATTTGATTTTGACCAATGGTAGCTTGCCACGTAGGCAAAGCTAACCACAGCCGGCGGTCGCTGGCGGCTGAGAGCGGCGACCCGCGTCTCAGGACCGCGCGCCACCGGTCGGCGACCCGGCGCTTAAAACAGAGAAAAGACCAGCGTGCCCTTAGCGAGAAATCAAAAGAAGAAGAACACGGAGGGGCAAAAAGGTCATTTGCGCATCTTCTTCTTCCTCGGTCGACCCCGTCGCGCGCGAGCAGACTTGCTTGGCCGATTTGGGCAAATCCGCAATTCTCAACGAGAACTTGCGTTTAGATAGTCGAAAGAAAGATATCGAGAAGACGAAGTTGGTAGTACCTTTAATTTGGACGGAGATGGAGCAAGTAGAGAGCACTAGGCGCCGCAAGACAGGAGCAAACGGCGGCTCGTTGGAGGTGCAAACTTTGACGAAATCCCAAATTAGAGGCATGAACAGGTTGCTAAGGTGATTGCGGTTGCGAGGGTGTAGTTATATATAGGCAAGGAACCCTAACCTAGGATGTGGGTAGGAGCAAAGGGAAGTGGTCGGCGGCTACTTTGGGCGTTTCTCAAATACACGTTAAAGCTCGCAAAAGTTGGGATAATCTTGTGCGAAATCTCGCAAGGAAACCAACGCAACAAAAATCAATGAAAATCATTGAGTAAATCTCAAGTTATTGCGATTTTAAGAAAATGAAAAATCCAAATCTGTTGCCTAATCCGACTCAAGGTAGAAGATGACCGCGCACCGTTGGATCGATGGACGCGGGTCCATCAAACAACCTGGGCCGTTCGATCGCGCATTAAGTGAGGGAAATATCCCTGAGCAAAAGTCGATTAAAACCATTATATTTTAAATGTTTTTCTCTTTCTTATTTTGGAGGCTCAAACGTTGCCCAAAAATTATGAAAATTTATATTCTGACTTATTTCGACACGTAGAATCCGAATATGGAGTTAGTTTTTCATTTTGAGAAAGTTTAATAGGTGAATTAATTAATATGTCATTTTCTCTCTCCTCCCTCAAACGAAGTGATAACATTATCTAAAATTAATGTAACTTCACCCTTAAGTCTTCTTAATAGTTTGAAACACGATTTTGCAATTATCTTCTCAAGTTGACATTATCTTTTTATTTATTAAATTAATTAGAACATTCTACACTCTTTCTTTCTCCTATTTTCCTATTTATTCATATATCTTCTAAATTAGTTGCAAATTTGCACAGAGGCTTATTTTTATGTTTAGAATACGAATCTGAAGTTATTTCCCTGATTTGAGATCATCAAATATTTTATTTCTTTTTATTGGCTTATTACCTATTTTCCTTTGATAATGTTATTAATATTTTTATTTTAAATAATACTTGACCCTTAAGTTACTCTTTACTCAAGGAAACGAATTAAACTATCAAATTATCATGATGGTTTCAAATTATCTTGTTCGTTACAAAATCTTTGTAATTATCTTCTTTACTCATATTTTCTCATATTTCCTTTACTTATTATATTTATCTTCTTTCTTTTATAAAATTCGGATTTCCTTCTTATTTCTTATATTCTAGGAAACACTAGAAGATTCTAGGACGAATTATTTTATCCCCTTTTTATATCTTATGGTGAAATTGCATATTAAACCCCTTGTCTAAATCTAACTGAGTCATTTGTACATGAAACCTTGAAATAAGAATATATGGGAAATATTTAACCAATATCTATCTAAATTTCTCTTAAATCAAGACCTAGGACAAAAGGATCGAAAATGGAGATTAAAGCTTATAGAAAAGAGTACAAAGAGGTACAAAGGAGTTTTCAGTATGTTACAGCCCCCTCCTCCTTGCACCTACTATCCTCCTCATCCATAAGGCTGCTCACAAAGCTTCCCACATCATGTATGTTTAGTTTCTCCAGCCAATCAAAGTCACCTGTGGCCCATATCTTCCTCGCCAAGTCACAATGAAGCAACACATGTGAAGTATCCTCCCGCTGTCTGCAATGGTGGCAGCTATCATCTTGTGTCACCTGCTTTCTCTGAAGCTCCTCCTTGGTGGGAAGTATATTCCTAAGTGCTCTCCAAATAAAGTGCTTCAATTTTGGTGGCCATCCCTATTTCCATAGTTTTTTCCACACCTCCCCGTCAACTCCATCCACCAAATCAGTACCTTCTCTAATAAAGGAGTATGCACTGCGAACAGAAAAAATCCCATTGCTCCCTATCTCCCAATAAAGATTGTCCTCTACACTCCGTCGGGATAGTGGGATGTTGAGGATGATCCTAGCAATGTGATTAGGAAAACAAGTCTCCACCGCCTCCCTACGCCACTGTTTCGTCTCACTGCTAATCAAATCACTCACCCATCTATACTCCACCGGGTCGTTTACTAAGTACATGTGCATAGTACCTCTGAGATGAGGAATCCACCTATCCCTATAAATATGAATCCATTTCCCATCCCCCACCTGCCATATAAAACCATTCTTTACTAGATGCAAAGCTCCCCATATGCTCCTCCATGTATAGCAGGGATTTCCCCCCAAATAGACATGCAAGATAGACGAGGACTTGTAATATTTTGCCTTTAAAACCTGGGCAGCAAGGGACTCCCCATGCACTGCCAACCTCCACCCTTGTTTTTCCAACAACGTCTGGTTGAAAGCCTTCATTTCTCTAAACTCCATCCCTCCGCCTTCTTTGGTCCTGCACAACCTTTCCCAACTCATCCAGTGGATCATCCTCTCCCCTTCCTTGGACCCCCACCAAAACCTTGCCATCATTGCCTGGATCTCATCGATAAGGCCTTCTGGGATTTTAAAGATGCTCATAAGATACGTAGGGATAGCTTGGATGACCACCTTAATCAACACCTCCTTGTCTGGCTTAGATAGGAACTATTCTTTCCACCCCTACAATTTTTTCCACACTCTATCTTTTATAGAAGCAAAAATAACTTTCTTAGACCTTCCAACCGCCGTAGGGAGTCCAAGATACTTCTCGTGCATGTCTACCTCCCTTACTTGCAGTCGATTTTTAATCAACTCACGCCTTTCGTCTGTGAAATTCACACTAAAAGATACCTCTGACTTCTCATAATTGATTTTCTGCCTGGATGCCCTCTCGTATTGACTGAAAATGTCAGCTAAAGCGGAGCATTCTTCTAAGGTAGCCCATGTGAACACAATGCTATCGTCTGCGAAAAAATAGGTGAGTAACACGTGGTGCCCATTTGCAAATTCTTATCCCATGGATTCTATTAACATGTGCTACTTTTGATAGAGAAAAGGAGAGTGCATCAGCGCAAAAAAGAAAGAGGTAGGGAGAGATAGGATCACCTTGGTGAAGTCCTCTAGACAGGTTTGAAGATCCCCTCCTACTGCCATTGATGATGAACTTGTGGGAGACACTGGTCACACACTCCATCACCTTGTTCCTCCATGTATCCGGCAGCCCCATTCTCCTCATAACCTTTTCCAAGAATGTCAACTCCACCCTATCATACGCCTTGCTCATATCCATTTTAATAGCCATCAATCCTTCCTTTCCTTTCCTCCTATGCTTCATAGTATTGAACATCTCATAGGCAACTAAAGCATTATCAGTAATCATTATCCCACCAATGAAGGCACTTTGGTTTTCAGAGATGATCCCATTCATCAACGGTTTACTTCTGTTGGCCAGGACCTTAGTGATAATTTTGTAGGAAACATTACACAGGCTGATTGGGCGATACTCAGCTATTCGAACAGGGATGTTTATTTTTGGAATGAGGACAATATAAGTACCATTGATATCTTCAAGGCTTTCCTCCCCTCTCCACCACTTAACAATGAACCCCATCAAGCTGTGTTTAAAAACCTCCTAGAACTTTTGATAAAAAAAATTGCTTTCATCCCATCCGGACCTGGAGCCTTATTTGGATGCATTTGGTTGAGTGTTTTCCATACTTCCATCTCTGTGGGAACCTTCTCTAAGTCTGAATTGGACGTCTCAGAGATAACTTATGGCAAACCTTCAAGTAACTCCTCCATTCCAGCTGGATTAGTACTAGAGAAGAGAGAATTGAAATATGAGAAGATAATTTCAGCAATAGAGTCCAACTCTGTGTGCCAACTTCCATCTTCTTTGAAGAGACCGACTATCGTGTTGCGACTTCTTCTTTGACTTGCTTTATGATGAAAATACTTTGTATTCTTGTCCCCATCTCTCATCTCATTGATTCTAGCTCTGGCTAACCAATAGCTTTCCTCCATGCACTGAAGTTCTTGCAACTCATTCGCCAGCGTTTCACATTCATGTAACATACCACTAGATGGTGGCCGGTTCTGAGCACTACAAAGCTTCTTTTCCATCTTCGAAATTCTCCTTTTAATGTTCCCAAATTTGTCTGTCGCCCACCCAGAAAGCTTTTCAGCACAAATCTTTGTCTGTCCATTGAGGCCCAAAGCGGCGTTGTTGTCCCAAGCTTGTTTAACCACCTCCTTGCACTCCGGTGAGGAAAACCAGAAAGTTTTGAATCTGAACCTTTTTTCGTAGCATCCATTTCCCTGTCCACATCTTTCTGCCCACAAAAGAATCTATCCATGGTCTGAATTGAGAATAGGAAAATTCTTAACTCTCCTTATGTTGAAGATGTCGCACCATTTCCTATCCGCCAAGAAACGGTCCAGCCTTTCCAGGATCAAATTGTTCGCATGTTGTCCTCTCTTCCATGTGAATTTATTCCTTGTTCTTCCCAGATCAGTCAGCTAATATCTGTCAATCGCCTCTCTAAATTTTTGCATCTACCATTTGTTCCTTGGTTGTCCACCTTTCTTTTCAGTATGAGCAAGAATCTCATTGAAATCCCCGCCAAGCACAATAGGCCATCTAGAGTGAGCGCAAATATCCTCCATCAGCTGCCAAGTATGATGCCTCTCATGGGTAGCTACCCATCCATAAATACCAACAAAACAGAAACAATCCGGACTACCCTCGATCCCCACCACAGCCGAGATATGGTGATCTGAGTACGACTTCACCATAACATCATCTCCCTTCCACCACAATCCCAAACCCCCTGCTCTTCCCCTACTATCAACTCCAAAACCCAAGTTGAAACCACATTTTCTCCTCACTGCCTCCTGATCACCTCCTCTACACATAGTCTCCATGATGAAGATTAAGTCGGTCAACTCTCTCCAACACCTCCTCCTGAGAGAGTCTACCGTACCAAGGCTTCCCAAGCCCTGGACGTTCCAACATAAAGTTTTCATGGCTCTTCGTGGGCCTGGACATCCCCAGTGCCCACTACTAAACTGTTTTGTGGTACAATAATTGTCTCTATCCTGATTCTTTTGCCGCCAAACACCCCTTCTATTTCTGTCACCTCCTGTGCCTCCTCCATTCCCCCTCTCCTTCTCTTTCCCCTCGTCTGGGCATGCAGCCCTCCATCCCCTTCGACTTCCCCTCTCACCTGGCGATTCCCAAGTCTCATAATTCTTCTCACTATCTTTCCTTTATGCCTCCCCCCTGCGCCCCCTGCAAGGTAGCTGCTTCCTTTCTCACCGACCTCTCCCCCTTACCAAGCATAGAACCTCCTTCTACCGAGTGCATAGGTCCTTTTTCGAGAGGTCTCTCTTCCTTCCTATTCACCTGCCCATGCACACAGGGTGCTTTGTCACCCCACCCTTCACCAGGGTTTTTGGTGACTCCATCAACGTCAATACCATCCGCCGTCGGAGAGGATTTGCCATCTCTCTGCTTGATGATCCTATCCTCCACCCTTTGTGTTGCTGTCATCGCCCCATGTGGTCCGGCGTTCAACTAGATGGTGCAAACATGCTCCCTTCATGACAACTGGCTGGTGCAAACCTTCTCCCATCACGATTCCATCTCCCGTCTGTGTAATAGGTCTTGTCTATCGCCCTCTTGGCTCGCTCTCCTCGGTCGGTCTCACGAAGATAGTGTCAAGGTCTTCCGCAGCTGCCGAGTGGGATGCCTCTCCTGTCTCCTCCGCCCTATCATCGTGCCAGTCGTTTCCGCCATGTCCCCCGCTTTCTGCACGGTGTTCCGTAGTCTGTCCATCTGTCTTGGTCCGTGACGTCGCCGGCCTCGACACAAAGGTTATCTTATTGCTTCCTTTGTCTCGCCCCCGCAGTTCCTCCTCCATCATGGTAGCCCACCTTTTCGTTGGGGATGCCTTGATCCAAGGCCCCCACATCCTCAGTATTAGCCCTTCCTCATCCTCATCATCGTCATCACTGCAGTCACGCCGCATAAGTAGCAGAAGGTAGGGAATCTTTCATATCAGATTTCCACCTCGACGACCCTTCCGGTTCTATCCTGTATCTTCTGCTTCTATCTAATAAGTTTGGACATGTCAATCTCTACCCTAGTGCGGTAGGATGCGCCCCATCCCAGGTCTCTCCGATCCACCGCACACACCTTCCCAATCTTTGACACAACCGCACTAATTGCTTCCTCCGATCGGTAGCCAAGGGGTAGATTATAAAGCCGAATCCAGAATTTGCATAGGTTGAGCGTCATCTCCGTCGGGACGTCCTCTGCCCTGATGTCACTGACCACCATCAGGTGGTTATCAAAATTCCATGGACCCTCTTCGATTACCTTCTCCTTGTCTTTCCAATGGAGAAATTGGATGAAGAAAAGGTTGTTGGAAATCTACTTGAAACTTGCTTCTCTTCTCAGATTCCAAGTGTTTGTCATGGTTCTCTTGAACACTGGAAAGTTGAAGGGCCTACTCATCGTCAACCTTCATATCAGTGCCAGTTCTATCTGCTCTTATCATCTCCGATCGTCGTCTCCTTCAAGTCAAGAATATTTGTTTCCTCCTCTTCTCTAACCCTAAGTGACACATAGTGCTCCACAAGTTCATCCGCCATAGCGTAGAGGGAAACCTGCAAACCTGCAAGAGGAAGACGCCTTAGTGGCAAGATGACCCTGGACTACCGTCACCCAGTGAGAAACCCTAAGAGATGCCGACCAGGAGTTTTATATGTATATATATATATATATATATATATATATATATATATATATATATATATATATATATATATATATATATATATACACACACACATTTGTAAGGACATACTATTTATCATGCATTCTAGTGGGGAGGACTCTACCTTTTGTCATTATAAATAGATATTTTATTCAGATGCAGTTGAAAAGCAAATGGAGCTTGTTAGCCTCCCCTTGAGCATAAATTAATTCAATTAGAACTAATACTTTTAGGGAAAGATAGAGGACGTCATAAAATGGACTTATACATCAAAATATGTAGCTTCTTCCAAAAAAGGCTAAAGATGTGGTCATATGGTTATTTTTTTATAATTTTGAGGAAAAAGTATATACCAGGACAAGTTCATGTAAAAGGTCCAAGTTATTGTATACTATATTATAACAATTAGGCATGCTACTTTTATGGAAAAACTAAATATGATCTGTAATAAAGATATCATAAAATCTAATAGGATAACTACTTTTTGTTTTAGACAGTACCAAAAGTTATGTATGGTAATTTATTTAAATAATATCATATTAGTTTGAATGGCCCTTCCAGTTGAGTGGTTTCAAATAGAAAAGTAAAATGCCAAGATGTCCCATTAGAATCTATACTTTCTAGTAAAATTCTACATTTCTTCGTCTACAGATTGACAACAAAAGTTCTATAGAGTTGTAGATCATATTATATGATTCGGCATAATATTATGACCATGTGACACTATTCTAGGGTCTTGATTTCACACAGGTGAAAGTACTTCCTCTATTCAATAAATGTACTAATTGAATGTGTTATATAATGCAGGATACCAAAATAATAGAGGTAGAGTATATCAGAAAATGTTAAAATAAATAGTTATAAACATTAGAATCCGTTTTAACCACACATAAATTTTGTATTATTTCCATATTTTACTCCTCAATGATCAGACAAAAATGTATCATCACAATTCCATCTCAAAAATCATATTACTATTGATAGAAGTGAATGGTTTTAATAAGCCCCCGTCCATATAAAAAATAGTAGACATGCAATATATAAAACATATGTACCATAATCCAAGAGAGGACATTGAGTTGTTCAGATGCTTGGTTTGTTTCGGAGAGGTCTCAGGTTCGACCCCCAGCAATGGGATGAATAGAATGGCCACTTTTAAAATAAAAAATATGTATCATAGAGTTCAGTACAAAATTGTTTGTTTGAGAATTAACAATCTCAAATGATGGAAAATAATGTACAAAAGTGTATGCGTAAATAACATTGAGAATCAAATTTTTCCATTGTAACTGATACATAATCATAACATGCATTCTGACTTAGTAAGGTCCATCTTCATATCTATTTAAAATTTTGTATATATAAGTTATACATTATGAAAAAATAAATTAGTTGTGCAATCTTTTCTTGAAATTCTATTCTTGTAGAATTCAATGGACATACATCACATAGTACAACCTACTCAAGCAACAATCTTCATAACAAATTGACATATACAACCAATTTATATCCATTGTGCATGTTTCAAAATGTACTAATTTTAATTATCTTCCTATTTTATTGTGCAAGATGAACTTCAATGTTTTATAAGATGGCTAACATTGCTTCCATAATGATCAATTCCTACATATAGTTTTTTTCTTGGTTCATACCAAGAAAACAAAGTATAATAGAGGCATCAATATATTTATATCTAGCATAGGTATAAAAAGAATATTGTACTTTCACTTGACATGTGACTTGAAAAATAATAAGGAAATCTTATTATAGAGATAGATTGCATCAAATAGAAAACTACAAATTTTATAAAACCAAATATTAAACATAAAAGAATATTGCACAAAGGATATCACTATATAAAATATTAGCATGATAATATCAATAATAAATAATATGTAAAGTTTATGATAAGGCATGTAAATACTTATGGATACAAATGATACACATGAGAAATTTAGGATGGTGGTTGAAAAAGTAATGCATACAAGTAATGAAAGCCAAAATCTAAGAAATAATTATTTCATATAACTTAAATCTAAATCAATCTATAATAAATACTTGACTGGGCGAATTACATGAATATGAATGTTAACAATGATGGAAAAAGCTTATATTTTTGTCAGATCTCATACAATGGTTGTGTAAATTTTATGGATTTATATTGAGGAAGTGGGCAATCTAGGAGAGAATTACAAGTGATTTTTTTTACATTCATTAAACAACATACTATTTGGTGTATGTTCTTATAAAGAAATTGCATGACATTATTTTCAATTATTAACAATTTATTCCACATAGGTAGGATAGTCACACATACCTAGATCAAAAGTGATACACAAAACACAATTGGGTCCACTGAGTGATGTACTAAGTGTTCTAGAAAATGAACCATTTGTTTTCTAGGATTTTCTGAACTCTAAAATTCTTCTAAAGATTTCGTTGTCAAAAATCAATATTTATATGAGTTATCCAATCTCTGACAAGATGTATTTGGTATATTACCACTTATATCCATAGGGTCTCATTGCATCATGTGTCATTTATCTGGTCTAGGTAAGTAATGCTTTATTTTAGTCATCTAGAAAAATTCTACAATGATTATTTTGTGGGTTTTGTTTTGAAATTTCTCTAGCATATACATATGAAAATACTCCAATAATGAATCACTTTCAATAGTAATTTATGCTCCTCAAGCAAAAGGAGGCAGCATATTTTTGCAGCCATACAAGAAAGAATAGAATTAACAACTAAAAAGATTGGAAATGCATTTGTTACGAGTTGTATAAGAAACTACATGATACAATAATGCATGCTTTCCATACATAATCAATTAATGTACTTTTTAAAATTACATTAAGTAGACGAGAAATACAGAAAAATACATTAGATAGTTTTAAGTTGATGAGTCACACAATGAAGCTTTAGGAGAGGATTATTGAGCAAAGGCTAAGATCTATATCGCATATATCAAACAAGTAATTTGATTTCAAGCCTAGAAGATCAACAACATATGTTATTTTTCTAATAGGGAGGTTTATGGAGAAGTGTAGAGAAAGAAAAAGAGATCTTCATATGGTTTTTATTGATTTGGAAAGGCTTATGATCAAGTACCCAGTGAAGTGTTATGGATGGTTTTAAAGAAAAAGGTTGTGCCAATTCAATACATTAACTTGATTAAGGACATGTATGATAGATCTACTACAAGTGTGAAGACTCCTAAAGGAGAGACACTAACTTTTCCTATCACAGTTGAGATACACCATGGATCCACACTCAACCCATGTCTATTCGTTCTTGCTATGGATGGGTTGACAAAGAATGGTAAATATGATATTCCTTGGTGTGTGTTATTTGTTGATGGTATTGTATTGATCGATAAAACTAAAGATGATATGAATGATAAAGTTAAACTTTGGAAAAAGGCATTGGAATAAAATGGATTGATGATTAATAGGAGCAAAACTGATTATATGAATTGCAATTTCAACCAATCTTGCAGTGTGAATGGTGGAGCCAAGTTGGACGGAGTAGATATACCAAAATATGATAAATTTAGTTACTTGGGTTCTATTATTCAAGTAGATGGGGATGTATAAAATGGTGTTGGTCACATGATCACTATAGCATGGTTGAAATGGAGGAGAGAAACTACATATTATATGATCAAAAGATCCCTCTCAGATTAAAAAGCAAGTTTTATAAAACATATATATAGCCAGTCATGCCCTATGAGAGTGAATGTTGGGCAGTAAAGAAACAAGGTCTCAACAAGATGGATGTGGTTGAAATGTGTATGTTGAGATGGATGTGTGGGAAGACAAGAAAAGATTGCTTGAGAAATGACTATATCAGGAATAAAGTGAGGGTGGCAAGCATTGAGGACAAGTTGTGTGGGGGGTGACTCATATGGTATGGACATGTGCAACGCAAACCGACTAATGCATATATATGAAGTAATATGCTATTGATCTAAGAACAATTAACAGAAGAAGAGGAATGCCTAAATTAACATGAGAAGAGCTTATAAAGAGAGATTTTGAATCTCTACATCTCAATCAGAATATCACCCATTATAGAGTTGAATGAAAACAAAAGATCCATGTAGTTGAACCCAACATAGTTGGGACTGAGGCTTAGATGATGATGATGATGATGATGATGATGATGATGAAGTGAGAAGAATGAAAAGGTTTAATATAATCTTTCTAACATGTAGCTTGGTTTTTTCTCATGCAACCTTGATTATGTAGTTCCTTAAGCAGATGATGTTTCATGGTTTGTTCGGTTGAGAAGATTGGGTCATTGGGTGATGTGAGCAATACATTTGTCCATAACGGTCAAAGAAAGCCCAAAAATCCTCGTTGCTACGATTCTCAAGTATTCTTACCCATGATGAAGGCCAAATAGACATAAATAAGTAGACAACCAGGTTGGGCATTATGTTCACTGCAAGGTTGCATGTGCTATTGCCATGTAGTCCGGGGGCAAATCTAGGGGGCTGTCGGGGCTTTACCCCCCCCCCCCCCCACACACAAAAATGGTAAAATACACATACAAATCAATAATAAATGCTAACAATATTTAGATATAGATATGTAGCAAAGTATATGAAACAAAAGAAGAAGCTAGATGAAGTGGTAGTATGCATCTTTAGTTAAGTAGATGGTGAAGTTCATATCTTGGATTGTAAAAAGAAAAATCAACCTCCTTTTTGTAAACCCAACATCACCTACTGTGAATTTATGATTCTTCTCCTGATGTAGGCCCAAAATGAAACCAAGACCAAAATTTATGTGTTCATTCACATCCCAAACTCATCTCAATAGACTTGGTTGTGTATTTCACAAACTATCATGTATTTATGGTGTAGTTGTTGAGAAATACATGGTTCAGATTTGAAGGACAAAGATGAGGATAGAACTTGGGTACATGAGATTGGGATCCAATGGAACCTATACATAGTTTCAATTTGCATCCAAGGCCCTACCTGGATCTCACTCATAGGGTATGTTTCTTAGATTTTGTCATACTAGGTAGTATTATTGAGTTTGTTTATACACATTTTATTTTTGGTATACGGATCTGAAAAGGAGAGAAATTCTAAGATTTTTAAGTATAATTGGAATTTTGAGTTTTAATTTTCATGAATAGTGTCGGAAGTAAAAAATCAAACTTTGGATGAACGATGGGCCAAAAAAAGAAATTCCATAAACAAATCAATACAACTAATTATGAAAATTTTGTTTGATGCATTTTGAAGTTTTGGCATTCAATTTATTAACTCATAATAGGTCAAACATAAGATTTCCGAAACTCCAACTAATCCACTAATTCTAGTACCACATGAAAATAAAGTAAGGAATATTTGTCGCATAGAGTTAATAGAAGAGGCTACAATTTAGAGGAAGAGAATGCATCGTCAAACCTTTGATTTCATTGTTACTTGTTTAATTCAGGTCATGCTACAGGTGTAGAAATCAATATCAAGCTAGGTCTTCTTAATTTCGAGTAACATATTCATATTGGCAGCCAGCTGCAATAGCTTCCCTGTAAAAGAAGTACCTCTATGTGCTTTATACTTAAATCATCTTCTATAAATCTCAGACCAATCATGCAGTTTGCATTCCTTCTGTTGCCTCTCCCTATAAAAAAATTCAGAATACATTATAAGACATAGTTGTTCAAAATATGGAAGCAGAACACACATAACTAAAATCAAACTCCTACAAATATAGGAGAATCAAGAGGTTCACTTCGGTTTCCAGCTAAAGTCAACCCCATCTTTGTTGGGGATGTTGTACCGATACAGTCTCGGATGTGACGAAAAGTTGTCACGGAAGCGCTACCAACAAGCGTATAAAACCCAAAGAAGAAAAACACCAGATTTAACGTGGAAAACTCTCCCCTCAATAAGGAGATAAAAACCACGGGGCAATCCCGCTAATAAGCACTATGTAATAAAATTACAACTCACACCTCCCAGATTTAATTACCCCTAAATCCGGGTAGCAACCGTCAACCGCTACTTTGCTTCAAGGCAAAGTCGCTGGCCCTCTCTTATAAACCAAGAGAGCTTCTCTACCAGTTGTTCTTGTTCTCTGGCACCCTCTACCACAGAAGGCACCAACAAGCAACTGGAGAACTCACACCTCAACCGGTGGATCATCCAAAGGCCTCCCCAGGGGCCTCTCTTTATAGGCCTCCATGCATGTGATTGCAACTAGGAATTCTAGTCCTAGTTCGAATCCTAGTCCAACTGCATGTTGCACATAGGAAGTCATATTCCTACTATTCAAGATTTGACTCCTATTAGGATTGGTAGCACAAACCAACCCTCCCAAGTCTAAATCCCACTAAGACATGGGCTGGATTATATTCCTAATTCCAACAATCTCCCCCTCCATCCCATGAGGGAGATGTGATCTTCAGCGATCATCATTGGGAATGTACACCGCAGAGCTTCTTACAAAGCTCTATCTTGTCTTGTGTCACCACCTTGGTCATCATATCAGAAGCATTCTTCTCAGTATGGATCTTTTTCAGAGTCAACAACTTCTTCTATATAACATCACAAAGCCAGTGATATCTCACATCAATGTGCTTTGTCCGTGCATGATGCATTGTGCTCTTGCTCAAGTCAATGGCACTCTGACTATCACAGAAAATAGTCTGGTCAATCTGAATCATGCCCAGCTCCCTTAGAAATCTCACCACCCAGAGAATTTCTTTTCCTGCTTTTGCTGCTGCAATGTATTCTGCCTCTGTAGTTGAAAGTGCAACACACTTCTGCAACCTGGACTGCCAAGATATGGCTCCCCCTACAAAAGTGAAGATATACGCAGAAGTAGATTTCCTGTGATCTATATCACCTGCCATGTCAGCATCAACGAAGCCCTTTAGAACTGGTTTCGAACCACCAAACATCAAACACGTGTTGCTCGTGCCTCGTAAGTATCTGAAGATCCACTTGACCGCCTCCCAGTGATCTTTTCCAGGATTTGAGAGAAACCTGCTCACAACGCCAACTGCATGAGCAATATCAGGACGGGTACACACCATTGTGTACATCAAACTCCCTACAGCAGAAGAATAGGGAATCATTGCCATCTCCTCCTTTTCCTCATCAGTAGATAGGCATGACTTCTTACTCAGCTTGAAGTGACCTGAAAGTGGAGTCCCCACGACTTTGGCTTTGCCCATGTTAAACCGCTCAAGTACCCGTTCAACATAACTCTGTTGTGACAACCACAACTTGCGCTGTGTCCTGTCACGTGTGATCTGCATCCCCAAAATCTGTCATGATGGTCCCAAATCCTTCATCTCAAAGGCTTTGGAAAGCTCTGTCTTCAATTTTCTGATCAAACTGAGATCCTGACCCACTATCAACATGTCATCCACATAGAGTAGTAGAATAATGAACCTGTCATTGGGAAACCTCCTGATGTAGACACATGGATCTGCACTTGTCTTCTGGTACTCGTGACTCTGCATGAAAGAATCAAACTTCTCGTACCACTGTCTAGGAGCTTGTTTCAACCCGTACAAACTCTTATTTAATTTGCAGACTAAGTGGTCTTTCCCCTTGACTTTAAAACCTTCTGGCTGCTCCATGTAGATCTCCTCTGTAAGGTCACCGTGAAGGAAAGTTGTCTTCACATCCATCTGCTCAAGCTCCAGATCTAGACTAGCAACCAAGCCTAGAACCAATCTGATAGAACTCATCTTCACAACTGGAGAAAATATCTCATCAAAATCCACTCCTGGTCTTTGACCAAGGCCCTTGACAACAAGTATGGCTTTGTATCTAATATCACTACCAGTGCCGTCATTCTTCATCCTATAGACCCACTTGTTCTTTAGTGCTCTCCGACCCTTGGGAAGTGCCACAATCTCATAGGTGTCATTATTCTGCAAAGAATTCATCTCCTCCTGCATCGCCTGATGCCATTGTACTCTGTCTCTATGAGTTTGTGCCTCCTGAAAAGTCTCTGGCTCCCCCTGATCAGTAAGAAAGATATACTGAGATGCCAGATATCTGGATGAAGGATGACGTACTCTGTCAGACCTCCTCAGCTGCTGCTCTGAGGACTCTGCCTGGTCCTGATCCTGCTCCCCCTACCCAGAAGTCTCTTCCTGTGAAGTTGAATCACTCGTCTGTGCGTCTGGAACTGGACCACTTGATGTGCTATCACTCTGCTGCTCATGGTGATTATGTTGCTCTTCTTCATCATCAGAAGACTGCACCTGTGAAGAAGCTGAATCATCCTCATACTCATCGTCTGAAGAACTGTCACCTGATCCCGCAGCCTCTGCATCATCAACCTCAGGCTCTGTCACTGTCTGACTCTCACAGAAAGTCACATCTCTGTGTCTGGTCATGGTCTTTTTCACTGGATCCCATAACCTATACCCAAACTGTTGATCTCCATAGCCAAGAAAGATACATGGCACCGCTTTATCATCCAGCTTTTGCCTCTTTTCCTTGGGAACATGAGCATATGCCTTGCATCCAAATACTCGGAGATGTGAGTAGGATGCATCCTTACCTGTCCATACATGCTCAGGTATATCAAACCCCAAAGGAACTGATGGAGATCGATTTATCAGATAGCAGGCAGTTCTCACTGCCTCACCCCAAAATGTCTTTGGCAACTTTGCAGTCTTCAACATGCATCTGACTTTCTCGACAATAGTACGGTTCATCCTTTCAGTTGTACCATTGTGTTGTGGTGTGCCAGGCTCTGTCCTCTCATGCCGTAGGCCATGCTGCGTGCAGTACGCCTGGAACTCCCTGGAGGTGTACTCTCCTCCATTGTCCGTTCGGAGACACTTTAATTTTTCACCGGTCTCCCGCTCTACCATGGCATGGAACTTTTGGAAACATTGAAAAACCTGATCCTTGGTCTTCATTAAGTAGACCCACACCTTCCTAGATGCATCATCAATGAATGTGACAAAATACTTATTGCCTCCCAGTGAAGCCATCTCAAACGGACCGCAGACATCCGAATGAACCAACTGTAGAAGCTTTGACTTCACCGCAGACCTTGTCTTGAAAGAAACTCGTCGTTTCTTTCCTGTCTGACATGCATCACATGAACTGAGACCACTATCCTTGCCACAAGGAATCAACCTCTTCTTGGATAGAAGATTCAAGCCCTTCTCACTCATGTGTCCTAACCGTTTGTGCCATAGATCTGTCTGGTTATCCTCAACTGCATGTAGACTGCCGTCTCTAAGTACTTTGAGCTTGGTCTTGTATAATGTGCGAGACAGTTTGCCACGTACAATAACCAAAGCCCCCTTGGTGATCTTGCATTTGTCGCCACCAAAATCAAGATGACAACCTTCTCTATCAAAGAAAGAACCAGAGATCAAACTCAGCTGCAAATCTGGAACGTGACGAACATTCTTCAGCGTGAGCGTGCAACCAACACTTGTCTGAACACAAATGTCACCAATCCCGACAATTCTAGAGAAGCTGGAATTTCCCATGTTCACCCTCCCAAAGTCTCCCCTCCTGTATGAAGTGAAGAACTCCTTACTTGGTGAAGCATGATAAGAAGCTGCAGTATCCACCACCCACTCAGAATCATCCTCATCAGCATGCAAACACTGTTCTTGGACTGTTAAGACCACATCGTCATCATCGCACCTATCATCTGAGATCGTCGCTGTAGTATTCTTGTCGTCATCTTGCTTGTCTTTGGCTTCAGACCTATGTTTCTTTTTCCAAATCTTGCAATCTCTTTTGAAGTGACCTGGCTTGCCGCAATGGAAGCACCCTCTACCATTCTTTGACTTGGATCTACCACGAGACTTCTCGCGGTCTTGGGATTCACCGCGGCTCTTAGATCTACCACGGTCTCTCGCTCTATCAACGCCTCTGCCCTCTGTGAAGTGCACCTCTGATCCACTGTCGCCTGAGGCTCGTCGTCGAGTCTCTTCATTCAGTACACTGCTCTTCACCTGGTCAAGTGTCAACTTGCCCTCCTGTACAGAATTGCTGACTGTCACTACGAGTGTCTCCCAACTGTCCGGTAGCGATCCTAGAAGAAGTAGAGCCTGAAGTTCATCATCAAGAACCATCTTCATGGACCCCAACTGATTTACAAGGCTTTGGAATTCATTCATATGCTCGGCGATGTTTGGACCATCCCGGTACTTGAGGTTCACCAACTTTCGGATCAAGAAAGCTTTATTTGTGGCAGTCTTCCGCTCATATAACTTCTTGAGATTTTCCCACAGATCTTTGGCATTGGTCTCTTCTGAGACGTGATGGAATACGGAGATGTCGAGCCACTTCCGCACTGTTCCGACGGTTTTCCTGTTTAGCTTCTTCCAATCTGCATCAGATGTAGTCTCTGGCTTTTGTCCCTCTATCGGATCGTATAGATCTTTGCAATAGAGAATATCCTCCATCTTGGGTTTCCAAATCTGCCAATTTGTGCTTGTCAACTTTATCATCGTCGCATCTTCATCTTTCCCCATCTGGACTTGTATCTGCAACCTCGCTCTGATACCACTTGTTGGGGATGTTGTACCGATACAGTCCCGGATGTGACGAAAAGTTGTCACGGAAGCGCTACCAACAAGAATATAAAACCCAAAGAAGAAAAACACCAGATTTAATGTGGAAAACTCTCCCCTCAATAAGGAGAGAAAAATCACGGGGCAATCCCGCTAATAAGCACTATGTAATAAAATTACAACTCACATCTCCCAGATTTAATTACCCCTAAATCCGGGTAGCAACCGCCAACCGCTACTTTGCTTCAAGGCAAAGTCGTTGGCCCTCTCTTATAAATCAAGAGAGCTTCTCTACCAGTTGTTCTTGTTCTCTGGCACCCTCTACCACAGAAGGCACCAACAAGCAACTGGAGAACTCACACCTCAACCGGTAGATCATCCAAAGGCCTCCCCAGGGGCCTCTATTTATAGGCCTCCATGCATGTGATTGCAACCAGGAATTCTAGTCCTAGTTCGAATCCTAGTCCAACTGCATGTTGCACATAGGAAGTCATATTCCTACTATTCAAAATTTGACTCCTATTAGGATTGGTAGTACAAACCAACCCTCCCAAGTCTAAATCTCACTAAGACATGGGCTGGATTATATTCCTAATTTCAACAATCTTTACATTGAGAACAAGATAGCTATTATTAGTTGAAACTCCAGATTGTTTTCCCTGGTCTCTTTTGGCCTAGGTTTGCGATGGGCCAAAGATGTATTCTTTGTCTTTGTCACAGCGGATTGCCTACAGACTGTCTAAGAAACGAACGCCATAAGCCTTTCTCTTCCCACATATGTTGTCATAGTTTCTAAAGCTATTGATAATGACCGTGAGAGAGATGAGAGTTACCTTTTGGCTCAACACACGTCCTTGTTAGTACCGCTAATGATCACGGGACAGTTGGGTTTTACTCTGACGCCTCCATCATTCTGCTGCAATGCCCTACTTGGCACACCCCAATGAATACCTATCTCCTACTTATGTACTACTGTGATCATATTATCTGGCGAGTGATTATTGTGTGAGGGCCATGACCCGGTCATGTTAGTTCCATCTCTTTCTATGTTTGTTGAATTGAACTAGGGATGTAAAGAATTGAAGGGTGTCATGTCATCGTAGGTAGAGAACCATAGATTATGAGAAGGTGGGAGATAAAGAGAAAATATAGAGCGCATCCGGTGCACCTCAGCCAAATACCAGATCCAGTGCCATGTTATATATGGGAATAAAAAAGACAAAAAGTATATAGAAGAATTTCACATTTACTATTATCCTTATTATAGAGTTTTGATGTTGTATGGAACAAGCACAAAACCTAATTTTGTTGGGGAGTATGAGGTAAGAAACGATTCCTAATGCTTATTAAAGTAGTATATATATAAATATATATATATATGAAAAAATTCCAAAATGGCACGTTTGGTCATTTTAATGCCTAGAATAGCATGTTCTTGAACTTAATTCCCAAAATGGCACATTTGGGGAGCAATACGTCCCCGTCGAATACGTATTGCTCTGTCGCAGAGCAATGCATTTTGACTGGTGATGCATTACCCCGTGGCAGAGCAATGCGTCTCGGGTCAGGACGTATTGCTCTGCCATGGGGCAATGTGTCGGCTGCCGGGATGTATTGCTCTGTGAGAGAGCAATGCGTCTCGGGGCGGGACGCATTGGTCCCACCGCAGAGCGATGCATCTTGACGCGGGATGTATTGTCCTGATGTGGGGCCAATGTGTCTCATCCTGAGACGCCCCAACGACTATTTAGTGTCACGCGAGCAATGTGTCTCCACTGGGGACGTAACGCTACCACGCAGCACCCGACCGTTGCCACCCAACGGCTATGTAGTCGTTGGGGCCGCGGCGCGGTGCCACGTGGGGGCAATGCGTCCCCAATGAGGACATATTGCTCTCCTATATAAAGAAGTCGAGATCAGCCCCCGAAACCCACATCATTCCTCAACTTCTTCTCTACTCCCATTGCTCTAGAGTTTCCTGCTCGGATTTCTATTACTTGGAGGTGATTTGGGGCAATCTTGGAGTTGATTTTGGGCGATCTTAGAGCTATATTCTTCTTCTCTTCTTCTTTCGTTGTCTGGTCGGGATTCTTCTTTTCTTCTTTCTCTTCTCCGATATTCTGATTGACAAGGGAGATCTCGCCATTTGAGGTATTTTTCCTACTATATTTTTAGATTCAAAAATTTGGACCTAAAATTACTATGTAATATTAAAAATGAAATAATTGTATTGCTACGATTTAATTCAAAATTACTAAAATAATGTTATAGAAAATGACACTTGAAGGTTAATTACTGTTCAAAAAATTATTGTTCCAAATTCCAAAATTATTGTTCTAAAATGTTAATGTTATAGAAAAAATATTGTTCCAAATTTAATTCCAAATTCAAAATTATTGTTCTAAAATATTAACTACTCTTCTAAAAATGATGTCAATGTTATAAAATATTAATTCATGCTCTAAAATATTAATCATGTTCTACAATATTAATTATTGTTCCAAAGTTAATTTACTGTTCTAAAATCCAAATTACTATTTTACAACAAGCTTTGATATGATGGTCAATTTCTCTCTGATGGGTCTTATTCTAGTTGATTTGTTAGATGCATAAATATTTTACTTATCAATACCCTATCTGAACTAAAATCATATATCCATACAATACTTGACATCAATCCCAACCACTTCTCTATCAATATATCTTATTTTTTTCCTGGAGAAGATCATATGCTCATACAATTTGATGATGATGATGATGATGATGATGCATACAGAACCTTATTCTCACTTTCATCTGATGCCTACATTGATGTGTTTCTTGAAAAAACATCTTTCCACCAACATTCTAGTTTCATGAGTCAATTGAATCAATTTCAATCCCAACCATGTAACAGTAATGTAACTACTGAATGGAATCAACCACCTAAATTCTCTCAAAATCCTACTATTGAGAATATTGGTCTTAAGGTTGAGGAGGGAGAACAAAATATTGAACAAGAAGGTGATGATAATAATGATCATGAAGGTAAAAATGATAGGGATCAGGAAGGTGATAATAATAGTGATCATGATGGTGAGTCATTGACTGAAACTGACGATGGGCATGAACATCCATTCCCTAACTCTATTACAGGATTGAGTTTTGTTCCATCCATATTTGATAAACAATGGCCCCGACATGAACACATTGATACCAACTATGAAACTTTTCAAGAAGAAGCATGGGTGGAAGATTTTTTTCAGGAATTATGTCTCAATTACAACCCTTCTAGTACTGAAATATATGAGGGTGCTTTATTTGCATCCAAAGTTGTAATGTTTGATACGATCCAAAAATGATCGGTACAAAACAATGTCCAATATCATACACAATGCTCAAATAATCTCCATCTTATATTTGTTTGTATCCATGACCAACGATGTCCTTGGAGTTTGACCGCTTGCCCGTCCAAAAGAGCATGTGGCATGTGGAAGGTAAAACATTATAGTACAAGCCATAATTATCAACTAACTGTTCTGAATCAGGGCCATCGCCAAGTCACATCATCTTATATTTCTCATATGATAATGTCAATCCTAGTATCACGATTGGATATGTCCACACGAGAAACTTGTGACAAGGTGAATGTTGAACTAAACCTCCATATATCTTATAAGAAGGCATTTCTAGTGAGGAGGAAGGTTGTATGTAAAATATTTGGAGACTGGGAATCATCATATCATAATTTGTTGTTGTTCCTGATTTCTCTATCACAATATATTCCAATAACTATATATTCCCACCTTGTGGATGATTATACCCTTCAAACTGAAGGAACTCATAGATTCAAGCGGGTGTTCTGGGTATTTGGTCCAGCTGTGAGGGGTTGGGCCTATTGCAGGCATGTTCTTACTGCTGATGGCACATTTCTAACAAGAACATATTATGGCACACTTCTCAAAAGATGTTGATAATGGTCTATTTCCACTTGCTTTTGCTATTGTCGATGTAGAAAATAAGGACTCATGGGAGTGGTTCTTTGGTTCTCTACAAACTTGTACTCCAATCATTCCACGCCGTACAGATCTATGTATTATTTCTGATCGAATGAGTGGAATTTTTCCAGCACTTAGGTCACAATTTAACTGGGCTCAACATTGTTATTTTCTTCAACATCTTCGTGAGAACTTCCATCAAAAGTTCAAGTCACAGGAGTTGAAGGAACTTTTGTGAAAGGTGGGATCCACAACTGATACACTTGTATTTGATCGTCTAATGGCTGATATAGAAACTATAGAACCAGCTGCTAAGGAGTATTTGATAGCCCAAAATCTAGTACAGTGGTCTCTCACATATGACATAGGTTACAAGTATGGGTCATTGACTAGCAATCATGTTGGAGGGTTAAATGGAGTCTTAAAAGGTGTTAGAGGTTTACCAATATAGGCACTAATTGTTGCCACATACTATCGCTCTGTTACAATGTGGTTGGAGAGGTGTAATGAAGCATATGGTCCTATACAACAGGGACATAAATGGACCTTTATGTTTCATAATAAGATTTTTAATGTATCACAGGATGCAAATATACTAAGAATAACACTCCGTGTAAACAATGATGAATGGCTTGTTGATGACATGGAAGGACATAAATTTCAAGTCATAGTGCATCCAAATGGTTCAAGTGAATGCAGTTGTGGTTTTCCACAATTATGGCATTTTCCATATTCTCATGTTTGGGCAGCTGCAAGATCTGTCAATTATGATATTGATGGACTTGTGAGCCTATATTTCACAAATGATGCTTATTTGAATGCATACAGTACTGAATTTTGTGGTATTCCTGACAAGAGGTATTGGCCTCAATTTGATAAAAGTAGAGGTATTTCTCCCTTATTACCCCCAAGGAAATGAAGGTACGCTAGGAAACCAAAGAAAAAAAGGCATTTAACTATGGATGTTGATCCAAATCAATACATATCATTGTCATAAGTGTGGCAGAAGGGGCCAAAATAGACGCACTTGTCCTAATGTAATATGATGCCAGGTCATGTCATGTTTCAATTTCAATTTGTTCAAGTCATGTAATGTTTGCAATTTCAATTTACTCAAGTCATGTAATGTTTGCAATTTCAATTTGTTCAAGTCATGTACTGTTTGCAATTTCAATTTGTTCAAGTCATGTATTGTTTGTAATTTCAATTTGTTCAAGTCTTCTACTATTTGCAATTTCAATTTAATGTAATATTTTCACTTTTTATTTAATGTAATATTTGCACTTTTCATAGATATGGCTCCTAGACAAGCATCCTTCCGACTCTCCCAGCACCACTTCATATTGTCATAGTGGCCTATTACTGACCTAGGTGTTTTGGAAAATATTTCTTTGGCTGATTTTGGGCTTGTTCATAAGCTACAACCTATCCACCTTGATCCCAATTTAATCAGTCCCTTAGTTATTCGGTGGGACAAGCCTAGCAATACTTTTAAGTTTCTCCCTTTTGAGATGAGTGTCACCCTTTAGGATGTTGTAGTTCTTTTAGGTCTTAGGATTGATGACCCACCGGTTATAGCTTCATATCCTTTAAGCATATATGAGGGGCAATTTTCATCATGGTCTCACCTTTGTGAGAGTTTCTTAGGAGATGCACCAGATGGGATGTCTAAGGGGAATATCTCCTTGATATGGTTGTGTGAGACCTTTAGGGATGGATTTCACCTTGGGATATGAAGAACAACAAAGACAAATGAGGATAAGGTATACTAGAGCATATCTCCTATACTTTTTAGGTAGTTACCTTATTCTAGATAAGTACCGGGGACAGAGTTCATGTATGGTACCTCCCGCTTGTGTCTGACTTTGCAAGTTGTAGCACTCTATCTTGGGGTGCTGCAACTCTAACATACTTGTATAGGGAGTTGTACAAGACTACCACCCGTTCTAGGAAAACTGCCCACATGTTTGGTTGTGTATGTCTATTGCAGATGTGGTGTTGGGAGAGGTTAGGAATTGGACGCCCAGGTTCACTGGTTATGAACTGGGGGGGAGTGGCCAGAAGATGTTCCCTTGGGTTACAAGTAAAGATTTACATAATTTATTTATACATTTGTCCAAACATTTTGTAATGTTTATCTAAATTTAGTTTGTCATTTAATAGGTGGCCTAAATTTGTTCAAATGAGTGATACTATGAGAGGATCGGTCCAGTTTTATGATTCAGTATTTGACCAGATTTTGCCCTCTCAGATATAACTTACTTACTTCTACTAACATGTTGTATGATATATGTTGTATTTTTTATGCAATTTACTCTGTTTTATATGATACATGTTGTATATATTTGAATAATCGATACAGTTAGCTCCTTACACTGCTGATATTCTAGAGAGACTTTCATCCTTGTGTCGAGAGGGTCATGATATTTGGTTGGTATGAGTGCCTTTAGTATGCTACACAGTAGTAGAGTGTCACTTCCCTAACAAAGTACTTGGACAATTCGGATTTGTTCAAAAACAACCTACTCTGGAGTTCCCACCCCTTAGTAGGATAGATGGGAGGGGTCATGCGGCTGAGGACTGGTTGCATCATTATAGGAAGGAGGTACAACTGTGGAACAACATATGTGAGATCTTAGTCCCCCCTCCACCAGCGGAGACAATCTTCAGTCCACATGTACACTACGCATGGTATCATCCCCAGTACGTACTACCCCCTCTAGCTCATCCTCTGACCACATACTACCCACAAAGTTATCATCAATAACAATTTATGAGTATCATTATTATTTCTTTTACAAACTGTTATTATTTATTTTTATTATTTGTAATATATATAATTGGTCTTTATTATTTGTACATACTTTGTTTGAACAGGTGGAATCACATGTGCGGATCCAAGCAGCTTTACAGCATGCCCCTGCACAGATCAGAAATGACATCTATGGCATCCAGGGGACTTACTTTGACAGTCTTCCCGACTATGCTCGCACGTATGATCTCATGCCCACTCATACCACAGCCCCTGAGCCCACTCCTACTCCTACTTGTACTCCTGTGCTTACTGCTCCTGAGCCCACTCCCACTTCTGAGTTCATGGGATGGGGACTGACAGGCCCATACTATATAGGAGTTGGTTCATTTTCTTCATTCATCACCCCACCTCCACCGTCATCCTACTGCGGAGCAGGTTCTTCTTCTGTTCCATACACTCCACTCCCACCACCTGTTATTCATGAGACTCGACCACCATCCTATGCCACATATCACCGACTCCATTAGATTTCTCTGGATACACCCCCCCTGATGCCTCACATCCTAGTTTTCAGAGACCCCTCACCCCACCTCCAGTTTATCCTTACTTCTCAGGTGCTCGTCAGGCTACTGCTACACAGCTGTCCCCAGTTGAGGCGTCTCCAGATGACTTCGGTACTCAGGAGCCAGATGTACAGGGAGGTGGGTGAGGACGTGTTTAGTTTTTTATATATTGTATTGTATTGTATATATGCCTTTGTGAAGGTATTTATTTGGCTTGTATGTGGATCTATCATATTATGATATCATACTGGTTCATTTTAGATCTATCATATTGTTTTGTTGTGTATTATTTTCTCGTCAAGTTGGTTCATGTTTTAACCTTGTTTTCAATTGATATTTCATTTTTTTGGATTAGTTTCTTCTTATATAATCAATTATGAACCAACTAGTGTTGGTTGCAATACCACTTCTATAATCCATATGCATGTTCAGAGCTATTGAAATTAACAAATTTATAATGATTGGCTATATTATAGACATTCAAATATAAGTGAACGAATTGTAAATGTACAAATATAATCAATATTGTTAATATACACATCAATAAGCATGAAAGAATAGTAATGAATGTAAAAAAAATTGAAAAAATTATAATATGTCCTGCATGGGGACGTTTTACTCTGATGTGACAGCAATACGTCCCCATACAGGACGCATTGCTTTCCTGTTGGACCAATATGTCCAGTCCGGGAACGTATTACTCTGCGAGAGAGCAATGTGTATCAGAACTTGTCGCATTGGTCTCACCGCAGGGTAATACGTCCTGACAACGGACGCATTACTCTTAAGTGGGACAATGCGTCCAGTCCCGAGACGCATTGCTCTGCCCGACTGCCAACGTATTACCCTGTGATAGAGCAATACGTCCTGACCCGGGATGCATTGCTCTGCCACGGGGCAATGCGTCGCCCGTCGGGACGCATTGCTCTGCTACAGAGCAATATGTCTCT